>OX463853.1:4658305-4980305 GCA_949825065.1 Odontocerum albicorne | reverse complement strand
ATGGGTCATGGGCCGATATTGTTCCACTTGATATTATTTCTTTAAAGTCATGGGTCATGGCTCGATATTGTCCCTTAAAAGTCATGGGGCATGGCTCGATATTGATCCTTAAAAGTCATTGGTCGTGGCTCGATATTGTTCCTTAAAAGTCATAGGGCATGGCTCGACATTGTTCCTTAAAAATTATGGGTCATGGCTCAACATTGTTCCTTAAAAGTCATGGGGCATGGCACGATATTGTTCCCCTCGATATTGTTCCTCAAAAGTCATGGCTGGATATTGTTCAACTCAATATTATGATGATGACCTCCGTGGCCTAGTTGGTAATAGGCCTGTCTCCCAGCTCGCAGGTTGCGGGTTAAATCCCACTGAAACCCAGATTTAAAAAAAATCCAGTATGGCTTTTACTTAAGGAAAGATATTATCACTTGGCAACAAGCCCGCTAGGTTGTACTTTATACAACGAAAGTGTTTTACAATACAATACAATATTATTTCTTATGAGTCATGGACTATACCTTAATAGTCGTGGACTATAGCTCTTCTGCATATATGATTAATAATCAGATTATGATGGTGTACATTTTTTCTTGCTTTAACCTTCTGCAAAAAAAATTGGATTAAAGAAGTTTCATAATGGATTTTAATGTTCTTAGGTCTTTCTCGATTTAACATTTAATCTCAGCATCCATGTCGTTTGTATCGTTGAAACAATTACACGATAAGTGAACTTTACTATATATAAAATAAAAACTATATTTCTAAGTTATCCGCGTCAACTACCAAACTGCTGTAAAGGTAAACTTGGATTATATATTTTTTCTTGACACAGTAAAAATATGACTCATAAAAGATATTTGATTAAGAAAACGTTGAAAATAATTCCTTTTTTAATTTTTGACGTTTTGATAAAAGCGCTTGAATTAAAAGTTCAGATTTAAATTTCTCCAGTAAATACACAATGAAAAGACTTATTTTAAATAATAAAAATTTTCGAGTTAAATTTAACTAAATCAAATTTTTCACGTTTACTAATCTTGTATCTTGACATTTGAATAAAATATTTAAAAAGTTTTCTTCCATCAGCGACCCTCATGACAAAGTTGACCGAATTTGTTAACGTCAGAATAAATATATTCAGTTAGTTCCCTTTAAAAAAATACTGTTTTTCGCAAGTAACTCATTCATATTTTTTTTAAATTTCATTACCCAAAATACAACTTGTCTTACGTTATTTTTACTAAAAAAGTAAATAAATTCAAAAAACAAATCATTAAGTTAACTCCTATAAGGTAATATAATTAAGTTTTACTTAACTTACAAATATTCCTAAAAAATCGTTTAATCTAAGAAGTATTTTAAAAAAATACATTTCACAAGGATTTATTTTATGCAAAGTGGACCATAGACAAAATCAACAAAACTTATTTAACCCTTCCCTTACGGTGATAAAATTGAAACGCGCGCTCCGGTGTTGGGTAGTGAGTACGCCATCAAAAAATAGCAATTTTAAATCGAAAAAATAAGAACATTCATAGATAATCCCCTTAATTAATTATAATTGAAGTTAAAAATTATAATAATTGAGATTTATTTGCTGAAAACATTAAAAGACCATCTGGCAACGCTCACGGAACGGGCGTAGATCTAGTCTCGTTGCCAGCTCAACAGCTACTGCGGCGCGGCAGGGCTGGTGGCTAACTCGGGCGTGGCTTACACTTGCAAGGTTGAGACTATTGAGCTCCTCGCTATTCAGTGACGTATGCAAAAGTGAGATGCGAATATAGTGTCGCGCTTCCCGCATATTATCACCTATCGTCAAGACCCAAGATCGAGGCACTCACAGCGTTTAAATGCGAATTTGTTTCCGATATTCACGAAATACTTACGATGTAGTCGATAAATTCTGATTATTATTAATATTATTTTTAAAATCAATGCGTAAATATATTATGGAGGAATACCTTAAATCTTAACCTTGTATTTATTATATTTATAGAGATATTGATGGTTATTAGAAGCAACGTGTAGAAGATACCCAACACAGGGAAGGAAAGGTTAAAAGTGAACCAAAGCACCAAATATTATACTATATAACGCATCACACATTATTCTAGACACCATATTTCAAAGTCTACTCAACTCGACTTAAGAACGATCTTCCTGGTTCAATCAGATAAGCTTCATCCGTATTATTCAATAAAAAGTACAAAAAACCTTATTAATCTTCAAGTATTTTTAAAGGTTTAACACCAAAACAATTTCTATCATTATCAACACTTTACATGAGATTTATCGTTAATTCTGAACTATTTTCTTCAAATATCATTTTAATTTACTTAGACATGGACATGAAAAACGATAATAATTAACATACACAAGCTGAGTAATTACTTTAACCTTTCCTTCCCTGTGTTGGGTATCTTCTACACATTGCTTCTAATAACCATCAATATCTCTATAAATAATATAAATACAAGGTTAAAATTTAAGTATTCCTCCATAATATATTTACGCATTGATTTAAAAAATAATATTAATAATAATAAGAATTTATCGACTACATCGAGGTGTTTTGTAAAGATCGAAAACAAATTCGCATTTAAACGCTGCGAGTGCCTCGTCTTGACGATAGGTGAATAGTACGCGGGAAGCGCGACACTATATTCGCATCTCACTCTTGCATACTAGACTGAATTGCGAGGAGCTGAACTGTCTCAACGTCGCCAGGAAAGACGTATACGCCAGGGTATGCGACTGATGTTCCGCGTCACTAGTTGCCTCTAGGTTCGCAAATAGGTTAGACGTACGCCCGTTCCGTGAGCGTTTTTTAATGTTTTCAGCAAATAAATCTCAATTATTATAATTTTTTACTTCAATTATAATTAATAAAGGGGATTATCTATGAATATTCTTATTTTTCCGATTTAAAATCGCAAATTTTTTATTGCGTACTCACTACCCAACACCGTAACACGCGTATTATTTTTATTACCGTAAGGGAAGAGTTAAAGCAGTGAAGTTACCAGAGGTATTACAAGATCCTTGTCGGGATAGGCAGAGAGGATAGAGCTTCATACTTTCCTATCTCAACACACACCCTTAGCCTCTTCTTTATACATACAACTTCTGCGATTTCTCTCACTTTCTATGTTTCCTACTTTCGGAATAATGTTCACTTGATCCAATCAAACTTTTCTTGGTCTTCATCTCACACACATTCCATTCCCATTAGCACTATATATCTGTTATGTTAGTCTTACTTAATTCATGCGTTCCACATACTCAAACCATCTCAACGTGTTTACTGCATCTATATATCTGTTATGTTAGTCTAACTTAATTCATGCGTTCCACATACTCAAACCATCTCAACGTCTTTACTTCATCTATATATCTGTTATGTTAGTCTAACTTAATTCATGCGTTCCACATACTCAAACCATCTCAACGTCTTTACTTCATCTATATATCTGTTATGTTAGTCTAACTTAATTCATGCGTTCCACATACTCAAACCATCTCAACGTCTTTACTTCATCTATATATCTGTTATGTTAGTCTAACTTAATTCATGCGTTGCACATACTCAAACCATCTCAACGTGTTAACTTCATCTATATATATATGTTATGTTAGTCTAACTTAATTCATGCGTTCCACATACTCAAACCATCTCAACGTGTTTACTTCATCTATATATCTGTTATGTTAGTCTAACTTAATTCATGCATTCCACATACTCAAACCATCTCAACGTGTTTACTTCATCTATATATCTGTTATGTTAGTCTAACTTAATTCATGCGTTCCACATACTCAAACCATCTCAACGTGTTTACTTCATCTATATATATGTTATGTTAGTCTAACTTAATTCATGCGTTCCACATACTCAAACCATCTCAACGTCCTTACTTCATCTATATATCTGTTATGTTAGTCTAACTTAATTCATGCGTTCCACATACTCAAACCATCTCAACGTCTTTACTTTATCTATATATCTGTTATGTTTGTCTAACTTAATTCATGCGTTCCACATACTCAAACCATCTCAACGTCTTTACTTCATCTATATATCTGTTATGTTAGTCTTACTTAATTCATGCGTTGCACATACTCAAACCATCTCAACGTGTTAACTTCATCTATATATATGTTATGTTAGTCTAACTTAATTCATGCGTTCCACATACTCAAACCATCTCAACGTCTTTACTTCATCTATATATCTGTTATGTTAGTCTAACTTAATTCATGCGTTCCACATACTCAAACCATCGCAACGTCTTTACTTCATCTATATATCTGTTATGTTAGTCTAACTTAATTCATGCGTTCCACATACTCAAACCATCGCAACGTCTTTACTTCATCTATATATCTGTTATGTTAGTCTAACTTAATTCATGCGTTCCACATACTCAAACCATCTCAACGTCTTTACTTTATCTATATATCTGTTATGTTTGTCTAACTTAATTCATGCGTTCCACATACTCAAACCATCTCAACGTCTTTACTTCATCTATATATCTGTTATGTTAGTCTTACTTAATTCATGCGTTGCACATACTCAAACCATCTCAACGTGTTAACTTCATCTATATATATGTTATGTTAGTCTAACTTAATTCATGCGTTCCACATACTCAAACCATCTCAACGTCTTTACTTCATCTATATATCTGTTATGTTAGTCTAACTTAATTCATGCGTTCCACATACTCAAACCATCGCAACGTCTTTACTTCATCTATATATCTGTTATGTTAGTCTAACTTAATTCATGCGTTCCACATACTCAAACCATCGCAACGTCTTTACTTCATCTATATATCTGTTATGTTAGTCTAACTTAATTCATGCGTTCCACATACTCAAACCATCTCAACATCTTTACTTCATCTTACTTAACACAACAACCCTAAGTTCATATTCATCCCTTATCATTTCGTTCCGTATTCTGCCAAAAAACATCATTCCGTGTATTATTTTTAATGGGCGCAATAACATATTAAACAAATAAATAAAATCACTCTAAGAAAGCTAACTTAATATAAATTCTTTCTTTAAAAATATTCTTTTTCCAATCGTGTTGACAATGCCAGATATATTGTCCGGGGGTTGATAAAAAATATCGATTATTTTTTTTAATTCCGCGGACTATTTGTTTTAGATTCATTCCACCTTTTTTTCTCACGTCTATGACACTGTCTGTGATGTAAATTTCATTTTTCAGCCGTATTGGATAGGAAGTTTGTATTTGACAGACAAGTATTTTTGCGACGCATTTTGACACGTTTGCGATTTTTGCATTTAGAAAATGAGTGAAATTTTTTTTTTGAGGTTTTACGCCATTTGCGTGAGGCAATCCAAACGATCAGAGTTGTGGGCAAACAACTCCTGAATTTTGCACCACGATAATCCACCGGCTCACATTTCACGAATAATTCGTGGATTTTTAGCCAAAACCAATACTGACGTGCTGCCGTAGCCACCGCATTTTCCGGATATGGAGGCTATACGACTTGTTTCCAGTTCCCGAAGATTAAGAGGGCATTGAAAGGACAACGTTTCTCGAATAAGATGATGTGATAAAGGCAAAATCGCTGGGTGAGCTAAAGGCTATCCCAAGAAGTACGTTCCACAAATGTTTTACGGATTGGTTAAAAACGTTGGCAAATTGTATTTTATCCCTTGGGGACCACTTTTAAGGAGGCATAATCGACATAAATGACTAAATAAAAACTTTCTAGAGAAAAATGAAAATTCTCGTTACTTTTTTTTTTTATCAAATCTCGTATATTATTGATATTGGGTCTTCTTTTCTGCACGTCTTCTTCCGAGTAACTTACGAAGTAAAGTGGACAAATAATCAGGTGTGATATTGGTTCGACATCACTACGACGCCGATACTCAATTTGACGTAATTCTCTTTTGATCTACCTGCGTGGATTCATATACAATTAAAATACTTTCATTAGCCAACGATTTTATCATTAAACAGTAGAATATGATTTATGAATTGATTTTGTTTTTATATTGTAGAACTTCATTTGAAAATAGAATTATTTGACACTCAAATGCGAAAATATTTACACAATAACTAAAATTAAAGTAACAGATTTGTTTCACTTTACAAAAGCATTGTCAAACTATTCTCAATATATTGCCAATAAGATTTTGGCCTAAAGCCAACCTTAAGCCTGTGGCTTAAAATTAACATAAAAATTAAGTGGGATCCGACTATCTTGACATATTGGGAAACACCAGATTTAGAATATACAGTCCTCATGGAACTTTTATACTACATGTTATATAGACCCAACTTGATACATAACATGATATACTGTTTACATTCGTCCCATCATGCTATTTCCCTATCGGGATAGGTTGAGAGAACAAACGCCTGATATTTTTACCGCGACACATATCTTTCAGCTCTTCTACATTCATGCACCTTTTAATATGTCTCCTTCGATTTCCCTCGCTTTTTATATGTTATTCTTTAAAAGCATTATTCGCTTAATCCAAGCATACTCACCGCTCCTCTTTTTTTACGTCGTCCTTTACTGTCCATGCAATGAGACTCTGGAATCAGTTACGAACCAATATAAGACTCGCTTCGTCCTTGGCATGCTTTGAGAAGCGACTGAAAAAACTCTTAATTTCTAGTCAGTAAAATAACGTGTTTTACGCCTGATTTTTCTTTTCCTTTCCTATGCACCATCCCTTTATTTTCTTTTGATTGATGATATCTCACTTTGTATGACAAATAATGTTCAGGTGATTGTCCTTCTTTGTGGGGTTTGTGGGCTTATGCTCTCGTATATGTTTATGGATTTCGTGGGGAGGGATAGTCATTAGAATGATTTATGCGACCATGTAACTTGCTTCATTTACTTTTGTCTGGTTGGTTGGAAGAGATTGCCACCTCACAATAACCCGCCAGATTGTATTGCAATAAAAGTGTTAAATAAACACTTTCCTTAAACTTTCTCTTTCACACTTTCTGTTCACATTCGCATAGCATATTTGTTTTGATAGTGTATTTTTATTCTTTCGTTCTACATGTCCAAACCACATCAGGTGGATTTTCTTGATCTTATTCAATATTTCTGCCTTAAGTTTACATTAATTTCCAATCACTTAATTTTGAATTCTGGTTTATACTATCATCGCATGTTTTTTTTATTTATACATTTCTACAGAATTTATTCGACTTCTTTCAGTCTTTTTTCATGTCCACGTTTAACTTTTGTAGATCACAGTTGGAACTTTATATGTTATATAGTGAAATGCGAAATTATATTAAGCTTATTAAAATAAAATTATACATTTTTGTTCAAAGAAAATGCACAATACTTCATCCACTCCGTGATGTTTTAACGAACCGAGTGAAAGTGAAAAGTAAAATTTTTCAAGTTATAAAAGTTTGCCGTTATTCTTTGAAACATCAACTCTAAAGAATTATACTATCAAATAAAATACCTCCAGTGACGTTAGCCTCCCGAATTTCACGATTCCTAATTATAACAATCCAAGGGGTTGGGGTAAAAATAAACGATAAAGATAAATTAACGAGGAGATAAAATTTTACTGAAATTTTACTGTACCCAAAATATATTGCCATGTGTAAAATTATTGCGACCTTTGATAATTACTTTTCTAATAACTTTATTATGATTTAATCATCAACAACGTTTTCAGACGTAAGCTGCTGAAAACTGCAAGATATATATCTCTCCAGAATTTCAATATTTTCTATTGCTTGCCTTTAACTGTTAATTTTACTGCATATTTACGCGTTTAATCCACCCAGTACGCCTAGTATTATAAAAAAATATAGACAGTTTATATAGCGCCGCATAAAGAGCAAACTCTTTTCAAGGGCGCTCTAATTCACAATTGAACCTACTTTAATAAATATTAGGGGAAAAAACAAGTTTAGTATATGGAAAGAAAGTTATATTTACATATGTTCAGAAAAACGCATATGCATATGTTCAGAAAACTATTTTGGTAAATACAATAAAAAAACGGCAAAAACAACCAAGGAAAAACGAAGTACAAAAAATATATGTAGATCTTCTGAAATGGGTTTTTAATTTGATTTAAGTATATATAAACTTAGACTGATTTTATAGCCCATGAAATATTTTCTTCTCCCTAGCTCCATCCCAACTCACTGTCTGCGAAGACTGTTGGGGTCAGCTCTCCTCGTCCTCAGGTTGTATGCTCTTCTGTCCCGGTCTACGTCCCCCAGGCCGTGCCTCTGCATCAAGTTATCTTTTTGCACCACCCTTGAATTCTTTGGTCTTCCTTTGGTTGTTATTCGAGGAAGATCCATGGAGATTGCCTGGTTTACAATGTGATCGGGTGCTCTGCGCCCAACATGCCCATACTATCTCAATCGCCTCTCCTCCATCTTGCTGTTGATGTCTGTAACACTTAGGCTTCCACGAGTGCGTGAGCTTTTTATTTTGTCTCTTAGGTACACACCAGCTGACCATCTTAGTTCTTAGACAACCTTCTTCCAAAGTTCTTAGACAACCTTCGTTGTATTATTGGTGAAACGTATGTCTTGCAGATCGAATATTGTGGGCATTTATTAAAAAGGGTTCCAGTCTGGTTTTCACTAAGATCTCTTTTTCATATTTCTGGTTGATTAGTTGATAGAGATAGCAACATAGCAATAAACCCACCAGGTTGTATTGAATTCAACTAAAATTTAATACAGTATAATATTCAGATTGACAGTTGTTAAATACAATCTAATGTATTTAATTCAAGACCAGTGCTGAATGTACTGTATATCATTACGATATTTTTTGTCAAACCATGTAAAAAGGTTCTAAAAAGGCTCTTCATAAAAAAAAGATACTAAAATTTTATTTGGATTTCATTGGAAGTTGAACACTCAGCCTTCGGGTGAAAGACAAGCGTTATACCACCATATTGTTTGTCATTATCAATCATAATTATTCGGGTGAAAAACAAGCGTCATACCACCATATAGTTTGTCATTATCAATCTATTATTATTCGGGTGAAAGACAAGCGTTATACCACCATATAGTTTGTCATTATCAATCTATTATTATTCGGGTGAAAGACAAGCGTTATACCACCATATTGTTTGTCATTATCAATCATAATTATTCGGGTGAAAAACAAGCGTCATACCACCATATAGTTTGTCATTATCAATCTATTATTATTCGGGTGAAAGACAAGCGTTATACCACCATATAGTTTGTCATTATCAATCTATTATTATTCGGGTGAAAGACAAGCGTTATACCACCATATAGTTTGTCATTATCAATCATCATTATTCTGGTAAAAAAAAGCGTCATACCAGAATACAGTTTGTTATTATCAATCTATCATTATTGAGGTGAAAGACAAGCGTCATACCACCACATAGTTTGTCGTTATCAATCTATTATTATTCGGGTAAAAGACAAACGTCATACCAACATTTAGTTTGTCATTATCAATCTATTATTATAAGGGTGAAAGACAAGCGTCATACCACCATTTAGTTTGTCATTATCAATTCATTATTATTCGGGTGAAAGACAAACGTCATACCACCATTTAGTTTGTCATTATCAATCTATTATTATAAGGGTGAAAGACATGCGTCATACCACCATTTAGTTTGTCATTATCAATCTATTATTATTCGGGTGAAAGACAAGCGTCATACCAACATTTAGTTTATCATTATCAATCTATTATTATTCGGGTGAAAGACAAGCGTCATACCACCATATAGTTTATCATTATCAATCTATCATTTTTCGGGTGAAAGACAAGCGTCATACCACAATTTAGTTTATCATTATCAATCTATTATTATTCTGGTGAAATACAAGCGTCATACCACCATTTAGTTTATCATTATCAATCTATTATTATCTGGTGAAATACAAGCGTCATACCACCATTTAGTTTATCATTATCAATCTATTATTATTCTGGTGAAATACAAGCGTCATACCACCATTTAGTTTATCATTATCAATCTATTATTATTCTGGTGAAATACAAGCGTCATACCACCATTTAGTTTATCATTATCAATCTATTATTATTCTGGGGAAATACAAGCGTCATACCACCATTTAGTTTATCATTATCAATCTATTATTATTCTGGTGAAATACAAGCATCATACCACCATTTAGTTTATCATTATCAATCTATTATTATTCTGGTGAAATACAAGCGTCATACCAACATTTAGTTTATCATTATCAATCTATTATTATTCTGGTGAAATACAAGCGTCATACCACCATATAGTTTATCATTATCAACCTATCATTTTTCGGGTGAAAGACAAGCGTCATACCACCATTTAGTTTGTCATTTTTAAATTGGGTTAAAAACATAACCAGCGAAACAGATTAAATTGAATAAACTTTTAATTTAACGGTTACATGAGCCGAAAAGGTCAAGGCTAAAGTATGTAAGCATTCTGCTGAATTTCTCTACTAAGCCTTTAATTTTACAGAGAATTCTTAAATCTAATTTATTTTTTACAAACTACGTTAGAGTAAACTCATACATCATCAAAGCAAAAAGACACGAGTAGTTTTCGCATGTGAGATACTATGTAAACAATACATAACTCATGTAAACTAATTGCCAACAGTCTAAAAAAAATGTCTGCCTTATGTTTATATGGGTATAATATTTTATGAGAAAATTTATGTCTACAAAATGTAATTCGGTTTTTATATCCAAATTATAAAAACTTTAATTCCGAACCACAAACATTTTGAAAATTTATTAATGTTTATCTAACGAATATGTAGATCTAACAAAATAATGAATGATAAAAAAATTATAAAATAAAATCTATAACATAAATATTAACAGCATCTGTGGTTACGATGCCTTAATTCTAGTTCGAGCGTTGCGACTTCGATTTGCGTTGATGGCAATTTTTTTTTTAAATATTTCAGTCTGAATTTCTCGCAAAGCCTCTTTAACCACTTGACAGTTTTGTCCGAGCGGGACTCGGACACGAAGTTTCTTTTTATACTGACGAGCCCGAGCCTCGTTCGGGCAAATCTTGTTTCTACTTGTTGGGAGTGTTTCTCCCGAGTGTCGTTTGGGCAGATCTTGTTTCGACTTGTTTTCTCCGAAGGCAATATATTTTCGTATGGAATGTATTTGTTCACAGTTCGTCATTGTGTTACGTCGCGTGTTAAAAATTCGACTGTTAAGTGGTTAATATGTTTCTCGTTGGCTGCAAGAGAATGGCGTGCGGCAATAAACCCACTAGATTACACTTTACAAAACAAAGGTGTAATATGATATTATAATAAATAAGTTAGTTTGGAAAGATAATGCTATCAGAATAATAAATGAGGACATAATAGACTTATAATAATAGTAATAAAAAAAACAATTAATGTAGCACCTATTAGAGAACAAATTCTCCTCAAGGGCGCTCTATCTCAAGATTCAAACCCAGTCATAAATTTTAAGAAGATATCCAAAAAAGGATTGTCTTTAAGTGCTTCCTTAAGTTGTACACGCCACTCGTATATCCTACACTAGCAGATATACCATTCTATGGCACAACACCAGTATTGGCCTAATTCCGATACTGATATTGTGCCATAGAATGGTCTGTTGTGCCATATAATGCATAGAATGGTCTTTTGATTTATTTGGAACTGTCAATTGATTAGTTGAGGAAGAAATCGACCTTAAAGTTCTACTTACCTCCGAAGGAACATCTCTCAGATGCAAACTCTAACGATATAATGAAGATATCTCATAAAGATACTTGAATACAAAAAAACAAAGTTTGAAATCAATCCATTCGCAATACTCAAGCCAGTGAAGAATTTTTAAAAGCGGACCAACATGGTTATATTTATGACTACCATATATTAGCCTATCAGCTGCAATAAAAGCAGACTTAAGTCCACATTTTTTTTAATCAGGCAAACATGAATAAACAGGGTTATAATAATCCTGACAACAAATAAATTAATAAAAAAATCATTTCCCTTGTTGCAAGATATTGACGTAAAGATTTTAATTCCTGAATAAACCATGTAATCAATTTATGTATCGAAAAAGGGCTTACTATTAAGACAGGCACCAATAATCCAATATATTATATTTTGAAAAAAAAAACAGTATACCCATGACTAATAAAGTATCTTCATTAAGACGTCTATGCGGTGAAGATACCCAGAGAACAATATCCTGAAAAAATCTTCATGGCTGAAAACAAAGATTTCACTTCTATTTGACAGATAAGATTCAACCCAGGTGTATGCACTTTTGGGAACTATGTTCCTTAAAGGAGATATGATGATGATGGTTTGTTGATAAATAAAACTCGTTTAGATCGCAATGCGGAAAGAGAAATTTAATTGATAGACGTAGGTATTTATACCATTCTTGAATGTGTGCGGGAATGCGCGCGCGATATGCCGCCGTCTCGTTTCTGCATTCGCAATACGATTAATGTCGTATGTAGGTATCATTCAGATTTGGGAACTGGCGCGACAGATGTGCTGCCCTCTCGCTCTAACATGGAATGCGCTCCACGCCTGACAGTGAGTTGAATGACCGGCGTGTGGACCTTGCACTTGTTTGTTTTGAATTGTTAAGGTATGCAAAGGTCGTATCGCCGGTCATTGACCGAGCGTACGAACGCCACACACTGCTTAAAAATCCGTACTCATACCAAAGTGTTTGAAAGAGAATTTCATGATCCACAGTATATAAGGCAACATTTATATCTAGAACAGTGATTAAAGCTTTTTTACCTTCTTCTATCCCAAATCAAGAAATTCGACAATAAGTATTAAAAACAACGGTTTTCATAGAGTACTATTTTCTATATGACGAATGAATGCTTGAATCTAGATTATTTAAGGACTGGTCTGTAATTTTTAGAATTATTGGGATCTTAATTAGATTTTTTTTAGAACTGGAGTTATAAAAGAAATTTAAACCTGGCAGGCATTAACATATATATATATATAGCCCGCAAGTAACCCTTTGACAGTATGCTGAGTCACAGACGGAAGAAGATACAAACACTCTTTTAACAACAAATTTGGTATAGTATCTAATTTGTTACCACATTATTTATTTGGACAAGCTTTAACAAGTTTACTTAAATCCTTCAAAAAATTGGATAAAAAACTAAAAAAACACAAACAACGATAATATTTGTCCAACTGGATTCAGCATCTGACGGCGCTAGACTGGTGGAAGAAATATCAGAACGATTTTTGTCAATTTTATTATTTAAAAAAAAATGCTAAATAATTTGAAATAAGAGAACAAGTACTAATTAAATTACTTCCAAATACACTTCTTAAACTATTCCAAAGTTGCTTAGGGTCTTCTTTCTCTGCCACAATTCTTCCACTCCAAAAGGAGGTCTTCACAGTAACAACTAATATATATCCCTGTAAACTTTAGAAAAAGCTTTAGGAGCTAGTCCTTAAGGGAGAGATGATGATGATTTGTTGATAAATAAAACTCGTTAGATCGCAATGCGGAAAAAGAGGAATTTTATTAGTAACGTGGGTATTTATATCATTTTAGAATGTGCGCGGGAATGCGCTCGCGATATGCGTACGTCTCGTTTCTGCGAATGCAAAAACGATTAATGTTGTATGTAGGTATCATTCAAATACGGAACTGGCAAGACAAGTGTGGTGCGTTCTCGCTCTAGTATGGAATGCGGTCGCTCCCGGCTACGGGTTGAATGGCCGGCGTGTGAACTTCAGACTTGTGTGTTTAAAATTGTCACGGAATGCAAAGGTCACTTCATTGGTCATTGACCGTGTGTATGGACGCCTACAGTGTTCCGAGTGTGCGACCGCCACAAAGTCTTTGCTCTTTATGCTATGACAATCAAATTATCCTAAAAATCTCTCCAAAAAAATGCATATAGTTTCTTCTAATACTGCACCAGGAGTCGAACCAAGTGCTAATCCCTATCCTTCACTGCTGATTACAAGAAGACGCAGTGCTTAAGATGAAAAAAAGAATTTTGAAATAATTTGGACACGTAAAAGGAATACATAATGAGAGATTTCTGAAAACAATTTATATTTGTAATACAGAAGGAATGAGAAATATGGGAACACCTGAGTGTAAAATTCAATTTTCTTTTTGATCATGAACTGTCCCTCCGATCTGGTAACGGCAAAATTATTTAAGTATATACGAACGCAACAAACACCATTCTACACATTTTTTTGTGATTTACCTCAACTCGGCTTTGCGACGATCTTTCTGTTTAAATGAATTTTTTTTCATGTTTATCGATATTTATGATTAAAATAAAGAAGCATTATTTATCTCATAATAATTCTTGTCCTTAGTACCCATCTTTTCCTCTTTTTTTCGTGGGATTTATGATTCAATTTAATTTTTGTTAGTTTTTTCCAAATACTGTTTTCATATATTTTGTTCAAGACACGGTCGTAGATATTGGTAATAACTAATTATTGGAAGAATTTCTTAAGAGCAATAAATCAGTGTAACATATTTGTACTAAAATGTTAAACAAACACACAAATAAATAATAACACCAAGAAAAATGTAACATGACCCAATTAGTCAAATGTTGAAAGCAAAAAAGGTGATAAACCTTAATAATGAGTAAAGAATGGATGGCACAGCACCCGGCGGTAAGCAATTCACATGGCTTTGTAGAGCATCGTCTCTGTCGCACGATGGCCCGATGTCTATTACTTACTGCCGGGAACCAGTACACCGCGGTGAGTATTGCACATGGCTTTGTAGAGCGTCGTCTCTGTCGCACGATGGCCCGATGTGTATTACTTACCGCCGGGTTTGTACGAGTGAGATCGTGACAAATAGGAAATGCCAGGATAAAATTAAAAGATATTTGTTATTTTATTAACCCATTTTTTTTAAGAATAAAGAATAGTAACGCAAACAAACGATTAAGTATACTCTAATATGACACATGACGATGTATAAAAAACCTTCCTAAAATCGTTACCCACGAAATTTACAAATGTGGAATAAGTCAAATAGCCTAAAATATGAATAGAGATTGAGGATTTTTAAGATATCAGCAGTGTGAGTTAAATTAGTTTTTTTATCTACATCTGCAAAGCTGAAAAAGATCTGATTTCTTCGCGGCCGGGATCACCCTCTTTTGGTAGGAGTGTATCTCGACTGGTTATATGACCTTTTGATAGCTTCTGTCTTTAATGTGTTTTTCTTCCCCATTATCTCGAGATATACAATATATGCATTTTCCGGATAAACATGCATTCTTTACTAGCCATGCAGTGAGACTCTAGAATCAGTTACAAACCAATATAATACCCGCTCCATCCTTGGCATGCTTTGAGAAGCGACTGAAAGAACTCTTAATTTATAGTCAGTAAAATAACGTGTTTTACACCTGATTTTTATTTTCCTTTCCTATGCACCATCCCTTCCTTTTTTTTATTGATGATATCTCACTTTGTATGACAAATAATGTTCTGGTGATTGTCCGTCTTTATGGGGTTCGTGGGCTTATGCTCACGTATATGTTTATATATTTTGTGGGGATGGATAGTCAATTGAATGATTTATGCGACCATGTAACTTGCTTCATTTACTTTTGTCTGGTTGGCTGGAAGAGATTGCTGCCTGTCAATAAGCCCGCCAGATTGTATTTGTAATAAAAGTGTTAAATAATTAAAAACATTTATGTACGAGTATGTGCATAATGTGCTGCTATCAATAAACCTTTTTTTATTTAAGTATAGATACAAATTAACCATTCACGTTACAGCAGAAGTACAAAAATCCTAATTTAAGTGTAGATACGGATTAACCATTCACGTTACAGCAGAAGTACAAAAATCCTAATTTAAGTATATATATAGTATACGGATTAACAATTCACGTTACAGAAGAAGTACAAAAATCCTAATTTAAGTATAGATACGGATTAACCATTCACGTTACAGCAGAAGTACAAAACTCCCAATTTAAGTATAGATACAGATTAACCATTCACGTTACAGCAGAAGTACAAAAATTCTAATTTAAGTATAGACACGGATTAACCATTCACATTACAGCAGAAGTACAAAAATCTTAATTTAAGTATAGATACGGATTTACCATTCACGTTACAGCAGAAGTACAAAACTCTTAATTTAAGTATAGATACGGATTAACCATTCACGTTAGAGCAGAAGTACAAAAGTCCTGTAACTTTTGCTTATCTGTTTTTCATTAATGTTTTCGTTTATTTTTATACCTTTTATATATATCGTCTGTAGTTTACTCTTTTTAATTAAAATGCATTTAAAAAACCTTAATGATACCATATTGGTTTACTAAATTGGTAACTCATAATTTCATTTGTATGATACACTTTAAAATATCCAAATCGGCAATGTGGATATATGATATTCATGAACATGACCAGAAGACTTCACTTTCATTTCCATTAATCGCGCCATTAGGTTTGGAACCACTGGAGTAATCATGTAACTCAAAATTCGTCATGGTGAGTGTTAGCAATGCTACCGTGCGTGAATAATCAAAAACAATCACACACTTCTAGAGCACATGAGTATTGTGATTAACGAATACCACCAGTTTCGGACTCTTTTTTTTTTGTTATTGGATATCAATTGTTAAAGGCATTGTTGAATTCCATTTTTTACCATATTGTGAAAAAAAATAATTTTCTTCTGAATCATAACCTACAATAAATATTAGAACTCACTAAAAAAATACCACCAAATACTGTGAATCATGGTCTAGAAGTGGTAACTGACTAAACAATGACGGTTTCTTCACTAAAGCGTACTCATGCATAAAATTACCAGTACAAAAATGCAACTTTATCTCTGCGAAAAGCTGAATTGGGCTGGAAACTTTCACGGCTACGAAATTAGAAGTAGAGAAACTCTTTTACTGATCCCAAACCATAATCTAACACTATTCAAGGGATCCTTCTCATACTCAGCCAGCAAATGCTGGAATGAGTTGCCCCAGGCCTTGAAGGAGCGGGTGAATAGTTGTGCCTTCAAAGATGCTCTAAAGTGTTATCTTCTGGGTGGTCAATGGGTTTCTTAGTGGTTAATAGGTCTCTTATTTGCTTTTTTTTTCCATTCTGATATTACTGCTTTACTATTTCAATGTATTGTGTCGTGGTTTTTTTTTTTTTTTATTCTTTTATATTTTTTTTGTGTGAACATCATTTCCCATTTTACTTTAATAACATTTGGACTCCTTTGAGGCTTTTCTTTTTTTTTTCGTTCTTGCTGACAGTTAACCTGAGGTGGTATATGTGGGTTTACTTTTTATTTTGTTTTCTGCCATACGTTTTTTTGTTTTTTAATCTAGATATGCGTGAGTGTGGACTGAAAGCCCCACGATGTCCTTGCGGTCGGGCTCACCCTACATTGGTAGGGTGTATCTCGGCCGGGGGAATGTTTGTGGGATGAGCTCGAATCTTTTAATGTCTTCTCTCTTGAATGTATTTTTTTGTCATCTATTGGTTTTCTGTATTTTTTTCCCTCTTCTTATCCTACATGTTCAAGGGTGTGGGCTGAAAAACATCTGGTGTCCCCGTGGCTGGGCTCGTCCTATATTGGGGGTGTGTATCTTGGCCGGGGGGATGTTATTAGATGAGCCCAGACCGTTTGATAGCTTCTGTTTTTTAATGTATTCTCTTTTTAATGTGCTCTTGAAATATATCTAAATGTATTATGTTGCTATCAATAAACCTGTATTTATTTATTTAAAATAACCCACTAATTTTAAGCTAATTAACTCATTTAAAGAACCTTTGCATTTGTAAATCAGTATAACTAAGGTACTTGAAGCTTTCATCTTTATACCACCTTGAACAGTTTCCACTTCTATCGTAAAAACATATTTTAAAAACGATCTTAAGATATATTATGGAATAAATTTATTTATCCGAATCGATTGAATATGGCGGAGCAAAATAATAGAGTTTTTGCCATTAACGAACCTGTGGGGTGGAATGATCAACCTCTTAGTATCTGAGATTTGGGTGTCGTGTGCAACTTTAGGAAGCACTTGAAGATTACCCTTTTTTCACAACATCTAAAGCCGAATATGTTACTATCACAAGAACTGTTCCTAATAACATACGCAAGAACGGGTCTGCCAGCCGCTATGCCTGTTGGAAGGACTTGAAATCTTCTGAACGGGACTGCTTCGGATATTGACATATTTCATATCACATTACCAAAAGCAAAAGTAAATTTTCTTCTTAGATTGAGCGCGTTAGAAAGCACTCACTTTATTTAAGTGACTTTGATTATATGTGTATATGCCATATGTATGCATATACATAATTTAATATTTTATATAATTTTTTTTTTTTAATATTAATATAATATTTCTTGTATCTTTCTTGTATTTTTCAATGTAAGGGCTAAGCCTGTTTTAAGAAAAAAAAGAAAAAAAATATATCGGAAGATCTTTTTTCTTTAATTTTTTGTGGTTTTCTTACCAAATATATTTTTTTTGAACATTTGCTGATATGAGAAAGTACCATATCTTATGACAGTTGCCACAATTTCACTATTGTTACACTGAATTTCTTTATATTTATTTTGTAATAGTTTAATAAATTTTTCAAAAATGGTTGGTTCTTGTCCTAAGCTGGAGTATCCTTGAGGAGAATTAACTATGTGAATGGCGCTATATAAATTGCCCTTATAATTATGATTATTTTGCAAAAATAACATACTTTTCCGCTTTGCTCAAAATAAAATGTGAAGGACAAAAAAATGTTTTTTTCTCTCTCAAAATGAACGAATTAATATCTCTCGGTATCTACTTGTATTTATTTAATTCCTTGAGCATTTTCAACACATACTTAATTTTACCTTTTTTTAAAAAAAAGAGTTTTTTTGTATTTTTAGGGTTAACACCACGTTGTTTTGCCCGTATCAATTAAACGGCATTATTTAGACCGAGTTATACAATGTACGAAGCAGGTGTCTCGAGTCCCACGAGGGTACTTCCCGCTAATGTGGCCATCCAGCGAAGCCAATTATTTCATCTCAAGCCTCAAGTCTGTGTTAGCGGCGCTAGGGTTAATGGAGGTGGCATATAGGCGCAGATCAGAACTCGAGAACCTTTTGAGAAATACTGGAGTAAAATTATTAATTAATATAAAGGTACGTTTTAATGAAGGCAGGGTATATTAAATTTATGAAAATAAAATTGACTTTTGCTTGCAATATTTTCTTTAACACTTTCATGGAAAGACATCTGGCAGATTTATCAATTTACAATTCCTTTGAAAAATAATATAATAAACAGATTAATTTAAAGGTGCTGTTTTATTAGCAAATATAACTCAAAGAGCGTAATACGAAACATAAACACATCACACTGTTTCCTTATTGGGTAGGCAAATCACATAGCACCATACCTCCCTATCTCGACACATATTTTTTTGTCTCTTCTAAATTAACACACCTTCTCATACAATTCCTACGTACGATTTCTCTTAATTTTAACATAATTTTCTTTCAAACACACTCGTCACTCACAATAAAAAATATAACAACAATTATTTTAAAATGAATATCAAGTGTTTTCCCCTCAGACTATCAACAAAAATAGGTACAATTATAAAAAAAACCATTCGAAAATATAAAAATCATTATTTTAAAAATGAATAAAAAGTGTTTTTCCTTCAGACTTTTAACAAAAATAGGTACAATTGTAAAATTACATTCGAAAATATAACCATTATTTTAGAAATGAATAACAAGTGTTATACACTCAGACTATTAAAAATTGGTACAATTATAAAATAACATTCGAAAATATAATAATCATTATTTTAAAAATGAATAGAAAGTGTTTTCTTTTCAGACTATTAACAAAAATAGTTGCAATTATAAAATACAATTCGAAAATATAATAATCATTATTTTAAAAATGAATAAAAAGTGTTTTCCCTTTAGACTTTTAACAAAAATAGGTACAGTTGTAAAATTACATTTGAAAATATAACCATTATTCTAAAAATGAATCACAAGTGTTTTCCCCTCAGAATATTAAAAATAGGAACAATTGTAAAATTACATTCGAAAATACAACCATTACTTTAAAAATGAATAACAATTGTTTTCTCCTCAGACTATTAACAAAAATAGGTACAATTATAAAATAACATTCGAAAATATAATAATCATTATTTTAAAAATGAATAAAAAATGTTTTCCTTTCAGATTTTTAACAAAAATAGGTACAATTGTAAAATTACATTCGAAAATATAACCATTATTTTAAAAATGAATAACAAGTGTTTTCTCCTCAGAATATTAACAAAAATAGGTATAATTATAAAATAACATTCGAAAATATAATAATCACTATTTAAAAAATGAATAAAAAGTTTTTTCCTTTCAGATTTTTAACAAAAATAGGTACAATTGTAAAATTACATTCGAAAATATAACCATTATTCTAAAAATGAATAACAAGTGTTTTCTCTTCAGACTATTAACAAAAATATGTATAATTATAAAATAACATTCGAAAATATAATAATCACTATTTAAAAAATTAATAAAAAGTGTTTTCCTTTCAGATTTTTAACAAAAATAGGTACGATTGTAAAATTACATTCGAAAATATAATAACCATTATTCTAAAAATGAATAACAAGTCTTTTCCCCTCAGACTATTAAAAATAGGTACAATTGTAAAACTATATTCGAAAATATAAGCATTATTCTAAAAAGGAATACTAAATATTTTACCCTCAGAGTATTCAGAAAAATAGGTACGATGGTAAAATTGTGAGTTGAATTTCAAACCATCGAGATGTAGCACATTTTCGAGAATTACAAAATGATCATATCGTTAGTTGCTACTTTAAATGAAAAACTACTTAATATAATGTAATCGAACTTTCAACTATTTCTTTGTATCATAAGTAATTTAGTAATAAAACCAAACCAACATTGAGAATCTCTGGACTAGAGATAACCCTTCTCCTTGACAAGAATGACTTAGTGACCTCAGTTTACAGGGCTGCTCAACTCAAATAGATGTTAATTCATAAACACACTAACATTTTATGAGGTTCGTATAATATTTTAATGGGCGGACTTTTTGAACTCGAAATATTTCAAATTTGTGTACACAAACTACGAGTCTTTATGTTTTGTCTATGAACAAAAGTTATATCGCCGAGTGGGAAAATTTTGTTAGTTATAATATGCTGAAAAGTGAAATATTTAATAAATACTTAAGTAAGAATTAACGTGCTTAAGCTAAAATTAAATTCAGTTAAGGCGAGTGATTATAATTTTTATTATTATAGCCTTTTGTTCCTTTGTGTTAAAATATACATGGTAGGCAATATCTTGAGATAACGAAAGAATATCAATGATCTAATGAATGATATATGCATTTGCTCGTGATTGTTTGTTGTGTGCAAGCTGTTGATCATCATAAATCTCAGTCTCTACAGGTTAAAACGAAAATCCTGATGCCACGATCATAAATCGGAAGATATTTAAAAAAAATCTCTTCAGTTTGTCATCACTTGATAAGTTCTTAGCGATTTATTTATCAAACATATGCATATACGGAAAAGTTCTCCATTTTATGGCCACAGCCAATACCTTCCAATTCTAACACTTCATTTATTATCTATGCATAAACGTTTATTTTGCAATATTTTAAATTTTTCAATAATAATCTGTTCGTGTCCCGAATACGAGCGCCCTTGAGGATACTTTGCTCTCTTAACAACGCTCTATAAACTGCCCTTTCTTCATCTTCCTACTGTCATGTCACGTCCCCCCAACGTTGAATATCACCCGAGGTAGGCATATTTGTCCCCGGCAGCCCGAAAAAGATCCCCAACGCTCCTTATACCAGTCCAATCACGTATATTGCGGAGCCAGGAGATTTTCCTGAGGCCAAAACCTCTTTGACTCTCTATTTTGCCTTGGATGATCAGGTGCAGTAATTTGTACTTTGCTCCTCTAAGTACATGACCCAAATAACACACCTTTCGGATTTTAATATTAGTCAACAACTCTCTATCAACTTTGGCTCTTTGAAGAACCCTTGTGTTGCTGACGATATCCGTCCAGGATATCCGTAGCATTCTCCGGTGCATCCACATTTCGAATGCTTCCAGTCGCATCATACTACCTGTCGAGCCAGGAGGTTTTTAGTACCCCTGATCCATCTGTTTAGTACCCCTGAACTCGGGGACGTGGCTTGATTTCTCTTCATGGTGATTTTCTTTAAATCTTTTAAACACGTTCACTGCGTCGAACACGGCTCCCGTGTCCATACAAAATAGCCTTGAATGTTGAGTGCACTCATAAACGTCTCTCGATAAGGATTCATCGTCGGTTT
Organism: Odontocerum albicorne; assembly: GCA_949825065.1. Classification (NCBI taxonomy): domain Eukaryota; kingdom Metazoa; phylum Arthropoda; class Insecta; order Trichoptera; family Odontoceridae; genus Odontocerum; species Odontocerum albicorne. The sequence goes on along the minus strand of OX463853.1, from coordinate 4,957,878 downwards.
CATGTGTTTTGAAGACACGAAGGAATACACTTGTATATGATGTTTCAATAGAAAGTAGAATTTGATTTTTAACAAAGTTATGGATTTTAAAAAATTCGCGAATTTTCAGCATCTCTGTATGACATTTTATACGCAGTGAATGTGTTAATTGTCGAAATGTATTAATTAAAAAAAGGACATCAAAAGTAACGTTTGATTACGCAAACGAAACATTCATTTCTTAATTTATCATACAACGTCAAAAAACAAATCTTATTCTAATCAACTAAATGTTTTCTCTAATTTACACTTATCTAACTAATTAAAATTATCATTACCCTTGAAAGAGTCAATTGAATTATTACCAGTTTTTATTTAGTATATTTACTTATTACTTTATTTCAAATAGATTCAATTATGAATGTACAATACATTAATTTGAAAAGTAGCACTACACATAAATAGTCGTTTCACAAATTAATGTTGCTTTCAGTTTAATTTAACAAAACAAAGTATTTTCTATCCAATAAATCTTGTTTATTTGTTAACAATGTTAAATTAAGAAATTGATGTTAAATCACTTGATTTGTTGTTTTCGTCTTCTTCTCTACATTTTCAAAAGTTCGCAATAATACTTATAAGGGAAAATAAGTTTCGCAGAAAAATAAGCTTTTTAAAAAAACTAATTAAGTGGATTAAACTAATTATTCGATGTAGGTCAACGATTTTTTTCGTGAAAGTTTTTGTTAAAATGGTCGAACAAAATGACGTTCATTTTCCATGTCAATACCTACAATTTTTTTAGTTCAACTAATTTTTCAATAATTATTTTATAAACACTTAATGTTGATTTTTTTAAGTAAATATATGCATTATCGTGATTTTTTAAATGTAGCGTTAAACCGCTATAGAATTTATTATATTGAACAAAAGTTTAAAAATAAAATTTCTAATTCAATATTAGATCAAAAATTCTTTTTCCATCAAATTTTAATATATTGGCTTTATATAATATATCATTGTTGGCATACATAGCTCGAAGCTGTTTTTAATAGCCGCTGCTCCTTGTTTTTAAAAGAAAAAGCATAATACCGAATTTTTTATGTTTTTCTCCTTTTACGAAAATATTCACATATTTTTAGTAAAAATGAGATAAAAATCTTAAGACAAAGAAAGGGTAGAAATTGTTCTAGAATAATGATGAAATTAAAAGAGGGGCCAGTATGAAGGCTCTGTGTACAGTATGTTATTTTTTTTTTTTATATCCATTAAACAAATATTTTTTTATGTAAGTCGAGTATTCTAATGTATATCGGGGGTAACACATACATGTTTATGTAATGAAAAAATATTGAGAGAGATAAACAATTAAAAATACTAAGTTCATCTCATAGCATCACTCTAATTGGTAAACACTAATACCAATTGAAGGGAGAGCCCGGCCGAGTAAAATACATAATTAAATTATATTTACTCTTATAATTAATATAGTAAAAATGTCAAAAATATAAAGGTGCAGTTATACATACACAAAAATATCAAAATTATTATTTTTTGTTTCTTTGTATGGTGTGAAACTGGGGGCTGAAAACATTTATGATGCACCCAATCAGATTTTCATTCTTTATCCTGGGTTAGTGCTTATTCGTGAAGATCATACAATATGAGCCCGGACTTTTTTATAACATGAGTTTTACCTTGTTTTATTTACGAATCCTGTGACACTTATTAAATTATTTTTCCTGTATTTTGTTTTATTACCGTCAAATCCGCCAACATTGCCCGCTTTTGATATTTGAGAAAAAAAATGTATGAAATGTAATGGATATTATTGAAAAATTGGGTACATATGACATTATTAAAAACAAATACAGATATATTTGACAATTAAATGGAAAATTCTAAATGTGTCATAACCTTCAACATTTTATAAGTGATCTGAAACACGCGTCACGTTGTATGATGAAGTCTAATTAGAGGACTCAATTTCAACCAGATATAACTTGTAAGAGTACAGTGAAACCCCGTTTTTACGTCCCCGGAATTCACGTTTTCCCGCTATTTGCGTTCAATTTATCCAATCCCGTTTTATTTAAGTAAATTTAGTACCCGCTTTTACGTTTTTATTTCCCGCAATTTACGTTTGAAATATTTAAAATGCAAATCAATTTATAAACATATTTAATTAAATGCGCGACGATTTAAAATGTTTGAAATGAATATTAGGAAGTAGAAATATGTTGTTTCTATTTATAGACACGTGTGCACCTGCAGCTGCAGCGCTCATGGTCAAGGTTACACGAGTCGTGTAATACGATGCAATTGGTGGAAAATTTAGCGAATCAGAGGCAGGCAGACTGTATATGTATTTGGTCAATCTATGCTTGTGTTTTAAACGTGTCGGTCGTGTACATACAATTTCAATTGTCAATTGTCGTGTATTTCGCGTGTCAATTTACATTTTTTTCAACTTTTCGTTGAATTCCTTCAAATAATGTCTCAGCAAAGAAAAATATTACAGATTCAAGAGAAAAGGAAAATTCTCGAAAAAGTGAACAAACATGTTGATTCACGTGTTTCGCTCGCGCGTGATTTGGGGATACCCATTACAACTTTGGCTACGATAATAAAAATCGCGAATCGATTAAAAAATGTTTTCCGATTTGCGTGATTATCTAAATAAAAAATAATTTTCAATTTTAAATTTTTTTTTCTAGCCCCGAATCTACGTTTTCCCGTCAATTACGTTTTTTTATCAGTTCCTTCAAAAACTTTAAAATGAGGTTTCACTGTATGTGTATTAATCCCTCAACATTGATAAATTATTACGAAGAGTTTCTAATGAATTCAGAGACGAACCTCTATCTTAACCGATACAATATACGACTGATTCTATTGTGAGTTATCGTGAAAGATATATTATATGGTTCGCTATAATAATACATTAGTTTTGAGTTTATCAAGAATAGGAATGATTAATGATTAAGTAGTATTTACTCAAATGATGGAAGAGTTACGAAATATATTGAACGGAGTGTAGCGATAGAAAACTAAGATAGTGGGGCACTTAGACGTAAACAGTATATTCTTTGTTATCCTAAGTCGCATTAATCGGGCTGACAATTAACCTTTCCTTCCCTGTGTTGGGTATCTTCTACACGTTGCTTCTAATAACCATCAATATCTCTATAAATATAATAAATACAAGGTTAAGATTTTAGGTATTCCTCCATAATATATTTACGCATTGATTTAAAAAATAATGTTAATAATAATCAGAATTTATCGACTACATCGAGGTGTTATGTAAATATCGAAAACAAATTCGCATTTAAACGCGGCGCTGCCTCGTCTTGACGATAGGTGAATAGTATGCGGGAAGCGCGACACTATATTCGCATCTCACTCTTGCATACTAGACTGAATTGCGAGAACCTGAATTGTCTCAACGTCGCAAGCAAAGGCGTAAGCGCCGGGGTATGCGACTGACGTTCCGCGCCACTAGTAGCCTCTAGGCTTGCAAATAGGTTAGACGTACGCCCGTTCCGTGAGCGTGTTTTAATGTTTATAGATGGTTTTTTAATGTTTACAGCAAATAAATCTCAATTATTATAATTTTTAACTTCAATTATAATTAATTAAGGGGATTATCTATGAATGTTCTTATTTTTCCGATTTAAAATCGCTAATTTTTTATTGCGTACTCACTACCCAACACCGGATCACGCGTATTATTTTTATCAGCGTAAGGGAAGGGTTAAAGTTTTGTAAAGATTTCTGCCGTTTAAAACTAACAATTTACTCGTACAATCTCTATTCTTTCCAATTTCGGACAATGCGGACGTCTAATATTTGGATATTACAGAGGAACAGCTGGACAAATTATAACGTCTTCAAAATGTTTATTTAAGATTTAATTTTAATACAAGAAAGTACGATCATATCAGTTCATACCAGAAGGCATTGAATTGATTGAACGTTAGAAATAGACGTCAAAGTCACATAGTTTCTTTTGCATAATATCCTTAACTGTTCCGCTGTCGTCTCTTATCTCGCCATAAAATTTTCATTTTTCACGGACTAGCGCTATGCTCAAACAGATATTGTTTATTGACCTTTCCGATTCACCGCTTTTCTTTTTATACGATCCTTTACTGTCCATGCAGTGAGACTCTGGAATTAGTTACAAACCAATGTTATACTCTCTCCGTCCTTGGCATGCTTTGAAAAGCGACTGGAAAAACTCTAAATTCCTGATTTTTTTATCATTCCTCTCCACCATCCTTCCCTTTTCCTTTGATTGATTATATCTAATTTTATATGATAAGGAATATTCAGGTGATTGGTCCGTCTTTGTAAGGTTTGAGGGCATATGCTCACGTATGTGGTCATCGATTTCGTGGGGATGGATGGTAATTTGAACGTGTTTTGCAACTATGTAACTGGTTCTATTTACTTTTTTCTAGTTTGTTGGAAGAGATTGCCACCTGGTAATAAGCCCGCCAGATTGTATTTGCAATAATAGTGTTAAAAATAAATAATTTGTAACTGGCTAAAGAATTAATTTTAAAAATACCCTTAATATACATTTCTTTGGTAAAGTATGTCTAACTTCTGACTTATATCATCAAAAAAATTAATCCTTTTATTAGAACCTTGTGTTGGAAAATTAAAAGTTTTGTAAAGTTTCATTGAATACAATAACTTCTTCTGGTTCAAGTTTAAAGAGAAACAAACACTTTGTGTAAGATACAAACTTTGTTTAAATTATTGTATTTTCTCAACTGTAAGGAGTTCGTTATTGATATTTTTATAAATTAAGAATTTTATTGAAGTTCGCTTTTCAGTAATTTAAATTAAGTAATAAAGGATATATTATAAATTTATTTTAATATATCATCGTCATCATCACACCCTATATGCTCTTCTTCTATTGTATGTTATCCTTTATCGTATCGAAATTGATAATTCAGATATTGAAGAGTATGACTGAGCGATAATACTGTCTTCAGCCCAAGTGATCGAGTCTTTAGTTTTACAACCACTGGAGTAGACATGGATCTTTATTATTTGCAATTGAACGTGTTAGCAATACTACGTTGCATGAAAATGCAACAACACTCACACGCGTTTAACGATAGTTCATGAGGTATTTTACATATATTATTCTCGTCCCAATTTTCTTTCCTTTTTAGCCCTTAGTCCTAGTTATTATATAAGTGATACTCGTCAATTTCATTTTATACAATAAGGATAAAAGTTCCTTCCCCAATAAGGCAATGATATACTGGTGACAATGATGATAATGTCTCAAATATAGAAACTTAAGAAATAATACAAAAAATTGTCTCTTATTTATGGTTAAGGCGCTATCACTAGAAATTCAAGAAAATTTTAATAAAATTACTAAAATACTGTTTTTTTATTTAAGATTACGAAATATAAAGGGTCTTTCAAATTGAGTGGTTTTTTAATTGATTTTTTTTAATTCTTGAATAAAACACACAATTTGCTTTGATTTCAATTTTTTTTAATTTGTCATTGAAGTATAATGTATGGCATTTAAACACAAAAAACGATGTCCACCAAATGTCTACCTCTCGCAGCTCCACAGATATCCACTCTTTTGTCAAAATTTACGATGTCATTTTGGCATAATTGCGGTTCTAACTCACCAATAACTCAGCTCAGGAATTGATCGGGGGTCATTCTTATAGACCTAATTTTTCACGTAACCCCAGAGAAAATAGTCCAACGGTGTCAGATCACATGATCTTGGTGGCCAATTAACATCACCGTTCCGGAGATTAGAAAACATAAAATAATTCAACAATTTGAACGCGTTGTTGTATTGTATACAACTCCATTTGTATAAATGTTGTACATTATATTTCTCAAATGTCATAAAATCAAGGCAAGTTCACGACACCATCTGTGTTTCATAGAAGAAGTAAAAAAAACCGCTCAGTTTGAAAGTCCCTTTACATATAGCAGTTTAAACCTTACCAGAGCGCTATACAGATTTCTGGTAATGACAATATCTCGATCATAAATCATTTAAACAAGTCACAAAAATATTCACAATCTTCAACAGCGTCTGTTAACATCATCTTATTGTGTAGCTCATGGCTGAGAATCGTGATTCCCATGATAGCTTCTGACGACTCCTTTCCATCCAACCCTCCACAACGCGGCTCAAAGAGCAGTTGTTAAGGATAGTCCAGTTGCGTTTCTCACTTTGTCAGTTCGATGCATTGGGATTATTCCTCTTGTGTATCATCATTCCACGCTTCCAGTAACCACAAACTTCTCCAAACTGTCTCCTTAGCCACGAGCAATGGGCCCAAATGATTGGAGGACTTGTCCAAGGTATATTGTCGACAATCTCTCTGTGATCATCAGATCTTCGAGTATGGAGACATTAGTTCACCTTGCTGTCCATGGAATCTGTAACATCCTTCTCCAACAGCAAGTTTCAAATGCATCTATGATATTCTACGTATCTTGCTTGCTCTCAGAGTCCATGTCTCCACGCCTACATTAATATTGCGAAGACGACAGACTTGACTTGGTGCATTTTTGTCGTGATGCTGGTAGTTCTACTACTTCATATATTTAACAATTTTGACATCACATTTTTTGCCATTTCAGTTTTTATTTTTACCTCAGCATCGCGTCCTCAATTGTTGGTTATATTGGAATCAAAGTAAATAAAGTCAGTAACCACTTGCACACCGCGGTTCACATTATTTGGGGATGGTTTGTTAAGGCGATCTATTATCATAAGCTTAGTTTTTGTCTTGTTGATTTCCAGGCTCAGGAGTTTTCTTTCGTGTTACACTTTTATTAAGCACCATAACCATTTCTTCTTCCGATATGGCAATCAACGTCTTGTCATTTGCATATATCAGATTTGAGAGCTTTCTTTCACCAATAGCAAAACTGCCACCCAAGTCTCCTTGTGCTCTCTTTATAATATATTCTCCATAGAAGTTTAACAATCGGGCAGAGAGAATGCACCCTTGCCATACACCCTTTTGCACCTTAAACTGTTTATTGATTTGTTTGCACTTTATACTTGAACATTTCTACTATCCATAAAAAAAAAACACTCAATCAACTTAACAGTACGAATGCGGATGTAACCGCACTTGTCTTGTGCGGTTTGAATTAATAATGCGAGTAATTACGATCTTGGCATTGAAACGTTTAACCCGACTCCTGTAGAATTCATCACTAGTTGACGTCACCACTGAAACAGCGATAACGTTAAATTACTAGTAATATGGTACAACATAAAATCAAGCGTACAGTTTCAAACACAATCAAGTATACTTGTCTTAAGTGACTTTCTCCCGTTACTGATGTGCCGATAATAAGTAATTCGATCTTAGATTATACCAAAGACCGCAAACACGCTCCTCACATTCCTCCAGAGTCAACTCATGACACTTTGGGATCGAGGTTAAAGGAGAACAAACAGATTTATGACGAAGGTATTGTTTTATAATCATCTCAGAAATGTGTTGTGAACAATCAAAAATCGGTTAATCCATTTTGACAGAATTTGAGATAATCAAAACAAATAAAGGAACAAAATAAGCTTTAACAGTTGACTTGAAACCAAGGCACGTATTTTTTTTGTTTTAATTTATTTGAAAGAAATGGGACACTAGACGGAGTGTTATGTATTGTATTCGGATTCAGTTAGGATTTAATTTGCGGCCAATATAACATTATTTGTTTGTTATAGTTAAATGATAATTTATATTGCGCTCTTTAGAAAACAAAAACTACTCGAGGGCGCTCTAAGAAAATATTCGAATCCACGTTTATTGGTATATTTAAAAAGTTACAAAATAAATATATATACATGTACACACATCACTTGAGCTTAAGGATAGGAAAGTAGTATCTAGTCATAAGATGAGGTTCTTCCCCGCATCTGTCTATGTATCATATAGAAAAGGATAGGAAAGTAGTATCTAGTCAATAGATGAGGTTCTTTCCCGAATCTGCCTATGTATCATGTAGAAAAGGATAGGAAAGTAGTATCTAGTCATTAGATGAGGTTCTTCCCCGCATCTACATGTGTATCATATGGAAAAGGGTAGGAAAGTAGTATCTAGTCATTAGATGAGGTTCTTCCCCGCATCTACATGTGTATCATATGGAAAAGGGTAGGAAAGTAGTATCTAGTCATTAGATGAGGTTCTTCCCCGCATCTACATGTGTATCATATGGAAAAGGGTAGGAAAGTAGTATCTAGTCATTAGATGAGGTTCTTCCCCGCATCTACATGTGTATCATATGGAAAAGGGTAGGAAAGTAGTATCTAGTCATTAGATGAGGTTCTTCCCCGCATCTACATGTGTATCATATGGAAAAGGGTAGGAAAGTAGTATCTAGTCATTAGATGAGGTTTTTCCCCGCATCTGCATATGTAACATATAGAAAAGGATAGGAAAGTAGTATCTTATCATTAGATGAGGTTCTTCCCCGCATCTGCATATGTATCATATAGAAAAGGATAGGAAAGTAGTATCTTATCATTAGATGAGGTTCTTCCCCGCATCTGCATGTGTATCACATAGAAAAACATATATATGAGAAAACTACAGAAAATTATCCATGGAAAAGCGAACTTCAAAATTACATTTAAAGATCTTCAGATATATGATATTAACATATTTGGCTTTAGGTTGTGTTGAATATTGTGTATCATAGTGTCCATATAGCATCATACATTTTGATAAGACCTCCCAAAAATTGTTACTAAATAGATTGCCACAAGACAATTAACCATCCAGGTCGTACCTTTTAATCATTTCTTATAACAAATACAGAGACCAATTAAAATAAATCTAAAACTAATCAAATTAAAGATATTTATAAAATAATACAATAACACAAGATTAATGTAAAATTCAATTTGTAAAGCTTATTAATTTTCATGTCGCGTTCATTTTTTATCACTCATAATAAAATCATTGATCGTATTTTTTTAATAACGATATAAGGAAAATTTATATAGCGCCGTTGTAATAATAAAAGGACAAATTATAAAGCACCATTTAAAAAATAATAGGGTTATTTATACAGCACCATTTAAATAATAAAAGGACAGTTTATAAAGCACTGTTTTAATAATAAATTGACAAATTATATAGCACCATTTAAATAATAATAGGGTTATTTATACACCATCATTTTAATAATAAAATGACAGTTTATAAAGCATTGTTTTAAAAATAAATTGACAAATTATATAGCACCGTTTAAATAATAATAGGATAATTTATAAAGCACCGTTTTGATAATAAAAGGACAATTTATATAGCACCGTTTTAATATTAAAAGAACAAATTATATAGCACCATTTAAATAATAATATGATAATTTATAAAGCACCGTTTTAATAATAAACGGGCCATTTACATAGCACCGTTTTAATGATAAATGAGCAAATTATATAGCATCGTTTTAATGATAAATGAGCAAATTATATAGCACCGTTTTAATAATAATCGGATAATTTATAAAGCACCGTTTTAATAATAAAAGGGCCGTTTATATAGCACCGTTCTCATAATCAAAATACAAATTATATATCACCATTTAAATGATTATAGGATAATTTATAAATCACCGTTTTAATAATAAAAGGGCAATTTACATAGCACTGTTTTAATGATAAATGGACAAATTGCTATATATGGCACCGTTTTAATAATAAAAGTATAATTTATTAAGCACCGTTTTCATAATAAAAGGACAATTTATATAGCACCGTTTAGAGAGCACTCTCATCAACTGCACTTTATCTTAGAACTCGGATATAGAAGGTTTGACAAATAAAACACATTTCATAATAAATATCTATAAGTTGAGTGTCAGACTAGGAAGGTAGGGGCTGCGGCCATTAGATTGGGTGCTTTTCTGTATTTACATATGTTAGGTAAAACGTATAGGGTAAGAAAACCACAAAAAAATATAACAAGGTACGACAATTGAATTGATTTATTAATTAAAGGACAATTTTATATAGCACAGTTTAAAGAGCATGCTCTCCTCAAAGGCTAACTAGGAATTCGAATCCACGTTTACAAAAAAAATCAAGTCTGGTAGCCATAGCAGCGCCAAAGCGAATTATGTATAACACTTTTTTTTATACAATATAACCTTGTAGAATTATTGCCATGTGGTAATTTCCCCATACCAACCAAAAAGATTATGAGACCTTAATGGAAAACCAGACTGAAAACCTTATTTTTTTAATCCAAGTTCCAACGGGAATCGAATCAGCAACTTCTGGGAATGCATCTTTAGGTAATGTCCCTTAAAGGTATATGATGATTATGATTGTTGATAAATAAATAAAAAACGTTAGATCGCAATGCGGAAAGAGAGAGTGAATGCTTTATCTTGATAGTACGTAGGTATTTATAACATTTCAGAATGGGCGCGGGAGTGCGCTCGCGATATGCTTCTATCTCGTTTCTGTGAATGCAGAAATGGTCAATTGTACTATGTAGGTAACAATCTATTTACGGAATCGGCGAGACAGCGTGATGCGTTCTCTCTCTGGTATGTAGTGCGGTCCGCTCGCTACGGGATGACTGGCCGGCGGGTGATCTTTGGACTTGAATGGCCGGCGTATGAACTTCGGACTGTTTATTTAAATTTGTCGAGGAATGCGAAGGTCATCTCATCGGTCATTGACCGTATGTATGCGACAATATTCCGCGACGAACGCCACACATCTTACCAACTAGGCCACGGAGGTCGTCAATGAACTACAAATAATTTATTGTAGATCTTTGGATTTGTGATAGTAACACATTCGCCCTTAGATGTTTTCGTTTATTTTTAGCCCATTGCCCCTTCGGTCTTCTTACTGGAATGAATATACCGCTAACCCTCGTCGGTAAATAAGTTATATGTGCTTTGTTATGATGGTGATGATGTTAATTTGGGAGTTAGCTATTTTTTATAGTAAACAACACAAAGGGAGTATAACATTCTCACATATCAGTGCTGCTCGGGATTATAAATAATGCGATACGGGCCCGAGCTGGAAGTTAGTCTATGAAGCGAATAAAGTAATCTGAATGTAGTAATTTATTACCGCATGGTAAAGCATAAGACTAAAATGGATATCTTTCGTTTTTGCTTTCAGAAAATGGGATTTATGAGAGAAAGTCATGGTTTTTCCACACTGTTTTATGAACAATCCAAGACTGAATCGTCGTGTTTTATCCGAGATGTAAAAATTTCTTATTAGATTCTTGCTTTTAATGGAAAATATGTTTTAAGGAACAATTCGTATTTTTTTAAGTCCACCCGGTTACCAAAGTCAGTGCTTTCTAGGGTGTTCTAAACTAACGCCATTACTCCTTGATATTGTTTATAAAACACATGTCTCAACAACTAAAGCAACTGTAGCAGGATTATTAAATATTTTTTACATAAATTTCAAATCTTTGTAATTTGTTTTATCAAACACTGTTTATTCCACTTTTTGTAACGGTATAACTCTACCGGTTTCAAGGCTTTCACCTCATCTTCAGGGAAGCACAAATAAGACTGACGTGAAAGCCTTGAAACCGGTAGGGTGATACCGTTACAAAAAGTGGAATAAACAGTGTTTGATACAATAAATTACAACGTGTTGTTTATAGTTAAGGCATTAACGCTGTGGAGGTTTAAATACATTGTAATTTATTTTCATCAAACACTGATTATTCCACTTTTTTGTGACGGTATAACCCTACTGGTTTCAAGGCTTTCACCTCATCTTCATAATTAGCACTTATCGGCCACATCGGAGATATTTTGTGAAAATCGGGAATAAATTCACCAATACAATTAAACGTGTGACGTAGATACTATATTCATTCTAAAAACCGCTATGGGTGAGGAAGCGACGCTCTTCACGTCTAACTCTCACTCTACTTCGGTATATGGGAACGCAAGAAATATAATCTCAGTTCGCTCGCTTCTCTCGTTTCAGTAGCTCGCGGGCTTTCGTTTGAGATGGTCGCTTCGCCCGTTTTGTGAACGTCGGCCGATGTTTTTTTCATGTATTCAGCAATTAAATTTCAAATAATATAACTTTTGACTTCGATCAAAAGTAATTTAAGCGATTGGCTATAAATATTCTTATTTTTCCGATTTTAACTCGCTCATTTTTACATGTGTATTGAATACACAATACCGGAATGCGCGGAATTCAATACACATGTTTTACATGTGTATTGAATTTATTTTTTTACATAAATATCCATTATATTACTTAATTGATTAAGTATTATGACATACACGTATAAAAAAAATATTTTGTGCATTTTTCTTCTATACAGCTTTATTTGAAATTAATGTTTGTGTTTAATCCACACTTTTTTACATTATTTAGATAGACATTGACCAAAAAACTGTTAATTATTTCAGTGAACCATTTAACTCTTTGTATTAATGTGTCACATTTGTTGATATTAACACATTTGGCTTTTGGTAAAGTTTAAGTGAACCATTTAACTCTTTGTATTAATGTGTCCTTTTATTTCTTCCTTATGGCGTTTTATCACGATCGATATTTTCCAATAATTGTTTACTCTTAATTTATACAGATATTTGCTGATTGGTATGAAAATTACTACATGTTAATAAACCCGCAATTTTGTAATGTAGTAAATAAAAGTTAAAAAGAAGTACGATACAATAAGATCTATACATGGCCAATGAGGTGACCTCATTAAAAAAGTTTTAGGCGACTTGATTTCCTATTTAGACCATTATTTAAAAAAAAAACTTTTCAACATTATTTTTCTTTTTTTCACAGCTCCGATATTAAAAATAGTTGACGAGCAAGGCCACGAGGTGCGAGACAGATATTACAAAGCCGGAAGCTCTGTGGAGCTTTCATGCAGGGTGTCGAGAGCTTACACTGGAAACTTAAACTCGGCGACTACTACTTTGCCGTCAGTGTTTAAAATCCAAACGACCACTACCACGACATCGACAACAACTCTTCAACCGATGATAGTGTCAACAAACATCTACAATGATACAATCAGCAATAGTAATAACTCTTCAAATATCAACGAAACTTTTAGTATGTCAACTGCAGCAAGGTTACAAACTAACAGTTCATCTCTTACGAAGGAACAGGATAATACTCCTGAGAATAATAATTTCTTTGGGATAACGTGGTTCAAGGATGGCAAAGTTTTAACTGACAAAGTTACGTCTCGGAATATGAGGTAAGTTTTACTACGTTATATGGGCGTGAAGAAATGTCGATTTGTAGTCTTTATTATGGCGCCCATGCTATCGCAGTGATTTGATCTTTTATTTGTTTTACAAGAAATTTTCCACAATACAAAACTTTTTGGCTTTGCGAAAAGTTTTCGGGGTTATCAGTTTGAAAATAAAAATTTCTACTACCCCGTGTAGTTAAGAAACATTTTATTCTTCTTTTGTCTGAGTAAAGTAAATTTCAGAAAATTTGTAACCCTTTTTTTTTAGCACAAACAAAAAACACAATTTGCACGCAATATCGATTTGATGACTTTATTATTGTACTAGTATTTTGCTGAAATATTTCTTGGAACTTTTACTTTTAATTTACAAAATGAAAGACCGATTTTTCCTCTCATAGTTAAATTTTTTTTTATTTAAACATATCAATATTATGTCTTCGACTTTAGAATATAACTTACTATATGTTGACTTTTTTTCAAGTAGATTATTATCTATTCAAATGGATGGCTCTAGGATTTCGTTTACCCGGTATGTAAATGATCTGAGAAACCTTGTTGATGTTTTTTTTAATTGCTTTAATCATATATTCGAGCAAACATTTTTTTTATAAGTCTCTCGATAGATTGCACATTTTGCTTCAAATACATAATAGAATCTTGCTAGCCTAAAATCACATTTTGCCAAACATATATTATATATCTTTTATCTCGCTGCTAGTGAGGAATAAACAATCCAAATATCGTTCTAAATTCCAATATGTGAAATTCAGATTATCTCAACTTTTTTTAGAGCGTTAATAAATCTAAGCTGTCTTCAGTATCTGTCTAAAAACCTCAATTTTGTTCCTGAATATAGACTGTATCTTTAATCGGATGACAGCATAATTATTTGCATACCAAAAATATCTTTTTTGAAGTCACCCAGTTTGACATTGGAATGACCTTACGGGTTCAATTGGTTGTGACTACACAAGCGTAATTTTAATGATTCCCTGATTATTTTAAGATTTATATTTTATTTTTATATTTGCTACTTTAATTTAATATTATTTTCATATTCTTAGTTCAAGCACATTTATCGATACGTATGATAACAAATAAATACAAGTTGATTTAATAAAATAATTAAACCATTCTTTTGCTTCCTAGTGTCATGTCAGCCCCCCCCCCCCCACCCACGTTGAATATCACTTGAGAGTCATCATCTTTGTCTCCAGCAGCCCGAAAAAGATCCCCAACGCTCCTTATACCAGTCCAATCTTGTATATTGCAGAGTCAGGAGATTTTTCTCCTGCCAACACCTCTTCGATCCTCTATTTTGCTTTGGATGATCAGGTGCAGAAATTTGAACTTTTCTCCTCTAAATACATGACCCAAATAGGACACCTTTCGGATTTTAATATAAGTCAGCAACTCTCTATCAACTTTGGTTCTTTGAAGAATCCTTGTGCTGCTGACCATACCTATCCAGGGTATCCGAAGTATTCTCCCGTGTATCCACATTTCGAATGCTTCCAGTCGGTTCATACTACCACTTTTGAGGGTCCATTATTCCACTCCATATAATAACACTAACCAAACGTAGCATTTGACTAACCGTTAACGAAGTTTCAGGTTTAGATTAAAGCATTAAGTCTATCAAATGCATTCGCAAAAAGTTTTCAACTAATAAACAAAAAAATTGGTTTGTATTTGAAATAGTCAATAAATTTAAATTTTATTTTTAACCTTGATAGTAATTGCTTAAACTCCATGATTTAAACGAAGTAATACAATCTATTCATATTGTTTCACTGACTTATTGTCCATTTACCGGTTTCGTCCTTCCCACGAGCATCCTCAGAAAGGTTTAGTTATTAGATTTAGCACAAAACCAATATATTTAAATTATTCGTGTTAATGATATTCTTTATCATTTTAGTTCCACGTTCAAACTGAAGCACGCAGATCAAAAAGACAGTGGTGCATATTCTTGTACTATACTCAACACCTCAACAGTAACTGTGCAAGTGCAAATATTGAGTGGTAAGTAACCAATACTAAGTTTTTTTTAAATATACATATATTAAACGTCCTCACTCCTAAAATCCAGAAAAGAGTGCCATCGATGCCCTTATTCATCGGTGGTTGCCTGATTGAGTGGCAGGACGTGGTTAAATACCTCAATCTGCACCTCGACCGGCGACTGACGTGGAAAGATATCTGAATAACATCAGACAGAAGGCCACAGGGGCATAGGGGCTATCAGTTCGATATTTCATCGAAGTAGCTTCCTTTCACCCAAAAATAAGCTCCTCCTCTATAAAACCCTTATTCGTCATATCTTGACATATGCTGTACCCGTTTGGGGTAGTGTGAGCAACACGGATCACCTGAAACTCCAGCGAGTGCAGAACATAACATTCAAGATATCTTTTAACACCCATCCCAGAACCCACCTTACCCGACTTCACGCCGAACGGCGAGAAAAAATCCTACAGCACCACATCCTCGTTTGGACCGTGAAGTTTTCTTAAAGTCAACAAAATCACAACGATCCCTCAGTCGCTGCCCTGGGGGCTTACGAGAGTAAATCCGATCTACTCTTTCGTTACAAGCACAGGCTCCCAAAGCATTATCTGTTGCCTGACTAGTCCACCTACAGTATTAGCTGGAACGACCAAGGTCTGAGTGAATGTGATGGAATACAAGTAGCCTGAACGAGTGGACTGGTTCCTGCTAAATAATTAGTTGTAAGAATTGTTATCTAGTTATAAGTAGTGTGATGGTGTTAATTTTTTCTAAGAAATCATATATTAAGATTATAAAAAATAAAAATACAGTTAATAAGATTAAGTAAGTTCATAAATTATAACATATAATTAAGATGAGTTAAGTAATAAATGTTTGTATATAGGTATAGCCATGACAAATATGTGTACAACATATTACTTTGTTTAATAAAAAAAAGGTTTTTTTATGTTTAAAAAAATTGTCTGCAGTTTGTTTGGAATGTAAAAGATTATTATTATACTTATACATTTTTAAAATAATAACAAATAGCTTCATAGTATATGAATTAAAATAATTCGCCGTTTTGTAATTAAATTTAAATGAATTTGCATACTACGAGTATGTTACCAGCCGCGACAACTTTCGACACCTCAAAACTTACATACATGACAAAAAGTCAAAATAAGCTTTTTATGAAAATGTTTAATAGTATTAAAGGAGCAAAGATCCTCCGGCCTTTGCATGGTATTATGTATACTCTGGGTATATATATGTACATATGTATTATATTAAGGGTTGTTGAAGTGAAATTAAAATATTATTCAGTTCATTGACGTTATATAATACATGTTAGTTAATTAGACTAGAATTTGTTAAAAATTAATTTTTAAAACTAACAAATAAAAATGCGTAATTAATCACAAAAAATATCAAAAAAACTAACACTTCGTAAATCGATTATACACTAAAATTCCAAACTTTTAAATAATCAATGTTCAATCTATCTTTTAATTCTTTTGTCTATAATTTGAGAAAAGAAATGTTACATTTTACTTTGTAAATATTATTTGCGTATATTCTCGTATAATATTTTCTGGTTGAAAAACAAATTTAAATTGTTTTCGTAAAATATGTTTTTTACATTATTTTCATGTACTCGTATAATCCAAGTTTTTTTTGTTTATGAAAAAATATTTTATTACTCAATTATTCCGATTACTTATTGTAATTTTTAAAATGAAAGTCAAAGCAATCCGATATCAAAATCCATCGGGGAATGAATCTAGAATGCCACATTGCTTATTTAATGTGTGTTATATTATACTTCCTTTGTGTACAGAAATACCTGGCGGATTAATTTTCTATAAAGCAATGTCTTCAAAGGAATAAGATGTTCATGTTTATGTGCTAATAGTATCTTCTCATTACTTTTTATATAACTGCCTATTTATTTCCCTACTTTGTATTGTGGTTTGTATTTATGTGTGAATATCATTTTCCATTTGTGATTTCATTTTGAAAATAAGGACACCTATCAAAATAAGGACACTTATCAGCTTTTCTTTTTCTTTTCTGACAGTTAATCTAACGTGGTATTTGTTGTATTAACATGTTTTTGACATCTATTATTTTTCTCTTTTATTCTTAGTCAACATGTACAGCAGTGTGAGCTGAAAAACATATGGTGTCCTCGAGGTCGGACTCACCCTATATTGGTGGGGTGTGTCCCGGCTGGGGGATGTAATGAGATTAGTCCAAACCTTTTGATAGCCTCTCTCTTAAATGTATTTTCTACAGTTTACCATATGTTGAGATATATTAGGTCCTTAAATATCGCGTTATTTACGAGTACGAGTTCCACCATGGCACCAGTGCTGCAGAAACGGCTCGAAGGATTAATGATGTGTATGGCGACGGTGCCGCAAAAGAAAACACAGTGCGTTTTTGGTTCCAACGTTTTCGTTCTGGAAATTTCGACCTGCAGAACAAGCCCCGTGGAGAAAGTTGATAATGAAGAATTGAAGGCTATTGTGGAAGCGGATCCATCGCAAACCACGTCCGAGTTAGCTGTAGGCTGCGGTGTTAGTGATAAAACTGTTTTAATCCACTTGAAGCAAATTGGGAAGGTGAAAAAGCTTGAAAGGTGGGTACCTCACGAATTGAGTGAAGCAAATCAACAAACGCGCGTTGACTGCTGCGTTGCATTACTCAACCGGCACAATAATGAAGGGATTTTGAATTGAATCATTACCTGTGATGAAAAGTGGATCCTGTATGATAATCGGAAGCGCTCATCGCAATGGCTGAACCCTGCCGAACCAGCCAAACCATGCCCCAAGCGAAAATTGACTCCAAAAAAGTTACTTGTGAGCGTTTGGTGGACTAGTGCTGGTGTCGTTCACTACAGCTTTCTTAAATCTGGCCAGACGATTACGGCAGATGTCTATTGTCAGCAACTGCAAACCATGATGGAAAAGCTAGCTGCTAAACAACCGAGGCTGGTTAATCGCTCTAGGCCACTGCTGCTTCATGATAACGCTAGACCACACACTGCACAACAGACGGCTACCAAATTAGAAGAGCTTCAATTGGAATGTCTAAGACATCCACCGTACTCTCCGGACCTTGCCCCAACAGATTACTATTTTTTTCGAAATTTGGATAACTTCTTGCAAGGGAAAAAATTCAACTCCGATGGGGCAGTCCAAACCGACTTCAAAGATTTTATTGATTCCCATCCGAATGGTTTTTTTAGTAAAGGGATCGATGAACTACCTATGAGATGGCAAAAGTGCATAGATAGCAATGGTACATACTTTGATTAAATAAATATATTATATTAAAAAAAAATCAACTTTATGTTCCTCCCAAACAAAACGCCAATTTCATATGTAAGGACCTAATATATGATTTCGGAATGTATTTGTATATATACATAATATTTTGCTATCAATAAACCTATATTTATTTATAAAATATAACAGTAGGAAATGTATAAGTGATCTGTCCTATCAGCCTACTTCAACAGGGATATGATGTGATAGGTATGTATGTATGTAAATATTATGCACGCGGTATTAGTGCGAAGCAACTAGTTATTGAAATTGCTTTGAAGGAGGATTGATACTGTAGATAAATACGAAATAATTTATAATATCAAATAGTCTACAAATTAATTATCTTTTTCTGTCACAGGTGAAACGCAGGCTGCGGTCCAGCACGACACGCTTAACAAAGGCGCATCCAGAATCTTGTCGTCGTTCACCTTTGTCTTCAGTTTCTTTATAGTTTCAACCAAATTCATCGATTGAAAAGTGAAAAAAAGCACAAAGACTTTTTTAAATCAAGACAATGGACGTTGAAAGAACCTCTTTATTTTTTGTTTCATTATTTTTTTTGTATAAACATGTGGTATGACCACTGAAAAAAAAGTTTACGTTGAGTAAACATGACTTTTAATCTAGAGCCTGAATTCACAGTACGGCCTTAATACTAAATACTAATTTCTCACTTTTAAATTTGTTGATTTGTGTTCAGAGTCAGACTTTATGCGTTTCAAAACTACAAGCGAAGTATTGAAATCACTGACTCCGTTATTTAAGGAAGATACGACAAATTTGTATAAAAATTTACTTTTAAAACAAATTTTTTCAGTTTAAAACAGAAAAGATTTAGTGTTATGGTCGGACCATGAATTTTGACCTTGCGGAAGATTCTAATGACGAATATATGTCCCATTTAAAATGTACCAAAATCATTAAACAACAACTATGACCGCGAGACATTGAATTTGGTCATGAGACGCGTTGACGACGGTGACTTGAAAATTATGCTTCGAGAAAAGAAAAAGAGTATTAATATTCGTAAAAATTTAATGTAACTCGCATTAATGTTCATCAATTATAAATGCAAATGTATATCAAAATGAATGGAAGATAATATCAAGGTTTATACCAGAGTGATTAAAATTAACAATATTTCTATCACGACTCTAAAATTATCAATTAGGAATATTTTATATTTAAACTCATTTATTCAGATACCGATAACTGATAACGACAGTTCATCATAACTTTTAAGATCGAATTTTAACCATTAATTTGGTTAAAAATTGTGAAAGTGGAGATATAATTTTATATTATTTTATTGTGTATTTTTTATTTGGAAGTCAATCATGTGGTAGATTTAATATATACTTAGGAATTTGTTTTGGAAATACATTTTCTAAAAAAATAAAATAAGTTCTATGTGCCTCAAATATAAAACGGACATATGTTAAATACTAACCAGGACAGTAGGAATGCGAGCAATTATTTTTTTCATATATCCCAGGAAATATTATATTGATTTCCTTTTATACTCTATTAATACTTGATTTTTTTCACTATTCAAATTAACAAAGATAAAAAATTAAACTCACATAAATATTTCAAAGAAATCAATTAATCAGGTAAATAATTAAAATTCACTTTCATTAAAAATTAAATACTTTTCTTAATTCTACGTATTTCAGGTCTCCTGTTTTGTTAAATACGTGTTGATGATTGTTATTTAATTTACTCATATAAAAAAATCAGTTCAAGTTTATTAACTAAAAAACGTTATTTTATAAAAGTTATTTCTTTTTTTTTTAATTATTACCTTATTTGACGTACCTATATATTTTAATATTTTGATACATAATGTTCTTTACTTACATTTAAAATGCATTTAGTACATTATTATACTTAAATACACAATTCCTTGTCAGGAATTTAAAAATGTGTACCAAAAATATACCATACATGATAAATTAGATAGTCAAAATTTCAAATATTGTATATGTATTAAAAAAAATTAATTTTATTTTCAAAAGTATAGTTATTGACAGTAAAATTAATACACGTTTATTTTTTTATTGATCAAATGTCCAACTTAGGATTTTATTGGGAAAAATTTTAAGTTTTTTTGTGAAAATATTATTTTTTAAATTAAACAAATTATTTTTTTCTTAATAAAAAATAGAATTAAGCTAGCCAAAATGGCTTTTTTTCAGTATGATTTGCCAGTTAAAATATTAATTTGTAAAAAACAATAGATTTTTTTTTTTGGAAATTTCATGAAATTTCAATGATTAATTTCTCTTATATTCCAACTGTCACAGGGTCACTATAATTTTGCAGTTTTCATTTTATATAACCCAATTCATACATGCTAAGATAAATTCTTTTAAATGCCATTAAAGTTAATTCTACCAAGACCTCCATGGCCAAGTTGATCAGTACTCCAGTACTTGGATGATACCAAAAGAAAAATTAAAAATGATTTCCAGTCTGATTAAAGCGTTCTTTTGGTAACAATACTCCCATGCTCTAAAAGTATGCGAGTGTCATTGCCTATCCACGTGCAATAATTTTTATAGAACATGCAACAGCTAAATCTTCCCATTATCACACCACTAGAACAACTCGTTTGTTTAGAAATAACTACAGAAAAAAAAAACAAAAAAATGTAAAAACTTCAGAAAAACATTAACATTTGTTTACCTAATGAATATAGCTAGCAAAAAATGTACTATTTCAATACAAAACTTAAGAGATTAATTTAATTGTGTTTGAACAAAATGAAAATAAGTAGAATTAAATTAAAACAACACAATGATTTTCATGTGATCCGTTTTTTTTTTAAATAATTATTTGATCTTATTTTCACTAAATTCAATGAAAAGTTATAAAATAATGTTAAATCAATTACAAAACAATTTTTTTGGATACATAATGATCAAATCAGATTACATTTTTTTTTCAAATGAAACAAAAATATGTATAAGTATTCATTTTTATTAAAAATGATATACTTTATTCAATTATTGATGAATAATTTGTGTCCATATTGAGAAAAATGTTTTATTTGAATGTACGATACTTGTATAAATAAATGTATATATATATTGAATAATTAATGAAAATTTTTGAATAATCACGAAAGAAATATAATTAAGTAAATATGGTGCGTTGACTTTAATATTAATATGTGATTTATATAATTTAAGACCATACATACATACTATATATGTGTATTTCGACAAAAAATAAAGATTTGGATTGAAATTTAGCGTTTTTATCATTGTGTGATAATTATATTAATTAATTAAATACTTTTATCTGGTATTGAAAATAAAATGTAACATTTAAACAATGAGAGCCACTTTGCAGGATAATATGGATAATTTGTGTGAATTTCATTTGGAATAAATAAAAGTCATATATGAAATTTTTTCGAGTATTTTGTGTATTTAACCCTTTTCTAAGAAGCATTCGGACAACGATGCAGGCCGCGCGGTAACCCGCTGGACTTCAGTGCGGAAGGTCACCGGTTTGAACCGCTATTCCCCTTGAATGGTTTAGGCCTC
The DNA here is from genome assembly GCA_949825065.1 of Odontocerum albicorne. Classification (NCBI taxonomy): domain Eukaryota; kingdom Metazoa; phylum Arthropoda; class Insecta; order Trichoptera; family Odontoceridae; genus Odontocerum; species Odontocerum albicorne. The sequence continues at coordinate 4,935,753 of OX463853.1, read as the reverse complement.
GGCCACACAGGTAGGAGCCTCGCTTGGTGCTTAGAGCTACGCTACGAGCAAGGTGACATATCCTAGCGAACCAACGCACCCCATACTATCACAATGGCCATACTGCACGCTTCGTGACTATTAGTCACCTAATGAGTTTCCTAACGTACAGAAGTGTTGGTTAATTTTATTGTGTCACCAAGTGATTTTACAAGATGGAGGAAGTTTTATTCCGCAATTATTTGTAGATAAGTTCAAACTCTCCACTCCATACTTCTAGATAAATTTACATTATGCACCCAACAAGTTCGAATTTGAGATGTTCGAAATTTTAAACTTAAATTCTCTGAGACAAGTAGCTTTCTGGTTAGTTTTGAGAGTGGCATCGTTTGTTGGCTCAACCGCTCCCAAATGTCAAATGAATTTGTGCGAAGCATTTTGGTGTCGCCAAGCCTTAAGTCACCTAGTCCACGTAGCACCTAGCTTAGCACTTCGGTGTGGCCTCAGCCTTAGATGTTTTTTTTCACAGTGACAATGGTGACTGACAATGTAGGAGAAAAATACAAAATGTTCTGTATTACCATAAATTTAAGTACGTGTATATAATGGTGTGTTAGTGATAACGAATAGTGGTGTGTAACCTATAGCTCACATATCATACCTTGTTAGCTTGAATATATAGAAGTTAAACCTGGACATCAACGAAGAGTAAAAGGTAATTAATAAATGCAGGGGAGGTGCGTGGATTGCGAAGAAGATCTGGTATTATAACATACGATAAATAATAGGCAATGCCCGTTTTAGGGACAAGTGTTTGTTGGAGTTGGATATTAACACATACTCGTACATAACATCATTATATCATAACGCCATACATAGTGATCGAAGTAGAATTAATACATACTCATACATAACATCATTACATCATAACGCCATATATAGTGATCGAAGAAGAATTAATACATACTCGTACATAACATCATAACATCATAACGCCATATATAGTGATCGAAGTAGAATTAATACATACTCGCACATAACATCATTACATCATAACGCCATGTATAGTGATCGAAGTAGAATGAATACATACTCATACATAACATCATTACATCATAACGCCATATAAAGTGATCGAAGTAGAATTAATACTTACTCGTACATAACATCATGACATCATAACGCCATACATAGTGATCGAAGTAGAATTAATACATACTCGTACATAACATCATTACATCATAACGCCATATATAGTGATCGAAGTAGAATTAATACATACTCGTACATAACATCATAACGCCATATATAGTGATCGAAGTAGAATTAACACATACTCGTACATAACATCATTACATCATAACGCCATGTATAGTGATCGAAGTAGAATGAATACATACTCGTACATAACATCATTACATTATAACGCCATGTATAGTGATCGAAGTAGAATGAATACATACTCGTACATAACATCATTACATCATAACGCCATATATAGTGATCGAAGTAGAATTAATACATACTCGTACATAACATCATAACACCATATACTCGTATAGTGATCGAAGTCATATGTATCCTTACACCCCGAATACCAAACGGAAAAACTGCCTGTCATACAAAGAAAGTGCTTCCTGACGATCTGAATTCGATTCAAACTGTTGAAATATGAGCCAATATAAAAACAAACTAACATGCTATCTCCCTGTTAATGTAAACAGATAAGATAGAGTGCCAGCTTTCATATCATGACACAAATATTTTGCCTCTTCTACATGCATACACCTTCTCATACAACTAATACGATATTTAACATTTTTACGTTTCCTTCTTTCAAAATATAATTTACTTGATCCATTCATTATTTTTTTCGTCTTCCTCTACCACTTCACTCACATTAGAACTATATATTTGTTTTGTTAGTCTTTTTTCATTAATTTGTTCATATACCCAAACCCTTCTAATGTGTTCTTATTCATCTTAATCAACACATTAATATGTCTTTATCTTTAACCAATTTAATTTATTTTCTGACATAGGGTAGAGTGCTCCAAGAGTGCGCACTTAAAGTTTAACTTAAGATATCAATACAACAAATATTTTTACAAAAATTAACTTTCTTTATTCAAATTAAACCGTCTCTTATTAACATAACTACATACAAAAACAAAATAATATGTAAGCACTTAACGACTAAAATCATGAAATCTAAAGATAGTCATTTGCGCACTCTTACATATACAGGTAGTTAAGAGTGCGCACTTGGAAACCTAAGAGTGCGCAATATGCGCATGGGACACCTTGGCACAGAGATCACATTTGTACGGAGCAACTCCGGAATAAGCGATACATTTTTCATGCCACCACTGAGTGCACATTATACACTCTATCCAATCTTCAGAAATCGGTTCCTTATAGACTTCCTTGCCTCCTGGGCAGCTCCACATTTTTTTCTTTGATGTCGATTTTCCGAAATAGTTTCTGACCTTTCGCCTTTCTGTTAATTTTGTTCAGGCTACACTATAGCTTTCTTTTTCGGTTTGCTTCATCGAGAAGTTGTTGATTATAGGGTGAGTTTGTAAGTATTTCTGATTTTTTGCTTTTCCGGTTTGATCTGGGCGCAACGGATTTTGGCGGCGGTGAAATGTCCGTGAAGGTTATAGATGTTCCGGGAGTTGGATTAGCTGTTTCTGAGTGTAAAATAGTTAATGTCGATCCTGAAGTTGCAGCTGGTGTTTCCAGGATTACCCTGCTCGATTTGGAGTTTACGGTAGTCACAGTTGACGACCCTGATGTTGTAACTGGTTCTAGAGTGCCTTCTGTCGCAGCAGGTATTTCAGGGATGGTAGCAGTAGTGGATGCCCCTAATTATTGGATTGAAGTCGCGTGAGAATTTGCTATTGCAGGGTCTTCTCTTTCAGTGATATAACTGGCCAAAAAATCTGCCTCATCAAATATGTCTTTATTAAAGGGGCATATCCCTGTGACTTTGAAACCATCAACAGCGTTTGTCACAGAAGCTGCCTTAAGTAAGCTGGGGTGAATATTGATGTAATTTGGTAAACTGTTATTGCTCGGCCAGGATGGTTTGTCAGCCACTTTTCACACTCATTAGAGAAGTAGTTTTTCAAAGGAGAGAAAAAACTTCTGTCCAGAGGTTGCATTCGATGACTGCTGTGAGGTGGAAGCGTCAGTGCTACGATATTATTTAGTCTAAATAATTTAACAGCGCTAATGGAGCAGTGTGAACTGTGGTTGTCCATTATTAACAGGATCTGTTGTTCTTTTGTGGGCTTCATGTGATCTTGGAAGTGAAATCGAACAAAAAACATCATGAACCAGACATGTTCAATAATAAAAGATTAAAGAAGAATGGTTCACTCAAAAAGGATCATGTCCATATTTTAAACTAGAATAACTATTTTAATTGTTATGATTCGATTTTAAACAACAAATCAAGTCACCTTAAGCGATTTTAAGGATTTCAGATATTTTTACATCTAATTATTATGTCATATACTTCTAATGCAAACAGTTTTTTTTGCAATTTCTTAACATTCTGATTTGGTGGACATGCTCTTTTTTTAATATTACCTCCTCATATGTGAAATACAGGTTTGGTCTCATTGGATTCAACACAAGTATGAATGATGAAAAAATATTTCCTATCTTTTTAAACCAAGTCGACCTGCCCAATTTCATTGGTAAGACGCTCGACTTCCACTCGGGGTCTTGGGTTTCCTACGAAAAAAAGTGTCCTAGTCCGGCAAAAGAGTTTGTCTCGTAACAATACTCCCCCTCATCAAATACGTTTACGAGTGTTGTTGTCTTTTCACGTGCGGTTGTATTACCAAATTCCTTATTACACCAGTGCTTCTAGACCTGATGGCTCGATTATAATTATTGGAGTTTAAGACAATGTTGTTATATATCTTTCAGCCAGAAGAGTCATTTTGCAATAGTGTGAGTAACAGTGCGTTTACAAAAAGTTGTCACTTTATTTTTTTTATGAAGTGAAAAAGCAAAATAATTTTATATTTATGAACACACAAGTTCTTTAAATTAAAAATGCTGTCAGTTTAAATTATAATGATCGTAAAAATAAAATCAAAGTAACTTTATTTCATATATTAACTGTATAGGCATACATATTCTACCTATAGGAAACAATAAATTACAAGAATGAAAATTTTCAAGATTAAAAATAAGTATAAATACAAGTATTTTAAAGTAAAAATGTTCGTCAGCTTTAATTATATTGCACATAAAAATACAATTATTGTATGTAAGATTATTTACCATATTAATGTATCATAATTACATAATTACAATACCAAATAATAAAGTTATATAATAATAGTGGATGGAGCTATACTAAATTTTAGGAAACTTGAAGTTATAACTTAGTACATTCAAAGCTTTCGAAAAATGTTGAATTATGCATTACATTAGACAAAAATCGCACTCCTAATAACGGTATGGTAGTGTTTTTCTAATCACCGAGTATTTTAACAACAATACAAACGTGCGCTCTGCGCGAACCAATCGTGTGGCATTCTAAAACCAATACGACTACATAAGTTGTGTAACACAGAGAGTGTTACTCACACTATTGCAAAATGACTCTTCTGGCTGAACGATCTTTACCAGCGACGCTCTTCAACATGCCTGAATAACCGATTTGAATATATTTAAGGATACCATACGTAAGAAAATACTTTTTTACAAATACCTTGTATATTTTTAATTTTTATATTTATACCATGCTTGGTTAAAATATCACCCACAAATATTATTTTTTTGAAATTAATCATCGCCTTTTGTACGCTCAAGTAATTGATTAATATTTCATGTATTCAAATGTATGGAGATTGTTTTGATTGGATTGTAGTAATAATGACCCATGACCTACTGAGACAGAAATTGAATAGCAATAATAATGATTTCAGAAATTGAATAACAGTAATTAACTAACTCAAATTTGTAACTTAGATCGTAAAATAGTATTGATACAAATTTATCATCGGGGCAACTTGTCAGTATAAGTTGTAAGATAATTGGACCTTTAATAAGTTGTAAGATAATTGGACCTTTTGTATTAAGGAACAAAACCCTTCTGATAAGTTGACTTAGGATACACAAAATTTTCGTTTCGTTTTATTAATATTATTCTATATTTTCATAATTAAAAAGCGATTAAATTTTTTATCCATTTTATAATAAAAAAAATTGAGTTACTCATTTTTGCTAGTTCATGGAATAAATATTTTTTTTTTACTATTTAAATTGATTTGAGTACGTTATTCAGTTGGTAAAACACCTGTATTCTGATCTGAAGATTGCGGATCAGATTCCAGTTGGCACAATTTTTTTGATTCAGGCTTTTTTGACATATTTATTTTTATTACACTTTCGTTGTATTAAATTTGTAGCCTGAATTAAAAATCAAAAAGGATATTTTTTTTAATCTGAGTAACAACGGAGTTTTTTGCCTGAATTTCTTTCTAAGAAAAACCAGAAAAAAAATCTGGTTGATTTTGACAGCTATTGTTTTATGACAATAAACTTGCCAGGTGTGTTCAATGAAATTGTAATATAATTGAGGTGATAATCGCGTAGTAACACACTGGAATTTCGTGCGGAAGGTCATCGGTTCGATCCCCGCGCTGTGCTACTCCCCTTGCTACTCCCCTCCTACAAGAAAACATATGAATTTGGTCATATCTATTCATCAAGGAGTTAAACTTGCCGATGTGCTCTGATCATCTCACTTCAGTGTGCCATCGGATTCAGTGCAGCGATATGGCTGGTAAGTTTGCTGGTATGTAACAGCTAACTCACTTAAAAAAACAAATTCCACGGCACAGTTTTACTTTTCAACTAGATCGACGTTGGACTGGCGAGGGGATCCTCGACTAAGAGGCCCAGCAACGGTGACGAATACATGTTAATAAACTGGAATTAGATAAAACTCTTGACGTAACCCTGTACACATGTAATACAAAATTATAGATTGACAATTTAACTTTTGCGCATGCGTTAATATGTAAATAACTGATCGTTGTCACGTTTCTTAGATTCCTTTGTAGTCAAGGATGCTTTCGCCATTCCAACGTTAATCTTGAGTTTGCTAAAAAAAAAATCTTCTTCTTCTTCTTCATCTTATTTTAGGCCTGTTGGCCTTTTATGATCCTGCATCATTGTTTGCCTTTTGCGACGTCGACTGCCAGCTGTCTTTCCACCTTTTGGGAGGTCGTCCTGGAGGTCTGCTTGCTTGGGGGATACTGTCCCTGGCCATTCTTACGGCTCTTAGTTCCGCCATTCTGGATACATATTTGTTCCAGAACCTTCTTCTCTGTCGTCCCCATCTGACAATATCTTCGACTTCGCACGTCCTTCGGATTTCTGTGTTACGTACTCTATCACGAAGGGTTTTGCCAGCGATACTCCTAAGTACCTTCATTTCGCTGGTTCGAAGGAGATTTTTGGTTCTGTCAGTGTCGGCTCTGGAATCTATGCTGTATGTCATTATTGGGCGGACACAGGTCTTGTATATCCTAACCTTGCTTTGGATGTTCATATGCTCGTTTTTCCAGATAGTGGTCTTTAAACATCCGGAAATAGCTGAAAAATAATAAAGCAATTGATTGTTTAATTAACCCATTTTCCAGAACATCATATTTTTAGATCATGTAGCATGAATATATTTTCGAGCCTTGCAAAAACAATTAAATCCAATTATATACGTCTGGTTAATCATGTAGCTTAATTGCATGTATTTATTTAGCACATATGTTAAAAAATACTTTAAAAACTTAAAAATGCATTGAATAAAGGTCGCGAATTATCAGATTTTGGTAGATGATAATCTGATAGTAAGGAACCCGAACAATGAAATAATAGAATGGTAGAAAAATATAATATTAACAATTTTGGAACAAGGAAGCCTTTTTTTACTGACTTGACATTTATCTTGTTTTCAGAGATGCTCTAAAGTGTTATCTTCTGGGTGGTTAATGTTTTTCTCAGTGGTTAATGGGTCTCTTCTTTGCTTTTTTTTTGTTTCTTTTCTCTCTTTTCGCTGGTGGTGAATCGGAGATTGTGCATACGTGTTTGTGCGTTATCTCCTCATTCATTATTTTAAAACTGCTTAACTATGTCAATGTTGTCTCAACTATTTAATTTGTCATTTTGTAAAATTTGGACTCCTTTGAGGCTTTTTTTTTCGTTCTTGCTGACAGTTGACCTGAGGTGGTATATGTGGGTTTACTTTTTATTTTGTTTTCTGCCATACGTTTTTTTATTTTTTTTATTTATTCTTTAATCTAGATATGCGGGGGTGTGGGATGGAAGCCCCCCGACGCCCTTGCGGTCGGGCTCGCCCTACATTGGTGGGGCGTATCTCAGCCGGGGGAATGTTTGTGGGATTAGCCCGGACCTTTCAATGTCTTCTCTCTTGAATGTATTTTTTCTATTTATTTTCTGTGTTTTTTTCTTCTTCTTATTCTACATGTGCAAGGGTGTGGGCTGAAAAACATCTGGTGTCCCCGTGGCTGGGCTCACCCTATATTGGTTGGGTGTATATTGACCAAGGGGATGTTATTAGATGAGTCCAGACCTTTTGATAGCTTCTGTATTTAATGTACTATCTGCAATTTATGTGTTTTAGAAGTGTTATTTAAATATATTTTGTACATACTATGTCGCTGTCAATAAACATATATTTATTTATTTATTATATAAAAAAATTGGTTCAACATTTGATCAATATTTTTATACATGAATAATATAAATTCAGAAGCAAAAACCAAATAAAGATTTTTTATATTTATGCTTCAGTGTAAAGGATATAGAACACGCAATCCTTTGCTCAATAGATTCAACCAATTTTCAGCAGAAAATCACAAATTGAGGGAACTAGAGGTGTATTCAAGAATAATGTAAACCAAGTTATGACAAAAACAAGATATTCTTCATCGCCCGAATTCTCTCTTCAAATTCTTTACTGACCCTTACATGGTTTGGTTAAAATAAAAAAAGGAATTCTTCCAAAGAAAATATGTTTTTTTTTATTTACGAGAAAATATCCTAATAATTTATTGGCAAACATCAAGGGAGTTTTATTTCTCAATGAATTCAACAAAATATGGGTTAAACATTTATTTACATAAAAAACCATCATGCCGTCTGCCTGTCGGGGAAAGTAGAGAAGAGTGAGCGACAGGCTTTCCTTTTGCAACATACCATATATCTTTTACCTCTTCAATATCATACAGCTCCTACGATAACTTTGTATTTTAACATTTCCTTCTTTAAAAATATCATACACTTGATTCAGCAATACTTTCTTTGGTCATACTCTACCACACCTTCAACTCACTTTTTCATGGTATATTTATTTTTAGTTAGTATTTCTTCATTCATTAGTTTCACATTCCCAAACCATCTCAGCGTGATATTTTTAATCTTACTTAACAAATCAGCCTTAAGTTCACACATCTCTTCTCCCTACATTCCGTTCTCTGTCATACATTATTTTTCCGCGTATGCTTCTTAGTGGACGTATTTGTTAGTATTTATCATTTCATTCCATATTCTGTAATATAATTTCATTCTATATTGTGTAATATAATTTCATTCCATATTCTGTAATATCATTTCATTCCATATTCTGTAATACATTATCACTGTGTATTTTCCGCGTATGCTTCTCAGTGGACGTATTTCTGTAGTAATTATAATTTCATTTCATTCCATATTCTGTAATATCATTTCATTCCATATTCTGTAATACATTATTACTCTGTGTATTTTTCTCAATGAGGTGCATAGCCGCGCGGTGATGCACTGGACTTTCATGCGGAAGTTTATCGGTTCAAACCCTGCGCTGTGCTGCTCCCCTCGAATGACACAGGCGTTTTTTTTAAGCCTAGTATTCGGGGGTATTAGAATACCTATGACTTTGATCATATATATTCTTTTAAAAAAAAGGGGAAAAACATGCCAGTGCGCTACGGTCGTCTCACTTCAGGTGTGTCATCGGATCCAGACCACCGATGTGGTCGATGAATTTGCTGTTATGCAACAGCCCACTTACTTAAACAGCAGAAACATAAGAAGACATAAACGGAATCTCCACGGCACAGCTTAGCTTTCCAGTTCTGAATTGACATCGGAATGGCAAGGGGATTCTCGACTACGAGGCCCGGCAACAAGGATGTATTTTTCACAATGCACACATTTCTACAGCATTTAATTCATATCAGTATTTTTCCACATTTCATTTCATATATCAAAGTTAGTACTAAAATACCAGTTTTAACTAGAATCTTAGCAGATTTTGATACCATCCGGATCGACTTACATGTCCGGTTCGAGTGTATGGATTTAATGTTCCTAACAATTACACTAGACTGCGCAGGCAAGAACTGTTCTCAATAACATACGCAAGAACGGGTCTTCCAGCCGCTATGCCTGTTGGAAGGGCCTTAACTCTTCTGAACGGGACTGCTTCGGATATTGACATATTTCATATCACATTACCAAAAGCAAAAGTAAATTTTCTTCTTAGATTGAGCGCGTAAGAAGGCACTCATCAACATACCTAAATGACTGTGAATATATATATGTGTAATATGTTTGTGTGTATATACTCATTTGTATGCATATGCATTATTTTTTATTTTATATAATTTTTTAACTTATTTTTTTTCCTCTATGTAATTTTTCTTCTTTTTTGATGTTTTGTATTTTCAAAGTAATTGGGCTAAGCCTGTTTTGAAAAAATAAATAAATAAATCAATAAAAGTACTACTTTGAGTTTGTTAAATAACAATGACAATAATTTTATTCCAGCCAGTATGCAGAATGGCGCAATACAACAAAAAACAATATAACATAAGATAATAAAATAAAACAAAGATTTATGGATATAACAACAAAACAATAACAACATTGACTTTAATTTAAAATTAAGTTAGTTTAGAATAATTTTAATAAAGAAATTAGATATTTCCTTTAGTTAGAAATTTGTGTACAGATAAACTTTGGTAAATGTACGTATCATTGGTAAGAACTATTTTGAATAAAAATTTAATAATATTTTCATTTCCAGGGAAAATTGCATGGTGGTTTGTACTCGTACGTTAATTTGTTTATATTTCAAAAGTATGGAATTATATCAGATTGTCTGGCTATAAATTATTCATATGTTAACCACGCAACATATTTGATTCCACAATAATTGTGTTCTTATTCAATTCGACCAGGCAAAATATTTGATTAACCTTTCCATTCCTGTGCTAAAAAAATCCGCCCGTTCCGGTGATATGTATTCAATACACATCAATATATATGTAAAAATGAGTGATTTAAAATCGGAAAAATAAGAATATTCATAGCCAATCCCTTAAATTAATTTAAATTGAAGTCAAAAGTGATAATAATTGAACTTTGATTGTTGAAAACATGAAGAGAAAAACATCGGACGACGTTCACGAAACGGGCAAAGAGACCACCTCGAACTAAAGTACGAATCTGAGCAAATCTAGCGAGCCAACTGAGATTCTATTTTTTGCGTTCCCATATACCGAAGTAGAGTGAGAGTGAGACGTGAAAAGCGTCGCTTTCTCACCCATGGCGGTTTTTTTTAGAATGAATATACGTACATCACACACTGGCACACGTTTGATTGTATTGATGAATTTATTCCCGATTTTCACAAAATATCTCTGATGTGGCCGATACGTGCTAATTATTATTAATATTATTTTTTTCATTCAATGCGTAAATGTATTACGGAGGAATACCTTTAATCTGAACCCAGTATTTATTTGTTTATAGACATATTTAAGTTTTTAATAGCAATGTGTACTAGTTACACATCACAGGACAGGAAGGGTTAAACAATATATTATTGGTTCAATACCCGTATAAAAAAAACTTCATAGATTACATGATCAGAATGGATACGAGTATAGTGTAGACCTCCACATGATATCAGCAAAGTAAATATGTCGAACAAAATAACGTTTATATTTTTATTTTGTTCGGCTTGTCTCGTTATAGGTTTGCCTTTTTTGTAAATATTGTTTTCATAGTATCAAAAAGGTAATTTGACAGTTTAAATATGTAAAAAAAAATGCGAAAAAGACTACACATATACTTCTGAAGCGCCATTCTCTAATCAGCCCAACATCTACATAACATGTAACGTCACAGAGTAAAGAATTTACCATACCAAAAAAATAGTATCGTATGTTTGATAGATTCTATACTAGCAATTGGATGCCAAAAATAGCGGAACGCACCATAAATTTTATCGTTCACCGAATCGTTTGTATCAAACCTCAAAGCGTGGTTGTAAGTGAATTTAGTTTTTGTCTCTCCTTTCTTGAGGTCATATTTCAAGAAAAAGATTGAGAACTTTGCTAGCGCACTAACCACCCACATATGGATGACGTAAATGCTCACGAGCCATAAAAGTCAGAAGAAAAATATATTGCCTATAGTCGGAATTGAATCTATCGTCTATTCGATATGTGGTGTTATTATGAGATGTGATGGAAGAAAACTACTTGTACACTTAAATTTGAAAAAGTGTTAATTTAAGGTAGAAATTAAATTTGAATAAGTGTTAATTTATTCTTCTCCAGAAATTTGAAAAATTCTTTTTTTTTTTTCATATTCTTAAAGTTTGGATCTTTCAGAATGTGTTCTCAAAACGAAAATTTTTAATTCTCAATATTTACGAAGTTATAGCTATAAATGAGGCAGGAATTGCGCCGCGCCGCCGGAATGACTCGGACAATAATTTCAAAAGTTTTAACGCGTTTTTCTCGAAACTACTTTTTTCAACCTGGTTGACATAAAATCTCAAGTTATATTCAACCGATTACCTTTAAATTTAGTATGAAACCTTGAAAAATTCAAAAATATTTTTTTTACTATTTTTTTAAAACTTAAAAAAAGGGTAAAAAAATGAAATTATTTTCGGACAACCGCGATTTTACGATTTTTTTCTTTTTGGTACCAACTATAACGACATTATTTATAATTAAGAAACTGTGTATTATTTTTGGTTTAAATTTATATAAAAAGCTCTAATCATGTCGACCAGCTTACCCTCTTTTTTTTTACAAGATATAACAGCTGACAACATCTTGAATTTTAAATTATTTTTTCAAAAAAAATTTTGTTCATTCTCAAATCATCAATTAACAAACTGTAGAAAAAGATATGCGAAAAATATTGTTTTTTATTTTGTCTGAAAAAACGCCTGAAATTTACGCCTCTAGAGTAGAATCCCCTCTTAAGACGAAATATTTAAAAGTTCGTGGAAATAAAAATTTGAGTAAAAGAAACACAAAAATTAACCAAGAGTAACAGGGATAAAAAGTAGAATGATACGAAGAGAGTAGTTCTTTGATAATATGTATGTAAGTGTTATGGCCTTTTGCAACGAAAACACTTTTAGAATTTCAACGTGTAGTTTTATTTGTATGAAGGTTCAATTACATTGATGTATAATATTAACAGTATTATAATAAGGATGATGTTAATATCTTAGCGGCTTTAAGAATAGTGATTCTGCCTCAGATATGACGTCCTATTTAAAGCAAAGATAACTATACCACGACTCTTCAATAGATTAAGAAGGAATTCGTCGAGCATGTTATGTTTGCCCTTTAAGGTCAAATCGATATCGGTGATTTATCCATCGCAGCTTACCCATTTAGTGATATTTAATCTTTATTGATTTGGGCAGACGAGAGGATAACTTTAATATAATGCATTGAAGTTAAATTGACACTAATGTGATAGCATAGGATCTAGTACATGGTTAGTATCGATAAGCTTGACAAGGGTATAATATAACTTATAATATTTATTTGAATGTGGATAAGATAACATCGGTTTTGGTGATTATACCGTGTTACAGATAATGCCAATATTAATAGGTTCTTAGATAAGTGGTACATTGGTTTGCATAATATATTGAGGGTAAATGAGATAAGAAGATAAGATTAACATGCGCTCGCAGTAGATACATGACATAAGAACGAAGAAGGGATCAAAATAAATATTATAGATGTAGAAGTGCAAGTGAACCTATTGAGATGTATGATATGTGTTAAATTACATTAGAAGGGGTAAAAGTGGCTGTTGAGGATATGATAACGGGAAAGACTGCAGGGTATGTATGTACAGCCCCTGAGTATATTGCGTATGGAAGGAATGAATTGATACATGTATTCTTAATAAATTTTTAATCTCTGGATAGGGTTTAATCTCTGGATAAGGTAACTGGTGTACCATTGTATTATATAAGAGTAAGGACTCGAGAATAAAGTACAATGGTAATAATGATAAAACGATAATTTACATAGCGCCGTTTAGAGACAAACTCTCCTCAAAGGCGAAATAACTACAGAGCCATCAACGTATTAGATGTGTGATAGGTAAACTATGTGCTGAATTTGATTGAGAGTGTGGAGATTAACTGAATCGAAAGTATGGAAAGCACACGGTGTTTTTTTTTGTGGTAGAAGATGATTCTGTACGAGAAGTAACGCAGAATCAGCGAAAACGAAGATAACGATGTCGATATCAAGATCATCAGCACGTCCTAATAGGACACATGCTACACTGATAGCGACCATCGTTACATTGGTGACCCCGAAAGAAAACAGAACACGTACATCGACGAACTACACCATCGTTACATTGCTGAACCCCGAAAGAAAACCGAACACGTACATCGACGAACTACACCACCATTACATTGGTGACTCCGAACGAAAACCGAACATCGCCACATTGGTCATCGCCACATTGGTGAACCCGAACGAAAATCGAACATCGCTACATTGAGCCCGCACGAAAACTGAACCCGCACGAAAACTGAACCCGCACGAAAACTGAACCCGCACGAAAACCGAACCGCACGAAAACTGAACATCGCTACGAATACATACCTCGACTATATCGAATATCGCCGACTCGACAGCAATGTCAAAACAATTGCAACTCGACACCGGCATCAGCAGCAACGCGATGAGCATCATGAACAACTTCGTCAACGAGATTTTCGAACGCACCGCCGCCAACGCCAACCGCCTCGCCCACTACAACAAGATGAGCATCATCACCAGCAGAGAGATCCAGACAACCGTCAAGATTCTACTCCCTGGCGAACTGGCCAAGCACGCCGTCAGCAAGGACAGCAGAGCCGTCACTCAGATACAACACTACATCTGATTTGGACGAGCCCGACGTCAGCTCACGTGAGGTCAGTCCTGGCGATCAGCCACACGATTTACAGGATTGCCTCCCTCGACGAACTACTGACCGACAAAACGCTGGAGCAGACAAACATCGCTACAACGTCGCTACAACCACGCTACAACCACGATACAACCACGCTACAACCATGCTACAACCACGCTGCAGCAACGAGCACCGCAGACTTCATCATCATCATCAAACACCTGCAGATCAACCGTCCACCGCGGACGCCATCTGCAACTTGATCTCCGCCATCATCATCATCATCAAGCCACCGCAGATCAACCTTCCACATCGGATGCCATCTGCAACTTGATCTACATCATCACTATCACCATCAAGCCACCGCAGATCAACCTTCCACATCGAAAGCCATCTGCAACTTGATCTTCATCATCACCACCATCATCAAGCAACTGCAGATTCACCTTCCACCGCGGACGCCATCTGCAGCTTGACCCACACAACCAATCATCGACGATCAGCGCAACAACCAACCAAGCACCGCAGACAATCCAAATTTAGTGAGAGACGACCAAGCCTACCCCTGTTTCCGCATCACCCATCTGACCGACAGATCTGAGAAAAAACGCCACGCGCTGTTGTTATCCACGTACCTACTTCGACACAGGGAACGGACGACCAGCCCGACGTCAGATGCACCGGAACCTATCGTTCACGCAAGGCACGCGCCCTCTGCGTTCACTAGGAAGGGAGCTATGTACCGGCCTGTATACCTACCTAAATGAATTGTCAAAATAACGAGTGAATTGTTAAAACACAAATAAATTAAATTAATTATTGTTAAATTCGTAAACATACAGGGTCATTGACCGATCAAGTATTCATAGATAGCTATACGTCAAGAACGGCGACAATGTTTACTATTTTTATAGTACCCGCGATTTGTCCAGTCATCTCCAAATATAAATAATTAATCTACCGCCAATTTACGTGCCAGAGCGAGACGGAGCATGTAACGCGAACTGGTTCACCCATTTGTATAAAAGACCGGCGCTCCGATAAATAAACATATATTCGTATTGTCATTCAGTCAACTGTCAAGACTTTGTTATTTATTTACCTGCTGTCCACTTATCGATTTATATCCGCATTCCTGAGTCCATATTTATTGACAACAAATCAAGATCATCATGACTTATAGAAATAGGCAATTCGCTATATTGATGATTCTGTACGAGAAGTAACGCAGAATCAGCGAAAACGAAGATAACGATGTCGATATCAAGATCATCAGCACGTCCTAATAGGACACATGCTACATTGATAGCGACCATCGTTACACATGCACCAGATAGCGTTACATAACATATATTAGAAAGAGTTACATCACATATATTAGAAAGCATCACATAAAATATATTAGAAATCGTTACATAACATATATAAGAAAGCGTTACAGAACGTTTATTAGTATTTGTTTGGGAAAAACCTATTTTATGAATATTTAGAAAAAGAAAAAAATCGTTAAATTTATTGTCATGGATTTAATCAGTTTTCTATATCCGAAATGAGCATGTTGGTTGAAAGAAATTGCTGTAGAGCAGTTAGTTCCCCTGGTGTAAAATGTATAACCACGTACACAAAAGATTGAAAAAAAGATTGATTTTCACTTCAGGCCTGTTGAACATAAATTTTATAAGTTGTTCAAGATTGTAACATTACAATAAATCCAGCGAGGTTATATTTTGTACAACAAAAGCGTCATACAACATAATAATACGAGGGTTAAGGTTAAATTGGATTATATGGATCTAACATGGAATAAACTTTTAAAGCTTTAGACAAGACTATGTCGTTTCTACTTTTAAACTGGGCAATTCCCATATTACTCGGTGTCCAGAAAGTAAATCCATAGAAATAATGTATACGCAATATAAATGAGTATGAATAAACAGGTCGTGTATTCGCAAGAATATCAGCGCTGGTGGTCTTAATGTAAATGTTCCTACTTATTTATCTAACTCCCTGTATCCAGTTTCTTACGAGACCCAGTTATAAAATGTATTTGATATTAATTAAAATGTGTTTTCTATCATATAAGCTCTAATTCCAGCATGAACATCATTTTATACAATAAAGCAGACATTTTAAAAGCCACTTGCCAAATTATGGTTTCAGCTAATTGAAACTACGTATTGTTTTGTATTATAAATTTACTGTATACATTACAACCCGACAAGTGTATTCATACTATGGAAATATTTTCCTACCAACCAAATAGATCTTTTTGATAATTTGAGTGTCCACTGGCATCGAACCTTCAGCTTCAGGAATAGAAAACAGTCACGGAGAACGAGATGTTATTTAATTTTATTAATGCATTCGTCAAGTACACTTTTCCATTTATTCGAATTGATTATTCAGATATGTTGAAGAACTTGGACGTAAGATGATACTGTATTTAGCCCCATTAATAACGCATTCAGGTTTTGAACCACTGGAAAAGGCATCAAGCTCGATGCTCGTAATCGTTCGTATTAGCAATACTACCGCACCTAAAAAGGCAACATTATTCACATACGTTAAAAATGTGAGTATACCACACGAATTATTTTACAAAACTAGGCCCTTTTTTTAAAAAAAGAGGTCCGTTATAATTAGAAACCGTACCCTCTTGGCCACGACTGGCCAACTCACGGCCCGCGGACCACATGCGCCCCGCGGTGGCCTTATGTACTGCCTGCGGTCATATATGACGAATCATGTTTTAACGATGTATTTTTTTCAAGTATTGGGTATTTCAGAATGTCTTTTAAATCGCATTAAATTGATTAAAAGAAATACTCGTAACATTCCTATAATTACACAAATTTATAACCATACAAATATATTTTGTTGTTGGTTCAATACATGTGTTTGTCTTCATATCTAGTTGTAGTATCATTTTTTTTTAAATTTATACTACTTGAACACTTTTAATGTACCTCTGCATTAAAATCAATCATTTACAAAACAAAATAAGTACGAATTTTGTTGTAAAGCCAGATATCGAAAAAAATGTTGGAACAAAATTTACAATTATTCTTATTTATGTGCGACCCTTAGAAAATTGTAGGTCGTCAATGCGGCAATTTGGGTTGACCAGACCTACTCTAGGTGATAATTTAACGTGAAAACATAAAGGCAACTGTGGTCGTCCGCGAATGAATAAACGGTGTTACAGCGTGTTTTACCTATGCCTAATATGGTGTTGAATTTCTAAAAGGGGAAAATGTTTTTCGTCGGAACAAATTAGAGCGTGTATAGATAGATACTTAAACATATAGATGTTGTCAACAAGAAAATTTCTGTGAACATCATTTAATGTTGTTTAATTTCTGCAAAGTTTTTCCGTTCTTCTGAAAAACACTTGATAATCGCGCGATATTCAATGTTTGGCATTTCAAAACAACGAAACAACACGTCT
This sequence comes from Odontocerum albicorne, assembly GCA_949825065.1. NCBI lineage: Eukaryota > Metazoa > Arthropoda > Insecta > Trichoptera > Odontoceridae > Odontocerum > Odontocerum albicorne. Next base: position 4,918,055 of record OX463853.1, on the reverse strand, counting down.
TCTATCGACTCTAGTTGAAATACTGCTGATGGTAGAGGTATCAAATTGTGTATGTTACATTGTCCGGTCATACGCTGCACACAGCTGGTGTGGTATCTGTCCGTACACGTTTTAAATTGTTCAAGCCGGAAACTTTGGGAAATAAGTGGTATATTCAAAATATTCGACAGACCCCTACTCGAATGGAAGTAAAATTGATCGGAAAATAATGTGATTCAAAATTTGTCGAGCTTTCGACTTAACTTTCCAAACAAAATGGGTAATAACACGTTCATATCATATCTAAGAACTAATATAGGTCATACCCACTTTTGTCCTAATTCCATATTCTGCTCTAATAACACAAATCATTCGAAAATATTTAAGACTTTCGTTCTCATTAATTTTGTACGCTTGATTTGAGAGAATCTGGAAATTATTCAAATTTTAAACTTTCAATTAAGCCCCGTCGTTAAGTTTGAATAATGAAAAATATTTTTTTATCTAGAATTGAAAGTAATGTACTTATCGAGCACATACCTATCTTGAAATGTTCAGATTTACATTTTGAACGCATACCCGGTATATTTGAATAATTTAAAATTAATTTAAAATTTCCAGTTAGTAACAAATAAATAAATAATAAATTTGGGGAATGGTTTATTATCTTTTACCACGAATATAATAGAAGTTAATTAAGAAGGTTCTTAAAATTAAACGCTATATTCCCGTAGTGTATACTAAGAATTTTATTAAATATGTATATTTTCAGAAAATTTTAATTTAAGTCAAATTTATATTACGTCAATGTAATAGGAAGGTGGAATGAAGACATCAGAAATGAATGAATGGATGAAATGGATATTTAAAGTAAGATGAAGTACGGAGATTTTAGATGGTTTGGAGGTGACGAAAGAATGAATGATGAAATAATGACAAGCGTGTATACAAGTCAGAAGTGCAAAGTGTGCGTGGAAGAGGTAGACGGAGTAAAACGTGGTTGTATCAAATGGACCAAATTTTCAAAGAGGGTAAAGAAATCGACCTCCGTGGCCTGGTGGTAAGACACTTGTCTGCCGATCCGGAGGTTGCGGGTTTGATCCCCGCTGGAACCCAGATTTTTTTAATAGGATTCCAGTCTGGTTAACACTTAGAGCCTATAAAAAACATCTTTCTGGTTGGTTGGAAGAGATTGCCACATGGAAATAAACTCACAAGGTTATAAAAAAAAATTAAAAAAAATAAGTTTGAATAACATAATATTTGGCATAACGACATGTATGAATGTGAAGTAGGTGATAGTTGTGCGCTTGATTAGGAGAACCGTTCTCTCTGCCTATTCCACAGGGGACAGGGCGTGATTATATATACGTATGTATATTTTCAAAAAGGACTTAACCTACTAAATCAATATTTTTGGTTTATTCGAAATATTGTAAAACATAAATCAATCTCGTATTGAACTCTGTTCCTCAATTAGATAGACAGTGGTCTTCCACTTAGAGATTTTGGGTTTACAGAGACAAAAAGGAATAAGGGGTTCCAGTGTGGTTAAACAGTTCGTCTGGTAACAATACTTGCACGTGTTCTAGTATTTTCGTGTAGAATGTGATTTTCTTGACTACTCCAGTGGTTCTTAATCTGAAGGCTCGATGATTGGGGCCAAATACAATTATTTAATATTTCGCGTGATGTTTACATATGTAATTGAGTGCCACTGTTTGTTAGGTTGATAACAATGTGCAACGGGCTTTTATATAATCCAAAATCGGAAAAAGGTATCGAGATTTTTTTTATGCTATATGTCCTCAGTGAGATACAGGCAAAAGCCTAGTTTACTGGGGACACGACAAACGAAAGGCAACAAACCCAGATCCATTAAAATTGTTTCCGAATTAAGTTAGCTGTTGATTTTTCGTCAATTATGTTTATTTCTTGTCATGTGTAAAATAAATAAATAAAAAATCAAATAAATAGTTTCATGGCTACACTCTCAACATATGCACTTAATCAATTCAGAAACATGGGTGGCCCATTTTTAATGTAACGTTCAAACATTATTTAGAAACACAAGAGTGTTTATTATAGATGAAGAGTTTGGAAGTCATGACAGAAATTCAAAATTCTAATACAAAATACAAATATTTAGAATACTTTAATCCTCATATTATATAACGTTGCTAAAAATCCGCTAGTTTTGGTAATATCTACTGAGAGAATATTAAAAATTGATGTTTTATAAGTATGTCGTGGCAATAAGTTAAGCTTTTGGTGTTACAGGCCTGTCAAAGTGTATTTGTAAATATATATTTTAATGATTAAACCGCATTTGAAAAATTATTGATGTCATATAATAAATATTAAATTTTCTCGAGTTATTTTATTTTACACAATACGTATTGGTTTAATATTGTTTGGAATATCATCATTAGAAAAATGAGACTTTGACAACTTTTGAAATAATAATGTCAAAACATAGATATCAAAAATCAGGTAGCGACAAAATTGTATTAAAATACTTTCCACTACTTTTTTTTATCCACTTTGCACGGATTTCTCCTGTTACAGAAAGAGGGTATGATTCTACCGTAAGCTTATTCGTTAGGAAGAATATCAGCCAGGATTCTTCTCATACAGTGTCATTCAGTTGGTTCAATATCTCTACTATATACCACGCGTAACTGAGTGTTTAGCGATGATATTCGTCCTGTAAGTTGGTATGTAGAACAGAGGGCGATATCATGCACGGCTATATTTATTGGGTACATATAAACTTAGTGCCTCCAGAATCGCGAAACAGCTAAAGTAACCTTGAAAAACCTTAAGTAGGAATATCGTAATGGATTCTTGCCTTCTTGTTTCGAGGCTTCTATAGTTACACACCGTGAGAAGTTCGGCATGGTGAGCATATTTTGAGTTATCCTCCTTTGTTCTGTACCATAGATATGGTATCTGAGGTTTTTTTTTTGTATTTGTTCTATATTGTTTTTTATATTTGAGATGATGAGGGGGCCAAACTGTATGTGCATTTTCTAATTTGGTTCTAATTAGATAATTATATAAATTTCGAAGGATATCGGTACTGTTAAACTCTCTTGATATTCTCATTATAAAATCGAGTAGTTTGTAACAGTCCGATATCAAACGTGAGACATGGTTAACGAACGTGAGTTCAACATCAAAGGTTACGCCTAAATCTTGACAAAGTTGTGCTCGTCAATACAGACTGTTTATTTTTTGCTACAAAAAACAGGGGTTGACGAGAAAACTATACAACCCGTTTTCAAAGCAAAATCCTTTAGAATTAACAAAAAGTCCGTATTTACTGTGTTTTATAAACCAGCCTTTATATTTATTTATGAATTTTTCAGCGCTATGGGTTGAATTATTTCCGAAAAAGCACTTACAAGTCTACTTTTTGTTAGTTTATCTTTCCTTGTATAATATCTTATTATTTGATTTCTACTTGAATTAAACAGTATTAGTTGTGAAGAAGCATTTATTTTACCTTTTCACTGTGAATAGCAGAATAATTTAAATACTGCTTTAATAGAAAATTCTATATAGAAACACCGTTTATTCCAATTAAACTTCATTGTTAATTTATTCATTAAGGCAATAACCCATTAACTGCAGAATCAGTCAAGTTACTAATGAGCATCTTCATTCATTTGATATAACTGAAATTCAACAATTGTAAAGAATGAAAAAAAGTGTTACTGTCTTGTATTGCACATTCTTTGTACACAAAACAATCTAACGGGATTATTGTGACGTTCCAATTATTTTTAACCCTTCCTACCCTATGATGTGTGACTAGTACACATTGCTTCTAAAAACTTTAATATCTCTATAAATATAATAAATACTGGGTTCAGATATTAGATATTCCTCCGTTATACATTTACGCATTGAATGAAAAAATTATATTAATAATAATAATGGCACTTATTGGCCACATCAGAGATATATTGTGAAAATCGGGAATAAATTCACCAATACAATCAAACGTGTGCCTGTGTATGACGTAGGTATATTCATTCTTAAAAAACGCCATGGGTGAGGAAGTGACGCTATTCACGTCTCACTCTACTTCGGTATATGGGAAGGCAAGAAATAAAATCTCAGTTCAGAGTTGTGTTTCTTCCTTCGAGGTATAACATACACAGTGTTAGTCCGTCTCAGGTCTCAGTAGCTGTCGGGCATCCATTTGAGGTTTCTCCCGTGTTGTGAACGTCGGGCGATGTTTTTTTTCATGTTTTAGTAAATTAAATTTCAATTATTATCACTTTTGAACTCAAATTTTATTAATTTAAGCGATTGGCAATGAATATTCTTATTTTTCCGATTTTAAATCGCCTATTTTTACATGTGTATTGAATACAGCAACGAAACGGGCGGATTTTTTTGGCACGGGAAGGGAAAGGTAAATAAACGGAAGATATAAGGTGGGACATTTTATTCATAGTTTTTCGGTTCCATCCATAATCGAACCTAAAACAGGTGGATTGGAAATAGTGCTTTCTTACTAGGATACTGTGGTCGTCTTTACTTACAATATTTCGAAGATTTTATTGGAAATAAATTGTATTTTATAGAATTTGGGTATTACAAATCGTGTTAGCAATTATATTTTATCCAACGATCATCATACATTCCATTAATTAATTTATTTATTTATTATTACACATGACAAGAAATATACATTATTTGCGAAAAAACAACAGGTAATTTAATTTAGACATACATTATTTTAATGGATCTGGGTTTGTCGCCTTTCATTTGTCGTACCCCCAGTAAACTAAGCTTTTACCTGTATCTCACTGAGGATATTTAGCATGAAAAAATAAATCGATACTTTTTTCCGATTTTTGATTACACAAAAACAAAACCCCGTTGCACGTTCTCATCAACCTGACAAACAGTGACACTCAATTACAACTGCAAACATCATGCAAAATTAAACTCCTCACAAATCATCACTCCAGAAAGACCAAACTTGTTCATCCCATAATATACCGCACACAATCGTAAGAATAAAAACAAAAACAAAAACAAACGTAAAACCAAAAATGAGCCCAAAATGTAACAAAAATAAAACCAAACATGTTCATCCCAAAATATATTGCACACAATCATAAGAATAAAAATTAACACAAAAATATACAGAAACACAAATATAAAACAACAAAAATCAAAACAACAAGAAGAAACCCACACTCAAGAGCTCACACAAATCTTTTCCACACGTCATTCATCCTGAAAGCCCAAGTACTCAAAATCCTGTCACAATAATAACCACGCTCCGATCGACTGTCTAAATGGTTTTCCTTTCTTTATCTTTATTGAATTCGGCACGCCATTATACGTCATGTGAGCCCAATAAGTTTATTGCCTTTGGGCAAAAGTTAAAAATTTTATTTTAATTCTTTTTTGCCCTTCCTCAAAAGGATGAAATATACACCATTGATACTGTTTGGCCCCTTTAAATTTACAAAGATACTTATCATTTTCAAAGTCCTAAGTAAATGATACCCCAAACTCTTGAGAAACAAAACCTTCTGATTGGATTACCTTCAAATCTTTGGCTGATGAATCTTCGGTCAGGATGTGTGTGTTATTTTTTCTCCTTTTCACAAAATTTCTTTCCGCTTCGCAAAAGGCACAATGAATGAACAAATTGTTCTAAAAACAAAATGGTCTTCAAATAGTTTTTTATTTATTTACCATAAGTATTTTCTCTTCGTCTCGTTATTTTCTGCTTTTAATTTGGAAAGTAAGTTTATTCTGTTTTTTCTATTTTTGTTTTATCAAAAATCTCGTAATTTTTACATTAGGAATCGTCACAAATAACGTTATTCATTTCTGTTGTACGGAAAAGATAACCGTTAAGCAATGACCAATAAACCCATATATTGTACCTTTGTGCATTACAATTTCTTATAACAAAAATATAGCCGTTCTATTCATTTTGATTTGTTTGTAGAAATATTATGTTTTCAAGTTAATGGAAATGTAAGTTTGATGTACAAAAGTGCAACAATTGGTATTGATATGTTTGAAGAAATATTATGTTTGCTAGTTAATAAAAGTGTAAGTTTGATGTACAAAAGTGGAACAATTTGTTTTGATATGTTTGAAGAAATATTATGTGTGCAAGTTAATGAAAGTGTAAATGTTATGTACAAAAGTGAAACAATTTGTTTGGATATGTTTGAAGAAATATTATGTGTGCAAGTTAATGAAAGTGTAAGTTTGATGTATAAAAGTGCAACAATTTGTTTTGATATGTTTGAAGAAATATTATGTTTGCAAGTTAATAAAAGTGTAAGTTTGATATACAAAAGTGCAACAATTTGTTTTGATATATTTGAAGAAATATTAACATACATTCGCAAGTTAATGAAAGTGTAAATGTTATGTACAAAAGTGCAACGATTTGTTTTGATATGTTTGAAGAAATATTATGTTTGTAAGTTAATAAAAGTGTAAGTTTGATATACAAAAGTGCAACAGAAGTAAATTTCGACAAATATTTTAAACAGTCACTTTAACAGTCAAGACAAAAAGAAACAAAATACATTAAAAAAAAGAATATCGCATAGTAAAATATCGAGGGCTTACATAGAGTGGATCTACAGTTAGTTATTTTCACTATTACGAGTACATACATAACTTGTTTCGATTGATAAAAGCAAGTATACAGAAATTACGACAATCAAGAAAATATATAAATATATTAATGTTCACACATACATTTTATAATTCGTAAACTGGCGTGAGCATAAAACTTGTTGAAAATAATAAATATTATTATACTTTTGATAAATTCTCCACGGTTTAGTTTTCTTGTGAACCTTCGGTTCAAAGATGATGATAATGACAGACAATTTCTCACGATTGAGTCAGAATATAGTAGCAATTCTGTGAATTAAAAAATTACAGTTCTTGCATTATTTTATTATGAACTGTTTAAAGAAAACGCTGACTTGATGGAACAAACCTAAAAATCCGATGGCAAAGAAATCCAACGTAAACGATCAGCAGGTATTATTTGCTGCAGTATTTAGTTACGTAGACGTCTTTTAGAATTAATGCAGTTTTTAAGTTACAAAAAAATTTGAAGTAATATTGTATAAGAATAAAAAAAGTCTGGAATTGAATCGATCGGATATATAACCTGCATTTTCTGCTTGTTTAGCGTGAACCATTGTCACCATTGGATAAATCACTTGTTCAAAAAATGGTTTTTCATAACTCTTTCCCCTTACCTGTTTTTATGTTGAGCAATATAGAGAGGTGTGAATTTCTTTTTCATAATTTTTCATAACTCTTTTCCTTTATCTGTTTATATTTTGAGCAATAACGAGAGGCGTGAATTTCTTTTTCTTAATTTTTCATAACTCTTTCCCTTTATCTGTTTATATATTGAGCAATATAGAGAGGCGTGAATTTCTTTGATCTTAATTTTTCATAACTCTTTTCCTTTATCTGTTTATATGTTGAGCAATATAGAGTGGCGTGAATTTCTTTTTCTTATTTTTTCATAACTCTTTCCCTTTATCTGTTTATATATTGAGCAATATAGAGAGGCGTGAATTTCTTTGATCTTAATTTTTCATAACTCTTTTCCTTTATCTCTTTATATGTTGAGCAATATAGAGTGGCGTGAATTTCTTTTTCTTATTTTTTCATAACTCTTTCCCTTTATCTGTTTATATATTGAACAATATAGAGAGGCGTGAATTTCTTTGATCTTAATTTTTCATAACTCTTTTCCTTTATCTGTTTATATGTTGAGCAATATAGAGTGGCGTGAATTTCTTTTTCTTATTTTTTCATAACTCTTTCTCTTTATCTGTTTAAATGTTGAGCAATAACGAGAGGCGTGAATTTCTTTTTTTAAATTTGAATTTTATTTTATTATTTTTTTTTCTAATATCTATGTAGAACTTTGTAACTTGCTTTTTCTTCACGATTGTTCTAATAATTTATGACATAAAAAAGCATATGATATTAACAAATTCGATTGTTACGTTTTATAAAATTTTGAAGAAAAACGTGATCTACTCGTTTATGCGATGATGATTTATAACCTGTATGGTCTTGTTTGTAAGACGCGTGTTTATCAAACTGGAGTTTGCGAGTTCCGTTTCAGTTGGAAACCAGATATTTTTTAAAAAGATTTCCAGTTGGGTTTTCATTACAGGAATCTTAAATTTATTTTTGGTTGGCGGAAAGAGATCATCACATGGCTAGGTTGGACTGTATTCGACGAAACTGTAATATGAAAAATATATTATTTTAGTTGTGACGTTTTGTTCATACCTCTTTTTACATAATATTTTCCGCCTTTGTAACGGTCAAAAATCGTTAAAATATTCAAAAAATATGTTTAATTACTATCGGAATTCTATTTATCTACCTTAATATTTAGTATCAAGTACCGGATATCCAATATATACTTTGAAAAAAAATTTATAAGAGATAAAGAAAATTTTACCTTAAAAATTCAGCATATTTGGGTGAATATTTTCGAGACAGCCGTTTTCTTTTTTAAAATCATAAAATTATTGCTTTAAAATGTTCAGTAAAGTCTTTTCTGATTTTACGGAAGAATTTAAACTTTTAGAAACATTTTGTCTCGACAATTCGTTTATATTTTTCCCCGTTTTAGTAAAGTCCCGTTTTAGTAAAGTTTTGAAATGAAATCTTAAGACAATATTAACAACTTTTTAAAGTACAAATAAAATCAAATAAAAGAGGAAATATTATGAAAGCGACTTAAATTTATTTGAAACATCATTAAAAAAGGATATGAAAGTTAAATTTGTTCGATAATCACAATCGTTTCATTATCTGATTTAAATTTCATATTTATACAAAGAAATATTTTCTTATATCCTTTTCTGAAATATTAGACACTTTATTTTTTAAATCCTTAATTCAAAATTTACATATTTTTATAAGAAAGGTGAACCGTATAGTACAAGTACATAACTTTCCTTAAGTCGTCTATTTTTCGGATATATAAGACAAGACCTGTGATGAAATTGTGTCGTTCCTTAAGCAAACATTTAATTTATTTGTCCTTAATACAAAAACACTCCGCTGAAATGTTCACACTCTAAAATAACATTCTTGGTCACACTTAAACCCCAAACTACTCGTATCATATCTAAAATTATTACTGCTTCATATTCTCAACAACCAAATCAAAATCTTGTCCTAAAATTACTCATCACACACTCAACATCCGCATCAGCCATTCACTCACATGCCTATGTGGATAACACCTAAAGCTTCTCACTTCTCATTCATTGCATTTAATGTATGGATTGGTTTATTAAAAGAAGAGAAATGAAATCGAAACAGAAACATCTCTTATGAGGGTAAAATCTCTCTAGCACTTTTCCATAAAATTCGTTTAGCTTATTTTTATATATAACTTTGATTTATATGCGGGATAGTTATATTGCAAACAAATATATTTTATATTCAACACTGTCCTTGACAGTTTTAATGCAAACAAATACAATTGTAATAAAGTAACAACGATCACTTTATACAAATAATGCATTCTGTGAGGTTTATTAAAAATTTCTAGCTACCATTTAATATATACAAGAAATAAAACAGAAAGATAACATTATTATAATAATGAAGAAAAAAAGTCCATATAAATAAATACATATCTAATATCAAATGCAAGCCTTGTCAAAAGAAAAAAACTTTGAGCTAGTCACGTCCAATAATTAAGCATTTGGCTCATATCATAAATATCAAATTTTGCAGCTGAAAAAAATATTCGTACAATGATAAAAATATTCGTACAATGATAAAAATATTCGTAAAATGGTAAAAATATTCGTACAATGATAAAAATATCCGTACAATGATAACATTAAGAATTTCTTTCATCTTCGGCTTCAAGTAATTTAAGGGAGAAGGTCTCAGGCCCCTCTACAGTTCGTTGATATGTAACATAGCAAGTTGAAATGTAAATTATTGGTGTTTCTCTCAAATGGCGGAGAAAGTCCAAAATAATTTTGAAATATTTCTACTTGTAGGAATGCGGTTTCCATTCCTGGCTCTATCTTATAAGATTTCTTTTGGGTATGTTGGAATACTACCCTTTAAACGTTAGAAAACAACGTCTTAGTCAACTGTGTTGAAAGATATAAAGTTTTATGTTCTTGATAACTATCTGAGATAAAAAAATATTGATCTGTTTAGGTTGGTAATAGATACATAGAATCGACATTTCAAGTGCTCTTTCTTTATCTGGCTGGTTTTCTTTTGAATAGTGCATCGGATGACATAAATACCTTAACGTTTCATGATATGTTTTTCAAGAAAGCATATACGAGCTTTCTTATAAATGTTTGCTTGTCGAGTGGCGGGATGTGATTAAATATCTTGGCCTGCATCTCGATCGGCGACTGACGTGAAAACCCCATCTGAAAACCCATCAGATAGAAGGTTCACAATGGCACCGGGATTATTTGTTCGATATTCAATCTATAAAACCCTCATCCATCTCTTATGGAACTAAACTTCACCTGTTTGGGGTAATGTGAGCAATATGGATTACCTGAAGTTTCAAAGTATGCAGAACAAAGTGTTTCAACACCCATCCTAGAACAAACCTCTCTCAACTTCACGTCGAACAACGTGAAGAAACCTTCCAACACCGCATCCTCGCTTGGATTATGAAGTTCTTATAAAGTCAAAAGGATCACAGCAATCCGGATGCTTGTAAAAATAAGTCCCGCCTACTTTTCCGTTACAAGCACAGCATCCGAAGCATAATCTATTGCCCTACTATTCCACCTACAGTATTAGCAGGAAGGACCAAGGTTTGAAATTAAAGTAGCCTGAATGAGTGGACAGATAAACGTGTGTATAATAAGAAATAAACATTAAAATAATTTGTGCTCAAAATTGTTATCTAGTCATAAGTTATAAGTTAGTATGCAGGTGTTAGTTATATCTAAGAAATTAAATATAAACATAGTCAAAAGAAATACATGCAGGAAATTAAAATTTGGTTTGCTTATAGTTGCTATGTTATTGGATTAGTTATATAGTTCTCAAGTTATTCATTTGCATAAAGGAATTGAGCAAATGTATATATCATATATTACTTCAATAATTAAACAGCTCTGCTTTTTTTACAAAAGAGTTATGATAAAAATATCTTATTGTGAATTTTACGTCATTAAAAAGTTAAATAATCTTCATGGAAATCTGGATAAAACCTTTTGGAATGTAACATTTCGTATAATGAATATTTGTTTGTTCCAGGAAAAAGAGATTTTTTAATTATTTTTCTGAAAACATTTCAATACAAGGAGATTTTGAAAGATCTATAGAAAATCAAAATATGGAGTCGTGTGCAAAGAAACAAAAGGAAAATGAAGGCAAAAGTATGTAGATTTCGTTCAAAGTTTAAAATATTCATTCAAGCCAAATGAACGTTTTGAATAAATCATTTTGGAGAAAAGTTTTAGAGTATTCAATAAATTCATTCCGCATAATTCATTCCACTCATATAAGTTTTATTTTCTTCAAATTTTATTTTCTTTATCTCTTATTAAATTTATATTTTATATATTCTGTTTTTTTAATAAGCTACTTTTCAATATGTTATGTGATAAAAAAAATATATTACTTGATTGCAAAAGACAATTGATTTTCAAAAAAAACTTCATAAATCAATGTTCAGCAGTGAACCAGTAAGAGTTGAAATATCTTCAACTTCGCACGTCCTTCGGATTTCTGTGTTACGTACTCTATCATGAAGGGTTTTGCCAGCGATACTCCTGAGTACCTTCATTTCGCTGGTTCGAAGGAGATTTTTGGTTCTGACAGTGTCGGCTCTGGACTATATGCTGTATGGCATTAATGGGCGGACACAGGTTTTGTATATCTTCACCTTGCTTTGGATGTTCATATGATTGTTTTTCCAGAGAGTGTTCTTTAAACATCCGGAAATATCTGCGGCCTTTTGTGATTGTTCAAGCACTTCGCCGCAGAGGTCATTATTGCACATTATGCTAGCACCCAAGTATTTAAATTTTGTTACTTGTTCAATCGGTGTGTCGTCGATCGCCCCACTGCATTCAACTTGCTCTCTGGCTAGAGTCATGTGTTTAGTCTTGCTGATGGAGATAGACAAGTTGTATTTTTTGGAAGCAGTGTGGAATCGATGTAGCATTTGTTGCAGGTCTTCCTCTGATTCGACTATGATGTTGGCATCGTCAGCATAGCATATGATGTTTAGCATATTGTCGCCCATCTTGTATCCAAGGTTAAGTTCGGCAACTTCTTCTATAATTTTATCCATAACTAAGTTAAATATAAATGGGCTTAAACTATCTCCTTGTCTTACTCCGGTTGGTGTTGGAACGTCATTAGAGAGTTCTCAGTCTACACGAATTTTTGTGGAGCTATTTAGGTTTATGTCTGTTATGGTTTTGGCGATGGAGGGTGACACGTTCCTTTCGAGCAAAATGTTTATTACATCTTCTAGTTGGATTCTATCAAGAGCCTTGGTCAGATCGATAAAAGCAAGGTAAGCAGTCTTGTATTCCAAAGACTTTTCTTTAATTTGCCGCAGTATGAATATAGCATCTGTAGTAGATCTGTTTCTTCAGAATCCTTGTTGTTCATCTCTATTTTCAATTTGTTGTTCTAATTTTACTCTTAGGATGTTGGTGAAGAGCTTGAGAAATGCGCTTAAAAGAGATTATTTATATGTACTGATGACAATATAAACAAATAATAATAAACCTTTTATTTATATAGAGGCAGGAGGATGTGTTTAAATATATGTTAAAAAAGAAAGTCAATTGAAATGTATTATTGAAATATTAATTTCATGATTTTTTTTGTGCAGCATATAGTGCTGGGCCTTTTATGCAATGGCTTATTATGTGCAGTAAGGCAGTGGTCCCCAACCTTTTTGTCGCCGCGGACCGGTCAACGTTTCATAATTTTACCGCGGCCCACTGGGGGGGGGGAGAGGGGACACATTGAATGTAGTTTTTTTTAAATTTAATAACAATATATTTGCACACTATATAATGATAAAATTTACAACTGTGGTACATAAGTTATAGTGCCAAATAATAGTAGAGAAAACACAAGGTTTGTGGGAAAAATTAAGAAAAAATGTATAATAACAATGAAGGATTACATATTAAGTTTCAGATAATTTTTTAATTTTCTTTTGGATTCATGGGTATTTTCAATATTTTTAAAGTTCAACGGAAGGTTGAAAGTATTTTTTTCCAAGATAGAGAAAATAATTTTGAGAATGCTTAGGGTTTAATATCGGGATTTTAATGTTATTCTGATACCTTACAGATATATTAACTTGAAAGTTATTTATCTATTTTCTTTAAAAGTTTTGATGTTGAAGTTTTATGTGTTTTGATTTAATATTTTTAATTGAATCGTGTTTAAACATGCCTTCAAAATAAAATACAGTTACCCCTTAAAAATGAATAAAAACAGATTTAATATTTTAACTTAATGCTAAATCAATGAGAACCCTGAGCTTGCTTCATTGGAACGAGATGGTTCCATCTGAGGGTAATAGGAGATTGTGACACCCGAAATGTCTTGCTTATGTCCAATTTATTTCTTTGTTTTGTTTTGGTTGCTGTCACTGCAGAAAACCCCGCTTCAAATAGATATGATGTCGGAAATGGCAATAGGGATTTTAGTGCTGTGGTGGCAATCTCAGGGTATTCCGCCATGACTAATCCAGAACACCGGCAGAGTTGTTGTCTCGAACAGGTATTGTCGGAAGGTCGGTGGTAACTTAACGTGAAGGGGTTTTCAACGGAATAATTATTTTAAGCTATAATTAAGTTTTATTGGGTAAGTTCGATTTTTCAAAAGTAATTTGATTTTTAAGCAGGCCCTTGCGCGGCCCAGTACCATTTGGCCCACGGCCCGGTACCGGGCCGCGGACCGGGGGTTGGGGACCACTGCAGTAAGGGATATATACTCGTACTTACTTTTGACAGAAATCGTATGAATCATGTTTATCATGACGCTCGGGCACTACTGTGGTAGCCAGACTTGATTTTTCCTTTTCTGTTTAAATTTTGAAAGTAAATAGTGATTTACTTGATTTTTTATCATATGGGTAATCATGAAACTATGTATTGTACAATATTCCACTAAAGTAAAAATCTGTTTTTCTATTGGTGTAAGTCAATTATAGAATTATGGTCGTTATTTTAGCTGATTATTTTATTATTCAACAATCATATTGATATTTTATAATGTTAAATGAATAAGGGATCGTTTGGTAAACGGTCGTTTACTAAAAAATAGTGTTAGAGATAAGGGTGTATGTTCTTTTTATTGTCTTTCATCCCTTATCCGTTCAATACATCTAAACCACCTCAAAGTGCTCTTTTTAATTTCTTTCCGGTCAAGGTTATATCTTTAAGCATAATTAATATTGTTTTTCATTTGATCATTATTATTATTTGGCCACTCTTCGAGAACGAGGAAGATTGTGCAATGTATTTTAATCTAACAAGCACATAGTCTTGATAAATTTAATAAGCTTAGTTTGGAATGGTAAATAGTTCGTTCAGTATCAGGAAATACCAAAACTGCAGTTTTAAGTAGAACATTATCTTGTTTGTTTGAGTTTTTTGTTTGACAAAAAGTTTGACATAACTGATTCTTCTTCAGTTTCAATCCTGAAGATTAGTAGCAGCAAAGCTCTGCATCACCTCTTTCATTCCGCTCCGTCTTCAACAATCCTCTGTAAAGGAGGTGCAGTCCACATCGTGGCATATTTGCTCCAGATATTCCCAACGAGGACACCCTCTGCCAATCGATTCCTCAATCATTCCCTCCAGTATATTGTTCAGGAGATTTTCATGTCGTAGCATATGACCCATCCATTCTGCACGCCTTTCCGATATAGTGTTTGACAGGGGCCTGGTTTCTTCGATCCTGCTGAGAATCTCGTCATTTGTAATGTGGTCTCTCCAGGAAAGGATTCGTCTATAGGTCCACATTTCAAAGGCCTCCAATCTTTTTTGATCCCTTTAACCTGTGCACCTTTTTCGATCCCTTTCATCTCGCAACTATACATCAAAATACTCCACATATGTATGTTTTGACCAATTTCTTGCGGACCCTTAGGTCCATGTTGTTGGATTCGAAAATGTTTGATTTCTTATTAAAGGCGAGTTTTGCTTGGTGGATGCGACTGTCAACCTCTCTTTTTGTACGGTAAACTGAATATATAACGAAAATTTAATAATATTTCTATACAATTGAAATTTGTATCATCCCTTAAATGAGTGCACCGTTAATTGAACCTCCATGAAGCCAGCATTATTATAAAAAAAAATCTAACCATCAGACAACTGACGCTGACAATGAAACATAATAAAAATTAAATTGTTGACTGGGATAGCTTCAAAAATACCTATTAAAATACTAAATCCTGCTGAAACAACATGTTTTAATGTTGAATTGAACGGAAGGATGTAGAAGTTTGCCTTCTTAGCTAAAATATTCCTTCCGCTAAAATATTTACAAACCGCTAAAATATTCTTTTTACATAGATGAACATGAATGCATTATTTACCTACAACCCTATAGATTTACTATAAAAATGACATATTACGATTATCATTACCATCAACCCGTGAGCGAAGACTTCCCTCAATGTTTATGCCGCGAGCATGTCCCTGCCACGTTAGACCGCCACTTTAACGGATCTGCGGTCTTCGTCTCTAAAGTTTTATCTCGCGGAAACCATCAGAGAATCACGTATGCTCATCTATACCCCTTCATTCTTGCAACATGCCCTGCTCATAACCGTTTAGTCCTCTTTACCTAAACTATCACATAATTAATTCCTATCTGCTCTCTTATCTATGTATTGTATTTCGCATACAGTCATGTCATGTTAATTCAAGCATGCATTGATCCATACTTATTTCAGTTATTTGGACCTATTTTATGGAGAAGCCTGCCATCAATGACCATGTTTCACACCCATATGTCACTATCGGGAGCATAGACTGATTGAAACTTAACGTTTAAAAACAATATGAATATCACTTTTGAAGATGTGTTTCATCAGCCAGTCCTAAGGAACTTCATGCTATATTTTTAATTTATTTCCGGTCAAGCTAAAACATGACATGTCTTCACATTGAGATTTTTTTTTACAGAAATATTCGATAGTTGAATGCTTAAAATAATATTATATATTCAGGTTTTTGTTACCAAATTTGCCGTCTTGCATTAGGATAATATTAAAAAAAATCTCTTTTACCTTTAACATTGCCAATTCCAAGATACATAAATCAAACGAATGGGAAACAAAATATCCATAAGAAAGTGGAAATAAAAAGGAGATAATATCAATATATTCAAAGAACCTCAATATTGGCAGCAAACCGTTGTCAGTGGGAACAGTTGGCGCGGATTTATAGCGGGATCAATGCACAGCTTTGCTTCGATACTTCTATTGAAATTTGACAAAGCAAGATTTAAAGTTGCCTTCGTTCCTATTCAACTTTTTCTTCTATAAGTTGTACATATCCCTTCAAATATATCGAAGTTTAATGTGAAAGATTTTCCATGAGAATGATATATTTATTTCTATGAAGTTCGTTGCCCTAGAAGATAAAACTATTTTTGGTCTAAAAGTGGTTTACCTGCTACAATAATTATATACTCTTCGGAAACAGGCATTTGAAATTGTGCAGCTTATTTTACAATTGCTAAAATTTCGATTACCCTGATGGTGTTTTCGAAATGTGGATGCACCGGAGAATGCCACAGATACCCTGGAATGATTGGACTGGCAGGAGCGTTGGAGATCTTTTTCGGGCTGCCGGGGACAAAGATGCCTACTCTCAGGTGATATTCAACGTTGGGGGGACCTGACATGACTGGAAATAAGAAAAATATTGTGTTTCGATATTATATTGTTTGATATCTAAAATTGTATTTAATAAGCGTGCTGTATACGAGTATACACCAAATGTACATGACAGAAACAATAGATTAATCCTATTGATTAAACTAAGACTCGTGTCTTATTGTCGTTGGATTTTTTGAGATAATATTTGATGACATCTGTTTTCTAGTTGATAAGATGCAAATATGCATGTCTTCCAGTTTCGATTTTCATTGTTACCCAGGTTATTTTAAACAGGTTTCAATCTGATTTTTCTTGCGACTTATTTAAACACCTTTTTGGTTGGCTGTAGAAGGTTATATTGTGTAAAACGAAAGTGTGATATAAAAAATACAGAACAGACTCTGTTCGTACTGAAGTTCTACAGCTTCCACTAAATAAATAAAAACATGCACATACACCATTCATTCAACTTGTCTATCGTTGTTTATTTTTTTTAGTTATAGTTTGCGAAACTAGTAATATAAAATGTTAGAATATCTATTAATGTGCAAATTATATTTCAATCAAATAGAAATGATAACATAGTAAGTAGATTAGATAATTGAGTTTATGACTGGGTTATAATAATAATAACATAGTAAGTAGATTAGATAGTGGAGTTTATGACTGGGATATAATAATTTATTTATTTTATTTATTTATTTATTATTACACATGACAAGAAATATACACAATTTGAGAAAAACAACAGATAATTTGATTTGGACATACAATTTTAATGTATCTGGGTTTGTTGCCTTTCATTTGTCGTATCCCCAGTAAACTAGGCTTTTGCCTGTATCTCACTGAGGATATTTAGCATGAAAAAAATAAATCGATACTTCTTTCCGATTTTTGATTACACAAACACAAAACCCCGTTGCACGTTCTCATCAACCTGACAAAAAGTGACACTCAACTACAACTGGAAACATCTTGCGAAATTCAACTCCTCACACATCATCACTCCAGAAAGACCAAAAATATTCATCCCACACTATACCGCACACAATCATAAGAATATAAATCAAATTCAGAACAAAAATCAAAAAAAAAAAAAAATACACAGAAACACAAATACAAAAACAACCAAAATTAAAACAACAAGAAGAAACCCATACTCACGAGCTCACATAAATCCCTTCCACTCGTTATTCATCCTGAAAGCCCAAGTACTCAAAATCATGTCGCAATAACAACCACGCTCCGATCGACTGTCTAAATGGTTTTCTTACCTTTACCTTAATTGAAGTCGGCACGCCATTGTATGTAATGGGAGCCAAATAAGCATATTGCCTTTGGGCAAAAGAGGTTTTAACTCTAGGGATGGTGAACATTTCATTAGTTGCCATGCGTGTCATGTGTATCTGCTGAGTCTGCATCTTCCCTTCCTCTCGATGGTAGTGCCAGAGAATGGATTTGAGATGTAAATTGGCTATGTTCAGGACCTGATACTCTCTGAAAAGCTCCGCCGTGGGATACCGAGCAGGAAGTTTATTAATTATTTTCACAATCAATTTTTGGGAAACCTGCAATATGTGTTTTTGGGTTAAAGTGCATCCCCCCCAAACTGATATACCGTAAGAAAGTGCTGACTGACATAATGATAACATAGTAAGTAGATTAGATAATGGAGTTTATGACTGGGATATAATAATGATAACATAGTAAGTAGATTAGATAGTGGAGTTTATGACTGGGATATAATAATAATAACATAGTAAGTAGATTAGATAATGGAGTTTATGACTGGGATATAATAATGATAACATAGTAAGTAGATTAGATAATGGAGTTTATGACTGGGATATAATAACGATAATATAGTTAGTAGGTTAGATAATGGAGTGTATGACTGGGATATAATAATAACCGTTATTCAAATACATTAGTTAAACAATTAATGTATACATTATTTAATATCCCCTAATACGAGTGCTCCATCAAACACCGTTACGAACTTGCGTAATGTTCAGCAAATAACGCATAGAAACTATCACGCCGTTTCCCTGTCAGGGTAGGCAAAGATGACATACTTTCCTATCTCGACGCACATTCTTCGCATCTTCTACATCCATACACTCTCTCACACAACTTCTACGATTTATCTGACTTTCTACGTTCCTACTTTCAGAATATTATTAACTCGATCTAACCATACTTTTTCTTGCTCTTCCTCTCACATGTCTTCTACTTACATTTGCACTATATATCAGTTTTGTTAGTATTATTTCATTCATTCGTTCTACATGTCCAAACCATCTTAACGTGCCCTTATTCATCTAACTCAACAAATCAGCCTTAAACTAGCATTCATCTCTAATCATTTCATTCCATTCTTGACATGCATTGTCACCCTGCGTATTATTCTCAATGCACGCATTTTAACAGTATTTATTTGGCTCCTATCAGTATTTTTCCATGTCAATGTTTCACTCAAATACATCAAAGTTGGCACCAAAATACTATTGTGTACTATCATCTTGGCAGATTTTTATACTTTGATTTAATGTTTGATTCGATTATAAATGTTTTAGTGCCCCATAGACATGGTTTCCTGAATTCAAAACCTTCGAACCAACACAACGAAATTGAAAAAAAGGTATTACAAACTATCGTTTTTGGTTGTCATTAAATAAAGATATATATTATACGAGGCATATCCAGAAAGTAAGTGTACTGGATTTTTGTAGGTTACAATTTTTTTATTTAAACAAAAAAAATACGTGGTTACCGTAGTACATATTATATGTAAGCTTTTTTTCGACATAGTCGCCATTCCTCTCAATGCAGGTGGTGAAGCGGGGTATCAACTTTTTGATGCCTTCCTCGAAGTAGTTTCCCGCTAACCCCTCCGTCCACTTCTCCACCTCTTCCTTTACCTCCTCGTTGGTTGAAAACCTTTTTCCACCCATGTGCAGCTTCAGGGAGGTAAAGAGATAGTAATCTGAAGGTGCTAGGTCAGGGGAATGCGCGGGATGGTTCAGGACACCCCATTTAAACGAGGCGAGCAGTTCCGTCTGGCATTGTCGTGCAGCAGGCAGACTCCCTTTGTCAGCATGCCTCTCCTCTTGTTCTGAATCGCCCTCCGCAATTTTTTTAGGGTCTCACAGTATCTTGCAGAGTTGATGGTCTCCCGTTGAGGCATATATTCAATTAAAATTATGCCTTGACAGTCCCAAAACACGGATGCCATGATTTTCTTGGCTGAAATTGTGGTTTTAAACTTTTTGGCGTTGAGACTGCTTTTTGGTTTCAGGCGTGTAGTGTGCAACCCAAGTTTCATCTCCAGTAACGATGGAGCGGAGAAATTCATCTCCATGGAGTTTGCAGCGCCTCAAAAACTCTTGCCCGGCCTCCACTCGATTCAACTTGGCGGGAGATGGGGTTGACATTTTTCACGAAACGTGTTGTCGCGTCGACACTTCTCAACGTACTGACCTCGAACCGGTCTCGTTGCGGAGGGAAGTGTCAGGCTACACGGAAGTGTAGCCAACATGTCGAAAATAAAATCCATCCGGTCGTGAGAGCCTCAGTACACTTACTTTCTGGATACGCCTCGTAGTTTCCAATAATAATTTATGAACTTTAAATCAAATTAAACTCCTCTTCGAACTTCCAATTAGATTTAATAGATTCAACTTCCTTTGTGCTTCATACACACTGGACTTATCTCCTATCTTACGACGTCGTAAGTCAGATCTTTATCAAATTTGTGGTCCATAGAGATGGAGAGTTGACTGTTGCCAGGATAAGTGCCATATTTCTTTTTGAAGCCATCAATAGAAGTGCAATACATTTTCTTGTTTAATTATGCTTCTTGGAAATAATAATGTCAATTTTTAAATCCATGAAGACTTTAATAATAAAAACTTATAACGTTTTGTGTCAATTTTTTCTAAATAAACAGTAAAACACGATCCCTTGAATGAATATTAATATTTTGACATGGTTGTCTAAAAATGAAAATTTTATTTAAATTTATATATTTTTATTTATATTGCTCTGTTTTCCACTTTCGTTATATATTAAATAAACTAGATTGCCACGTGGTAATATTTTTCAATCAACAATAAAGACTTTTAAAAGGCCTTAAGTAAAAACCATAGTTGAATATTTTTTTTGCATTTTCATTTGCATAGTTGAATATTTTTTTTGCAACCCACATTTTCCGAGTAGGAAGACAGGCGTTTTACCAACTATGCTACTGAAGTCGTCAATTTATAGATAAGTCAAAGTTCTTTAATTTACAAATAGAATAACAATTGCAAAAGGTAAATCATAAATATTTATTTTTATATTAACATAAAATAGAAATCATGTGTCAGATTAACTATTTAGACTGTTGTCACTTTTAATGTTAACGGCAAGTTTTTAGGTTCATATAAATAATTTTATTATTAAACATAGTTATTGGCTTTTAGAAGATATTGTGCATTTAAAAACACACTTCAATTCTCAGGATATATTATGCAACGCTCCCTTTGAAAAATATTCATAAGGTAACGCATTCATATTAGATCAGAATCACCTCTATGTCTTAATTGGTAAGACACTTATTTTCCAGCTGAAGGTTAAAGGTTTGAGTCCCGTTGGAGACCAATATATATATTTTTAAATATTCTAGTTTGATTTTCCCTTAAGCCATTGTAAACATATTTGTTGTTGTACTGTATACAACGAAAGTGTACTACAAATGAAACTTGTCATATTTTTTATGAATGAAAACAAACTCTTTAAAAATACAATAAAAAATATATTAAATAGCCAGTCAGTGTCCTGAGAGACTATCTACATATTTATCAACCTATATACTAAGAAAAGTTGAAAAAAAAACGATTTTTTTTATTGGAGCAATGCCAAATGAAGGATGAGAACAAACAATGGGAAATTCGAAAAACATAATTATCTTCATACTAAATTTAAATCACTTAACAAAATTTGGATTTAAATCATATCTATACTAAAATTGAATGTTATAATAAAAGTTAACGGTGTACAGCTATAGAAAACAAAGTCAACGGGGGACTAAAACGTACATATTCAAACCGTAGTATCAAAGTCTGTCTAGATATATGACATAATATGACACAATATGACTTGAGTATATGACATAATATGACACGAAATTATTAAGATGCTGAGAAAGATGAAGAAGAGCACTTTGAGGTGGTTTGGGCATATATAACGAATGAATAAAAAAATACTAACAATACAAATATAAAGTGCAAATATGAGTGGAAGGTATGAGGAAGACCAATGAAAGTATGGTTGTATCGAGTGAATGATATTTTGAAAGAAGGAACTGTACAAAGTAAGATAAATCGTAGGAGTTGTATGAGAAGGGGTATGAATCTAATTGAAATATACAAGTCTTGTGCTCTGTTTTCTCTGCCTACCCTCACAGATAAATTGTGGGATAGTGTAAATGTAATTTGATTTTATAACATATTAAGCTGTTATACATCTACATTAATACGTTTTTAGCTTTTTATCCCTTCTGTCCAATTCGTTAATTCAACAGTATTTACAAATTCTATGAAAAATAAGCGAACAAAAATGAAACGCTTTGTGTTTTTTTTTTGTTCTCATGTCTACATGAAATTCAAAATAAACATTTTATATGATTTCAAAGGTATGTCTCGGTTCAAAGCAAAATTTTTAGCTAAATGTCTACTGTCACTGCGAATGTCAAACAATCAAGTTAGCGGACAGGCGATATAAAGTGACCATTAGCAAAATGATCGCCATCGGTGGACAGGCAAAGGGCGGGCCGGGCCCGGCGGACTCCCTCACCCGGGATGGCCCTGCCCCCGTGACTGATGGCTGGGCAAAGCACAATCCTTGTGTGAGAGATGTTAATCGTTGTTTATCCACTTTCCATTGAAAATTTTAAAGTTTTTTTGTGATAATACGTACATTAAAATTGTACTACATTTTTTTATTTCCATTTATTTGATTTATTTTACTAAACGACCTCCCCGGCCTAGTTTTTATAACGCCTCTTCAAGTACTAGGGTTGCGGGTTCCATTCTCGATGGAATCTATTTTTTTAAATGATCCTTATCTTATTTTTACTTAATGCCTCTTTAATATATTATATTTTTGACTACTATTTGGGAAGTATTTTCTCAGATAATGGAAGAGTTACGAAATATATCGATCGGTATGTAGCGTTAGGAAACAGAGGCAATGCAGCCCTTAAACACAAATACTCGCACCGGACAGCATCAACATCTGCTAAGATGATAGTTTTCAACAGTTATTAAGTACCAATAATAATGTATGTGATTGAAACATGGATGTGGAAACAAACTGAAAGGAAACAAATAAATACTCTAGAAATACGTCCACTGAGAAGCATACGCGGAAAAATAATGTATGACAGAGAACAGAATGAAGGGAGAAGAGATATACGAACTTAAAGTTGATTTGTTGACTAAGATGAAGAAAGGCACTCTGCTTATCCAGACAGGGAAATGGCGTGATGGTATGTATTTTGTATCATATTTTTGGATAGTTTACCTAAGATCGCCACATGGCAATAATCTCGCAAGGTTTTACTGTAAATAATGAAAGTGTAATACAGTAAATACAGTGTTCCACAGACCTATAAATATAAAGTGGTCAATCTTGAAGATAATAACATAATGCTTAGAAGCCTCACCAGTGCAAAAATATACAAATTAATTGACATTTGTTCACCCAATATTCGTAAAAATGTTACAGTTGACCTTATTCTTCTTACCAGTGTCATGTCAGGTTCCCCCAACGTTGAATGTCACCTGAGAGTAGGCGTTTTTGTCCCGGCAACCCGAAAAAGTCCTACTCTCTAGCGTCCAGGAGTGGTCTCCCAGGCCCCCGAACCCCGGGCAATGTGACCACTGATATTTTCATCAGTGTCATAGCAGATAGGGAGTAGACGAATGGCGAGTTTCTAGCGCCATAAAACTGGATCCATCCAGCTTAGGGAAGGTAACCCCAGCAGAATATTTTCCAGAGGAGGCAAGGGGAAACCACTTTGGATATCCCTCCCCAGGAAATCACAGTTGACCTAGAAAAAACAAAAGAAACTTCAAGATCGAAGACCCTTATTTGATCACCAACCAATAATATCGAGATTAAATTCTAGAAAAAGTGTCAACGAGAGAGTCCAAGAGCTACCGATTCGATCAGGTAAAGCGCGTTCTCTGAAAATACATTTGACGACTGAATAGAGCTTTTAGATCCAATGGTACTAGGAGACCAAGGGCCTTTGCCTTCTTGAAGAGCATACAAAGATTCGTGGGGCTATACGAGACTCTCAGTACATGATAACAACTTGTCTGAACATAGGCGCTACATGCTCTGGGCAAGACCTGATTGTTACGAATAAAAATATGATTTATCATATATTGCTGGCTACTGGAAACTAGTGCCATAATATTTTTTATGTGCGTTATTGACAGAAGATTGATAGTTTTAAGACAAGGATGCAAAAAGGCACATTTTTCAAAAGAGAGCTTTGCGAAAAAAAAAGATCTGGATTAATTAAACTGGAAGAAACTTGTGGAAAACATTGTGTTCATGATACTCTGTATTGAAGAAAAACCTAGTAAGTATAATACGTAACTCATCTATCACTTGGAGGATTATAATTATTAGTTCATTATTAGTATAATGGAGTCGAAAACAATGCTGTCTCTCGGTCACACTCCTTAACATACCCGCATCTCCATGACGGATATGGAAACAAGAACATATAAAAATAAGCAAATACATGGTAACAAATATTACACGTAAAAATAATAGTTAAAAATGTATTTATTCTTACGAGTAATTAGGTTTATATTATGCAATATTGTTTAAACTTTTATTTTTTATATTTTTTGTATTTTAATTAAAGGTTTTTAAAAAATTAAGAGCAATATTTCTTTTCATGATTCAATACGCAGATGTGTTCGCTGAAGCTTTAAGGATTTTCTGTTTGATTTATCTAGACGGTTTTACTTTCTACTTTTAGGTAATTGAATCAGACATAACTTGTTTAAATAAATATAAGGTTTATTGACAGCAACATCGTATGCACAAAATATATTTAAATAACACTTCTAAAACACATAAATTGCAGATAATACATTTAATACAGAAGTTATCAAAAGGTCTCGGCTTATCTAATAACATCCCTTCGGCCAAGATATACCCCACCAATATAGGGCGAACCCAGCCACGTGGACACCAGATGTTTTTCAACGCACACCCTTGAACACGTAGAACAAGAATATAAAAAAAAAACAGAAAATAAATAGATGACAAAAAAAAACATTCCAGAGAGAAAACATTAAAAGGTCCGGGGTAATAGGTCGACAGACCCGTCGTCGACTCAGAAAGTGATGGAGTGGCAACCAAGGACAGGAAAAAGAAGTGGGGGGGACCCTTAAGAAAATGGGTGGATGGCATCAGAAAATAGGCTGGGAGCAACTAGACGCAATGTGCCTAACATAGAAACGAGTTAAGAAGAGGGGAGGTCTTTATCCCACAGTGAAATCATCGGCGATGATTATAATGAGATATTGTGATTATCTATGTTGTGCTTCGCACGTCAATACCATAGAATATCCAAGTTACTCACGTTACCGATTTGTGCAATAATTTCTTCAAATCAAGTAGTTTTCAATTAACGAAATTAAGTTCTTGCATGTATAGGTATGATAAAAAAATCAAATCATGTAAAGAATATTTTCATTTTAATTAATTTATTTGGTATTTACATTTTTTAACTCAATTTCAAACAGAATGATTTAACACTTAAACGTGAAAAAATTCTACAGAAGTAGATTAAAATTAAAGTGACAGGCCTGCTTCGCTTTACAAAATATTGGGAAAATGACAGTTCGACTATGCTTTTATAAAACATAACATGCATGTTACTTTAATTTGTTGATTGCATGGATTTTTTTCATATTTCATTGTTTTCTTTATAAAATACACAAATGGATTGAGCGTGTTTTCTTCCTATACAACACAAAAACGTCGTCAATGTGGGATATCTGGAAAGTTTTAATTAACTTGAGGAACGAGAATTCATTTCAATACTTTGTTTCCTGGAAGGAGTATGCTAGACATACGAGTTAATATGCAGTTACGCAAGGGATTTCAACTTTTTCGTTTATATAACTAAACAATATGAAAAAAATACATTCAAATTGTTTAGTTATAATAAATTATTTTCAAATTCAGTAGAACTGATTTTTTTTTCAATCTGAAAACTCTCTGAGTAATTGATATGTCATTGATAAAAAACACTCCTTCTGATTGTCAGAAAACTTTCGTACTGTATTGCTTCTGAAATGTTTGCTAAGGTAAGGTCCACTCATTCAGGGCTCTTTACGATACCGAATGACAGGTTTCTGGAGCAGAATAAAATTCGATTTGAGACCACTTTGACACCGTGTTGATTATGTATGGGTTCACCTCTTCAGAACCACTTGCAAAAGTGTCTGCTCTAGCATCAATCGACACGCTGAAAGCAAACGACGCCAAATAAATGTCATGCAGTTATTGTTAATAGTTAAATAGTGTAGTCAGAGCAAGACACATAAGAACGTACCGCATGCTCTGTATAACTAAAAACAAACAACAATAGCTAGAGCCAAACAGCGTGGAGTTTTTGGAGAAAAAGAGGTTGCAGACAAGCTGTAAATACCAAAGCTCCTTGCCGTTGATGCAACAGGATACGCCTATCAAAAATTGATTTGCATAGTCATCTCCAGTAGCACCGACATCAGGTACCCTGATCACCCACTTTGTTTTGTAACTTTTATCATACTCGTCACGTGTTATTTCCGTTCATTCATGCCGTAATTTAAATGTTTGTTAATTTTATTAGATTTATTCATGTTATAATTTAAATGTTTGTTAATGTTATTAGATGCATTCATGTTATAATTTAAATGTTTGTTAATTTTATAAGATTTATTCATGTTACAATTTATATTAGATTTATTCATGTTACAATTTAAATGTTTGTTAATTTTCTACGATTCTTCTTCTGATACATAATTCTTGTAAAATGGTTATAAAGAATTCATTTTCAATTTACTCTTCAAGTCAATTAGACTGATAGTTAATCAGCTCTTTTTGAAGCTTCTCTAGAATCTCATTAATATTAATGGAAAATGGAGATAAAATATGTTGAATATTTAGTTTTACGTCTTAAAATCTTGAAATCTATTTTAATTTTTTTCTCAGTACTGATATAATTGTTATGTAGTATTGAGTTTCTCGAATACAGTTCCTAAAATGATTTTTTTTTCTTCAGCTATATTTAAAAAATATGTTATTTTGTTTCAAAAGCAAAAATATTGTCAAACACAGCGTCTATAAATTTATCCTTGCCTTGGATACGTAAGTTAAATTCATTAAAAACAGCAGTTATATTCACTTACAAAGTACATGCATATATCCATTCTACTTCATAAAATTTCTTAACGGGCTTACCTTATCTTTCCACGAATTCTTAAGTTTCTGTTTCAAGATTGAAAACCCTCTATAATTTTTCCATGGTTGAACCATCGAACTTCAGAAAAATAAATAACAGTTACTGCAACCGTTTCTTAGCCGTTCAAAAAACTTTGAAATTCCATGTAGTGCAAGCCTTTGAAACGTATGAATTTGAATACTTTAACAAAAACTATCATTATGTTTTCCACATTCAGATATTTAATTCAAAGGTTTTCTGGGTGGGTTATGCAGTGGTATTGCATAATACCGTTATTGCAAGCAAGAGAGTTCTAAGATTTATGCCCAGAGTAATAATGACGTGTTACCCACGTGTTTCGCCTATTATGCCCGTGATTTCAGAGATCACCTTTTCTACTGTTGTGTCATCTGTATGTGTGTGGGATGTTCATATATGTATACTTTAAGGAAGTATCTGAGTAGTTGTCTTCACTTTGTAATGTTTATGGGTTCCTCATCTAACCCAGATATGTCGTTGAATTCAGACAGAGATTTTTTTTAGCACCCAAGTATTTAAATTTTGTAACTTGTTCAATCGGCGTGTCGTTGATCGTCACACTGCATCCAACTTGCTCTCTGGCTAGAGTCATGCATTTAGTCTTGCTAATGGAAATATACATGTTGTATTTTTTGGAAGCAGTGTGAAATCGATGTAGCATTTGTTGCAGGTCTTCCTCTAATTCGGCTATGATGGTGGCATCGTCACCATAGCATATAATGTTTAGCATATTGTCGCCCATCTTGTATCCTAGGTAAAGGTTGGCAACTTCTTCTATAAATTTATATTTTCTTTAACCAAGTTAGATGGAAAGATAACTGGTAGTCGACGTCACAAGAGGGAAACAATGATGCAGGACCATAACAGGCCAACAGGCCTAAAAGAAGATATTATCATTACACAAAAATCTTAAACATATGTTGTATTTAATATATATATGTTGATGGTTCTTACCCTTTGAAATGTGAATCATATATTGGGTGTTAACATAAGTTGTGTCCGTTTTTTTCCAATTTAAAAATGAGCATCTTCACACTTCGCAAATATCGCGAGCAGCTTTGGCAGCTTTATTCCCTCGATTGAACATGAACAGAAGAAGGTGTCAAAAATGCTCACTTTCATTTACTGGACATTCCATTTTGAAGGCTTGTAATCAAATAAAATAATATGTAACGTAACGTAAACAAACACAATATCTTGTAGAGTAGAAAATTTTCTTTCGAATGACGTATAACGTTTACCATTTTTTTACCTTTGGTGTTCAATTTTAAATTGAAAAAAAAAACGGACACAATTTATGTTAACACCTAATACATTGTTGTCATTTGTCTTAAAGCATATTTTTTTGTCATTTTCTAAATTGGAAACCCTAATTCGGTCAGTTTTTTTTTCACCTTTGATCGTATAGCAACACAACTTTAAATTGATAATGAGTGTGAACAAGATTCATATCCGACATTGTATGCCATATGAATTTCAATAATGCGGCCTATGCGAACAAAAATATATGCGAATTATCGGGAGAAGATATAGCAAAAACTCAGTTTTTTCGTTTTAGGATCAACAAGTTTCGTTTCGATAAATTATCCTTGGACAACGTTTACTTTCTGGAAGAAGTCAAAACATCCCCTGTTTTTTTCACTCTTAAATCAGAAGATATTTGTAGAGATAGGATTTTCAAATAAACTTATACCTATAGATAGGGGAAGGTTATATTCAATAATTAAAATAATTAATTAATTTAATTTTGTAAATCGGCAATAACTATCATATCAACAAAATATGTAAGTTGTTTAAATAATCTAACAGGCTGGTTTTCATAAAGAATTGTTTTACAGCCATTTAACAATGTGTAAAAAGGTCTTATGCAATAAAACAAATTGGAGCAGTCTTTTGAGATGCTTCAGCAAATTAGCCCTGAAACTCTCGGGTCACAAGTTAAACATTCTAGCAACTAGGTCAAGTGGATCGTCCTTAAAATTATTAAATATCTTGTATCTCGCGCGTTTTTCGCTTGCATGGGCCGACTGACTTTTCATAGAAACTATTACAAAGGCCACGCATAAGGAAAATTTAGTATAACGAGCTGTATGAAAGTGGAGGAGGGGAATGTTATGTTCTTGGATAGAAAAAAATGGAAATCTGTTCTTTCTATTAACCCCGCAAAGGGTATTAGAATGGATATATATTTTAACACATACAGGATAGATCATAGGTTCCCGAAGTGGGCCCATCGGCCCCCTTGGAGGTACTGGAGGGAACTGATGGTTCCATACTGGTCCTGGGGGAAGTAGGGGGGCTACTTACTAATTTTAATTATTTCAATAAATGCCTTTTTAATTTCTTTTCCAAACTGTTTTTTTTTTCCAAAATACCTTTTTAAAAAAAAAAATTACTCACATAGTTGCATAATTTTTTTGCTGAAATTTTATTGCAAATAACAAACTGCAAAACATTAATAAATTGGTGGCAGTACATCAGGTTCATCCTTCTCATTAGGATCATTTAATAAATACTTCGATCGTCCTTAAAATTATAAAATACTATTGTGCAAAATGTATAAATACTCGTACACCTACGTAAGGGTTTCATTTACTAATATGAGCAAGTTGACATTTAAGTAAATGTCAAAAGATTAAACAATAAATAAATACTCTAACATAACTAATGGAAAGTGGGAGTTATTATTGTCGTTCATCGAATATCTCAACGCTACGTATTGAAGATATCGTACGTTTACCACAAAACTGTAATAAGTCCAAATAACCAAGTATGAGATAATTGAATTTGAAGAAATCAACATAGGAATTAATAATACGCTATTTTATGGCATAGTTTACCCAAAGAGAGACTTGATACATATATTCTTCTTCTTCCCAGTGTCATGTCAGGTCCCCTCAACGTTAACTATCACCTGAGAGTAGACATATTTGTCACCGGCAGTCCAAAAAATATCTCAAACGCCCCTTATGCCAGTCCAATCACATATATTGCGGAGCCAAGAGATTTGCCTCCTGCCAACACCTCTTCGGCCTTCTAATTTGTACTTTGCTCCTCTGAGTACATGACCCAAGTAGGACACCTTTCGGATTTGAATATTAGTCAGCAGCTCTCTATCAACTTTGGCTCTTTGAAGAATCCTTGTGTTGCTGACCATATCCGTCCAGGGTATCCGTAGCATTCTCTCCGGTGCATACACATTTCGAATGCTTCCAGTCGGTTCATACTACCAACTTTGAGGGTCCATGATTCCACTGCATGCAATAACACTGACCAAATGTATAATAGCATTTGACTAACCGTTGTCGAAGTTTCAAGATTAGATTATTATCGCAGGATACATACATATAAACATATAATAACGCCGTTTCCTTACTGGAGGAGGTAGAGGGGGCAGAGCGTAATACTACTATTTTGACACACACATTTCGTTTCATCCCTACCAACTTCATTTTTTTTACTTCTTGCGTTTCCTTTTTTCAAAATATCAACCACTCGATACAACTATACCTTCCTTGCTCTTCCTCTGCTGCCCCTTCCACTCACATTTGGAATATATATTTGTTATGTTAGATTTTTTAATTCATTCGTTCTATATGCCTAAACCATCTCAAAGTGTCTTTCTTCATCTTACTCAGCACATCATACGTGAGTTCACATTAACCCCTAAGCACTTCATTTCATATTCTGTCATACATTCTTACCCCATGTATTTGTCTCGGTGTACTCATTTCTGCAAAATTTATTCAGCTCTTTTCAGAAGTTTTCAACTTCAATGTTTTACAACTTCATTAATTCATTCAACGTGCCTTAACAAATCGTCGAAAATAGTCTTCAAAATAAATATATATATATACGAGTATATTGGTATTTCTTTTATCAAACACTGTTTATTCCACTTTTTGTAAATATATAACCCTACCGGTTTCACGGTTATTACCTCATCATCAGTAGAGCACAAACAAGACGTTTTGTTTGGGCTCCCCTGATGATTTGTTGAAAGCCTTGAAACCGGTAGGGTTATACCGTAAAAAAAGTGGAATAAACAGTGTTTGATAAACCAAATTACAGTGTCTTCAAACCTTCACAATTTTAATGCCTTTCCTATAAATAATATATCAATATATATTATTTTAAATAGAGTTAAAATGGATCTATGAAGTGTCCATACTGATTATCTATACTTTGTAGCCTTGCGAGTTGAAGAAAAAGACTACAATAAAACAATTTATTTTAACAGATCTGAAGGACAGACCAGAATTATAGTAATAATAATTTAAAAAATACAATTTTAATCACTACCAATAAGTGCATTATGTTATATATTTTCTTTAAAACAATTTTGTAAAGTTTTAATTAAATCATTTAATTTTTTTTAAAACAGGATTTAAATATGATAAATAAGATATAATAAAAGCAATAATACTTTTTGCACAACAATTACACTTTTCGATCATATAACAAAAAAAAAATACGTTTTGCAAGTTGGGTCATTTTGCAAATATACTTCCATATGTACAAGTATTATTCTACTAAGATAACTTTCGATACTGTCAAATAAAATTATTTCATTGTTTAGCGCCCACCAATCATGTTAATTTATGTCCGAAATACTACAGGTAGGCGTTTTCCGGAATGTTTTGCTCAAAAAACTATCAATGCTTATTTGAAAAAAAAAAGTATACTGAATGTTGTAATATGGATGACAAATATGAAATCTCATTGACACTTCAATCCCTCTAGCACCCACGCTATTATAGGGAACAAAGTAAACCCCCATTTATCGTGGTCTTCAGTAGGTCAAAATCTGAAAAAAAAAATTATGATCACGACGTAATTTAGTATTGAAGAAGGGCCTGTCCCTCCAGCCGCGACACACCTAAGCAAAAAAAGTGAAGTAGTGTCGACAGATTTAAGGTCCGATATTCCGCGAGAGGGAAAACGGCTATCAAAATAACAAGTAAATACACTTGCAAAAATACAAAAGCGGTTTTAAGCCTGGAATTTATCAGCCTAGCAATTGGTCAGTATTTTTGAAGAAAACTTCGAATGCAGTTGATTTTTTTATGGCGCCACCTGATTGGAAAGCCTATTGGTCCAAAGATGAAGCGATGAAGGGCTAGATTGAGATCTCTTCTGAAATAATTGACTCAATTATCATCGCAGCACCACAAAATCTAATCTGCGGATAGTTCCAAATGGCCGCAAAATTTTTAACACGGCCAAGGGATAAAAGAAAAAAGCTAGAAAAATTGCCATTAAAGCTCACATGGCCACAAAGAAACTGCGTAGTTTAATAGCTTGAGTATACCCACGAGAAGCCAAAGTGCTACTAATACAAAAAAAAAACATTTAAATGCTGTTTTGACTGAAGGGATTGGAGATGTACATAAGTGAACTAATGGCTGATGTGTTAAGAAATATCAATAAAAGCACGATGAAATGGTTTGGGCATGTGGAACGAATGAATAAAAAAAGATTGATCCAAATATATGATACAAATATGAGCAGAAGATGTGGTAGCGGAAGATCAACGAATATATAGTTGGATCAAGGGAATGATATTTTGATAGAAGGAAACGTTAACAATCAAATAAATCGTAGGAGTTGCATGAAAAGCTGTGTGGATGTAAAATAGGCAAATCAGGTTTGTCGAGATATGAAAGTACGGTGCTCTGTCCTCTCTGCCTACTACCTAAGAGAAACGGCGTGATGGTATGGATGTATTAATATACCAAATATAGAATATAATATCAATACAACAAAGAAAACGGCCATCGCAGTATTGTAGTTTGTGAATCGAATATTCACTATTTTACTAAAACAAGTATTTCTATTCAAATCTACTGATGAACAAACTTCAGCTGTTGATGAATATCTGTTTGAAATATATAATATATATGACCAGAAAAAGTAAAACCACACAATATTGTCTTTCAGCCACGTTCTTAAATACGTTTGATCAACAACGGATTTTAAGATGTCTACTTCACCAGAATTTCCTGTAAAGGTGGGGGTACATCAAGGATCGGTACTCAGTCCGTTACTGTTCATCTTAGTCATGGACTATTAAACTAACCAGGAAATGCACAGTCTCCTAAAGATCCTACTATTTGCAGACGATATCGTATTAATAAGTGAATAACATGAAAACCTGCAAAATAGTCTGGAAAGGTGGAGAAGAATCTTGGAGGACAATGGATTGAGACTGAGCAGAAAGAAAAAAGAGTATCTGTACCTACCATTCGAGAATACAAATGCTGTCACTCCCGTAATGCAAATGGATGGAGAAACATTACCAAATTGTGACTCTTTTAAGTATCTTGGGTCACTCATCCATAGCGATGGAGGATGTGCAGCTGATGTAACACAGAATTAGTGTGTGATGAAGTTTAGATCAATGACGGGAGTTCTATGTGATCCGAAAATGCCAGTAAAGTTAAAAGGAAAAGTATACCAAACGATTGTCAGACCCGCACTCCTCTATGGCTCCGAATGCTGGACGATGTATAACTCTTACTCTAGGTAACTAGAAACTGCTGAAATGCGCATGCTACGATGGTCAGCTGGTCACACTCGAATGTGTTACTATCACATATCGAAAGATCTTAAAAGGTTTTTTCATTTGTAGTTCATCTTCCCTTAGTAATTTTTGTAGAGTTTTCTTGACAGTTTTTCTAAACATATGCAGATGCGAGAAATAACCTAATCTCATGGCTGCAACCTTTACCTTCCTACCGTTGCACTCAACTTAAAAATGTTTTGTTATATTTTAAATCTCTTATTAATAGTGGGTTCGAATTCCGAGCTGGAGCGCACTTGATGACAGTTCATTTTCTGAACGGCGCTGTATAAATTGTATTTTTATTGGTTTTATAACCTTACAAATCAATGAATGTTGTCATTCTAAACATAATTTTGTTTATGTCTTGTTTATAGTTGAGGCATTATGTTGTGGAGGTTTAAAGACATTGTAATTTATTTTTATCAAACACCGTTTATTCCACTTTTTTGTCACGGTATAACCCTACCGGTTTCAAGGCTTTCACCTCATCTTCAGGGGAGCACAAATAAGAATAAATGCTGTTCGAACTGGTACCGATATACACGCTTCAACGGTTGGGCTGAGAGGTGAGGGAGACATGGGACGATTTTATGTCACCGTGAAAATCATACTTTTTATCGATGATTCCAAATTCTTATATATCAGTAGTAACGGAAATAAATTGGACATATTAGAGGCCCTAGGAATTTCTAAGTCAGTACATCGATCCGAACATCTGTTGAACAGTTATATCCCAAAAATATATCCGCTCTTGGCCGAAATAGTCTCATGCCTCCCTCACTCCTCAGCCCCCAACCGTTGAAGCGTGTATATCGGTACCAGTTCGAACAGCATTTAGTCTTGTATGTGCTCCCCTGAAGATGAGGTGAAAACCTTGAAACCGGTAGGGTTATACCGTCACAAAAAAGTAAAACAAACAGTGTTTGATAAAAATAAATTACTATAGTTTTGTTTGTGTGGATTGCCTATTTAAAAAATCACAGCCTATGTCATTAATTATTATTTGTATTTTTTTTAGTTAGTAAATATATTGAGATAAACACGCCAAAGTGTAATTTATACAGTGAATTGTCATATATAAAAAAAGTTAATATAATATATTATATATTAGAAAACTATAGATTTATTGAATAATATTCATTACTTAGTATTCATTGCATACATTTTATTGAACAATACTCATTGCTTAGCATTGATTGCATACATTTTCTTAAACAATAATTAATGATTTGTGTTGATTATATACACTTTCTTGAACAATACCCAGTACTTAGTATTGATGGCATACATTTTCTTGAACCATCTCCACTGTTCGCTATTGATTCACGACCTGTTCTTGAACAATACTCAATGTTCGCTATTGATTCCGTACCTGTTTTCAAAGCTTCTTGTACGCCTCTGTTTGTCCGAAATATCCTCCAGCAAAACATGTTTATTGCCAATAATTCTTCCAAACGACTATGGCATGGGAGAATGTCTACGGTTCATTGACAACGGGAAGCGATGTTTCCAAAGCACCAAGCAATGTAGCGTGGCATAATATAATGGGCTAAGATACACATTGACGTATTCAAAGCTTCGATTTGCTTCTCTTTGGGTGATTGTTCTTAAAATATGCCTTCACCTCCGACATTTCATTATCTGTTCGATTACTTTATACTATTATATTATATATCTGTTCGATAATTTACTTAATAATAAAGCCATTGTTGTTTGAATATCATTTCCTATTTTGATGTTTCTTGTGTTAAATTCGTGACTTGACACAAATTTTAAGTAGGTAAATAATTTTACGAATTCAAAGAACAAAAGGTCATTGTAACTCACGTTAAGAGATTATTTTAAATCCCCTTATTTCTGATAATTTTTGCTAACAGGTTGATTCTTCAAATCAACCAGCACAACAAGGTAGTTTCTTCAAATCAACCAGCTTTTGTACCATAGTTATTACCAAAACTGCTTCATCCTTCTTTTTTAATATTTTACTCTTCAAAAAATCTAAATTGGTTATTCGTACATATTTAACACCGTGGTCGGGAAACAATATTGGTTATGACGGACGAGTTTCGGATTTAAAAACCACTGCAGTAAACTCAAAACTCGCAGTTCGTCATTGTACGTATTGACAACACTATCGCATGTGATACAAACGATTGGACGATATTTTTTACCTTTAAATAGAAACACATGACAATATTGATAATCCGGCCATGAAAATGGTCGTGTAAAAAAATATATCATAATCAAACTTACGAGACGCTAAATACTGAGAGATTGATACAAATACATGGAACAATCCAAACATTAAGTGTTTATATGATAATTTATTAATAAAGTCTTTATATGATAATTTATTTTAGCGTGGGCTGTGATTTAAAATAATTTCACTTAGCCATTTGAATAATTATTAATAACATTCTCAAAATATTAGACCAATCTCTTTTTACTTTAGGTCTCACATTATTCAAATCGATTGCTTCTATAAACACGCTGTTATTCGAACAAACACGTCAAACTAAAAGATAATTTCTGACATACAATATTTTAAAAGGAATCCCATATTGAGAAAATATTGACTTTAAAAAAATATTTCAACGAGCCTTTTTGAGCTGGTAATTTTTTTAATTAAAAAACACAATCTTCTAACAGAATTAATTAATATAATATTCTTAAAATACATTTTTTTAGAGCAAACTTAAGATAAGTTTGTAAACCTCGATGGTGAATTCGGGTTCATTTCTTGCTTATCTTCAAATACAAACAGAATATTGAACAACCAAATAATAACTTTATTTTGTTAATTTATCAAAATATCACCAACTTTTATCAAATGTCTATTATAATTAATAATTTTAACCCTTCCTGTCCTGTGACGTGTAACTAGTACACATTGCTTCTAAAAACTTTAATATCTCTATAAATATAATTAATACTGGGTTCAGATTTAAGGCATTCCTCCGTAATACATTTACGCATTGAATGAAAAAATAATATTAATAATAATTAGCACTTATCGGCTACATCAGAGATTTTTGTGAAAATCGGGAATAAATTCACCAATACAATCAAACGTGTGCCAGTGTATGACATAGGTATATTAATTTTAAAACTCCGCTATGGGTGACGCTATTCACGTCCACTCTCACTCTACTTTGGTATATGGAAACGCAAGAATAGAATCTCAGTTCGCTCGCTTCTTTCGCTTAGTAGCCAGCGAGCTTTCGTTCGAGGTGGTCGCTTCGCCCGTTTTGTGTACGTCGTTTGATATTTTTTGCAATTAAATTTAAATTATTATCAGTTTTGACTTCAAATTTAATAAATTTAAGCAATTGGCTATAAATATTCTTATTTTTTTTAAATTTTAAATCGCTCATTTTTATAAATGTATTGATATACGAGTATATCGAATACACATCACTGGAACGGGTGGATTTTTTTAAGCACAGGAAGGGAAAGGTTAAATACATTGCCACATTTGACTTTATTTCTGGTGCTACTTTGTCATCAATTATATTTTTCGTAGCTTCACAGATGATTGATTATAACTTGTTTTAACGTATCGAGTATTCGGTCGAACACTCTGTTTCTTACTCGACTATGGTTCAAATATTCGTTAAGTGATTGATTACACGTTGTCAGTGCTCGGCAGAGTACTGATTGTAATCAATTTGATTATAAATATATACAATCATCCCACAATATCATTAGTACAACCAATACATAATTTTCGAAACGCTACTTCGTAATAAGAATAATAATTATAAAAGGACAATTTATATAGCGCCATTATAAATAAGTCTCTCCACAAAGGCACATGAACCTAATATATATATATATATATATATATATATATATATATATATATATATATATATATATATATATATATATATATATATATATATATATATATATATATATATATATATATATATATATATATATATATATATATATATATATATATATATATATATATATATATATATATATATATATATATATATATATATATATATATATATATATATATATATATATATATATATATATATCTTTTTTTTAACCTGGCGAGTTTATTGCCATGTGGCAATCTCTTCCAACCAACCAGGAAGATGTTTTTACAGGCCCTAAGTGTAAACCAGACTGGAATCCTATTTTAAAAAATCTGGGTTCCAGCGGGGATCGAACCCGCAACATCCAGATCTGCAGACAAGTGTTATTGACGTGCAAGAAAATAATGATAATGAAATGATAATTTATACAGCGTCGTTTAAAGACCAAACTCTTCTCAAGGACACTTAGGACTGGAACCCACTATAATTGACACATTAAAAAATTTACAAAATAAATATAAATAAGTTGAATGTAAGAATAGGAAGAGAGTGGCTGTGGACATTTCAAAAGGTATTTCCCCGAATCTGAGTATGTTCAGAAAACATATTTGGTAACAAAACCGCAGAAAGCTTAGCAGGGGAAGACGAGTTATAAAGATACATTTGTAGGTATTCAGATATGCGAAAGTAACACATTCGCTTTTGGGTGTAGTTTTGTGTATGTATATAGTGTTCACATTATTTAGTAAGTGTATGGTTGTAGTGTTCATATTATAAATTTTGATAACATCTTCCAAAAAGGTTGTCTTCAAGTATTTCCTAAAATTGTACGAGCAACCCTCTATATTTGACTCTAACAGGCAGTCAATTCCACGCCAGAGTAACAGCACCGGCAAAAGCTTTATCGCAATACCCCTCCCGATTATATCGATTTGGAACAATCAATATTTTAGATGAATAAGAAATTTATCTCAAAGTTCTACTCAACTTAGAAGAAAAATCTCTCATTCACGGATTCAAAAGATAACATGGAGACATCCCGTTAAAGAAAACATTAACACAAGGAGACAAAGTTGTATAATAACAACTCAGAAGAGCTTTTATTTTCCATTTATAATAGGCAGTTCATAAGCACCACTAAATAAATTCAGGTGGAATAACGTATGAAAATATATTTAAAATTGGTTATAATGAATTAATCCACAATTTGCTAACCTTTTCGGTAACAGATTTTCAGTGTAATATAAGTAAACTTTTCTCTTGTGTGTGATAACATATATGAAACTTGCCATTATAATTGTTTGAAATGGTCAAATTATATTTCAAACATTTTTTTTATTGAACACAAATATTAATCTTATTACACAATTTAAATACTTGGGTGCTAGCATAATGTGCAATAATGACCTCTATGGCGAAGTGCTTGAACAATCACAAAAGGCCGCAGCTATTTCCGGATGTTTAAAGAACATTATCTGGAAAAACAAGCATATGAACATCCAAAGCATGGTGAGGATATACAAGACCTGTATCCCCCAAGCAGTATCCCCCAAGCAAGTAGACCTCCAGGACGACCTCCCAAAAGATGAAAAGACAGCTAGCAGTCGACGTCCCAAGAGGCAAACAATGATGCAGGACCATAACAGGTCAACAGACCTAAAATAAGACGAAGAAGAAATATTAATCCATTTGAAAAACAAATTAAGTGCAATTAAGCTTGTGTATTCCCTAATGCATTTGTTCATTTATAAACACGCCAATAATCTCAGATATTTGGTTAGGCCGAGTGATGCGGTGAGAACAGTGGGCTACAAGGTAGGCAAATTCACTCGGCCGAGCAGATATTCGTAGGACTGTGCTCCATCTAATTTGCTCGCCAGATTATTCACTGAAACGTGCGTTTACATTAGACAGTTAGTACTTAACCAACTACTTGACAAGAGTCTTACGACATAATTACAACCGTGTAGTAAAATATCTCTGTCATATAAAGAATAAAAACACATTTATGGTTGGTGTTGTAAGAGATTGCCACATGGCAATACACTCGCCAGGTAAAAAAAAAAAAAGAATATCAAATTCAATTCATTGAATATTTTATGAAATTCACATATTTTTTTCAAATAATTTTTATAAAATAGTCCATCATTTGTATATTATTGAATCACACCTTGTAATTTTCACCTCATCAGAGGTGCACAAACTAGACTAATCAGTCTTGTTTGTGCTCATCAGGGGACCACAAACACGAGTCTCCTGGTGATGAGGTGAAAGCCTTGAAACTGGTAGGATTACATCGTTACAAAATCAAGCTCGCCCTAGGTGAAAGTGTGTCTCAGCTGGGAGGGTGTTGTGGGATGAGCCTGGAGCTTTATCTTTTGCCTTTGCATGTATGTAGGATTGCGAGATATATGCTTTATTACCATGCATTGTTTTTTTGTCGATGAAACTATTTGTATTAAGTGAATGGATTATATTGACTTTTTATTCATTGTCGTTTTTTTATTTACTTGTACAGGAGTACAGAGGGGGGGGGGTTGAAAAGATCTAATATGCTCGAATCCAAGCTCGTCCTCTATTGGTGGGATGTATCAGGACTGTTGTTAGATGAGCCCAGACCTTTTGAAAACATCTCTCTAAAATTAATTTTCTTTTTCATTATCTTGAAAATATTCAATTTCAAGATATACTTGTATGTATACGTATGTTGCTATCAATAAACCTATATTTATTGTAATTTGTTTTATCAAACCCTATTTATTTCTTAATTAAATGTGTTAATTTCAAAATATATGTATCAATGTAAAGGGTCTTTCAAATTGAGCGGTTTTTTTAATTCTTGGATAAAACACAGATGGCGTGGCAAACTTGCCTGGGTCTGTGACATTTGAGAAGTGTAATGTATCACATTCATAAAAATGGAGTCGTATACGAGTATAATACAACAACGCGTTCAAATTGAGAATTCTTTTATGTATCGTTGTCTCCGGAAACGGTGATGTTAATTGGCCACCAAGATCATGTGATATGACACCGTTGGACTATGGTATTTTCTCTGAGGTTACGTGAAAAGGCCAAGTCTATAAGAATGACCCCCAATCAATCCCTGAGCTGAAGGACGAAATTATTCGCGTTATTGATGTACCTTTGACTGCACCTTTTTTAAAAAATATATATATGACTTCCCATCTACAAAAACAAAGGAGACTCCAGGAAATGCGATAACTATAGACCCATCAAGCTAATATCCCACACTATGAACGAATTATAAACTCGACAATCAGGAATTTGGTGGAAATACCTGACAACCAGTGTGGCTTCGTATCGAGAAAATCAACAGTAGTTGCCATCCAAATCATTAGAATCCTTATCGAATAACACCGTGATGCCAAGAAAGACCTTCACATCGTCTTCATCGATCTTGAAAAGGCATTTGACAGGGTCCCTAGAAGCCTGATCTGGGCAGCACATAGAGCACATAGTGTACCAGAAAAGTATGGACTTGCCATCCAGGATATGTATGATAACGTGAAAACACAAGTAAGGTGCACTTCGGGAACTTCACCAGAATTTCCTATAAAAGGGAGGAGGGGGGGTACATCAAGGATCGGTACTCAGTCCGCTACTGTTCATCTTAGTCATGGACTATTTAACTAACCAGGAAATGAACAGTCTCCTAAAGACCCTACTATTTACAGACGACATCGTATTAATAAGTGAAAAACATGAAGACCTGCAAAATAGTCTGGAAAGGTGGAGAGGAGTCTTGGAGGACAATGGATTAAAACTGAGCAAAAAGAAAACAGTGTCTGTACCAACCATTCGAGAACACAAATGCTGTCACTCCCGTAACGCAAATGGATGGAGAAATATTACCAAATTGTGACTCCTTTAAATATCTTGGGTCACTCATCCAAAGCGATGGAGGATGTGCAGCAGATGTAACACATATAATTAGTGTGGGATGGATGATGTTAAGATCAATGACGGGAGTTCTATGTGATCCGAAAATGCCAGTAAAGTTAAAAGTAAAAGTATACCAAACGATTGTCAGACCCGCACTCCTCTATGGCTCCGAATGCTGGACGATGTATAACTCTTACTCTAGGCAACTAGAAACTGCTGAAATGCGCATGCTAAGATGGTCAGCTGGTGTGTCTCTAAGAGACAACATAAAAAGTTCACGCATTCGTGGAAGTCTAGGTGTTACAGACATCAACAGTAAGATGGAGGAGAGGCGATTAAGATGGTATGGGCACGTTGGACGCAGAGCACCCTATCACATTGTGAACCAGGCAATCTCCATGGGTCTTCCTCACATAACAACCAGAGGAAGACTAAAGAATTTGTGGGTGGTGCAAAAAGATAACCTGATGCAGAGGCACGGCCTAGGGGACGTAATCCGAGACAGAAGAGCATACAACCTGAGGACGAGAAGAGCTGACCCCAACAGTCTTCGCAGACAGTGAGCTGGGAGGGAGCCAGGGAGAAGAAGAAGACTAGTCGAAAAAAAGTGTCTCTCTTTCAAGGGGAGTAAAACACCGCGTGGTTCGAACTAGCAGCATTCCACACGAAAGTCTAATGCATTACCACGTGGCCATGCACCTCAACTCACACACCATTGATGAAAATAAATGAAAAAATATTATTCAACACCTGTTCCCCTTTCTTTTAATGTTTTTATACATGTTTTAAAATAATATTCTTACAATATATTCTATTGTTATGTTTATTTTCAGGATAATGCGTAGGAAAATCCCTTGCCCTGATATAAAATTTTATCGATTACGTATTATTGTTAAATGATCCTTCCGTCCATCGTATTTGTTTCCAAGTGGGCTCGTTGTACATATTCAGGAGGCGCTAAAGAGTATTGGAAATGGCAAAAAGGAACCGAAGTATATTACATAAGCGATCCTTTTTTTTTCGAAAAACAAAATATCAAACACCATTCGGAATAGAAAATAATTGAACTAATGGATTTTGATCGTATTTAACAGACGTAGTGTTGTTTAAAATAAAACACATCATATAGATTTGTTTTTTTCTTTTTGATACGAGTATGTTTTTAATGATTTTGATAATAGTGAATCGAACCGTGGTATAAGGTAACTGATAAGAGTATGAGTGGACAAATTGAAAGAATTTTTGGAAGAAAGAAAGTTAAGGAGTAAGATATCATATACATTACTAACTGTATGAGAAAATGTTCGCAGGTGGAGGAGACACTCTTTCCTCTCCGCCTACCTGATAAGCAAAAAATCACGATATTATATGGGTTATAATTAAATAAATAATATACGTTTATTGATAGCAACATAAAATGTACATGTTTAAATACATTCGAAAGTCACATATTCTCGTATATCTTAAGATAAATAGCAGAAAATACATTTAAGAGAGAAGCTATCAAAATATCTGGACTCATCTCATAGCATGTCCCCGGCCGAGATAGACCCCACCAATATGGGACGAGCCCGGCAGCGAGGACACCAGATTTTGTTCACCCCCCCCCCCCCCCCCCTCTTACAATGCTGTAACAATATTAATAATTTATTTCATATTTTTAAGGGTTTACATCTTCAAAAAATCAACACGTTTCAGAACAAATACAATCAATATAAATTACACTAGTTAACGAATTTGAACTTTTTGTCTGTAACAGATATTAAATTAGCTGATTCTTATTAAATTGACCCTGCTGATTACGAAAATTACACTGAAAAGTTTGTAATGCGTTATATTTTTGTGCAACACAAGGGGGAGCGTTTTAATAAAATAAGTACGTTTTTGCGCATTTCAAAAGTCGTAATTACAACAATGAAATTACATAAATTCCTGAAATACTAAATTTAGACACAGAATTCAATGTTGTTACATAGTAAAATAAAAAGAGGAGAATAAAAGCGATAAGTGTATTTTCAGTGACATTCGACATTCTAGATTCTGGTAACTGCAAGAGTTCTTGTACAACTGCAAGAGTTCTCGTCATTGTCATATTTATTAGTACCTAGGAAGCCACTAACAACTTTTTCAAAAGCTTTCCAAGCTTCTAGTTCTTCAACACTTAATTTTCTTTCGAACTTTTCATCTTTCAAAAGTTTCAGTCAAAAACTACTTTCAGGTTTTTCTCTTAAAAAGTACGTGATGGAAAATTTGCAAGTTCATATGCGTTATCAGCACACACAAATTGACATAAAATTACCATTTTCACTCTTGTTACAATTCGTTTTCCCCTTGTTTGAAC
Organism: Odontocerum albicorne; assembly: GCA_949825065.1. Taxonomy (NCBI): domain Eukaryota; kingdom Metazoa; phylum Arthropoda; class Insecta; order Trichoptera; family Odontoceridae; genus Odontocerum; species Odontocerum albicorne. The sequence goes on along the minus strand of OX463853.1, from coordinate 4,873,970 downwards.
TTTTCATCTTTCAAATGTTTCAGTTTCAGTCAAAAACTTATTTCAGGGTTTTCTATTAAAATGTACGTGATGGAACATTTTATATTCATATTCGTTTTCAGCACGCAAAAATTGACCTTAAATGGTCGTTTTCACCCTGGTTACAAAAACCTTGTTAACTAGTGTTATTTATGTATAGTACAACAGAACCAACATTTAAAAAATGCCGGAGATGAGCCAAATTGAATTCAACAAAGTCTAAATTCACAATATCCACCAAACCAGATGCTAGTGCAGGGGTCGGCAACCTATGACCCGCGAGTCTATTTACTAATTTAAAGTGACCCACTTTAGTTTCGAAAAAAAGTCCACATTCGGTTCAACTTATAAATGTGTGCAAATATTTTCACAAATGAAATTTATTTTAAGCAAGAACAGGAACAGGTTAACTACCGAAAATTCAGATGCTTGTATTCCTCTTAAAACGACTGACTATACACCAGACTTGACTAAATTGACGTCACAAGTTCAACATCAGGGGAGCCATTAATATCGAAGAGAACATTTATAAATAAAGTTCATTCAACTATGTTTGTTTTTATAATAATTAGAATTTTATTAGTTTTTATAATAACAATTAAACTTAAAAAGCGTAATGTAACTGTTTTCTTAATAAAATGTATCTTATTATTCACTAAAAGCCTTTTTTAAAATGAAAATATCACTGACCCAAACGTCCCTTTAATATTCACATTGTGGTTGATTTTGACCCGCAGCCAAAAAAGTTTGCCGACCCATGTGCTAGTGCATTCTCCCTATTGATTGCAATTGCTCTTAGCAAACTGTTATTGATACATTAGAACTATAAAAGGTTTGGTGTGTTTCTAGCAGAAATTTGGAAATCATTTTCAGCCAATTATAAATTAGGGTTATTTATAATTTTGCGAATAACTTTATACAGAGACATTCAGTCGAATATAATCCTTCTTTCAGAGAGTTGAATATAGCAGGTGTAATTCAATAACAGATCATAGTCAAGCATGTAAGGTGAACTGGTGAGATAAAAACTAATTTAACTCAAAAATATATTCTAGATCAGCGGTCGCCAAACTTTAGGACCTCACGGACCACTAAATTCATAATTTTAAACTCATTAAATTTTCCCGCGGATCACTAATAGGATTTTTTTATGTTAAATATATTTAGAGAGAGTGACCATAGAACACATAAAATATACCTAGTTAAGAAAATAAAACTATTGTAATCAAATTATAAAAGCTTTATTCACCTTCCCGTAACTATAATGTAACATTCGTGGTAAGAGGAGCTTAAAAAATTAATATGTCACTTAATAGGCTGTATATCAATTTCAAATTTTACATATTTATAGATAAAACACTTTTACATTTGAATACAATTTTGTGAAAAAATCGTGGAATGTATTCTTTATAAAAATGACAATTTCACTTTTAAAATGCCTTAAAACGTCAAATTTCTTACGGTAACGTCCCGTTACTGCATGGGAGGAGACGTTATTTTTTATTATGGTAAGGGACGGGGTAATAAACAAAAATTGTAAAAACAAAACAATTAAAATATGGTTTAAATATATTAAACTTTTAGCATTATACCAACTGATATATGTTATGCGACAGGCGCAAACAGGAGAGTGAACGCGCGGATGAACAGACAGCATAGAAAAAAGGACGAATATATGCAAATTTCTGCGTAATGAAGGGAGTCGACGATATGTTTTAGGAGTGCATCCACGTACGGGGCGTGGACAGAGAAAATATTACCTTTAAAATATATAAGATATAAAAACATTAATCAAAGATTTATACCAAATTAAAAGGCAATCAGTTGAACAGAACTTGAGATTTTATGTCGACCAGGTCGAAAAAATTAGTTTCGAGAAAAACGCGTTTAAGGTTTTGAAATTATTGTCCGAGTCATTCCGGTGCGGCGTAATTACTGCTTATTTATAGCTATAACTTCATAAATATTGAGAATTAAAAAATTTCCTTTTGAGAACATATTTTTAAAGGTCTAAACTTTAAAAATATGCCAAAAAAATTTTTTTTTAATTTCTAGAGAAGAATACCTTCTTAACAAACTCAATACCAGACTGGAAGCTTTTTTTTATTTTAATTTTTGTATCGTAGAAATAAAAATAATAAAACATCATTGAACTCAACAATATAACATACATATGTTTAAGATTATAGAATTTAATTAACAATGTCTTTTGTGAAACGTATGAAACAGGATAATACAAGATGAAGACGAATGATGCAACAAACTCAAGTCGGGAAAGTTCAAAGCGTGCAGGCACCACGAGTCGGTGGATTGTATACTATTGTTAAATGCTGCATTTCTGAAGACAAACGGGCGGAGTCATTAAGAACAACGTTGGGGTAGGGGCGGGTAAACACAAGATACACTCGCAAATTGTCCCCAACTGCCTCCCTTGTCTGTAAACCCTTTACACATGTGTGGTGGATAAATCTATTATAATTTTATTACTTAGAAAATCATTTGCTGGAATTTCCCACAAAGTTTTCTTCAGCAAATTAAAAATATTTACCTTCTTGAATTAGTTATTCAATATGAAAAAAAATATTTTCAATTAAGTATATAAAAATCACAATGACCGTTAAGTAAATAAAATATGGTCAGGTTTCTGGAACAAATTGATAAGTGAAAATTTAGGTTCTTAATTAATGGTATGACCCTACCGGTTTCAATGTTTTCATCTCATCATTAGGGGACCACAAACCGGATGAGGTGAAACATTCAAACCGGTATTGTCATATTTTTATAGTAAGTAGAAAACACAGTGTTTTATTAAACATTTTAAAATATGTATTTTTAATTATTATCAAATAACCATGTTGTATGCCTGATAAAAATCGTAGTAATATTTTAACCCTACAATGTATGTCATCATGGATTTTGATGAAATTTATACTCAGCATAGAAATAGGGATGTATACAACGGGAAAAATAATGAAAAAAATTTAAAATAATTTTTAGTGTTTTTTTTTATTGAAAAAATGCATGATAATGCAAATTTGCTTCACTCATATTTTGTTGATTTTTACCATGCAGATAAGTTTTTACATGAAAATATTGTGTAAATAAATAAAACATACCTGAATTGTTAATATTTTTTAACTTCTAAAACACTTTTAATATGGTTTAAATAATTTTTGAAATGCAGTAAAAAGTTGAATCCACCATTCCTCCAACTGTCAGAATTAAAAATAATTTTTTGTCATACAAACGCCTTTTTTAAATTTCTTTTTGCAAATAGTCAACAAGAAAGATAGTTGTACCATGTGATTTTAGATTTATTTTATTCCCAAAAGATGGTCTGGCATTTGTTATATTTTTTAATTATCATGATGCAAATTTGCATCCCAATGTACTGTAGAGTTGTAACGATGGTCGTTATCAATGTAGCGTGTGTCCTATTAGAACGTGCTGATGATTTTGATATCGACATCGCTATCTTCGTTTTAGTCGATCTGCGTTACTTCTCGTTCAGAGTCATCAATATAGCGGATTGCTTATCTCTATAAGTCATGATGATCTTGATTTGTATTCAATGAATATAGACTCAGGAATGCGGATATAAAACGATAAGTGGACAGCGGGTAAAATAAATAACAAGTCTTGACAGTTGAATGAATGACAATAATAATATGTTTATTTCTCGGCGTCCGAGTAATTTATACCAATGAGTGAATACATTCGCGATACATATCTGCCTTGCTCTAGCGCATGAACTGGCGGTAGGTTAATTATTTATATTTGGAGATGGCTAGCCAATTCGCGGACGTTGTAAATAGTAAATATTGTTGTTGTTCATAGTGTGTGACAATCATTAAATTCTTCATCGGTCATTGCCCCTGTATGTTTACTATCTGACAATAATTAATATCATTCAATTGTGTTTAACAATTCACTTATTCATTTTGACAATTATTTATTTATTTATTTATTTATTTAGGTAGGTATTCCTACAGAGTTTTAGAAATATCATTTTTACACATTAAAAAAAAAGTTCAATTTCCAAATGCTTATATAATACATAGGGTAGAGGTTTATTTTTAAACTGAAATATCATTAAATCGTAAAATATAAATTACCACCAATTTGTGCTAAAAACCAGACGATTTATTCAAATTTAAGTGATATGAAGAACCGCAAAAGCCTTAAAACATACCAAAAAGAAAAGTATCAGGTGAAAAAATTCACGAGAGTCACGCCGCCGCTGCGCTTCATTCATAGCTTGGATACACAAAAAAGCATGCAGATAATCTTTTTTTAAACTATCTAAATATACCCGACACTGCAGCAGAGTCCACTTTTAGATTGAATCTAAATACAGGACAAATGGAGTAATAATGAAATAAGCAATTTCACACAGGAATACATTCTTTAGTTTTGTATTAAATATTCTGAAGTTAATAAATTTCAATAACTAAGGATTATTTATAATTCCTTATTTTATTTTAAAAAGCAGTATCAAGTGAGATATCACTCAGCAATCAGAAGATGTCATTAAGTTATGGTGCGGTTATAACAAATTACAAAGTTTAAAAATATTTTGATAATTATTACAATTTTGTAGTACGAGGGTCATCCAGAAACTTAGGTTACAAAAGCTCCTGAGGCCGGGGGAATTTTTTTGTTTCAAAGTTGGTGCACCTGGCGTGTAGGGGGGATCCTTACCGAAAAGGCTGTACTGATCGTCACGACGAGGCAAGGCAGTGGTTTTTGACGAATTTGTACAAAAAACTGAAGAAAAAGTGCAAAATGACCACCGTGTGACGCTTGACGACCTTCACGAAGAATTTTCTGACATTTTTCGAAGTCTCTTTGGTAATTTTGTGTCGGAAAAACTTGGTTACAAGAAGTTGTGTGCGAGATGGGTGCCCAGAATTCTTACACCGGAGCACGGTCAAAATTGCGTGACCACCGCGCGTGAATTTTTGGGTCGTTTTGCACAAGAGGGAGAAGCTTTTCTGGACTTTTTCGTGACGGGGAATAAGACGTGGGTATTTCACTATACTCAAACAATTTTTCAACGATCAGGAGATCAAGGAAGCTGTGAAGAAGTGGCTAAAAGAGCTGGCGGCGGATGTCTATGACACTGGCATACAAAATCTGATGCCCCGACTACAGAAATGTCTCGATCTCGACGGCAATCACGTTGAAAAAGTTTGTGAAGTATCCTGTGAATTTTAATTAAATACAAGTATTTTTCGATCCTACATAAATGATATAACCTTACTTTCTTGATGACCCTCGTATAATCAAATAAATATATTTCCAGCCAATCAAAAATATGTTTAACTTGTCTTCATGGAAAAAACTGACTGAACATCTTTTAAAAAATCCTGGGTACCAACAGGCATTTAATCCACAACTGCCAAGTTGGACCAGAGACAGTTTATCAATCAGAACACGGAGATAATTGCGGCGTATTTGATAAGACTAATATCAAGTTTGTGTGTAGTTTAATGGTCTACTTATGTTATTGGTGATCCAATTTCTCAATCAGAAACAATTTATACTCCCTTATTCATTTCTCAATCAGAAACAGTTCATAATGCTTATTCATTTCTCAATCAGAAACAGTTCATACTCCTTATTCATTTCTCAATCAGAAACAGTTCATAATCCTTATCCATTTCTCAATCAGAAACAGTTCATACTCCTTATTCATTTCTCAATCAGAAACAGTTCATACTCCTTATTCATTTTTAGAGGTTCTATGTATCTAATACAATTAAAACTTGACCGAAAAACACGTAAATGTTTAACAAATATATTATTATTTCTTAAGTGTCCAAGAGGTTTAATAAATGCAGCTTGCACTGTACATGATAATTCAAAACCAATTCTTCATATCGCATATACACAAACATACTCATTTGCATAACAGTGTAAGACTAAAATTTACGCTTCTGTGTCAACTTGAAGTTGAATTCATTCTGGTAAATAAACGAAGACAAACTTAGATTGGAAAAGCAATACTGAGTTTCGATACATTTTAAAGTTTTTACTGAGCAAAACTAATCTAAGTTTTAAATTATTAATATATATATATATATATATATATATATATATATATATATATATATATATATATATATATATATATATATATATATATATATATATATATATATATATATATATATATATATATATATATATATATATATATATATATATATATATATATATATATATATATATATATATATATATATATATATATATATATATATATATATATATATACTTTGATTTTCTCGTATTACTCGCGAATGAGTAATTTTTATATTTAAATATGTTACCTACAAAACTTCATCAGATGGCCATAACAATCATAAAGAACTTTAGCTCCTGGACAATGTTTCTTTTTTTTATTAAACAAAGTAATATATGGTACAAATATTTGTCAAGGCTATACCTATATACACATTTATTACCTAAATAATCTTAATTATACATTATAATTTATGAACTTACTTAATCTTATTTTCCTATATGTCATTTTATTTTTATTTTTTATAACCTTAATATATATGATTTCTTAGAAATAACTAAAACCTACATACTATTTATAACTAGATAACAATTCTTACAACTAATTATTTAGCAAGAACAAGGCCACTCAGGCAACAGATGATGCTTCGGGAGCCTGTGCTTATAACGGAAGGGTAGATCGGATTTACTTTCGTAAGCCCCCAGGGCAGCGACTAAGGGATTGCTGTGATTTTGTGGACTTTTATAGAACTTCACGGTCCAAGCGAGGATGTGGTATTTGTAGCGTTTCTTCTCGCTGTTCGGCGTGAAGTCAGGTAAGGTATAGACAATGTTTCTCCTAGCCGACAGGTCTTCGCACTACTTTTTTCCCCACCGATCTTCCTAAGATTGTACTGTGCGTAACATTAAGCCTCTGTCATGGTCTGCTAAGTGATTTTTATCTTCTGTCAAGTGACAATTCACAAACTACTGAGCTTCAAAGCTCTTGGGTCTGAAGCGTAGATCACGACACTCAAATAACAATAAAACTTAATTAAAAATTCACAGCAGTTTTTCATTCGTTTACGATGTTTTATGAAGTTATTTAGTTGGATGATTGCAAGCGTTTTTAATTCGTTGCAGCAATCATTCTCGTCAATGTCAAGTGGGTGCTTTTGCGTGTTTAATAACTTTTCATAATTAAAAACATTTTTAACTAGCAAACGTTACTGAGCTTCAAAAATCGAAGGCAACGAAATGTATTTGGCTTAAATATGGTTTCAGGTGAGTATAAACTGAGTCCTAGGGAAAAATCTATAACGAATAATAATACGAGTGCTACCAATTAAAAGTGACATAAGGTCGTAAAGGTTAGCATGGATATACCATTTAAGCAAGTCATTACGTGTTGTATTACGGTTTCGTTGTATTAAGTACAACCGGGTGGGTTTATTGCCATGTAGAAATATTTTCCAACCATCCAAAATAATGTAAAAGAGGTCTTTAGAGAAAACCTCTCTGGAACTCCTTTAAAAAAAAGGATTTCAACAGGTATCGAACTCGCAGACAGATGTTTTGCCAACTAGATAATACGTTAGCTAATTATAGATTTGTATTTTTAACTTAAATAAAAAAAACTTTATCATTAATAATTGGTCGACAGTTTTTTTAAATTGAAACATCTTTAATAATTGACCGAGTTGAAACAATTCGTTTCATATTTTTTTATTTACTTTAGTTTATTTACATGATCAAATTATATTTTTAAAGAGTAAAAATAAAAACTTAAAAAAATTTTCGCCGAAAGAAGAAAAATACAAATCAAACTGTTTAAAATCATTGCTTTTCAATGAGTTTACAAAAAAAAGTATTTTAATAGTCGGGGCATATTTTATGAATAAATATTTTATATTTGAAACATTTTTATACATTAAATGAAAAAAGTTTATATTTCAACAAAGCTTTTGATCATTTTGTAAGTAAATATTCAAAAGAGGATTATTTATTCAAAAAATACACAACAAACTTTTTTAAGTGGTTTTATTTAGCGAATTGAAATAAAATGTTTTCCAAAATGTTCTTTTTATTCTTCTGAAATACTCGCTCTACGGGCCCATCACCGCGCAGACAAAAAGCACCAATGTTTGTAAAGCTCATCCCTAAATCGAAAGCACAAAGCTAAAAATATGAATAAAATGAGGATTTTATTTATAAAATTTACGACTCGAGATCATTCCACACTAAATCATTTGACAGTACTCATCGATACCTCTTTAAGTACCGGAAGAATGAAGCACCTCTTGATATTTTAAAGCTCCGACTTCGTTTTTCATAGAAATTTATTTATAACAAGTCTACCGGATTCAAAGCCAAATGATAAATGAAATTTCAATGATGTAAAATCCATAATATGAAGGCCTTACAAAAAAAGGGCGAGATTATATGAGAAAACATTATGAATTCAATAGACTTATTTTGTTCTTACTGTTAATACGATATACTGGATTTTGTTTGATGCATTTTGAACCTACCACTTTTCTCATTAACTTTATACACACACATACATACCATCACGTAATTTCCTTGCTCGGGCACGCAGAAAGGGCAAGGGGTCAGACTCTCCTATTTGGAAACATATTTTTTGCTTTCTTTACTCATTCGTGGTAGCCTAGGGGTCACTGACATAAACAGTAAGCTGGAAGAGTGACAGCTAAGATGGTACGGGCACATAAGATGGAGACCACCAGACCATACGGTAAATCAGGCAATGTCTGTTGATCTTACTCGACAGCTATTCAGAGGAAGACCAAAGAACTCCTGGATAACTCAGTGCTACAAAATCCTGCAGAGAAACGGCCTAGATGAAAGCGACACCCAAAACCGAAGAACATACAGCCTGAGAACGAGAAAAGCCGACCCCAACAGCCTACCTAGGCAATGAGTTGGGACAGTGCCAGGAAGAAGAAGAAAATTTTTCGCTTTTTTACATCAATATATATTTTCATATAACGACTACGACTTCTGATTTTTTACGTTTTCTTCTTTAAAGTATGATTCACCAGATTCAATCACATTTTCCTTGGTTTCTCTCTTCTACCCTTTTCACTCTCATTTCTCATCTGCACACTGTATTATATCGTGGCTCTTTCTTCATTTATTTGTCCAACATGTCTACAACATGACATAGTGCTCTTTTTCATGTTACTTCACAAATCAGCCTTATATTTAACATACATTCATCTCTTATCCCTTCATTCCGTATTCTGTCATACCTTGTCACCTCATACATGTTTTTCTGTACCCACATTTCTACATCATTTGTTTTCGACTCCTTTCAGTATTTTTTCGAATCCACGCTTCACTCTCGTATATCAAATTTAGTACTAGAATACTGTTGTGGACTATCATCTTAGCATATTTCAGCTTAAAATAAAAAAAAATTACTTCGGAGTGAAAGCTTTTTTTCTTATTTTAATTTCAATATTTAACAATTTTAAAGTGTTATTGCATATTTTTTTATTTACTAAATGATTAATCTGTGCCATGCGCAGTACCAAAGTTTTTTTTAACATATTTGAAACATTATAAAACGGTGCTTATATTATGTATACAATATTTTCGGGGTCAACTATTTATCCGACAATACTTTTATCCGATTAATAGTGCAGCTTTAGATTACCGAATAAAAGCTGCACTATTATTCAGTAATCTAAAGCTGCACTATTATTCGATTATCTAAAGCTGCATTATTATTTGGTTATCTAAAGCTGCAGTATTATTCGGTTATCTAAAGCTGCACTATTTTTCAGTTATCTAAAGTTGCACTATTATTCGGTTATCTAAAGCTGCACTTTTATTCGGTTTTCTAAAGCTGCACTATTATTCGATTATCTAAAGCGGCACTATTATTTGGTTATCTAAAGCTGCACTATTATTCGGTTATGTAAAGCTGCACTATTATTCGGTAATCTAAAGCTGGACTATTATTCGGTTATCTAAAGCTGCATTATTATTTGGTTATCTAAAACTGCACACGCCATCCATATCTCGAACACGAAGAGGTTGTCCATGTCTGAGGACCAGGATGAATTATTTTAGAAGAAAATTATCTAAATAATTATCGAAAATAATGTGCTATATGGGGGGACACATGTTTTTTTTTGGTTTACTTCGGACAAACTTCAGAGTGCTCTGAATTGAGCAAAGTGTATAATTATAATGTGCTTTTATAGTTTTAACCTTTAAGTTTATCAACTTATCAATGAATATTCTGTCTGAGTGAAAGTTTTAATTATTCATATTAATTATAAGAAATATACAACAGCACATCATGCTTACCATTGAAGCTGACAGTTAGTTTAATTTAAAGCATATTAATTATAAGCATATTAATTATTCATATTAATTATAGGAAATAATTTAATAATTACAAATAATGAATTATTCATATAAATTATAAGAATATTAATTATTGATATAAGCATAATGAATTATAAGCATATTAATTATAAGCATATTAATTATAAGATATTATTAATTATAAGAAATTATTTATTATAAGCATATTAATTCATGATAATTTTAAGAAATTAATTATAAGAAATAATAAATTAATTCATATTAATCACAAGAAATTAATTATACGCATATTAATAATTAATTATAAGCATATTAAATCATATTTATTATAAGAAATAATTAATAATAAGCATATTAATTATAAGAAATTATAAATTATAAGCATATTAATTATAAGAAATAATTCATTATTCTTATTAATTATAAGAAATAATTTATTATAGCATACTAATTGTAAAAAATAATTTATTATAGCATACTAATTGTAAGAAAAAATTAATTATTCATATTAATTTTAAGCAAATTAATATTGATTATTCATAAAAGTTATAAGAAATAATTAATTATAAGCTTATTAATTATTCATATTAATTATAAGAAATATTCGTATTAATTTTAAGAAATAATTATAAGCATGCTAATTTTAAGAAATAATTAATTATCAGCATATTAATTCTAAGCAAATTAATATTATTTATTCATATTAATGTTTAGAAATAATTAATTATAAGCATATTAATTATTCATATTAATTATAAGTAATATTCATATTAATTATAAGAAATATTCATATTAATTATAAGAAATAATTTAATTTAAAGCGTATTAATTATTCATATTAATTATAAGAAATACAAAAGCACACCATGCTTAGCATTGAGGCTGACATTTAATTAAATTTAAAGCACTTAAATCATTCTTCAAAGAAATATCGAGTTTGCAAAAAGTTTGTTTACTTTAATTTGACTGACGAAATATGTTTTCATAGGGGCTTATATAATTCAAATATGTTTAACTTAATAAATCCTGTATTTTTATCATTGCCGATGTTTATTATAAAATCGTTTTTAAATATTTCTATCTATAAATTAGTTAAATTGTCACTTAATCATCGATTTATATTGCAATCTCGACATCAACGTAGATTTTTACAATTCGTTTGACTCCGCGCACCGTCCATGTTTTTTTATCACCCTAAAATGAATAATTGCCATGTTATTTCCAATATCATGAAAAATAATAGCATTAATTTGAACGATTAATGTAAAATTGACGGTTTATGAATAATATTTCGTATAAAAGTTATTTTTACATTTCTCTACATATTCGTACATACATAAAAAGAGCATACATATTATTTATTTATCCATGCCCCAATATTTATATAATTAATAGATTCATCTTATAAAGTAACACTATCTGGAAAAACAAGCATATGAACATCCAAAGCAAGGTGAGGATATACAAGACCTGTGTCCGCCTAATAATGACATACAGTATAGAGTCCAGAGCCGACCATGTCAGAACCAAAAATCTCCTTCGAACCAGCGAAATGAAGGTACTCAGGAGTATTGCTGGCAAAACCCTTCGTGATAGAGTACGTAACACAGAAATCCGAAGGACGTGCGAAGTTGAAGATATTGTCAGATGGGGACGACAGAGAAGAAGGTTCTGGAACAAACACGTATCCAGAATGGCGAAACCAAGAGCCGTCAGAATGGCCAGGGCAGTATCCCCCAAGCAAGCAGATCTCCAGGATGACCTCCCAAAAGATGGAAAGACAGCTGGCAGTCGACGTCGCAAGAGGCAAACAATGATGCAGGACCATAACAGGCCAACAGGCCTAAAATAAGATGAAGAATACTTTATAAAAAGTCACACCGTTACACCCCCTCCCTCTCCCGAATCTTCGTAGTATGCTGTAATATTAAATATCTTTCTTTGTACATATGTCTATTTTTTTCTCCGTATATACATACATACATATACTCGTAAATGCGTATGAAAAAATATTTGTTTATTAATATATAGCACATATGTATTTAATAGCATAAATATTTGTAAAAAATGTATCTTTTCCTCTCTATCATCACCATATTTTTCTCCAAACAACCCTAAATATCCAAAAAAAAATCCCACATCAGTCTCACAATACCCGATGAAGGAGTAACGTGTCCCAAAGTAGGATATATATTCCGAGTAAACCCATCAACTAGCCATTTCCCTGTTGGCGTTAAGAGAAAAAACAGAGCGCTTAATTTTTCTTTCAGTTTCAGGTCTTTCAGTTTCTCCTTACATTTCCTTCTATCCAAGTTGTGTTCATTCTATCTATACTGTTTTCGGCCGTTCTCTATCACGACCCTCACTTATACTAGATGAAAATTTGCTGTCAGTATTTCGGTACCCATTCGTTTGATATGTCCAAATCACTTAAACGTGCTGTTTACATTCATCCTTAATATTCTTCTAATGCACGCATCTCCATCGCATTCGACCTTTCCATGAATTCGGTTCCTTTCTTATCTTTCCACGTCTTCATTTTACTCCCATACATCAATACTGAAATTAATACGCTATTGCGACACATTATTTTAGTAGATTTTGATATTGTTTCATTTGAATATATTTTATATTGCTTCGTTTGAATAATCCTTTAGTGCCTCATGAACTTTGCTTATTATGGCAACTCACCGTTTTAAGTTTCATATCCCATTTCCGTCGTCCAAGAACGTCCTCTCCAAATAAAATAATTCTTCAGCTCATTCTCATCTGAAAAAACTATGGCTGAAATCAAATATTGAGATTCAAGGATACAGTACGATGTATGTCTTCTAGTACGGAGGCTGTGGGTACGAATCCTTTTGACACCAGATTTAAAAAATAAAACATTCCAGATGGTTTTCATTTAAAGCCTCTTAAACATATTTCTGGTAGGTTAAAAGAGATTGTGATATGGAAATATACTAACCAGATTTTTCTCTATAACACGATAATTTGAAAAGACGATCTCCGTAGCCTAATTGTAAAACGCTTGAATTCCACCCGATGGAGTCGGGTTCGAATCTCGATGACACGAAAAAAAAATAAAGGTCACAGGCTCGTTAAGAAATTCTTGATGTTACAATATTCGCACGCGCCCAGTACGTGTAAAGTTGTCTCTTTCGTTTAGTAGTGTTATCAATACATGCGATAACAAACCGCGAGTTTTGTGCCTACTCCAGTGGTTTTAAAACCCGATGGCTTGATTACTGGAGCCGAGGATAAAATTGTCTCCCAGTTATGCTATTCAATTTGTCCGAATCACTAATTCAGATATTTGGTACCATATGGAAAAAATCTTTCAGACACAATACATCACTTGACACTTGAATATTATGCTCCTTGATTCACGGCCATTCTTTAACCTGTTCCCCGCGAAGAGCACAAACGCCTGTGATCTGATGACAATCCAAGTTTCAAATCACAAATACTTAAAAAAAAATTACACAAAACTGGAATAAAAATTGAACTAAAATTTAAAATAATCTTTATTCTAGCGACATCTCTGGAAACCTTGTCAAATAATATATTAGTTTATGAGATATTGTTGAATAAACAGAGCGCCGAATTTTTTTGGTTTCTCAATATTTCCAGCATTAACGACCTGTCTCGCGGATCGAGTCTCTCTTACGTAAATAAACATTACTAAGTCTCTCTTACGTAAATAAACATTACTAGTGCTATATGCATTTGATTGGGTGAGTGTCATGAAGCATTGATTTGATCGTAGCATTCCTTTGTTTATTTTACGTAATGTTAAGTTTATCGCCTTTATTTAATGAGTCTCCTTAAGAGTAATGACTATTATTTATTATCAGAAAATTACTTAAGTGCCATGTTTACTTGGTGTTGTAATCAAATATCAGTGGTTGTAAACAAAATATGTGTTTAAACTTAGAAATTAAAAAACGCTGAAATTGTGCCGCGCACAGGATTCGTGGAATTTGATTTTTAACGCGGTGAACAGGTTAAGAAGAATGAGAAAATACCTAATTTTAATCAAAATTTACGTTTTTCTGTAGCGTATAATCTCTTTCATATCAATTGAGATACGGGCAAAAACTTAGTGTACTGGGGACAAAGCAAATCAGAGACTACCCAGATCTATTATAATTGTCTGTCCAAATTAAATAACCTGTTGTTTTTTTCGCAAATTGTGTATTTATAGATTTCTTGTATGTATAAATTAAAAAAAACAGGTGCGTGAGACTCTCGCGCGGTAGAAGTGAAACTTCTTAGCTTCTAGGAAAAGTTGATTTTATGCATTGTTTTTTCCTTTTGTTAACGATTTTTATAAAATTTCTTTAATTAATCATACAACATAAGTGTTTCATTTATTTTACTTATTTATTTATTCTATTTATTTGTTTTATTTATTGTTATTTATTTATTATTTATTTAACATTTTTTGTTATTTATTATAATTTATTTATTTATTATTATTTATTTGTTTATTATTATAATTTATAAATTATAATATTACTTTTTTATTTATTATTATTTATTGCTTTTATTTAATTTTTTTATTATTATTATTATTGTTATTATTATTTATATTACTTATTATTTTATTTATTATTATTTATCATTTATTCATTTATTTAATTTCATTATTTTTCGATTACAAATTTCTAAAAGTAATCGTACAACGAAAGCGTTTCACTTTTCGTGACGTTCAGGCCAATTTGCCATGCCGCGCCTGTAGAAGTTTCACTTCAAAAAATTAAAATTATTTACGAACGTAATATAGCAACAAAAAAATAACTAACATACACACAAACTTAAATGACAAAATATGGCAACAAATACTCGTAACATATTGATTGTGTTAGAAGAATCTTCTTGCCATCACGGATTCAGTTTCGATCTCCCAAGAATTGAATGGTTGAGTCATATAGAACGAAACATGATGTCATATAGAACGAAACTGCATACTTAGTTTTTTTTTCTTTTTTTTCTTTTTGTACTTAGTGCCTATTTTACTTCAACCATTCAATTGTTGAAGTACAACAGCTTGCAAGTTCAATACATGCGTAGGCGTCATTCATCAATAAGTATGACTGACAATATTTCGCGATAAGGTGGTATCACATTATCAAGAACATACAAGAGTTTAATAATAAATTCAAAATATTGAACAGAGTGGAATGAAGTAACGGATACACAAATGGGCCTGTAGAGCGCAGTGACGCAGGATCTCATAATGGGAACGCGGAATCAATCCTGGCGGCAAACCGCGGAAACATTCCACTATCTTTCATTGCTATATTGTGCCAGTTGGTGCTATATTCATCAGGATTCTCAAATTGCGTTACGAATAGTACTAAAATCTAGCAGTGATATGCATCTAAAACGCAAGATTGATAACCAATTTACTGCTCGAATATTGGTTTCGATTAAAAGGCAATATATTCGTTTATCAATTCAGGTGTTCATATTTAATCTTCGTAACTTCTTTGCTAGAAATACTTTAAAATCTTTAAAATAAATGTATTAACTGTCAAACTGGCGATTATTTTATTCAAATATTTGTAAAATATAAAGTTTGTAAGACTACCTTGATGATCTTTGTGACATGTTGAATAAAACGTCTTTACATCAACCTTGATAATCTCTGTGGCATATTGGATAAGACGCCTTTACATCAACCTTGACAATATATGTGGTATATTGGATAAAAGGCCTTTACATCAACCTTGACAATCTCTGTGATACATTGGATAAGACGCCTTTACATCAACCTTGACAATATATGTGGTTTATTGGGTAAGATGCCTTTACATCAACCTTGACAATCTCTGTGACACATTGGATAAGACGCCGTTACATCAACCTTGATAACTTTTATGGTATATTGGATAAGACGCCTTTACATCAACCTTGATAATCTCTGTGGCATATTGGATAAGACGCTTTTACATCAACCTTGACAATATATGTGGTATATTGGATAAGACGCCTTTACATCAACTTTGATAATTTTTATGGTATATTGGATAAGACGCCTTTATATTTACCTTAACGGTTACGGTGTCGATTCGCGTACTGAGTTTTAAAAAAATGATACCGGTGTGGTTTTCAATAAAGGCTTATTTGACGAACTGAAATATCTTTCGACCGATTTGTCGGCAATTTCTATATGGCAATAAGCCCACCAGAAAGCACTGTGTAGTATGAAAATGGAATACGATTCAATACATTGTATTTGGAAAATATTTGACTAGTTTGTCGTCTCATATATGTTTAAAAATTTAATTAATGCTACCATTACAGAATAACTAACTTACATTAAACGTTCACGTGAAAGTAACTTTTTTTAAATATAATTCATGGTTTGAAAAAAATAAGCATCGAATGAAGGGATAAGGGTTGAATGTAAACTGAAGGCTGACGTATTGAGTAAAATGATAACGATTAATCTAAAAGTGTTTGGTCACGTAGTACGAATAAATGAAGAAAGACTAAGAAAACAAATAAAAGAGGTAGAAAAGGAAGTCCATGGTAAGTATTGTCGAGTAAAGTGAATTATATTTTGTAAGAAGGAATTATAGGTATTCATGGAAATCGTAATAGTTGTGTAAGAATATGTATAAATGCAGAAGAGGTGAAAGATGTGTGTTGAGATAGAAAAGTTTGTCGTTCTCCCATCTCTGCCCACACCGACAGGAAAACGATGTTATAGTATGTATGCATCGCAAGATACTTGTCAAATTGAGCATTCAAAATAAATTCACCGAAGACTCGAGATATGTGTTGCGATAAGTGTTTTTTTTTACTCATAGTCTCAAGCTTAACTCAATGATTTATTTTACTATTTTAGATTGTAACTAAATATCCATATAGCAACTAAATATCCATATTAAGTTATCTAAAATAGTAAAATAAATCATTTTTGATGAACATCGTTTTATAAAAAAAAATTCTTTATAGACGAATCTAAAAAAAATTATTTACACTGTCAAATTTCAGTATTAAGTAATCATACATTTAGGAACCTTGTAATCGATCTTCGTGATTTAATTGATGAGATATATATTTTCTAGCTTAAGGGCTGTGAGTTCAATTCACAATAGTACTCAATTAAAAAAAATATGTCCCAATCTGATTTTCATTTAAGTTAATTTGAATACATATCTGGTTGGTGGGTAGATATTGCCACTTAATGCCAAGTCATTAAGTTTTAAAAATATAATATTAACTATAATTATTAATAATAAACTCACATCTATGATTTTATAATACATTTTTTATTCTTTTAATGATTTAATCCATCCTTAACATTTAAGAAGCCATCGTGTTTTTTTTTATAACATTTTATTATTTAAATAAAAAACGAAGATTTTGCAGTATAACTTATTTTGACTACGTCATTTCAGTTTTTTTAAATTGAAAGTCATTGCTATTTCTCGTAGAGTTATTATGGACCTCATTATCATGCATTTTACCTTTTCGGATATACTAGGGTATAAAATTAATTATATTATTATGCATCTTAAAAATATAAACGATGCTGTTATATTCTTATACCGTGCACATATCACACCTTCTCCCTGGCTCCATCCCAACTCATTATCTGCGAAGACTGATGGGATCAGATCTCCTCGTCCTCAGGTTGTATGCTCTTCTGTCCCAGACTACGCCCCCCAGGCCGTGCCTCTGCATCAGGTTATCTTTTTGCACCACCTATGAATTCTTTGGTCTTCCTCTGGTTGTTATTCGAGGCAGATCCATGGAGATTGCCTGGTTTACAATGTGATAGGGTGCTCTGCGTCCAACGTGCCCATACCATCTCAATCGCCTCTCCTCCATCTTGCTTTTGATGTCTGTAATACCTAGGCTTCCACGAATGCGAGAGCTTTTTACTTTGTCTCTTAGGGACACACCAGCTGACCATCTTAGCATCCGCATTTCAGCAGTTTCTAGTTATCTAGAGTAAGATTTATACATCGTCCAGCATTCGGAGTCATAGAGGAGTGCGGGTCTGACAATCGTTTGGTATACTTTTCCTTTTATTGTAACTTTACTGGCATTTTCGGATCACATAGAACTCCCGTCATTGATCTAAACTTCATCCACCCCACACTAATTCTATGTGTTACATCTGCTGCACATCCTTCATCGCTGCACATCTTCCATTGCTGCTGCACATCCTCCACCGTGCACATATCACATAAGCTTAGAAAATAAATCGTTATTTTTTTAGTATATAAAATTAATTAATAAATATGGTAGTCCTTTTTTAGAATAACAAACAAAATATCATTATTATTTTATGAATTGTATTAATCCCTGTCCACACGGGGATTACTGTAAGATGTGGAACAACAAAGTAATTCATTTTTTAATACGCCAATATGAAGATACACAAAGTCAAAGGCGAAACTTTTGATAAATTAGTAATTACTTGTTTGTTCTGTACGATAAAAATTTTTCTCTATTGGATTTCATCGCTCAGAAAAATAATACTTGAACAATAATATGGGTGTAATGCTGTAATTGTATGATATACAATGAGTCTATGGCTGTGCACAGGGTTATTAATAATTATAAAATACACACAAGTGTTCATTTTCCACAAGGAAACAACCTCGGCTCGTTTCCTGACAGATTCCTGATAACAGATTTTTCTCAGAGCTTTTAAATATTTATTATCTTTATCTAATTAGCTGATTTATGTACAAGGTGTCCCATAACTTGACGTCAAACAGGTATCGAGGAAAAGGCCAGCGTAGGACAGTTCAGAATTTTAAAAAATCTCCAGCAAAAGCCTCATATTTTTCTAGTTGTAGGCTTTTTTTGAAAATCGTAAAAGTAGCTACCCTGCGCCAAATAGTTATATGCTTTGACTACAAATTGCCATATTTTATGATTTTAATGGTTATATCGCAATCCTATATAATTAGCTGGAGTCTGCGCCTGTTATTAGTCGGAGTCCGATATAAAACTAAAAAAAAAATGCACACTCCAATTATTTAAAAAAAATATTTTTGGTATGTATTTTTTTGTTTTATATCGAACTCCGACTAATAGCAGGGTTATATTTAATAGAATTACTATACAACCATTAAACTCATAAAATGTGGCAATTTGTAGTCACAGCATATAAAAATTTGACGCAGGGTAGCTACTTTAACAATGTTCAAATAAAATGCATATAACTCAAAAAGTATGAGGCTTTTGCTAGAGATTTTTAAATTCTGAACCCTCATAAGCTAGCCTTTTCCTCGATACTGGCTCTACGTTGAGTTACGGGACACTGCATATTTTGATGTGGTAAAAATACAATAAAGTGACAATCATGTTCTTGATAAATTTGAAATGAATTTATATTTATTTCACACTCATCTAAAAACATGTCTTGCTAGTTTAGATTGATTATAAATTAATATTTTTTAGTTTTTCTTTGTTTTGATAAATATTGACAACCAGCGATTCACGCATTAAGCTACAGTGGTTAAATACTCGCTTAATAATGAAATCAATGTGCATGAAAATTAAATTACGGCACATGGTTAGACAAACATTTCAAATTTCGCAAAATTAACTCCTGTGACGGAATTCCGTTCGCTTAAAATTACTAATTGTATTTTTTTTTCATATTTGAAATTGATGCCTGAAAAAAAATAACTTTAATAAACAATGGTATTTTGTATACAAAATTCAGTCACAAGTATAAAACATTTCCCGAATATAGAATTATTCAATGAGAGAGGACGTGGTTAAACATTTCTATCGCTATTTTGGCTACCACAAAGAGAAACAGAGCATATGCATACAACTAAATTTAGAGCTAATAAGTGAAAAACAAGATATATATCACATATAGTTCAAACGTATTTAGATATAGTTCAAGACATATTAAGACACAGATTGAAGCACAAACACTTTCCAGTGCGTTTAATTGTAGTTATAATGCATGAGCATATTCTGTAGACTGGTCGCAGTGCACAAGAAAAACAAAACTACTATATACTACCAAATTAGCTTAATAATACGAGATCTTGCCTTACTTATCTCAAACTCAGACATATTTATTAATGTAGAATAATTTTGGTTTCTCAAATTACTTCTCATTTGTTTAAGTTTAGACAACCAAATCACTCTGAGACGATTTGTGGCATTACTATTACTATTACTCTTCTTCTCAATGTCATGTCAGGTCCCCATAACGTTGAATATCACTTGAGAGTAGATATATTTGTCCCCGATAGCCCAAAAAAGATCTTCAACGCCTCTTATGCAAGTCTAACCACGTGTAGTGAATTGCTTTCTGCACCTCTTGCTTACATATTTAATCTTGTCTTCCGAGTCCATACTTTTCCAAGGGAATGGAAAAAGACTCGAGTTATTCCCATATTTAAAAATGGTTCTAAGGACGATATAACCAATTACAGGCCTATCGCCATACTTTCTTCAATAGCTAAGCTCCTAGAAATGTTTATGGATCGCACACTAAGGTCGTTAGTGAACCCATATATAATTGATGAGCAGCATGGCTTCAGAAGAGGTAGATCTACCGAATCCAATCTGATGGTCTTAACCGACTATGCTTCAAGGGCTGTAGATAGTGGCAATCAGATTGATTGTTCGTATCATGACTTTGCAAAAGCTTTTGATCGCGTCAATCACAAAAAAAATATTAGAAAAAATTAGTGAACTTGGGATCCCAGGTAACTTACTAAGGCTACTGTCAGATTATCTTACAGATAGAAAATAATTTGTTTCACATGGAATCTACAACTCCGATTACTTCACTGCCTACTCAGGTGTTCCGCAGGGGTCTAATCTTGGACCTCGCTTATTTCTTATTTTTATTAATGATATAGGTAGAGTTAAAAAAAAATCCACGTTTCTTCTATTTGCTGATGACCTCAAAATCTTTCAAAAAATTCGTTCTTATACCGACTGCTTAGACCTACAGTCAGATCTCAACAACGTTTGTGAGTGGAGCCACAATAATAAATTATATTTCAATGCATCAAAGTGCAAAATTATGTCGGTGGGGGCGCAGAACTCGCTCATGGTGGAGAAAGTACAAAAAAAATACCTACGATATCTCTACATGAGTGAGTTCGGTGTCTATCCGTGGCTTTATCCTACGCAGTTTCTGCTGGGCATGCTCGGGTATAACTCCTTGAGCGTAAGAAGAGATCTGCGTCTCCTGGTATACGTTGTCAAACTCGTTCGAGGAGTTGTGAGCTGTCCAGCATTACTACAAAGATTAGCGTTAAATGTTCCTAACAATTACACTAGACTGCGCCGGCAGGAACTGTTCTCCATAACATACGCAAGAACGGGTCTTCCAGCCGCTATGCCTGTTGGAAGGGCCTTAACTCTTCTTAACGGGACTGCTTCGGATATTGACATATTTCATATCACATTACCAAAAGCAAAAGTAAATTTTCTTCTTAGATTAAGCGCGTTAGAAAGCACTCATCAACATATTTAAGTGACTGAATATATATAACATACGTTTGTGTGTAAATACTCGTTTGTATACATATGCATTATTTTTTTATTTTATATAATTTAATAAAAAAAATTTCCCTGTAATTTTTCTTCTTTTTTAATGTCTTCTATTTTTCAATGTAATTGGGCTAAGCCTGTTTTGAAAAAATAAATAAATAAATAAATATTGCGGCGCCAGGAGATTTGCCTCCTGCCAACACCTCTTCGACCTTCTATTTAGCCTTGGATGATCAGGTGCAGTAATTTGTACTTTGCTCCTCTAAGAACATGGCCCAAGTAGGACACCTTTCGGATTTTAATATGTCAGCAACTCTCTATCAGCTTTGGCTCTTTCAAGAACCCTTGTGCTACTAACCATATCCGTCTAGGGTATCCGTAGTATTCTCCGGTGCATCCACATTTCGAATGCTTCCAAGCGGTTCATAGTACTTAATTTGAGGGTCCATGATTCTACTCTATGCAATAACACTGACCAAACGTAGCATTTAACTAACCGTTGTCGAAGTTTCAAGTTTAGATTTAACATTAAAAATTTAAAAAAATTGATTTTTATAAAAGAGGTGGTTTGATTAATTTGTTAACATTTAATTGCAAAAATAATCTGATATACTTTTGGCCAGGTGGCAATGTATTCTAGTCAACCAGACAAAAATAAATAAAGCAAGTTACATGGTTGCAAAAAATATTCAAATGATTATTCATCTTTATAAAATTTATGAATAATTTACTCGTAGTACAAGATAAATTTAAATTATCAATCAAAGGAGAATAAAATTATGGTGGAGAGGAAAAAAAAACAGACATGAAACACATTACATTACTGATTAGAAAATAGAAGGTTTTTCAGTTGCTAATTAAAGTGTAGCGACTATACGTGCGGTCACTGAACCCACGAGACGACCTTTGCCTCACCTTAACAATGCGAGACAAACAATGGACAAAGTCCACGCGGTCGGTCATTCAACTCGCTCCTAGCGGAGACCGCATTCCATGAGGAAAGGAGAGAGCAACACATCTTCCGCGTTGTCTCTCAAAACAAAGCATACCTACGCATCGACAATAAACATATTGTAAGCGCAAAGATGAGACAGCGATATATCTCGTGCACATTCCCGCACACGTTCAAAACATTATAAATACCGACGTTTGTCAATAAAATTCCTCTTTGCATATTCCGATTTCGACAAGTTTTTATTTATCAACAATCAACGCTCATTTAAGGAACAACCATTCCTAAAAAAGCATGCCAAAATCTATGAACTTTATTAAAAAAAAATAACGATTTAAAGCTCCAACTCATTAAAGTTTATCGGTTTACAATTAGAAAAGATTTGCGTTGAAAGAAAAAATCCAACATATGTAGGGCAAAAATATGTAATTTAGTAAATAAATCTGTCACGTAAATGACAGATGAAAAATACATGATTTATGGTCTCATCATGTAGACAACACTCAAAACTGGGGCTTATTTCCATAATTATTCTGAAAAGGTCTGAAAACTATCCATAACGCAATTAATTTCTTTTTGTTTTATTATAGAATAAAATTGAACATTATTCATTTAATAAAAAAGTGCAATGTTTTCTTTTTTTTATTGTAAAAATATTGTGATATGTGTGTACAAAAAAATATGCATTAACAGTTTTAACCATAAATTACTTTGTTATTCCACTAAATATACTTTCATAGTCACGTGTTTCTGCCTCCTTAAGATATCTTCAAGCGGAATAAAAAAGGTTTCAAAAAGTATTCCGCAAGATGAGAGCCTCCAGGAAATATGAAAAAATACGTGCCGCTCTAGAAAAATAATCTTGTTGTACATTTTGATATTCATAATCTAGGGTTCAACTTATAGAAAGCCTAAACAACCTACTCGTATATAAATTGAAGACATTGATGGAATGCATTGAATATGTTTGACCCTAGTGATTGGCACTGTTTTTAGTATAGAATCGGTTTTCCTTGCAATGCTTTCATCCATACAGACAGGGTATATAAGTAAATTAACTCATGCAATGATCAAAAACCTGTTACCGGAGATGAACCTCTCTTGTGTTACCGCTACACTGGGCTCTAAAGAGGGTACGAAGATTCCACCACATAAAGCGTACATTAAATATTGAATGTACTCATAATTCAAGACATAGGCGTTTTGTTTAGAGGGGTAACCGAAAATTGTCGACGTCGACTAAGTATGAAATATCATATAGTTAATTTTATTTCAATAAAAAGTCTAATGGCTTTTTTAAATTATAAAAAAACTGACAAACCCTTACAAGAGATTCGCGGTGCATGGCTGCGCAGTAACGTACCGGACTACCTTACAGAAGGTCACTTATTCGAACTCTGCGCAGTGGTGCTTTTTTTTTCTTCTGGGTTACAATCCTAGGATTGGTCTGCACAAAGCACTCGATCCCTCCACTCACATATGCCATCCGCCAGTCTCTTCATCTCCTGGTAGCTGTCACAGCGCACATCCTGGATCACCCAGTCCATGTAGCTATATCTAGGGCGGCCTCTATGGTTATTGCACTCAATCATTCCGTCGACGATGGTAAGGAGCAGGCCTGGGTGCCTGATGTTATGGCCTATCCAACTGGATCGTTGTTGGATAACTCTATTTAGGAGTTGTCTAGTTTATTCAACCCCGCTCAATACCTCGTCGTTTCGGATGTGATCTGACCAATGGACCCTGGCCATGCGCATGTAGCACCACGCAGCCAATGATATCAATGTTAGGAGATTCAAATATCTTGGATTTCTTGTTAAAAGCATCTCTTGCCTGCTGGACCCTACTTATTATTCCTGCCTTTGATCGGCCATCTTGGGATACTCTGCTGCCTAGGTAAACAAGTAAAGCAGTGGTGCTACTCCCCTCGAATGACACAGCCATTTTTTCACCTAGCGGTCGGCGCTTTAAGGATACCTATGACTTCGGTCATCTCTATTCTTAAAAAAAAAGAGCAAAAAAAGCATGCCGGTGTGCTCCGATTGTCTCACTTCTGTATGCCTTTGGATCCAGTACAACGGTGTCGCCGGTGAATTTGCTGGTGCGCACTCTGCACTGCGCTTCACTAAAAAAAAAAAAACTTTACGGCACAACTTCAACTCCTTATTGAATTGACGTAAGAATGGTGAGGGGAATCTTGACTACAAGGCCCAGCAATGACAATGAGAGATTGGCAGATGTATAATTCAAGCAAAATTAAAATTCCCTAAGTAAAGCTTTGTTCCCGTTCCGAATTAGGTCAATCAGCTTTGTAAAATATTAATACATGTTGTCCAATCTGTGTCACAATCCTTTTTATAAGTTATTTCAAATAAGACAGAAAAGTAGGTAAATGTTCACGTAATTTATAACTCTTTGAACTAAGTCTCAATGTAGAAAATAGAACATGTGACACGGTGAAAAATGCAATTAGTGAAAAACTAAGCTATTTATTATCAAAGTAACTTATATTGAGTTCGTATCACCATTACAGGATTTTTTGAACCACATTTGACACACATGATCCATTTTTACATCATCACCACCATACACTTTGCATTTTTTTTGTGTCACATTTTTTTTTTTTTTTTGGTAGTGCTATAGCATTTAGCAATGAAGGAAACGTCAAAAATCCGCTAAAGCTATTCATGTAAACAATAGACCACATGCGCTAAATTATTAACTTTAATAATAATACACATTCAACACATTTGGAATGAAGCAAGCAACGATTTTTTTTCCTTACAATTCTTATTTTCAAAAATACTATTTCTTTGTAATTTGTTTTATTAAACACTTCAAAGTGTTGTTTGTGCTCCCCTGAAGATGAAGTGAAGCCCTTGAAACCGGTAGGGTTATACCGTTACAAAAAAGTGGAATAAACAGTTTGATAAAACAAATTACAATGTATTAAACCTCCACAATGTTAATGTCTTAACTATAAATAATATACTATATCTTTATTTTAAAGAAACACTAAGTTTAATTCTTGAAATTATCTACGCATACATTATCTCTTTCAAAATCGATTTGAATTATTAAATCTTTAAATAAATATATTTTAGAATTTTTTTATGAAAAACAAGCTCAAATTTATAGCAATATTTGATGTACATAAATCATTTACTTTATAGCTATTTGTTAACAATGTGTTCCTGTCAGTAAAGAACTTTGCGTGACTTTGGATCATACATTATACTCTCGATATATTGAAATATTTTTTTTATAGTAACAGTGCTGTTTGTTTGTTTGTTAATTAAGTTATATTTATTTATTTATTTAATTAATGACACAACAGTATCTTTTATATACAAATGAACATATGACAAGTTATAAATGAACATATTTCATTTATATACAAATGAACATATGACAAGTTACAAATGAACATATATCTTTTATGTACAAAGGAACATATGACAAGTTACAAATGAACATATGTCTTTTATATACAAATGAACATATGACAAGTTACAAATGAATATATGTCTTTTATGTACAAATTAACATATGTTTTTTATATACAAATGAACATATGACAAGTTACAAATGAACATATGTCTTTTATGTACAAAGGAACATATGACAAGTTACAAATGAACATATGCCTTTTATATACAAATGAACATATGACAAGTACAAATGAACATATGTATTTTATATACAAATGAATATATGACAAGTTACAAATGAACATATGTATTTTATGTACAAATGAACATATGACAAGTTACAAATGAACATATGTCTTTTATATACAAATGAACATATGACAAGTAATAAATGAACATATGTCTTTTATGTACGAAGGAACATAGGACAAGTTACAAATGAACATATGACTTTTATATACAAATGAACATATGACAAGTACAAATGAACATATGTATTTTATGTACAAATGAACATATGACCAGTTACAATTGAACATATGTCTTTTATATACAAATGAACATATGACAAGTAACAAATGAACATATGTTTTTTGTATACAAATGAACATATGACAAGTTACAAATGAACATATGACAAGTTACAAATGAACATATGTATTTTATATACAAATGAACATATGACAATTTAAACCGACAACCGAAAATCGGGGTTTTTAAAATCATCCTCCTTTGTTACTTTAACAAAATTATTTTATTACCTTAACTTTCCCGCCGCCCCCTCTTATATCGCCGAAAATTATCATATTTTCGATCATGGACTTGCGTTTCACTCAGATATAGATCTTTTATTGGTTTTTCCAGTTCCCCGCTTTTTTTTTTTACGACGTCCATGAATTGGGACTTTGAAATCAGTTACAAACCAATGTTAGACTCGCTCCGTTCTTGGCATGCATTAAGAAGCGACTGAAATAACTCTTAATTTCTAGTCAGTCCTATTATATGTTTAATTCCTGATTTTTCTTTTCTCTCCACCTTCCATTCTTCTTCCTTTGATTGGTGATATCTCACTTTTATTTTTTACCTATGTGTTCATAAATTTCAAATATATGAAGAATCATTTGATTATTTTTTGCGACCATATATACTAACTTGCTTTATTTACTTTTGTCTAATTGGTTGGAAGAAATGGCCGCCTGGCAATAAACTCGACATATTTGCAGTCAAGTGATAAATAACAAAACTATTTATATTTAAAAAAGAGGCATCAAGGTTAATCTTAACGTTCTAGTGGATAGTGGATCTTGACAATTGACAAATTTTACCTGACTTATGAAAATACTACGCAAGTGACTCAATTGAAATGACAAAATCAATTCTATAAACAGCACCACAACTATATAAAAAAAATCAAACTTGTAATAAACAACAAGATCATTGAGTAATTGGTGTATTTTAAATACTTTAAAGTGGAAAATAATAGCAACAGTGAATAATTATATAACGAAATTCGAGTACAGGTGAACAAAGCTTCTGCCATATATGGATGCCTCAAAGATAGTAGATCGAAAATAACCTTTCCTTCCCTGTGTTGGGTATCTTCTACACGTTGCTTCTAATAACCATCAATATCTCTATAAATATAATAAATACAAGGTTAAGATTTTAGGCATTCCTCCATAATATATTTACGCATTGATTTAAAAAATAATATTAATAATAATCAGAATTTATCGACTACATCGAGGTGTTTTGTAAAGATCGAAAACAAATTCGCATTTAAACGCTGCGAGTGCCTCGTCTTGACGATAGGTGAATAGTATGCGGGAAGCGCGACACTATATTCGCATCTCACTCTTGCATACTAGACTGAATTGCGAGGAGCTGAATTGTCTCAACGCTGCAAGCATCAGCGTAAGCGCCGGGGTATGCGACTGACATTCCGCGCCTCTAGTAGCTTCTAAGGTTGCAAATAGGTTAGACGTACGCCCGTTCCGTGAGCGGTGCCAGATGGTTTTTTAATGTTTTCAGCAAATAAATCTCAATTATTATAATTTTTAACTTCAATTATAATTAATTAAGGGGATTATCTATGAATGTTCTTATTTTTCCGATTTAAAATCGCTAATTTTTTATTGCGTACTCACTACCCAACACCGGAGCACGCGTATTATTTTTATCACCGTAAGGGAAGGGATAAGTACATGACAACAAAAAGTAATATGAGGATCTATAAACCATGTGTTAGACCTGTAATGTCATATAATATTGAATCTAGAGCTAATACCACACAACATAAAGCATATCTTTGCTCAAAATAAATTAATATCCTGCGATGTATGACTGGTTGAACACTAAGAAACAGAATAAAAACTAAAGAAATATAAATACTGAGTGCAACCGAATATTTCGTTACTGTTAATATAGCATGGTTGTTGTTTCTAGCATTAAGTGCTCCGTCAACATTGTTCCGTATGACAACCCTTTTTGAATGTCTTTTAAAGCTTGCCCATCGCGTGTGAACACACTGCCAAGATAACAGACCCCATTTACTTGTTAAAGTTTCTCTGAAAATCTGGCCATATACCAAATTTCTAAACTATTTGAATCATTACTTTTTTTTTCATACCACGAACGGGAACGTTGACTTAAAGTATTTTAATATTTACAGCCTGCCAATGCCACGTGATATCAACTTTTTTTTCCGTGTAAATTTGACTCATACATTATGAATAGCTTATATTAAATAAAAATGTGACAAAACGTTGTCATTACTCCAACAACCACCAGAGATGATTTGTACGGTGTATTGTATTGTTTTATATTTTCGTCGTATTCAACACATTTTGAGCAGTTAATTACCCTATGGTGACCTCTTCCAACCAACCAGAAAAACATTCAAAGATACGTTATATGGGAACCAAACTGCATCCTTTAAAAAAAATGGTACTTATGTGAAATGAGCTCGTAACCCTCGGGCTGGAAGTCAGGCAAGTAATCTCAATAAATATCTCGAGTGTTGCAAAGAACTTTTTAGACTTGTTACGATGTTGAGTTTGCTTACGTGATAGTTGACATTTCGAAAGTGTTACATGCTTTATCCTCACGGTGATGTCAAAAAACTTGACCAACTATATTTTGTAAAGAAAAAGTCCTGAAAATGTACTAACAAACATGCCTTAAGTATGTTTACAATTGTGATATTAGTGATTTGAGACAAGTCTTCTATTCATCAGACTTTTGACTATAATAATAACATACAGCATCTGATGTTTGGGCATATATAAATATCTAGATTTTTTTTAAATTAAATGCCATAGGAAGAAATATTATTTTATTTAATTACAAGCCTTAAAAATGGAATGGCGAGTAGACAAAAGTGAGCATTTTCGACACCTCCTTCTGTTCGCGTTCAATCGAGAGAATAAAGCTGTAAAAAATGCTCGCGATATTTGCGAAGTGTACGGTGAAGATGCTATGAATTAAAGGACAGCTCATCGATGGACCCCACCAATATAGAGCGAACCCAGCCACGGGGACACCACATGTTTTTCAGCCCACACCCTTGAACACGTAGAACAAGAATATAAAAAAAACACAGAAAATAAATAGATGACAAAAAAAATATATTCAAGAGATAAGACATTAAAAGGTCCGGACTCATCCCACAAACATTTTCCCGGCCGAGATACACCTCACCAATGTAGGGTGAGCCCGACCGCAAGGGCATCGGGGGGCTTCCATTTCACACCCCCGCATATCTAAATTAAAGAATAAATAAAAAGGAAACAAAAACGTATGGCAAAAAACAAAATAAAAAGTAAACCCACATATACGACCTTAGGTTAATTGTCAGCAAGAACGAAAAAAGAAAAGCCTCAATGTTGAATGTCTTATTGTCATTATTTCATGCCAGGCGTGAAACAACGTGTAGTTAGTATATGTTTATTTATTCATGCCAGGCGTGAAACAACGTGTAGTTAATATATGTTTATTTATTCATGCCATGAAACAACGTGTAGTTAATATACTCGTATCTTTATTTATTCATGCCAGTTGTGAAACAACGTGTAGTTAATGTATGTTCATTTATTCATACCAGTTGTGAAACAACGTGTAGTTAATATATGTTTATTTATTCAAGCCAGGCGTGAAACAACGTGTAGTTAATATATGTTTATTTATTCAAGCCAGGCGTGAAACAACGTGTAGTTAATATATGTTTATTTATTCATGCCAGGCGTGAAACAACGTGTAGTTAATATATGTTTATTTATTCATGCCAGGCGTGAAACAACGTGTAGTTAATATATGTTTATTTATTCATGCCAGGCGTGAAACAACGTGTAGTTAATATATGTTAATTTATTTATGCCAGGCGTGAAACAACGTGTAGTTAATATACTATATGTTTATTTATTCAAATGTCTCAAAAATTCATTAAATTTATTCAAAGCTTTATAAATTTGGAACAACACTCTTAACAAGTGAATAAAAACATAAAGTAGAAAAAAAATATCTTTACCTATAGATAAAACTTCTAAGAATTCGATGAAATTATTGCAACAATTCGTAATAGATTAACTATAACTTTCTCAATATTCATTCAAATCCCCTCAGACGAATATAATCGGCTTTGGCTGTCAACCATTAGTGCCTTGACCCTATCTGTCAACGTATTTATTCGTCCAATCGGAAACTAAGCCGATTTTCTCAAATTAGTTGTTATCTATAGGCCGGATGTATTAAAGCCCATACACACACGATACAAAAATTGCATTTAATTACAATTGTTTTAAATCTTTTATCTTCATCAATACACATAAAAAACACATATCAACATGTTTGAGATAGTAAAAAAGGGTGTGATAAGTGTTCGTATTCGGTTCACGAAAACTAAATATCCATAATTAGATTTTTTTTTTAAATGTGTTTGTCACCGGTTTGGTTAATAGAACACTTGTTTTCTGCCAAGAGGTTTTGGATTCGATTCCCGTTTTTTACTAGAAAAAAGATCCTAGTAACTATAGTAACAGGTTAGCTAAGATTTGCTCGACAGGAAGTACCCACCTGTCGAGCAAATCTTAGGTAACCTGTCAAGGAAAATTTATAATAGTTTAACACTTCCCTTACTGTGCTAAAAAATTACGCCAGTAACGGTGTTGGATACTGAGGGTACAGTAAACATGTATGTTTTAAATTAAAATTATACAAAATCTATTAGTTTTTTTTTGTAATTAGCTATAAACATCATTTAAGTATGTAATAAAATGTCGAATAATATAAAATAAGTGTAAGAAATGATAAAATAAGAGTTCAAACAGAGAGGTGACATTTCTATAAGAATATCATATTTCCACTGCGTCGTTCGGTCTGCGCAACGTTCAGAATGCGCATGACTGAAAAGAGGTCTCCAACCTTTTAAAAAAAAAATCATAAAATTATACAATAAAATGTAGCGTGTATTTTTTGGCAATAAAAATAAAATTCGAATTAAGACAATAATTAACATATTAACAAAATATAAAATGAATATATAAATTCAAAAATAATAATATAAAAACAAACACGAAATTCAAATCAATAAAATATGCCATTTGGAAAATAAACACTTTGAAAATAGGTCAAAATTTGAAAATAGGACAAACATATCATAAAATCAAAATTTAATCCTGTGGAGAAAGTCTATCGCAATAGGGGCACTAAATAACTTTTGTTTCTATTCTGTGTACTAAACACACAGGTGTTTGATAAAACTGGTAACCAATCCCTGGAACGAATTTACTCGTAAAATATTAACTGTCAAAAAAGAATGAGTCATACGGAGTGTTTTGACATTTCGTCAGTTCTCGATTTAAAATCATTAATTTCTGTTGATATTTATTAATGATTTTATTTCGCAATGACATCATTCAAATCATAGAGGCTTCTATGAGGAATACATAAAGTATGAAGACCCTGCAAGCAGTATATTTCGAGAAATTAAATAAAATATACGTCTTGGTCACTCTTGTCCGTTCACAGATCGGCAAGGGTTAAATCAAGTCTGCACTTGGCATAATCACTGTGACTACTTGATGCACAAATGAAGACTTAAATAGTCACGGCGTTGTGAATATGGTCAAACGTAGACCACGGAACTTATATTCAACAAATACACATTCCATGCTTTCACTGGATGAGTCCATGATGCGTACAGATAGTTTGCATTTTTTACTTGGATGTTTATTCTATTGTACCTTTAAACATACCAAAGCTGGTGATTTAAACAAATCGAAGAGTGTGACTACGAGACAACATTATAAACTTTCATCTTCATCAAACTTTTGGGCTAAAACTATTTGAGTAGGCATGGAACGGTAACGGTGTGTCATCGTATGGTTTAGCAATAGTACCGCACACGTGAAGAAATCAATACTAGCACACACACGTTTAGTTCTTTTACAAACCTGGGACGTTTTTTCTTCGGGTAGCATCGGGAATCAAACCCGAAACCCCCGAGTGGAAGTTAAGCTTTTTACCAACTAGGTCATCAAAGTCGTCAGAAAAGCGTAACACAAAAAAAGAGACTCCCGAAACCATTCCTTTGTCTTACCCTTTTTTGTTATTTCATACCTGACAAATATTATTTTCTTAAATTTGTACTGTACAATTATCATTTATAGAGCCATTCCCTTATATTTACCAGCTTTTGGATCAACGAAATTCATAAGAAATATTGCGTCGTGTTAAGTGTACTTAAGGCTTGGTTATAGGAACTTTGGAAGATTAAGTTTAGCGTTTAAGTTAATAATAAAAGACAAATATTGCCAGTCGAGTATGGAATTTACACAATCTACTAAGAAAAATTAATTTCTAGCTTATCCACAAAGGGGGCTGTAACAAAATAATTGAACAAGTAAAACTTCAAAGTTTTCAGTTCTCAGTGCTATTTTCATTTAGCTTGGGAATTCATTGATTTTTAATTTATCAAAATTATTTATTTTCATTTTTCTAGCGCCACTGTGAGAAAACAGCTATAACTGAGTAAATAAAAAAAATACATATAACTCTCAAAGGATTTTATTTTTACTGTCTAATATTCATTAATTTACTTTTATGATATTCAATGTATGTTACAATCTGGCGCATTTATTGCGAAAAGGCCATCTCTACCAAATCGGTGCAATAGGACGGGATATTTTGATAGAGCTTTTGCCGTTGCTAGTCCTGAAGCGTGAAATAGTCCTCTTAGTTGCGTGTGCAGCTTTAGAAAGCATTTGAAGACATCCCTTTCTGAGAGTCTCATAAAAAATTATAATGTAAACTAAACACTTCATACATACTACACTACATCTAAAGCTGAATGTGTTACTGTCACATATTTGAAAATCTACAAAGGTTTCGTTGTAGTTCGTCTTCGCTTGGTAAGTTTTCTGTGGTTTTCTTACCAAAAATGTTTTTCAGAACATATGTAGATGTGGTGAAGTACGTAATCTAATGGCTTCATCCATCATTTTCATTTCCTCACACTCAACTTATGTGAATGTGTGTATATATCATATCTGTCATCATCCGAAATTCATATACTGCAAGATATAGGCCTCTCGAAGTTGTTTCTAAGAAATCCTGTCCATTGCTACCACGCAATCGCAGCTTGCATACGTATTTCGTCCACCTAGCGTACCTTTGTTCTTCTTACAGGCCTAGTTCTGCATATTGGGTACCACTGAATTACTTCACACATCCAACGATGGCCCGTTGTGTAGATGACGTGCCCTGTCCACTTCCACATTACTAGTCGTATTTTTGTGACTTCTATAACATCGTTACTTTGTTTGGGCATGTCACCAATTATTGCGTTCGCGGTCTCTTCTGGTATAACCTAACATAACTCTCTATGCTGGATTGTGTTATCTGGAGCTTTTGTATCATTCTCACAGAAAAAGTCCATATTTCGCATCCAAATATTAGGCGAACGCTCTTGAAAATGCATTTCAGTCTGGAACTCCAAACTAGTTTTGCTTTTCTATTTATTTCATTAAGAGTGCAATCCTCGAATAAAATACTATACGTATATTGATTTTGTAATATATTTATCTGTCAATAATAGTGGGTTAGAGTATATGAATAAGAGTTTTCCAAACGGTTTTCTATCGACTTCTCTCTGAACGGTTTTCTATCGGCTTCTCTCTAAACGGTTTTCTATTTATGAACCAAAAAAAAATGCAATTTAGTTATTAATATTGGAGGAAAGATTTACATAAGATTATTATAGAAAGAAAATAAACGGATAAAATACAGATATTTAAGATAAAAAGAAGAAATTATTCGTTTGACGATTTAAATACAATATGACAATACCATCTACGGCTAGGGGTCACAAGGAGATATTAGAAAGGAGAATAGTAGGGAAATAAGGAAACAAACACGTTACCTCACTGAAGATAAACATAACGCTTGTTGATTGGCTGTTTGAAACATGTCAATGACGAAAAGAGGCTTAAGTTAGTTGACAGCTGACTTAAAAGTATATTAATATTAGTATTTGTAATTTATTTTTATCAAACACTGTTTATTCCACTTTTTTGTGACGGTATAACCCTACCGGTTCAAGGTTTTCACCTCATCTTCAGAAGAGCACAAACAAGTCTTGTTTGTGCTCCCCTGAAGATGAGATGAAAACCTTGAAACCGGTAGGGTTATACCGTCACAAAAAAGTGGAATAAACAGTGTTTGATAAAAATAAATTACAATGTCTTTAAACCTCCACAACGTTAATACCTTAACTATAAACAACATAATATTAGTATATTTGCTAATTCTAAAGTTTCATAATACAATCACTTCAAAGCAATCGAAAATATAATAAAAAGGACTTCAGTGAAAACTAGACTACAATTTTATGTTACTGTAGGCACTAGAACAACACAATGCAGTCATGGAGAATTTTATAATTTATTTACTTGTTAAAGTAACCCGTCGATCTTATTTTCCGCAGTGAAACGTTGTTTTATTTCCTTACATGAAAATACTTAGACAGTGTCTTTTAGACAATATTCAGAATTAATTTGTGAGACGTATGAACACAACTGAAATATTTGACAACGATCTCGAACATAATTACAACCGCATTCTGAAAATTTCATGAACAGCGATAATATTCGGGGAAAGTATTATTATTGAAATAATAAGTAGTAAGAATTGTTATTTAGTTATAAGGTAGTGTGGTTAAATATGTAGGTGTTAACTATTAACAAGAAATAAAATATTTAGATAGTAAAAATAACACGTAGGAAATAAAAATTAATGTACGTTGTAATTCAACAGTTATGAAAATGCAATGATTGGTAAATAATTATATGTTGTTTATAGTTAAGGCATTTACGTTGTGGAGGTTTAAAGACATTGTAATTTATTTTTAACAAACACTGTTTATTCCACTTTTTTGTGACGGTATAACCCTACCGGTTTCCGGAATAACCGGAACCGGAATAAACAGTGTTTGTTAAAAATAAATTACAATAAATAATTATATGTCTGGTTCAGTGATTCATTATTGTAAATATTGTTTAGATCAGGAGGGATCTTCGTCATAATTTCTCAATCTAAATTCTTTACTGGGAGACTGGTTTCATTCCATTTCCATTTTATCAATTTTATAAATTCGTTGATAATATATGATTTTTTTCAGTGTTGTTGTGTTTTGAACTGGTGATGTGCGTGCTGAATTGTATACGCCGAATGCGTTTTAAATTATGTTAATTGTTCAAATACGTCGATATTTTATCGTTGAGTAAATGTTTTTTTTTATTTTTTAAAAGCCATTGTCAACACGAGTATAATGAGAAGCTCCTGAAATGAGTCTCAGTTTCAGGAGTTTCTCAATCTATTCGTACAGCCGCAAGACCTTAAGAGGTATTCCTGTATTAATAAATATATGTACATACATACAATCACACTATTTTCCTGTTGGATTATGCAGAGTGGATAGAGCGCGAGATTTTCCTATATCGACACACATCTTTCGCTTCCTTACATCCATATATTCATGACTTTTCAGGTTTCCTCTTTCAAAATATCATTCTTTTAACAAAACCATACTTACATTGGTCTTCTTTTACCACACCCATTTCACTCAAGTTTTCTCGATATGTTTGTTTCATTCCTCTTTTTTCCTTTCTTCGTTCATCATAATACAACCATCTCCGCATGTTCTTTTTCATCTTACTTAACACATCAACTTTAATTTCACATTTATCCCTAATCACTAATTTGCGTTTTTCTGTCATACATTGTCACCATATGAATTATTTTCAATGCACGCATTTCCTAATTATTTATTCGGCTCCTATCAGTTTTTTAACCTATCCATGTTTTACTCCCAAACATCAAATTAGGCACTAAAAATACTATTTTGACATTATCCGGTTCAAATGTCTAAGTTGTTAGTGCCGCATTGGCTTAGTTTCCTATCGCTGCACGCCGTTCAATGTCCTTCTTAACTCTTCTTCCATTTTCCAATAAAATGCTATCCAAATACCAGAATTCTTCAACTTCTCAACGTTTAATATTTCACTATTCATCAAAATATCGCATTTACTTTTCCTGTTATACTTTACATCATCATAACTTTTTATTTTAACTTAATTAATACACTTTGAAATTAGATCTATTCTTGGATTTATCGATTTCAACGAAATACCATTTACATCACAATTCCTAGAATTTATTTCTTTTAAACAGTATTATTAAGTCGTGGAATTTTTTTTTAATAATTTAATGTCATCATAAAGAAACTCATGAAAAATATGTATCCTCGCAGATTAAGTTTGTTATTTCTTTTTAGAATAATTTATCAGATGTTAACTAGTTTTCGAAGAAAAAGGCTATAATAATTAAAAAGCTATAAGACTTACTAAAAATTAAAAAGCTATAAGGCTATAAGAAAACCCATTATATTTTCAATTACTATAAAAATATATTAATGTATTTATATACATTATATTACAGTGTAAAATATGGCGCAAGAATTATTAAGTAGTAAGTAATCTTTCTCAAAATATCATGCAATAGATTTGGAAAGCAATAAGTAAAATATGAAATGTTAACATCATTGTTTGTATTGTACAACACTTTTGTTGTATACAGTACAACCAAGCTGGATAATTGCCATGTGGCAATCTCTTTCAACCAATCAGACAGATGTTAAAAAGGACTTAAGTGCAAATCAGATAGGATTTTAAATCTGGGTGCCAGCAGGACTTAAACCCGCAACAAAAAAATACAAAAATACGAATATTAACTTAGGTGGCATCGTTTGTTTTTTGCACAACTATATATTATTTGCCCACATATAAAATAAATATTATAATAAAATGTCAATGTATAAAGCGCCGTTTGCCAAGCAGACTTTCCACATGGGTGCTCTAACGGGGGATTTGAACCCAATATTATTAACAGAATAAAATCATTACAAAATATAATAGTTATAAAAAATTACGGGTAAAGATATGAAGATGGTAGCTGCAACCATTTGATATATCATTTCTCCAAATCTGGTTATGTTTAAAAAATGTATTTGGTAAGAAAACTTTTTAAGGAAAGATGAAATATAAAAAAACCTTTGTGGATCTTCTGATATGTGATAGTAAAACATTCGGCTTTGTAGTTCTTCTGGTATGTGATAGTAAACCATTCGGTTTTGTAGATCTTCTGGTATGTGATAGTAAAACATTTGGCTTCGTAGATCTTCTAGTATGCGATAGTAAAACTTTCGGCTTTGTAGATCTTCTGGTATGTAATAGTAAAACATTCACGGTTTTAGACATGTATATGATAAAAAAACTCATTAAATCTTACTGTATTATTTTTGTTTTATTTTGGGTTAATTTTTGGTTTTACTTTTGTTTTTATTCTTATGATTGTGTGAGATATATTATGGGATGAACAAGTTTGGTCTTTCTGGAGTGATGATGTGTGAAGAGTTTGATTCCGCATGATGTTTCCAGTTGTAATTGAGTGTCACTGTTTGTCAGGTTGATGAGAACGTGCAACGGGGTTTTGTTTTTGTGTAATCAAAAATCGGAAAGAAGTATTGATTTATTTTTTCATGCATATCCTCAGTGAGATACAGGCAAAAGCCTAGATTACTGGGGATACGACAAATGAAAGGCGACAAACCCAGATTCATTAAAATAATGTATGTCTAAATTAAATTACCTGTTGTTTTTTTCGCAAATTGTGTATATTTCTTGTCACGTGTAATAATAAATGAATAAAAATAATAAATAAATACAATTATATTGTAAAATTGAGATATTGAAACGTTCAGCAATACCCGACGATATTTCAATTAAATGTACCGCTTTTTAAAAAGTCCGAAGTAATTTATTCCTCTTTGACTTAGAGCCAATTAAGCTGACGTTAGAAAACTCCGAAAGTTTGACGAGAGGGTTGCCACGGTAATAGAGTCGATTACAAAGGCATTAATAAACCCGTTAGTTCTCCCAACCCTTACTTTATTTTTGACTCTGATGACTGAGCGAAAAAAAATTACGGCCATATCCTGGAAGTAAATTGTGTTTTCTTTCAGGTGTTTTATAGTGAAAGCACAGTTTTGTACTAATTTAAAAAAATCATCACCATCTTCAGTCAAGTATAAATTCATATAAACATACTTAACATCACGTTATTTCCATGTCGGGGTAGGAAGAAGACAAAGCGCTAAATTTTACCATCTCTTCACACATCCTTCGCCTCTTCTACACTTTCTCACGCAACTCATTCGATTTCTTTAGATTTTTACGTTTCCTTTTTTCAATATATTATTCACCAAATTTAATCATACTTTCCTTGGTCTTTCTCTTTCACGCCTATTACTATAATTTGCACTATATATTTGTATTGTCAGTATTTCTTCATTCATTCGTTCTACATGTCCAAACTCTCTCAGAGTGCTCTTCTTCATCTTACTCTACACATCAATATTTAATTCACATTCATTCCTAGTCACTTTATTCCGTTATTGGTCATTAATTATCACTCTATCTATTCTTCTAAATTTACACATTTCTGCAGCATTTATTTGATTAATTTTAAAACAAGTTAATAAAACCAGGGCTGTAGAGTCGGAGTCGGAGTCGGAGCCGGAGTCGTGGAGTTGGAACATTTTAGGCGGAGTCGGAGTCGTAAAAAATCGACCGACTCCGTTTAATTATTTTAACATTTTCTTTAATTAATAACGTTACGGTATGTGTTAACCAGTTAACCTCTCATCGTTTCATGCCTGATACTATGCAGACTTTTATAATCGCAATAAACCCCAAAAGGGGATTACGTTCAGTTTATTGTAGCCGTACAAATAGTAAATTCCTGCACTTAGATTGCTAGGGTTTTTATTTATTTTCTAGGAAAATAAATAAAATAAGAACACGTGTCGGTTATTTTCCGCGCTTAAAATTATTAAATCAGATTTAAGAGCTTCCATAAATCCTGACTTAATAGAAGCCGCCTTTCTTTTTTTGAGATCAATTCCATTTAGACCACGAATAGGAAATAAGATTTATATAAAGTATATTTACTTGTAAAAATCTTGTCTTGTGTTCTATTCAATATTGAATAAAAATAATAATAAACAATATAAATAAGATTTAGTTAACGTATGAAAACCAATGAAGGAACATTTTTATTTTAAAGTGTTTTCTTATTTTTTTTTAATACCTTCTATACCTGTGTTGGTTTTCTAATTATTTTAAAAGTTTTATTTAATTTTTTTTTAAATATTAATATATATTTTTAATATTATTTTTGTGTGAAGATATTGCTTAATGCGTATTGTTTATATATTTTTTTATTAAATTGTTTGATTTGTGTACGAATATGATTAATTTTGTATTTATACCTGTATCCATTATTAATAAGTCAATATAAATACATTAGGTAGACGCAGTAAATTATAAAATAAAATAAAAATTGAAGTCAGAGTCAAGAGTTGGAGTCGGAGTCGGAGTATAAAATAAAGCCGGAGCCGGAGTCGGAGTCGGTAAATTTTCATCCGACTCCACAGCCCTGAATAAAACCAAATATACCTAGAACTATTTGTTTCAATTTGACATTTTACCACTAGTTTAACAAACACCTTGTAGTTTTAAGACCTAAGCGTATATCTTGATGTCAAATAATATATTCCAGGTTTAATACGTGGTGGTACGTTTGATACGTAAAAAAATGGTTTACGGGTTTGGTTTTTTACATAAACATCCCTAGAGTTAGAATAAACTCTAATATGGCATTGTATGGATTCATCACTGATCTAAATGACGAATTCTTTAACAAGCCTGAAATTTTGTTTTTTAATTGTTGGTATTATCTGGAATCAAATCTGAAACTCCAGGTGAAAGACAATAAGGCTATAAGTTCACCATATCGTTGAACTATAGAACACAAAAATAATTTGCTACGAGAAATAAATAACACTCTCTCGACATTTTGAGGTATTTGTTTTAATATTGATTAAATAAATATTGTTACAAAGTTGAAAAATGTTTTTTTTTTGTAAAATATGATTCTTAAGAAAGTTAAAGCTTAAAATGTTATTAAAATATGTTAATGTATAAAATAATAAAAAACAACTGGTGTTTGATTCGACATTTAGTAGGTAAAAGAGGAAAAAATACGAGAAAATAAGCTTTTTTACTCGCATATATATTTTTTTTATTATTATTCCGTGTACGTGGTTAAACATGATACGTCTGACGAGCTTATTGATAAACAGCAATTTGTTCCAGCCATCCATAATATTATATTTAAAAAAAAAAAATTAAATAAAGTATTCCTAACAAATCTTAGTTAGGGAAATCTCATAACTCAAATAAAATAAATGGCATTTTTGAACTTACAGCGCATAAGATATTTTGCTGATGACACTTTAATTTATGTATGTGAGCAAAATGCAGTTGGAGCAATGCAACAAACATCTCTTTTTCTTTGTGTAAATAGATTAAAATTTAATGTTTTGAAAAGCAAATTTACGATCGTGTGAATTAGAATAGAAAGTTTTTAATGTTACAATTGGAAGCTATAGAGACAATGGATATTGTGAAAAAATGTTTTTCTTGATAAGGATATGACATTTAATTACAGCATTGTATTTATTATTTAACTGAAAAAACACTTAACTTAGAACATTTGACAATTTTATTATTATTTGAGGTGCATGAGCGCTAGGTAACGCACTAGACTTCCGTGCGGAAGGTTGTCGGTTCGAGCACCACGCATTCGGAGGTATAAGGATACCGATGACTTCTGTCATATCTATTCTTTTCAAAAGAGGGGTAAAACATGCCAATGTGCTCCAATCTTCTCACGTCAGTGTGCCATTGGATCCATTACAGCGTTGTGGCCGGTGAGTTTACTGGTGTGCAACGGATCACTAACTTAAAAAAAAAAAAACTCCGCGGCACAGCTTCGCTTTCGTATGAAAATTGCGAGGGAATCCTCGACTACGAGGCCAAGCCACGAACGAACGAACTTTATTATTTCACTAATTGAATTAATCCCCTTAACAAGTCTTTCTATATGCTATTCCGAGGTTCCCTTCTGGTGGAATGATCTTAGCTTGTTAAGAGAGTAGGGCTTAAGACATGTTGTGTCATATACTATAGCGTCGGAAGTGTTTATGTGCTCCATTGACCCAAAGGAAAAATATTTTTGAGGAGTGAGACCTTTAGTATTCTTTGGATAATTGTAACTTTATTTACGTTTATAGTTTTGTGTATTTCTAATGTTTCTTAATTCATTGAATTATATATTTTTTGCTATCTTTGAAGTTATGATTTTCTTATTCCTAAGAACAGTTTTTAACCGGTTAGTTGCCTTAACCTTTCCTTCCCTGTGTTGGGTATCTTCTACACGTTGCTTCTAATAACCATTAATATCTCTATAAATATATTAAATACAAGGTTAAGATTTTAGGTATTTCTCCATAATATATTTACGCATTGATTTAAAAAACAATATTAACAATAATCAGAATTTATCGACTACATCGAGGTGTTTTGTAAAGATCGAAAACAAATTCGCATTTAAACGCTGCGAGTGCCTCGTCTTGACGATAGGTGAATAGTATGCGGGAAGCGCGACACTATATTCGCATCTCACTCTTGCATACTATACTGAATTGCGAGGAGCTGAATTGTCTCAACGTCGCAAGCATAAGCGTAAACGCCGGGGTATGCGACTGACGTTCCGCGCCACTAGTAGCTTCTAGGCTTGCAAATAGGTTAGACGTACGCCCGTTCCGTGAGCGTTTTTTAATGTTTTCAGATGGTTTTTTAATGTTTTCAGCAAATAAATCTCAATTATTATAATTTTTAACTTCAATTATAATTAATTAAGGGGATTATCTATGAATGTTCTTATTTTTCCGATTTAAAATCGCTAATTTTTGATCGCGTACTCACTACTCAACACCGGAGCACGCGTATTTATTATTTTTATCACCGTAAGGGAAGGGTAAAGTGAGTTAACTTGGTCACTGTTGCCGTGTCTGTGGGGCCGGCCATGCAAAATTAGCGAGTTAAATCGCTCAACTTTATGACTGTTTCTAGCAAATGTCCAGTACTAATTCAAATAATCTAAAATATGGAACATATATCGACATCTATTGAGAGGATGAATAAATACTATAATATTACAGTTTACGGATATTATCGAATTAACAAAGATTTACCTAAAACCTTCGCATGACAGTTGACATATGCCTCTAATACAGGGTTGTCAGTTTTGCGTTTTACTCATTTAACCGTTGAAATGATTTTATAGTCACATGATTTACTTACCGTGCATTATTAACACTTCCCTTACTGTGCTAAAAAATTACGCCAGTTACGGTGTTGGACACTGAGGGTACACTAAAAATGTATGTTTTAAATTAAAATTATGCAAAATCTATTCGTTTTTTTTTTTATTAGCTATAAACATCATTTTATTGTGTAATAAAATGTCGAATAATATAAAATAAGTGTAAGAAATGATAAAATAATAGTTGAAACAGAGAAGTGACATTTCTATACGAATATAATTTTCCCACTGCGTCGTTCGGTCTGCGCAACGTTCAGAATGCGCATGACTGAAAAGAGGTCTCCAACCTTTTAACACTTCCCTTACTGTGCTAAAAAATTACGCCAGTAAAGGCGTTGGACACTGAGGGTACACTAAACATGTATGTTTCAAATTAAAATTATGCAAAATCTGCTAGGTTATTTTTTGTTATTAGCTATAAACATCATTTTATTATGTAATAAAATGTCGAATCATATAAAATAAAGGTAAGAAATGATAAAATA
The DNA here is from genome assembly GCA_949825065.1 of Odontocerum albicorne. NCBI lineage: Eukaryota > Metazoa > Arthropoda > Insecta > Trichoptera > Odontoceridae > Odontocerum > Odontocerum albicorne. Next base: position 4,830,372 of record OX463853.1, on the reverse strand, counting down.
AGAGCTAAAACAGAAAGGCATTTCTATAAGAATATTATTTTTACGCTGCGTCGTTCGGTCTGCGCAACATTCAGAATGCGCATGCGTGATAAGAGATTTCCAGCCTTTTAATTTTTTTTCATAAAATTATACAATAAAATGTAGCGTGTATTTTTTTGGCAATAAAACCATAATTCGAATAAAGACAATAAATAACATATAAACAAAATATAAAATGAATATATAAATTCAAAAATCAAGGTTTTAGGGCGAGAAATTTATATAGTATAAACAAACACAAAATTCAAAATTATATATAAACAAACACGAAATTCAAATCAATAAAATATATGCAATTTGGAAAATATAAACACTACAGAAAATTTGAAAATAGGACAAACATATCATATAATCAAAGTTTAATCCTGTGGAGAAAGTTATCGCAATTGGGGCATGAAACCACTTTTTTTTTACTATATTCTACGTACTAAACACGCAGGTGTTTGACAAATATTGCAGAATAGCCTGGTTTTTTTTCTCGAATGTTTTTAATAAAACCCACAACTTCCTCTTTTGAGGACCTCACGGGGTGCCAACAGGGTATTATTTACTAATGTTTCGGATATTGACTCGCCACAATATGTTAAAACTGTATTAAAAGCATCTTGTTGTTGCTATTTTTCCTTTTTAAGATATTGGGCATTGCCAATTCCAAACTTAACTCTCTTGTGAAATGTTTTCGGTGGTATTAATTATTTTGTTTCCACTCTGGATATTTGTCTATCCATAAGAGGTATGCATTCAATGCAGCCATATCTATAATTTCCATAAAAAGACGGAAACGCCATCTTCTCGTTGACCTTGAGCAAGAGTACTCTCAAGTAATTTGGTCTCCCGTATCTACTCCAATTTTCGTATTATTATAATGATGTATAATTACTATAGTGGCTTTTGTTTTTCTGAATAATCAATTTCTGCATCATTGAATTGAGTGGATAATAATAATACTGCTTTATTTTTTGTGGTACACACGAAACAAGTATTTTATTTTCAGCTACTATGGATTGTTTTCTCTCTAGACGGTATAAATTCAAGTGAGATTACTCTTTTATTTTTTCGAAGCGTGCCAGTTAGAGTTAAACCTTTTAATAAAAGATTATCGGCTAATTTGATGGAGGTAATAAAAATACCTGTGGTTATCCTCCTGTTCGTGCCATACTGCGGTTGAACCATTTCTATAACTACTCAGTTACCTTGATTTATCTCTCTCTACGATTATTTATCATACCAGAATAAGCCTGTAAATTTGTTATGCGTCATATGCCGCCGCAGTCGGCAGCAACCCAGATTTTGATGCCATATTTACCAAGTTTAGACTTCATGTACACGCGAAATGAACAATTCTCTCTAAAGTTTGGCAAACGTTCATCTACAGTTATATTCGAAGATGGAGAATAATTGCTTTTGCACATATCCATAAACATTTTTGAAATCCACTTAATTGGTTCTAATTTATCTGAAAAAACCCTGATATCTCTCTTCTCGGGTTTCTTTATCATCAAAACGAATATGACTGTAAATATAGATGAATCTATCTCGAGACAGAGCTGTTGTGAAAAATGACTGGCAAAAGGGACTTTCACTTATCCACAATTCACTCAAAGATAGCTTTCGTGTTCGATTTCTGCCAGGTGCGAGCAATATTCCAATGAATTCATATAACTCGTCTTTTGATATTGGTTGGTTCTTTTCTGAATGAATTCGATTTAAATGACGATTTGTTTCTTAAACATCACTTTTACCACCTCTTCATTTACAAACAGACACATATCTTTTATGGAATGTACATTTATACTTGAATTTCTCAGTCCAGAATCTTCGATGAGAATATTTGATACCCGACCGATGCCTCGAAGATTGAGGTGGTACTCGTAATGAACTCCATTCGAATCCATGTTTTGATGTAAATAATATTTCTTCGTCTTCTTCACTCGTCTCCAAATCAGAATATACTTCATCCTGTACCTCGACAAAATCTTCTGATTCTGATATATTGCCTGTCGCTTTAAATCCCAAATCGCTATCATCGCCGTCGATATTTCCCGCCATCTCAATTATTATATTTTTGAAAATGAAATAATAAATAAAATGTACATTTATTATAAAAAGAGTAATGGTACAATATAACATACCAGATAAAAAATGATAATAGAAAAAACATACCAGATAAAAATAAAAAATAACAATCAGGATTATAAAACTGGTGACGATCCCCTGGAACGGGCGCTATACGAACTGTCAAAAAAGAATGAGTGTTTGACATTTCGTCAATTCGCGATTTAAAATCATTAATTTCTGTTGAATTAACTATGAATGTTTTGTTTCCTAATGACATCATTCAAATCATAGAGGTTTCGATGAGGAATATATAAAGTATGAAGACCCTGCAAGCAGTATATTTCGAGAAATTAAATAAAATATAAGTCATGATCACTCGCTATCCATCACCGTACGGCAAGTGTTAAAATAATTTATATTTTCGTGTTGCATATAATATACTTATAATTATATCAAATATTTTATTAATGTATGATTCCGTATTTTTTGTGATAAACTGTGTCAACCCTGACATTTTGTTAAAGTAAGTCTTCATAATATCCTTTGAATATATATACAAAAAAGATAATTCTATTAGGTTTTATTTTTGCTAAAAATGTACGGCCCTCCGGCATCAGCCATACTAATAGCTTGCGGCACCTAAAGGGTTAAATAGTCAACACTTATGGTTTTTTTTCTATTGCCTATTTTTTTTGTGTCATTTCAATATATGTATTTTCATAAGCACATTTTATTTCATAAACGCAACTCTTATGTAATTTCTCTAACCTAAAATATTATTAATGCAATATGCAGGTTTTATATTTACTCGAAGTAAGTTTTATACGTTTATGATTGAAATTTTATGTTAATAAGTTAGAGGTGCACATGGCCGCGCGGTAATGTACTGGGCTTCCGTGCGGAAGGTCGTCAGTTCGAACCCCGTGCTGCGCTACTTGCTTCGAATAACGCAGCCATTTTTTCCGCCTAGTATTCGGGGGTATAAGAATACCTATGACTTCGGTCATATCTACTCTTTCAAAAAGAGGTTAAAAAAACATACCGATGAGCTCTGATTTTTTCACTTAAGTATGCCATCGGATACAGTACAGCAATGTGGCCGGTGAGTTTGCTGGTGTGCAATCCCTCATTTTCTTTAAAAGAACTCCATGGCGCAGTTTTGCTTTCCAATTGGATTGGTGTTTGATTGCCGAGGGTATCCTTGACTACGAGGCCCAGCAATGATGATAATGATAATAAAATAAATAAACAAACATAATTAACTTTTTTCAGAAAAAAAAAACTGTGATATGGGATGTGGATTTTGACAAAGTTATCACCTACGCTCAAGAACGCACACTCTGTGAATGATTCCTGAGGACAGGAAACGCAATCGTTTCCAAACGTAGAGCAGTCTTATAAAAAAATGTAGACACAGTAGGTAATTATACCGAAAAATCGTTCATTTTAATCAAATTTTTTGTGTGCTCCCTGATGATGAGGTGAAAGCCTTGAAACCGGCAGGGTTATACCGTTACAAAAAGTGGAATAAACAGTGTTTGATCAAACAAATTACAATGTCTTTAAACCTCCACAATGTAAATATGTCTTCTCTAAATAATACTCGTACAAATATACTTTATAAACACTTGAAAAAAATAACATGAGATTTTAACTAAGATGAAAAAAGTAGACATAAGATAGTTTGGACATGTGGAGTGAATGAGTGACGAAAGAAAAACAAATTGAGTATATGAGTCAGAAACGCAAGGTGTACGTGGAAGAAGCAGACCGAGAAAAATGTGGCTGGATTGAGGGGACCAGATTTTGAAAGAAGGCAAAGAAAAAAAGTATGAATAATTGTACATGACGAGATGTTTGAATGTGAAGGCGACGAAAGTTGTCTGCTTGATAAGAAAAGTTTGAAGATCTGTTCTTTCTGCCTACCCTGCAAGGGATACGGCGTGGTATGTATGTATATATGTGGGCTAGTTTTTTTTTTTTGTATAAATACGTAACATTTTTAAAAGTAAGGTTTTCTTATCGATTAGTTTTAATCATTCTCGTTTAAAAAAATTCTCACGTTATTTTTCAGAAGAGATATATATTCTTCTTGATCTTTAATTTATATCTTTTCAGTCGACCCGTTAAGGGAACAACAGCTATTACTGCCCATACAGACAGACATCATTAACGTTCAGTTCTTTTGATCTCTTTTTCGAAGGAAAAAATAAGGTTCAGCAATAAAAAATATAAAAAAGGTTAAAAAACTAAACAGTTATCAGAAGTTAGAAATGGTGAAACCAACTATAATTGGATGTAACTGCTAACTTTCTTCTTAGGACAAAGAAATAAGGGTTAAATCGTCATATAAGATATTTTTTGTGGCGATATATATATATATAATAACATACGAGTATCTTAAATTTTATTTGTAATAAAGATTTATAAAATATACTTCAAGGGTTTATAGCGGAAAAAAACAAACTAAATAGATTTTGATACAAAGTGTCTTCTGAATAAAAACTAACACAACTCAAATGATTTTCTACATAAAATGTCTCACAAATTAATATGTAACAAACACAAACCACAATTTAACGATCGTTATTTTATCGTGATGCAAATGTCATTTTTAACAATTGTTTATTTTATGTTACATTTTCATGCTAATGCATCTGGCGAATTCATTTTATTTATACTAAAGAAAATGTAGCATAGTCCCTGTGACGTTTCACAAATTTGCCCCAATACAACCTTGTAACGAAGTTCAGTAAATTTAATTATTTTATCAACTTTAATATAAGCCATGATTTTAATAAATAGCAAGTTATTTAGGTAAATACATTACATAAAACTAACAATAATGACAAACTAATACATCTTGTTACAAATTAGCATCTTGCCACAAATTAGCAAAAATTATTAGATTTTAACAGTTTGTTAAAATCTAATAATATTTGGCAACGTTCGTCAAAAGTCACTACGTTAGTCTGCATTGGCTAGGGAGGGGGTAGGTATACGATAATTGGATTTTCGATTTTTTTACAAAAAAATAAATGTTCGTAATTAGTATTAATTCATAGTGGATCTCGGACTATTTAAAGATAGATACAAATCATACAATACATTAGTAAGTCAGTATAATAAAAATTAGGAATTAAAACGTCAGTTTAGAGAAAAACAATTTTTCGATTTATGAAAAAACGATTCGATTTATAAAAAAAAAACGATTATACCCCATCCCTTTGAGACATGACATTTCAAACGTCACAGATACCATGCTATATTTTCTTGAGTATAGTACTTATTTTTTCCTTTCTGAGTGTTAACTTTAAGCTGATGTGTTAAGTAAGATGCAGAAAAGCACTTTAAAATGGCTAAGACATGTAGAATGAATAGATAAATAAAGACTAACAAAACAGATATAATACATAGTATAAATGTGAATGGAAGTCGTGGGAAAGGAACGCAAAGTAAATGTTGTAAGATCAAGTGATGATATAAGGAAATGTATACTGTCAGAGAATTCTTAGAAGTTGTATAAGGTGTATGGATACATAAGAGACTAAGGGTGTGTGTCAAGATAAGGAAGTATGGCGCTCTGTCATTTCTGCCTACCCCGACATTAAAAAATCATAAAATTATGATTGTACATTTTTTTTCAAATCTACCAGTTTTTAAAATAATTTACCTGAATGAAGCCCGTGTTTTAAACTTGTATGAAAACAATATTTTAGCAAAAGTTACAAAAATGTTAATAAAAGATAAATTCATATCAATTCAAGGAAATAAAGATTTATTCAAGGAAAGAAGGATTTATTCAAGGAAAGAAGGATTTAAGTGAGTAATGTTTAGAATCAGGAATATTTGAATAAATAACGTGTTTATACATAATTATTAAATTTCGATAAAAATGAAGCGCATCTGATTGACCCAGGTAGATAGTTTTAAAATTAAGTCGATTAAACCGCAGGAGACAATGTATAGAATTTCATTACGCAGACATTGTTTTGTTCACCTATGAAATTGGCTGATTTTGAGTTTTGTTACTTTTTTTCAGAGGGTGTGACATGTTTCCAAAGAGACTGAAAAAATCAATTTTCTTCTCATAATGCCACGTTGCAAAAAAAAAACGTCCGTAAATTATCCAAAAAAATAATGCAAGATAATGATATTTTGTACTCGAACAAATGTTTCGACGTTAAATTATTAAACCTCCGGAAAGAGTTTCTCTAATTTTTTTTTTGATGAATAATTTGTTTCGTTTAAATGATTTTTAATTGAAGGGAAATACTATTTTGTAAAATGAAACTTTATGAAAGAAAACTGAAAGTTTTATTTGCTGTTAGTTGTGGTTTTTTGCACTTCGATCTGAGAAATTCATTAGCATCAAAATTTTCTCAATACGAGTCTTTATTCCATAAAAGGCCATTTTTGTAACTTGATGATCCCAACTTATATGTGCACCTGTTAGCAAGTAAAATGTGTTTTTCTTTAAATTTTCTATCCAGGAGTGATTTGTTTTTATTAAGATCAATAGGTTATTCTAGAATTAATGGCAGGTAGCTTCTAAGCGCTAGTAAAATAAAATATTTTTATTTAAAAGGCATTAATTAACATTATGGAGGTTTAAAGACATTGTAATTTGTTTGATCAAACACTGTTTATTCCATTTTTTGTAACAATATACCCCTACCAGTTTCAAGGCTTTCACTTTATCATCAGGAGTGCACAGATGAATTGAAGTGAAAGCCTTAAAACTGGTAGGGTTATACCGTTACAAAAAGTGGAATAAACAGTGTTCGATAAAACAAAATACAATATATTATTCTGTTGCACTTAAATGTTACATGATTCCATTATAGATTGTTTATCATTGGAAAATAACTTTATACAGTTAGTTGTTATTTTACATATTTTATGTATGAATGTATTCTATAAACAACAGTAAATGCAATCAATTGCCTTACAGACATATTCAAAAACAATTTTTTTTTCATCACAAAAATGATTTTTCATTCTGAATTACTAAATGTCACTTATAAAAATGTTCAATTATTAACTAAATAGAATGCCATTATTGGTTTAGTTGTAAAAGGTTTTAACTAAAAAAAAAACAAAGATATTTGAAGAATGCTGTTTGTTACCGACAATTAAACGTAAAACTAGTTGCCACTCGTGAAATATTCACGGAAGTAAAACAAATTCTACATTTATGAAAATATATATTCATAAATGTAAAATTCATTTATATATCGATCGTCCAGTTCATTACTCGGACAACTCCAAATAACCTGTTTTGCGATAATGAGAAAAGCAATATCATAATCGTCACCATAAATCAAATACCTACTATTAATTTTTGCCCGAGTTTTATGTATTTTATCAATAGATTTTATCAACATCTGTTGATAAAATATATAAAACTAGGGCAAAAATTAATATTATTTGATTTCTGGTGACGATTATAATATTGCTTTTCTCATTATCGCAAAACAGGTTATTTGGAGTTGTCTGGGTAATGAACTGGACTATTGATATATCATTTATACGTCGTCCCTTTTTAACCCGGTTCAAAAATTATAAGCTAGGTTTTTAAAATTCGTTCAGTATCACGGACCTACCGAGTTTCAAATTTCGAATTACTTTCGGAGAGAATCCAAGTATTCCTCTCTCGCTCTCTTGTATTCAAAATTCAATTTTCGTATTCTTTCTTTGGCGACAACCATCGTACGGGCTTTGGCTTATTTATATTATGACTAGTTGCAACCCGTGAAATATTCACGGAAGTAAAACAAATTCTACATTTATGAAAATATATATTCATAAATGTAAAATTTGTTTATATATATCATTTATATAGCACACCGTCGACCCCTTTTACACCGGTTCAAAAATTATAAGCAAAGTTTTTAAAATTCGTTCAATATCACGGACCCACCGAGATTCAAATTTCGAATTACTTTCGGAGAGAATCCAATTATTCCTCTCTCGCTCTCTTGTATTCAAAATTCAATTTTCGTATTCTTTCTTTGGCGACAACCATCGTACGGGCTTTGGCTTATTTATATTATGACTAGTTGCAACCCGTGAAATATTCACGGAAGTAAAACTAATTCTATAATACATTTATGAAAATATATATTGATAAATGTAAAATTTGTTTATATACTCGTATATCATTTATACATCGTCCCCTTTTACACCGGTTCAAAAATTATTAGATAGGTATTTAAAATTCGTTCAGTGTCACGGACCCACCGAGATTTAAATTTCGAATTACTTTCGAAGAGAATCCAAGTATTCCTCTCTCGCTCTTTTGTATTCAAAATTCAATTCTCTTATTCTTTCTTTGACGACAACCATCGTATGGCTTTTGGTCTATTTATACTATGAAACGGGTAGTGTTCTATAAAGAATGTAAAATTGAGTTATATGAAATAGACGATATTTTTTTGTTATATAGGTGAATTTAATAAGTAATCTCCTCAAAAACTAGATTATTTAAAATTCGTTCATGAATACTGTTCATTTATTACAAAAGGCATTTAAAAAAAAAAAGAAAATTGATCTTTCAAACAGCCCTAGATTCAAAGTATACAAGGGTATACTAAAAATAAGAGTGGTTAAAAATTTTAAACTAAATAATTTTTGATGCACCTGCAACTGGAAAGACGCGAAATATATATTTGTATAACCACTGTTGAAAACATACATTAAAGGGTCTTTTCCCGAGTAAATAAACTATTTAGTTATTTAACCTTTTTTTATCCACGAGTGTACTCAGAAGTCTTAATCTGTGGCTATCCAAATGAGTGAATTCTAAGCAACTTTTTTAATTTTACGAACTTTGCTTTACCGTTATTGATATAAAGAAATAAACCGCTTTTTACATTATTTCGTGGTTCTTTTGCAAAATATTTTTAGAATATTCAAGCATAAAGATATCTTATTTAAAATTTTCTTGAAAGCATATTTATCAAAAGTATAAAATGCATGATAATAATAAATGTAATAAAATTACAATTTATATAGCATCGTTTGGTAAGCCAAGGATGTTCCGACTTGTAAATCAAACGCGTTTTTATTGACAGATTAAAAATATGACAAAATAAATAAATGAGAGTTGAGTGTAAGCATGTGTAAGCAGTCAGTATCGTCGACTGTGACTATTAAATTGTGTAATTTCCCGCATTTGCATTTGTTCAGAAAACCATATTTGGTATGAAAATAGCAGAAAACTTACCAAGGGATTAACTACAAAGAAACCATTTTAGAACTTCTGATACGTGATAAAATATTTGGCTCTCGATGTAGTGAAGTTTATATATTTATTTATTTTCTCAAAACAGGCTTAGCCCAATTATTTTAAAAAATAAAAGAAGTGTTAACATTAAAAATAAAGAAAAATTATAAAGAGTAAAAAAAAATTGTATAAAGTAAAAAATATTGTTTATGCAAACATACGAGTATATACACACAAACATACGATACACATATATTCAGTCACTCAAGTACGTTGATGGGTGCTTTCTAACGCGCTCAATCTTAGAAGAAATTTACTTTTGCTTTCGGTAATGTGATATGAAATATGTCAATATCCGAAGCAGTCCCGTTCAGAAGAGTTAAGACCCTTCCAACAGGCATAGCGGCTGGAAGACAATTCTTGCGTATGTTATTGAGAACAGTTCTGGCCGGCGCAGTCTAGTGTAATTGTTAGGAGCATTTAACGATAATCTTTGTACTAATGCTGGGCAGCTCACAACTTTTCGAACGAGTTTGACAACGTGTACCAGGAGACGCAAATGTATGAGTGTAGTATTTAATATGATCAGAAATTTTAATAAAACCTCCCAAAAAGGATTATTTTCAAGGCAGTGGAAATAATAAAAAGAAAGAATTTAATAAATAAAGTTGTATTATTTGAACTTGCTAGTTTTTTCATGATATATCTTTGTACATATATATACTATGCATATCATATATGTACAGGATAAACCAAAAGCATCCGAAAAACAACCCTTAAAATAAAATCAAAGTGCGCGATAGTTTTTACCAATAGGGTTTAGTCTTTTTTACCAGCTTATATGGTTTATCCCCTATAAGTTATGGTTAGGTAAGGCGAGCGTTGTAAAGTATCGCGCTTTTTATTTTACGATGCCCACTCCTCCGTCTGCGTTATAAATGGTTCGATGCTTCCTTTGATCTTTGAGAGAACTTTCAGTCGAGATACACTCTTAATTTCTGTTTGACTTAGAAAAACTTTAGTCCGGTAAGTTTTGGTACTGGAACAAATTGGAGTTCGATATTCATTACTGAGAAAATCTTTAAGCGATGATTCGGAACGAGCAGCATATCCTTATGGTAGGGAAATCAATAAAGCTTAAAGTATCTAAACTTTTTGAGAAAATGTTTTGCTCGGAAAATATTTGAGATTAACGAAAGAAAAGTAATCAAAATATTATTTGTTTTTCATGGAAGAGGAAAAGTTTTAAAATCAATATGAAACTAAGTTTTAAAAGATAAATCTGCCATAAAATATATTTCTAATCATTTCATTTATTTTATTTTGTATCTCTATGACTCCCTGAATGAAGACTGCCAGTTTCTCTTAATTAAATTTACTGTACGTAGTAATTTTTTATTTTTAATTTTATTTATGAATTCAAATACTTCTTAAACTATACACGTCATTCATATCTATAATACTAAGAAGCAGACTATTACATGGTACAGAATCAGCAACTGCAAAAAATATTCCATAATACTCTGCTCTATTGGATCGATTCGAAACAAAAATGTTATTAGATTACGTCGATAGGTTGAAATAATGCACATATTACAGTTTTTATTAATAATTTAATGATATTAGAAAATTCGCCAAGTTGGAATATCAAAAATGACCTAAATTAATGTACCGTTATCTTGAATTTTTCATAGACATTTTACATCGTTTTGAGTTTGTTTTAGTGCATTTTTTTTAGTTTAAAACAAACCAGTCCCAGTTCCACGTTATCTATGAGATGTTTCCAATTCAATGACTCTAGAACCTTCAATTCACTGTAAATATTATTTTTGTAGAAAGCTTTAGTGTTTCTAGTTTGTTTAACCTTTCCCTTCCTGCGCTAAAAAAATCCGCTCGTTCCGGTGCTGTGTATTCAATACACATGTAAAAAAGAGCAATTTAAATATCGAATATTCATAGCCAATCGCTTAAAATAATTAAATTTGTAGTCAAAAGTGATAATTATTGAAATTTAATTGCTGAAAACAAGAAAAAAAACATCAACCGACGTTCACAAAACGGGCGAAGAGACCGCCTCAAATAGATGCCCGAAGGCTACTGAAGCGAGAGAAGCGAGCGAACTGAGATTCTATTTCTTGCGTTTCCATATACCGAAGTAGAGTAAGAGTGAGACGTGAATAGCGTCGCTTCCTCACCCATAGCGGTTTTTTAGAATGAATATACCTACGTCACACACTGGCACACGTTTGATTGTATTTGTGAATTTATTCCCGATTTTATCAAAATACCTCTGATGTGGCCGATAAGTGCTTATTATTATTAATATTATTTTTTTCATTCAATACGTTAATGTACTCGTATTACAGAGGAATACCTAAAATCTGAACCCAGTACTCGTATTTATTATATTTATAGAGATATTACAGTTTTTAGAAGCAATGTGTACTAGTTACAGATCACAGGGAAGGAAGGGTTAGAAAAATAATAAATGCAAACAAAATTTAACACAAGACACGTGGCGCATATTTGTCTTATACCCACTGCCTGTTCTGAGGCAGCTGATGTTCGCCCGCGAAATGAATACATAATAATCAAACAAGTCCAACTACAGCTATTCGTTAGATTCAGCAACTCTCAGCCAACGATATACAAAATTTCCTTTGATACCCGAAACCTGTGAATTGTAAAAATAACCAATGTTTTACTTATTTCACGTTGATAAACCGCGCAAAAATTATACAGCAAGCAAAAAATCATAGATAACTTAAAAATAAATAAAAAATCATGTTATCATTTAAGTATTCATTCATACAAATTACAATTTAAGTTTACAAGCAAGAAACCATAGAAAACTTTAAAATAATATCATATTATCATTTAAGTTTACAAGCAAGAAACCATAGGTAACTTAAAACTTGTATCATATTATAATTATTATTTGAGTATTCATACATATTATCATTTAAGTATACAAGCAAGAAACCATAGATAATGAGAGTCGAAAAGCAAGATAGTGAGAGCTGAAAAACCAGCTAGCTTTTTCAAATATCACGAGCTTAATTTTTATTAAATTTACTTATGAAAAAATAACCTCTTTTATGAGCTCTCAGTTAACCTTCGTTTTTTTTTTAAAAGGGTCCTCGTGAATTATTTTTATCGCAACAAATTTATATACTCGTACGTTTCCAAGAAAATATTCAATCAAAATATTTGAGATATTTTGCTTGTGGTTAAAAATATATTTGATACTTATAAAAAAATTATACAGCACAGTTAAGAGAGTGGACTCTTTACAATATTGATTCATTGTAATTTGTTTTTTCAAACACGGTTTATTCCACTTTTTGTAACGGTATAGCCCTGCCGGTTTCAAGGCTTTCATCTCATCATCAGGGGAGCATAAAAAAGACTTGTTTAAATTACAAAGGTTATTTATTATTTTAACCATCTATTAATTTCATAATTATTCAAATGTAGACAAATTTCTAAGCAAAGGTCATAAACGATACCTTTCTGTTCTAACAAAATGAATTTGGCTAACGTTTTTTTTTTCAATTGATTTTGTTTTTTTTTAATTGATTTTGTTTACTTGAATGGTTTGATTTTTTTAAAGACTCTATCATGACAATAAATAAATCATTTAAAAACCTAAAAGTGTTAAAAATAACACTCTTTTATTTATCCTACGAAGTTTCAACCGATCCTCATTGGCAGCCCTCAGCTTCTCAGTAAATTCAATACTGGCTTACTACCTCCAATATTACTCGATGGCTCTATCATAGCATTACATAAAACCATTAAAAACCAAGGAGTACTAATAGATAACACTCTCTCATGACGAGATCTAATAAAAATGGAAAGTCAAAGAATCTTCTTTATTCTGCAATCCCTTTAAGTGCTGCACAGATTACTGTTTAATAAAACCAAAATAATGCTCGTGTAATCTTTGCTATTTCCCGTTTTAGAATATGCAGATGTTTTTTATTTGGATTTTACGGAGGAACAGTTCAATAATTTACAGCGTCTTCAAAATGTTTGTCGAATATTTAATTTTATCTTGAGAGTGTACGATAGTGTGATTGAGATGGTATGGGCACGTTGGACGCAGAGCACCCGATCACATTGTGAACCAGGCAATCTCCATGGATCTTCCTCGAATAACAACCAGAGGAAGACCAAAAAATTCATGGGTGGTGCAAAAAGATAACCTGATGCAGAGGCACGGCCTGGGGTACGTAGTCCGGGACAGAAGAGCATACAGCCTGAGGACGAGGAGAGCTGACCCCAGCAGTCTTCGCAGACAGTGAGTTGGGATGGAGCCAGGGAAAAAAAGAAGTGTACGATAGTCTGATCACATCAAGGAGTTTCAACATGAGAAGTAGATGCAAAAAACACATACTGCTATATCACTCACTATCCAGCAGTCTTCTCTTAACTTGCCGATAATATTTTCAGTCTTTTCGATCGTGAACTGTCTATGCAGTCAAATTCTGGTACCAGTTACAATCTAATACTAGACTCGCTCCGTCATTGGTCTCTTAATTTCAAGTCAGTAATATAACGTATTTTATTCCAGATTTTCTTTTTCCCTCCACCATTCTTTTATTTTTCCTTTGATTGGTGTTATTTAACTTTTATTTTTACTATGTATATTGTTTCTAAATTTTGTAAAAGGGAACACCCATTTTGTTTATTTTTTGCGACCAGGTAACTTCCTTTATTTTTCAGTTGGTTCTAAACTATTTCCACTTGGCAATAAGTTCACCAGATTGTTTTTCAATTAAGTTTTAAATAAGTTATTAAAACTCATATAACAACTTACTACAATAGTACAGTAGAAAATAAACTGCTCGTGAGAAATGAAAATGTATCATTCTTTTTACAGTGTTTTGCACTGCTTTCTTAACACTTGCCTGACTGTGCTAAACAATTCTGCCAGCCACTGTGCTGGACGCTCAGCATCCAGTGAAAAATGTATGTTTGAAATTAAAATTATGCAAAATTTGCTAGGTTTTTTTTTGTAATTAGCTATAAACATCATTTTATTATGTTAGTGTAGGTCACTCACTATCCATCATAGGGTGGCAAGTGTTAAGAGCATAACAAATAAGAAGAAAAAATATGAAGCAATTCGTCAGTATGAGGGGAAAAAAGTGTAGAGCTTTTATTAAAAAGTGTAGAGCTTTAATGTATACCAGGTATATTTTCAGCCTATCAGTTTATCTAAAAAAAGTGTTGTGAAGGAAATTAATTATGAAATCCACATTAATTAAAGCAAAGTTCACAGGGGGGATGAATTACATCACGAACTATTTCCTCGGCGAACGAAACAACTATTTCGCATGGTACAGAAGTTTATTTAATTTGTTCTTCCAATAGACTTTGCGTTGAATTATAAACTAGTTACGTTTCTAACATTAGAGATACAATTTATTATCAACTGCTTCGTATCTTGGTTAATTTCAAAAGCCTTGAACTTTACGACGCTGTAAAATATATATATTGTTGATATTTGATAGTAGATGGTAGGTTTAGATTTTTTTAATGGAAACCATTGCTTTTAAGCTGGATTGATGGGGCCGAAAAAATTGTTGTTTCCTAGACATTCTCTCCAATTTGGCTAAAATTGACATTTGGATAAGCAGGAAGATATTACACAAATGACTAAATGAATGTTAAAAGGGCAAAAACTATGCGCATGGAAAACCCTTTTCAAAATTACATTTCTAGATATGCTATTTACTTTAAGAATTATTTAAATAAGAGCCCTTAAAGTCTATTTTTTAATACTTATAACCATAAACCAAACTTCAGTCTCACTATAGGGCATAACGAACGTTTTATCAAATACGCCACGAGAACATGACATGCATTTTACCGACTACGCCACGAGGATATGACAAGCTGGCGGTGAATCGGGGGGTTGTGTGTGTTTGTGCGTTATCTTCTAATAAATTTTTATATCACTGCTTGTTTATTTTCATATTTTGTAAAGTGGTTTGTATAAATGAACATCATTTTCAATTTGTGTTCGTATGGACATAATATTCACATGCCCTAGACGTATACGTTTATATGTGTGATAACGAACAACGAGTTCCGTGCCTACTACAGTATTTCTACACCTGAAGGTTGATCAAATATAGCTGAAGACGTTTAAACCTCCCAACCACACCTTTTATCATTCCTGAATCACCGATTCTGACAAGTCGAAGAGTGCCGTACGAATTGAGAATGGCTATTATTAAATTGACACAAAAGTAAAAGTTTAAACGGAAAACGCTTTTTGAAAAAAATAAATAGTGGGTTCAAAAGTAATTACGCTTTTTATGAGTAAATTCAATATTTTAAGACAACAAAAAAATATAGAAATCACACAATTTACATTAAGTAACAATTTCATTGAATGGCAGACAAACAGAATGCGAATTAATTTGCGAATTTAACAAGCTTTTTCATTTTGTAAATATCACAAATTTAGCCTTAAATATTAATGAAATACTGAGTCAATTCTACAATAAACTCAAATTAAAATGATCAGAAAATATAAGCCCACCTGATATCCACCGGGAATTAAAGATCTGTAAAATTTTATCGTGTTTTTGAGCCAAAACTTCAAAACCTTGTAAATTTATAACGAAAAGCTTCTTACCGAAGTACCTTCTTAGTTTTTTTTTAAATAAATGTGTATCTTTCTGAATAAGTAGAAAATAAAACCTTTAAGATTGACCATTTATTAGTGGAATAAAAGTTGTATTTCATAATATAAAACGTTTTTCAGATGCAAGCAACCATGTTGGTTTATTATGACTCCCAATTTTGGAAAGATACATATAATATAACATAGGTAGGTTATTTTTAAATCATAAGCTATGTGGAGCGAACGTTTCGGTTTTACGTTAAGGTCATGAAGGGTTGTGACTCAAGAGGCCAAACGCGTGGTTACATTTCGGTCATGAGTGTGGGTGGCAAAATGAGTACTTCATGGGGACTGATTATATTTTTTCTGAGCGTTGTGGTATAACTTTTAAGATAGAATAAGGAATAAAGAAAATATCGAGGATATCGTAAGATGAGAAAGGCGAAGAAGACATTATTTGCGGAATGGCATTCTATGAATGGATGAAAAATGAATTCTCCGTTTAGCTTTCTCATAGATACCCGATAGAAAATCAACCACTAGACTAGCAACCAAAGAGGCTGAGGAATATCTGACCATCTTTAATCGAGAAATAACGTAGAAAAATATAGTGAAAAATGTACTTAGAAAAACCCCATTTGAAACTAAATCAAAAAGAGCAACAATTCAAAAAAACAGGCTAAACTAACGGAAGTCAGGCGTTACAAAAAGCAAATATATAATACAAATTTAAGTGGAAGGCATGATAGAAAAAGACTAAGAAGATTATGATAGAATTCAATGAATTATATTTTGAAAGAAGAAAACGTAGAAAACCAGAGAAATCACAAGAGTTATAAGAAAAAGTGTATAGATGTATTGAAGAAAAGGCGAAATAAATCGAGTGGTTTGTCCTCTCTGCTTACCTTGGCAGGGATTACGTTTGATGGCATGTGTAATATGTATGCAGCTTCTACCATTAAAAAAATATGGAATACTAATATTACCCTTGGGACTGAGGGACACGAAGAGTACGACCTCTGAGACAGGTAGATGTCAAGAAGCCTCTATGACGAGTTATCCCCAAGTGTGTTCAAATACGTACCAAATCACAATATCCCTGTCGGGATAAGCAGAGAAGATATGGCGCCAGGCTTTTCTATCGAGACACATTTCACCTACTGTACACGCATACAACTCGTATGAAATTTCTTATTTTTTTATATTTCATTCTTTCAAAATATTATTCATTTGATCCAACCATACTGTCCTCGGCCTTCCTCTATCACGCCACTATCCTCGGCGTTATTCTATCTTTCCTCTCCGCTTGCACGACAGGAAAACAGCAAATAAATGCTACGTTTGGTCAGTGTTATTGCATGGAGTGGAATCATGGACCCTCAAAGTTGGTAGTATGAACCGACTGGAAGTATTCGAAATGTGGATGCACTGGAGAATGCTATGGATACCCTGGATGGATGTGGTCAGCAACACAAGGGTTCTTCAAAGACACAAAGTTAATGAAGAGTTGCTGACTAATATTAAAATCAGAAAGGTGTCCTACTTGGGTCGTGTACTTAGAGGAACAAATTACTGCACCTGATCATACAAGGCAAAATAGAGGGTTGAAGAGGTGTTGGCAGGAGGCAAATCTACTGGCTCCGCAATATACGTGATTTGACTGGTATAAGGAGCGATGGGGATCTTTTTCGGGAGACAAATAGGTATGCATACTCTCAGGTGATATTCAACGTTGGGGGGACCTGACATGGCACTAGGAAGAAGAAAAAAATGTTTTTCCAATGTATTAAACGTATTGAAAGTGGTTACCATTAAATGTAGGAAAATATACATTTTAATTGGTCAGAGTCCTAATGATTTTTCATTTATTTTATTTGCACATGTTACACGGTCAAAAGAATGATGATATAATTGGATCAATCTCAACAAATCTACAATGGTAAGATTGTCATTTGGCTTCAGAGGGCAAAACGTTTTCACATGTATCTGACACAAAGTGAAACCCACACCGGCTGAGGACGTGAGGGTATTTCTAGAATAGCCCTTTTGTGTGGCGGAGGCAACCTCATTACAGGGGTGGAAAAGCAGGGTGTTTACCATAAGAAAAGCTGTACAGAATATAGTAGAGGCCGAGTGCGTGTAAGCGTTTAACGCACAATGAAGCAATACAAATGTTGATGCGATAATCTTCTTGGCTTAGTTGCTAAGAGTTCCCAATGTTGATGATTTTCAGTTTTCAATATTCTATTGCTGATATAGAACTTCAATGATTTTGAAAAAAAACGCTGTAGGATAAGGTTTCGATTTCTATTGGTATCCATTTTTTTTTTGCAAAAAGAGTTACAATTTGTTTTTTTTTTCAAGTCGCTTAAAAAACGTTGGAGTCTATAAAATTCACGAAAAGATTTCTGCTTTAACTTTGTGGAACTCAGTACTAGAATATTTAACAGAAAAAATAGTCTGTCATTCCACTAATTACATTAATCCCCACTTCATATTTTTTAACCTTCCATCCCGAGACCCTCTTTCACCTAAAGAGAAACTATATTTATGTAATAATTAAGTGATTTATCCTTGAATATTCAACTTTCATGTCATAAGCAAAAGCTTTTCAATTATTAATATGTACAAAGAAAGCTACATATAATAAAAACAAAACAAAATAATCCACTCAGGTTAAACTCATGGCAAATTTATTGGCAGCTTTCTATTTTTGACAGTATTTACAATACGTACGACGACGAATTTTAAATAACTTAAGTGGTCTAAATTAAACATTTAAGAAAATAATGTAGCCTCCCGACCACGTACATTCACATTAACGAATCAGAATTATAGGATTTGCTATTGAAATGTACTAAATAAAATATATTTTTGTCATATCTTTCTTTTTATTATGAGTTTTTTTTTTGGTATTTTGGTCAAGGCGCGTTTGACCAAAACATTTGTTTTGTAATTTCGGTCATAAGAGTTACTTTTTTAAAAATTACTCTCAGTACAGTGAATATTTATTTAGTAAATACCAAAAAAATATTGTCAATATAGCACTTCTTCTTCCTGGCACTGTCCCAACTCATTGCCTAGGTAGGCTGCTGGGGTCGGCTCTTCTCGTTCTCAGGCTGTATATTCTTTGGTTCTGTGTGTTGCTTTCATCTAGCCCGTTTCTCTGCAGGATTTTGGGGCATTAAGTCATCCAGAAGTTCTTTGGTATTCCTCTGGACGGCTGCCGAGGAAGATCCACAGACATTGCCTGATTTACAGTATGGTCTGTGGTATCCGTCTTATGTGCCCGTACCATCTCAGCTGTCGCTCTTCCCGCTTACTATTTATCTCAGTGACCCCCAGGCTACCATGAATGCGTGAGCTCTTAATTTTATATTTTAGTGATACTCCTGTCAACCACCTAATCATTTGCATTTCTGCTGTTTCAAGTTGCCTAGAGTAGGAGCTGTACATAGTCAAGCATTCTAAGCCATACATAATTGCGGGTCTAACGACAGTCTGATATACCTTCCCTTTCAGTTTCATAGGCATTTTTGGGTCAATATAGCACCTTAATATATAAAGCATAGTATAGAAATTAACTTCACAATTTACGAACACTATCATACATACATATTATTAATTATTCATAATATATACGAGTATGTACAAGGATAAATCCATAAAAGTTCCCGTATCTCTCGACTCTTTAATATATCTTAGCAAACAATTACACTTTTTAGGTAATTTATTACACTAGACTATATTGTTTAGACTTCAAGCGTATCTTATTTTTGGAATATTTATTGGGCTGGAATATTAGAGTTCTCGGCTACAGTTTAAATTTTTCATAACATATTTGGGTAACAAAAATAAAATAAGAAATTAAAATCAGATATCTTCTTTACTTTTAATTAATTTAAAAGGAGAAAACGAATGGTTGACATTTCATTCAAACGTGTACTTAGATTAAATTAATAGTGGCTCGTTAATATTTTTTTTTGTTATCTACCTTTGCTTGGGTATGGATTGAATCGCTGTTACCGCCCTTTTTTTAAAAGAGTTTTCACTTAAGGCTCCTAATAAAATTATTATGTTGGCTGAAAGAGATTGACAACTAAATTGTAAGACAATGACGCATTTTTTTGCGGTAGCATCAAATTATTTAAATAAAATGTACCAATTGATTTTTTTTAACAACATATATTTTAAATTTAAGCCTAATTTTATTTACAATTTTTTATAAAGTTATGGAGGCAACAAAAATAAAAAAAAACTAAAATTATTGCAGTGTATTCGATAACACGTTTGACAATACAGTTAACTTTGTGAGTTTATTGTGGTAATAATTAACACATCAAGATATAATGATATTACAAATTTATGTATTTTTTAAATTTGAATTTCCCTTAACACTACTCCCGTAGTCTGATAGTTAAGACACCTGCCGTCCATATTTAAAAAAATCGTTCTTATACTGACTGCTTAGACCTACAGTCAGATCTCATCAATGTTTGTGAATGGAGCCACAATAATAAATTATATTTCAATGCATCAAAGTGCAAAATTATGTCGTATCATCGCTCACACGTCTTGAAATTCCATTGATATACACTAGAATCTATATCTATACCCCGCACAGATAATATTAAAGATCTGGGTGTCTTATTCCATAGAAATCTCGCGTTTGGTCCTCACATAGAATTTATGTGCAATAGAGCTTATAAAACCCTAGGATTTGTAATGAGAATCTCTAAGTCATTTGAAAATCAATCGGTGCTCAAAACGTTGTTTAATTCATTGATCCGTAGCAAACTAGAAAGCAATGTTTGCATTTGAAGCCCGGTGGGGGCACAGAACTCACTAATGGTGGAGAAATTGCAAAAAAAATATCTATGATATCTCTATATGAGAAAGTTCAGTGTCTATCCATGGCTTTATCCTACTCAGTTTCTGCTGGGCATGCTCGGGTATAACTCCTTGAGCGTAAGAAGAGATCTGCGTCTCCTGGTATACGTTGTCAAACTCGTTCGAGGAGTTGTGAGCTGTCCAGCATTACTACAAAGATTAGCGTTAAATGTTCCTAACAATCACACTAGACTGCGCCGGCTAGAACTGTTCTCAATAACATACGCAAGAACGGGTCTTCCAGCCGCTATGCCTGTTGGAAGGGCCTTAACTCTTCTGAACGGGACTGCTTCGGATATTGGCATATTTCATATCACATTACCAAAAGCAAAAGTAAATTTTCTTCTTAGATTGAGCGCGTTAGAAAGCACTCATCAACGTACTTGAGTGACTGAATATATGTGTATCATATGTTTGTGTGTATATACTCGTATGTTTGCATATACATTATTTTTTATTTTATATAATTTTTTTATTTTTTTCTATGTAATTTTTCTTCTTTTGTAATACGTCTTGTATTTTTCAAAGTAATTGGGCTAAGCCTAATTTGAGCAAAAAAAAATCCCGGGAGTTGCGAGGTTAATTCCTGTTGGTACCCATTAAAAAGAGGACTTTTAAACTTTTTAAAACTGCTTTCTAATTGATTGTTGCAGTTTTTTTTATCAATGTTTGCTGAAGGAGATTTGTGAAGTTGTGTCTGTCTGATTCCATCTTTTATATATTGTTTTTAATTATTTGTCTCTTGTGCGCCTGTGGACGGTCCCGTATTGTGTTGGTAATGTATGATTTGTCTCTTGTGCGCCTGTGGACGGCCCCGTATTGTGTTGGTAATGTATGATTTGGTACTTGCTGTCTGTTTCTTTCTGATTGTTATTGTTGTAATTGTTTTAAATATATTTTTTAAATATTCTGTCCTTAATATGTTAAGCGCTCACTACGTATTCTGCCCTTAATGTACTGGCTTTTTAATTTTTTCTATAAGGTATATTGTACATTATGTTTTACATAACTAAATAAACAAATGGTTTAATCTGGTTTTTACTTATGGCATATTAAACAGTTTTTTAAGTTGATTAGAAGAGATTGCAGTATGGCAATAATTTCGTCACGAGTATACTGTACAAAATTCAAGTGTTATACGATGTAATACACTTTAAGGTTAGTGTATTTATTGCCGGCGGGCAGACTTTGTATGAAATTCAGGTGACATGTGTGAATGTATACATATTGGCCGTTTGTATCACCCCGCTGTCACAAATGTATATAAAATAGTTTTTTCATGATTTCGCTAATATGATTATTGTACGAAAATATTTTCAGACTATAAAAAAATCTTGGTAAATATGTTTCATAAATTGACAGTCAAAACGATAAAACGAAAACGTTATTTTTTAAATGAACCCTGATAGGCATCGATATTATAAAAGAAAATAATATGTTATTTAAATTTACTGCATAGAAAATAATCTTATTTCTGCCGCCTTATCGAACTGAATCCACCCTGTCCACGATATGATATCATAGGCTATCCCTAGTGAACATCTATAATTGGTAGCCATCTTGTGAATGGAAAGTGCCTGTGCGTGTTTGTTTATTTATTGTGTACAAGCTGTTGCACTTCAGTAAGCAGAATTCGTAATAAATTAAGTCCAAACATTAGATGGTAAAGAGATCAAAACTGCAAGAAGATCGGCAGGTTTAATCTACTGCAGCATTACGTTAGCAGACTTTTATGCAGCGTCGCTTTAGTATTTTTAACAGCACTTTAAGAATTAATGACAAGCAGCATATAAGCTGCCAAAAAATTTATTCTAATATTTAATTGTCTGAGAGTAAAACCAACCTGGAAGCGAGACTACCAGAAATCAAACCCACTTACGTCACATGAATGCCAACCGTTTGACCGTATTCAAAAGATATGTAAAATTCGGAAAGAAATATCAATTTATTTTTCCATGTTATATGACCTCAGATAGATTCAGACAAAAGCCTAGTTTATTGAAAACACGACAAGTTAAAGTCACAACAAACTCAGATCGATTAACTCTTTCCCCTCGGGGAGCACAAACGCCTGTGATCTGACGACAATCCAAGTTTCAAATCACAAATACTTAAAAAAATGACACAAAACCGAAATAAAAATTGAACTAAAATTTAAAATAATCTTTATTCTAGCGACATCTCTGAAAACCTTGTCAAATAATATATTAGTTTATGAGATATTGTTGAATAAACAGAGCGCCGATTTTTTTTGGTTTCTCAATATTTCCAGCAATAACGACCTGTCGCGCGGATCGAGTCCTGCGATGAGTCTCTCTTACGTAAATAAACATTACTAAGTCTCTCTTACGTAAATAAACATTACTAGTGCTATATGCATTTGATTGGGTGAGTGTCATGAAGCATTGATTTGATCGTAGCATTCCTTTGTTTATTTTACGTAATGTTAAGTTTATCTCCTTTATTTCATGAGTCTCCTTAAGAGTAATGACTATTATTTATTATCAGAAAATTACTTAAGTGTCATGTTTACTTGGTGTTGTAATCAAATATCAGTGGTTCTAAACAAAATATGTGTTTAAACTTAGAAATTTAAAAACGCTGAAATTGTGCCGCGCGCAGGATTCGTGGAATTTGATTTTTAACGCGGTGAACCGGTAAAAATTGTATGCCCCCGTTAAATTACCGGTTATTTTTTTTCCCAAATTATGTATTTAAAAGATTTTTTGTCATGTATAAATAAATAAAATAGATAATAAATGTAATATGGAAATTCTAATCCCTGTGCTGGTAAAAAGAAAAAAATCCTTACATTTTTCCACTAGAAAAAAAAAATATTACTTAACCGCTCTTTAGATTAAAAAAAAAACCTAATTTTTAAATAGAAGATTCAAAAGTAATCTAAAGATTTATAAAACAAAGTGATAAATTTTGGTGAAAATTTTCGTGTTAAGATTAAAAATATATGAATGAAAAGTTTTCTGAAAACAACTTTCGGTCATACACATTAAACTTTCAAGAGTTGAAGTTTGACAAAAGACTTAAGAACTTGAACAAAATATTGTGTTTAACGATAGCCGAGCACTTATAGTTATTTGAAGATTTACTTTGAGTTAAAAATATTTAAAAAATGCTTGATAAAAGTTGTGGAATAAAAGCTGAAAGTTTTTTAATATTTCTTTTGTTTTACTCAAAATATATTTATATTTATTGAATAATAAAAAGTATTCAGCAACAAAGGGTATTAATAATAATATTAAAAATATTATAAACGCCGACCGCCTTCATTGCTCGGAAAAGATATTGTAGGGACTACGGTCGTCCCTGAATATTGTCAACACGCACGGTCAACGACCGACGAAACGACGTTCGAATATGTCCAAAGGTCGCATACCAGAACATTGATATTGTTTACCCGCAAATACTATTTACGATACATTCCACAGTAGAAAGAGAACGCATCGCGTTGTCTCGCCGTTTTCGCCAACAAATTATCTACCGACAATATTATTCGCGACGTCTGCAATATTTCGATCGACCACCTCGGCACGCACAGAGGGAGATAAAAATATATTGCGAGCGCACTTCTGAAATGTATATATACCTACTTACCGATAAATAAAGGATAACTTATCATTGATCATTTGACCATTTATCACTGTTTACTATTCATTGATTATTCACTCTCACTTTCCGCATTGCTAATCGACGTATTTTACTTTAAATACCAAACAATCAAAATCATCAGCACGTCCAACAAGGACATCCGCTAAAATATCAAGAAAAATTCGAATTCAAAATGACACATCATGCATTTCCGAATGAGATTATTTAAAAAGAAAAACTAAGGCAAATTTAAAAACACATAACTTTTAGCTGATCGACAGATAAAACAACACCCACGACATAGTTGGTGAGGTACCATTTATTTTCCAGCCCGGGGTTATCATGTTTGATTACCGTTCGTACGGTTGTCGTGGTTTCGAAAAAGTATTTGCAGTTTTCAACTTCGTCATAAGCCAAACCACATGGTGTAACATTCATTAATCCTTCATTCCCTGTGATGTGTAACTATTTCACATTGCTTCTAAAAACTTTAATATCTCCATAAATATAATAAAAACTGGGTTCAGATTTTAGGTATTCTTCCGTAAAACATTTACCCATTGAATGAAAAAATAATATTAATAATAATTAGCACTTTTCGGCCATATCAGAGATATTTTGTAAATATCGGGAATAAATTCACCAATACAATCAAACGTGTACCAGTGTGTGACGTAGGTATATTCATTCTAAAAAAACACTATGGGTAAGGAAGCGACGCTTTTCACGTCTCATTCTAACTCTACTTCGGTATATGGGAACGCAAGAAATAGAATCTCATTTCGCAGTTGTGTTTCTTCCTTCGAGGTATAAATCCTGAGACCAAGTCCCGTCTCTGGTCTCAGTAGCTCTCGAGCATCCATTTGATGCGGTCTCTTCGCCCATTTTGTGAACGTCGGCTGATGTTTTTTTCATGTTTTCAGCAATTAAATTTCAATTATAATCACTTTTGACTTCAAATTTAATCAATTTAAGTGATTGGCTATGAATATTCTTATTTTTTCAATTTTAAATCGCTCATTTTTACATGTGTATTGATGTGTATTAAATACACATTACGGAACGCGCGGATTTTTTTCAGCGCAGGAAGGGAAATGTTAAGACCACATACCATAGGCGCCTGCTTAGTTTTCACTTGTCTTTTTAAACAGTTTTTTTTGGTTGGTAGAGACTGACACACGTCAATTTCTCAAATATGCTATACAGTAAATAATGAAAGTTTACTTTTATCAAATATGTAACAAAATATCGATTTTTTAAAATAACAGTTGCATTTTTTTCTTAAAATAAAGCTCGACGAACTCTCGAGGCTTAAAAAAGTGGGTGATTCCAGGATATTAAAACAATAAGGATTAACAACTGCAACATGTTAAATTCAATTTAATAAGGAGACAAATGACCAGTGTAACAAATAAATTTAAATAGGGCTTTGTTTGACGAAAAACTAAAATTATAAAATACGTTACGAATCAGTTGAGACTTTGGAGAATTTACATTGAGAAAGTCTTTAGTGATGACAGAACTGGTAACCATATTACGTTAGAAGAAATCTTTGTCTCCTGCGACCCGTTGAGGAGTTGTGAGCTACCCATTATTATTATAAAGATTAGCGTTAAATGTTCCTAACAATGCGGAACTGTGCCGTCAGGAACCGTTCTCAATTACATATGCAAGCACAGTTTTCCCAGTCATTGTGTCTGTTCGGAAACTTAACTTTTTTTTAAATAGGGCTGCTTCGAATATTGACATATTTCATATCCCATAATCTAAAATTAAAATAAAAACTTCCAAGACTGGGGACGTTAGAAAGCACTCATGAATTAATTGAATTGAGTTTTTTTTATTATATTTTATTTTATATATTATTTAGAGTAAGGGAATTAACATAAGGAAGGTTTTAAACAAACAAGTCTTGTGCTTCCGATGGGAAAACCTTGAAACCGGTAGGGTTATACCGTTACAAAAAGTGGAATAAACAGTGTTTGATAAAACAAATTACAATGTCTTTAAACCTCTACAATATTTATACCTTAATTATATTTTTTTTTATAATTTAAAATATCAATGTAATTGGGCTAAGTCTGTATTATAAATTAAAATAAAAAAAACATTACATTATATGAACTTTGACATTTTTGGGGCCAATTAGTTAACCTTTGCTCACTAAATGATCCCAGAAAAGTATTTAAATAAATATAATTATTATTAGCAAGAAAACTCTTTTTATACAAATACACTTTAAATAAAAATATATGCATTTACCAAAATTGGTAGAATAACTTTATCCACAAAACACCATTTCTCATAATGTTGGTAAAATATGATACTCTTGTACAAGAATATTACCGGTAACTTGTGCAGTTTTCTATAGTTTTCCAGTCCCGCCGAAGTTCTCCCGGTGCATTTGAATATTTTACCATTCAATCATACGATTTGCATTCCACACATAGATGCAAGTTGCACAGGAACTGTTTCCCCTAAGCACAATCATAAACAATAGTTATTCTTGAGCATAAGCGAGTAAACTACTGCTCGGGAACCAACTATACTCGTACATGCTAAACACCGGGAATGCATGTAACTAGCACAGAACAGAGGTTCTCAAATTGTTTTTATTGACACGTGTTAACGCCACGTAAAAGGATAGTTTTCAATTATTTTGTATGACACAGCTTCCAAAAGCACTTAAGTGAGAAAAATAAATCCGTTCGAGGTGTTCTGGGAATGAGAAAAGGATAAACGAGATTGTATTTTATGTCACGTTCATTGTAATCATGACAAAACTGTTTCATTTCAATTTACATATTAACTTGCTTCTATATTAATCATTTTTCGTGTTCTATACCTTGTAACGATGTTCAGTAATTTTAATTTTAATTTTTTATCAACTTAAATATAAGCCTCAATTCTAATAAATAGCAAGTTATTTAGGTAAATACATTACATAAGGTTGTATTGGGGCAAATTTGTGAGCTGTCATAGGAGTCATCCTGGAATTTCCGAACTATAGTAAACAAGATGCCATTGTTCTTACTCGGGGGTTTCGGGTTCAATTCCCGTTGATAATATGTTTTTTTGAAAAGATTTCCGGTCTGGTTTTCACTTAATCTTCATTTACATATTTCTGGTTCTTTGGAAAAGTTCACCGCATAGCTATAACCTCGCTGATCTTTATTTTATAAAACAATAGTGTATACTAAACCAGGCTATTTTTGAGTTAAGAAAAGAAGTCAAATATTCACACCCCTCATTAAACGAGTATAACTGTTGGATCATCTAGATTCATACATCTTTTCATACCACTGTTTGGAATTTCTAGTATACTATATTTATTCTGCTTTTTTATCTCTTCTATAATATCCTGGTTTAACCAACTAACATTTTTTTTATAAATTATATTATAACCGATTGACTTTACGTCGACGAAGTATATAAAATAGATATTTAGAATGTACACACTATCTTTTAATTTAAATATTATTTATTTATAAAACACTTTTATTGCAAATACAATCTGACGGGATTATTGCCAGGTGGCGATCTCTCCCAACCAACCAGACAAAAGTTAATGAAGCAAGTTTCATGGTCGCCAAAAACCTTTTTATGTCTATCCATCCCCACAAATCCATGAACACAAACGCGAGTATACGCTTCAACTATGGACGACATTTTTCACGAAACGTGTTGTCGCGTCGACACTTTTCAACGTACTGACCTCGAAACGGTCTCGTTGCGGAGGGAAAGGGTCAGGCTACATGGAAGTGTAGCCAACATGTCGAAAATAAAATCCATCCGGTCGTGAGAGCCTCAGTTCACTTATTTTCTGGATACGCATAGTAATTTCAGACTTTCCTTTGTCTACTTTTCCTTGCTCTCTATTCATTTCAGATATTAGTTCTTAACTTTATTATTAAAATATTAACTAATTTAGGATTGATGAATTCTAAAAAAAATATTTTTAAAATAGTATTAGAAATGCACTTCATTTTTTGTTAGTCAAGTTAAAAGGCCGACGAACATATAACTTGAAAAAATAATAATTATAGAATTTTTTGTGTAAAATTAGACTTGATAAATACTTTAAGGCAGTCTTAGATTATCAATAACTATGATTAACCCTTCCAGTCCTGTGATGTGTAACTAGTACACATTGCTTCTAAAAACTTTAATATCTCTATAAATATTATAAATACTGGGTTCAGATTTAAGGTATTATTCCGTAATACATTTACGCATTGAATGAAAAAATAATATTAATAATAACTAGCACTTATCGGCCACATCAGAGATACTATATTTTGTGAAAATCGGGAATAAATTCACCAATACAATCAAACGTGTGCCAGTGTGTGACGTAGGTATATTCATTCTAAAAATCCGCTATGGGTGTAGAAGCGACGCTGTTTACGTCTCACTCTCACTCTACTTCGGTATATGGGAACGCAAGAAATATAATCTCAGTTCGCTCGCTTCTCTCGCTTCAGTAGCTTTCGAGCAGTCATTTGAGTGGTCGTTTCGACCGTTTTGTGAACGGCGGCCGATGTTTTTTTTATGTTTTAAGCAATTAAATTTCAATTATTATCACCTTTGACTTCAAATTTCATTAATTTAAACGATTGGCTATGAATATTCTTATTTTTTCGATCTTAAATCGCTCATTTTATTTTTACATATGTATTGAATACACAGCACCGAAACAAGAAGGTTTTTTTAGCACAGGAAGGGAAAGGTTTAAATAACATTTTTTTACTAAACGATCCATAAAATTTATTCCGCAACATAAAAAATATAAATACTCCGATAGCGTTGGGAATCAGTGTAACCGGATGTTGTCGCTACGCTAATAGTTTTCCCTTACAAACTTGTAAACACTGATTGCTGGGAACACCATAGAAACTTATGTCCCAGAATGCCTTTCCTGAATGCATTGCATTGGGAACAAGAACATGATCGTACTTCTCCTATTAACTTTCAAGCCAAATTGAATGTAACGTTAAGATTCTACAGAGAAGAAAAATCTTTAAAAGTTACGTTTTCATAAAATTTTGAAGATAATACAGAAAAAAATTATATAATCTTAGTAAATTTATAAAAAGCAGTCTTTTGACAAGTTTTTTCTTACTTATTTAACTTAAACACAATATAAAGTAACACACAATTCATAAATATAAGGTTTATTCCAACAATAATTAAGTAATTATTTCAATTTTAGTTTTATTGAATCTTCATGTAAGTTTAATATTAATTTAATGTAAATTTGTCAGTAATTTCTTTGTCTTCTTAAACTTTCTATAGACTCAAGAGTGTGTTACTGCAGGATTGTCCTCCTGTGATGCTGAGCTCCAGCTATTTCTCCATCGTTTCGGGGGTCTCCCTGGTGGACGCCGTCTATCCGGCACCCCATGCAGATCTATGTATGTAATTCATTCTCTGTGCATGTTTGTACCAGTATCGTCGACACTGTCGTCCCCATATGACCACATCTTGGACCTCACAGACCTCTCGAATTGTGGTGTTCCTTACACGATCACGCAAAGTCTTCCCCGCAATAGCGCGTGGAGTTCTAATTTCCGTTGTCCTTAGCGTACTTTTTGTCCTGACAGTGTTCGCCCTCACTTCGATGCCATATGTGAGGATAGGTCGCACACAGGTCTTATAAATGCGTACCTTGCTATCCGTTCTCATATCTTTATTCCTCCATATGACATCTCTCAGGCAGCCCGTCACAACTGCAGCTTTATCTACCTGAGACCTTACACATTTAAATGCCTTAAATTACTTGTCAATAATTTAAGGTATTTCAATTAACTTGTCAAGTGTGCTGTTGTTTTAATGTAATGTAAAATACTCATATAATGATGTGTATATAATCAAATGAACAAATTTATAAATAAAATTAACGTATTTATGTATTTAATACCATTATAGTGTTGTATAACACAACTTGGTGGAATTATTTCCACGTGGAAATATCTTCCGATGAACCAGAAGGATATTCAAGAAGCCTTTGATGAAACTAAACTGGAAGATCCAAGCTTTGTGAGTTCCAAAGGAAATCAAACCTGGAAGATACGTGCTTACCATCTAGGTCACGAATGTCTTCAATGGACGTCATAAAGGCCTTTTTGCTATATCGTAAATGTGGAAGAGGTAAAATATTGAAAGGAGCTGATAAACGTTATATAAATGCATGCACTGAGAGGAGTATAGAAAGTAATAGTGTATAATTCAATGTATAATTCATGGATAAGGGAAATACGAATTTAAGTTTTAAGTGTTAATTAGGATAAAGAAAACCACTTTGAGATTGTTGGGGCATTTAGAACGAGTTAGTAAATGAAACAAATTATCATAGCACAAATTTGTGTAAAGTGCGCGATAGAGGAACGCTTAAGGGGTGGATAAGGTGTATTATACTTTTCCAAATTATCGTCTTCTTTGTATACTATAAAGCCAAAAAAATAGAATATTCACTATAGGCAAATTGTTGAACACTTGTCTAAAATCTCAAGTGTTTGTTCGATTAATAAATTGTGAACTGTGCAGTTTATTGTGTCCTTGGCATATCTTAAATGGCTCTCTCACTTTTGTTCTCAACGTAAAGGGTTTTATTCTATAATGAGAAAGATCAGGGCATGCATTTACTCTATAATAAAAGTCACTCAATAAATTAATATTCTTTGTTATCATAATAAAAGGGCAATAAATATAGTACCGTTTAGGGAGCACAATCTCCTCAAGGGGATTTTCACTTGGAAATCGAACTCATTATTATTGGCAGTTAATAATATCATATAATAAAAATATTAAAAATCAAGAGTAACGATACGATGGTGACTGTGTCATTAGATTGGTAACTTTTATTCATATGTATTTGATTTTTAAAAAACTTTTAATTAAATTTTAAAACATTATATTTCCATATGATTCAATTGTCATTAAAATACAAACAAATGTTGGTTAGATTAATCCATTTTGTCATAAGATTGGATACTTCCCCAAATCTGCACACAACTTTGAAGTAAAATTTAAATATATGTCTGGACTTGGCACTTGTCTGCCATGATCAACCATTTAATTTATTATAGTCATAAATAGCTATTAAAAACACAACTCACAGTATTTATCGTAAATTTTAGTGTTTCGATGGGAGGGTGTCAGGCTTGGTCTTTGTCTCCTATCATCAAGCATTTATTAATTAGAATCATAAATTCGAAAATTTGTTTACATCAGACATACTTAATCGCTCTGAACCGATGGGAACACGTTAGTCATATAAAAGTCTTGTTGTGCTCCCCTGAAGATGAGGTGAAAGCCTTGAAACCGGTAGGGTTATACCGTCATAAGAAAGTGGAATAAACAGTGTTTGTTAAAAATAAATTACTTAGTCATATCAGTTTACACGGTCCTCTTAAAATTTGTTTACACGGTCCTCTTAAAATCCTCACGATATATACCACGAATGAAATTTTAATAGCTATTTATGATTATTATAAATTAAATGCTTGATGATAGGAGACAAAGATCAAGCCTGACACCCTCCCATCGAAACACTAAAATTTACGATAAACACTGTGAATTGAGTTTTTAATAGCTATTGATGACTATAATAAATTAAATGGTTGATCATGGCAGACAAGTTCCAAGTCCTGTCTCTATCTGCTCGTCTTAATTAAATATATTGTTAATTTACTGCAAATATGTGTTTTATTGTGTATTTCCACCTGTCCAAGCACTAACGACTGACTACTTCTTCCCACGATACCTTGAGGTCTAATTGAGCCTTGCTTTGCCTCTACACTGAGCTACCGGATTTAAATATATATACATTGTTACATCTAGGGTTCTAGTAATGCAATAGAAGTGTTTAAATAAGGGAATTGAAGGTTAAACATATTATATAACAAAACATTCTATTTTCCTTTGACTTAATTTTCATTATACGAGTACAAATAGTCTTGTTGGGTAAACGCATTTTGCCGTAAAATTGACTACTTCAACAAATCTGCATAGGACTGAAGATTTTTTTTAAATATAACAAAACTTTTGACAACAAACAATTGTCATTAAAATATAAAAAAAACCGTCTTGTAAGGGTAACCTATTTTGTGATTAGATAAGATAATTCTCCCGATCTGCATATGAATTTGAAGACAGCTTTAAATATAACAAAACTTTAAAAAATGTTTAATATTTCTATAATTCAATTATCATAAATATACAAATAATTAAGGTTAACCCGTTTTGCTCTTATCCTTTTTAATCGGCTATAAAATTTAAGCAGTTATTTTTTATTTCTTTAGGAATATATTTTTTATCTTGTTTTACATATATCAAGGCGCCCATAATTTTCTATTGTATTCTGTGTTAAATAAATTTAGAAAACTTCCGAAATAGACCCCAAGTTTTGAAATTTTCCGTCCTTTCATGTAAATTTATAGCCTTGCTCAAAATAGTGGAATTTTTATTGCCGCTTTAGGAAACTCCATTAAAGATAACCGGGCTGGTTCCAGTACGTTAGAGGACCACTTTTCATAACTCAAGAACAAGTGACAAGAGTTTTTTTTTTCTAACATCAAAGACTGTTATTACAAAAGAAACTGTCTCTCCTTTATAATGTTATTAACATGTCCCAACCGTAAAAGTGACAAAGCAACGAGCCGAGTCTACAAAAACAGCAACGTTCACGGCCAAATTGAGTTAAAAATGAAAAATAACACCCCATCCTACATCTATTTTTTATTTTTTTTTCTCCCTGTTTTTAAATATTTAAATTATGTCTATAATGGATTTTAATTTGAAATGTAATAATGATTGTAACTTATTGATTAAGGGCTGTGAAGATTATTGAATGGAAACATCATCATTAAGCCAAGTTATTATTGGTGTAAGCAGAAAAAACAGATCAACACTTATTTCTGTCTTGACACACATTTTTCCCTACTGCCTCGTCCATACACATTTTGATGCATAAGTACGAGTCCACTCTTATTATAAACGTTTTCCACTATTTCAAAATTTGATTTATTTAGTCGGGCCACGTTTTTTCAGGTCTTCCCGAATTTCTCGTACCTTCTATAGAACTCGTATAGATTATTTGGTTAATATTTGAACATTAATTATTTCTGTTAAGCCATGTTAATTTCCTACCTCAGTGTTATTTTCTTCGTTCTTGCACTGATCTTCTTTCAATATCCAACTCTTTCTAAATTATCATTTTTTTTATTATATCATACGTTGTTTTTCCACAAAATTTACAGCAAAATATGAATGAAAAATATGGACTTCTTAAACAAAAAGATCTATTACAATTTGCTCAACGGATAAAATTTGTTTTTTTTTTTTTTTAATATTTAACTGTTTAAACTTTCATCAATTAAATTGTAATAGTGATAAAAAGGTTCGAGTCTGATTGTCATATATATGGAAGTAAGTGGGAAGAAATTACCACATGGTAATAAAATCATCAAACTGAACAGTATGTAATAAAAATGTCATATAATGCATAGGCGCAACTTTCCTTTGATTCTCTTTTCTAAATTATTTTTAATATTTTTCAATGATAATATACAATTGTATTATTTTTTCAACAACTCATTAATTAAAACAAAAAAATGTGACACATTTTTCTATGTTTCTTATTTTACGAAATATTTAAACTTTTTTCCGTTAACGATTTGGCTATATGAAATTAAAAATATGCAAACTTTTTTTAATTTTTCATCACAATCAAGTCTTATTTGAAACATTCCATAAGTCATTGGGTTGAAAAAGTAAATCATTTCCTATATTTTGCTGCTGTATCGTGAAATTGCCTATTGATTGTTAAACAGTTAGATCATTTCCCTAATTGTTATTCACTAAATCATTGTATTAATCAAATATGTATATAGTACAGCTAACAATGTATTTAACCTCGCCACGTAATTTAAGCTGTGGGCATTGTAAAAATAAAATTTTAAGGAATCTTTGCAGCACGGCATTTTGCTTACAAAAATATTTAATTTATTTAATACTCTTCGTAGTGTATAACTATGTCACGATTATTTTTATTTCCAATGGCGGTCTTTTCTGCCCAATTATACAACTGTATTACAATTTCTTAAGTGAAATGTAGGGGATTTACATTCTTGATATAAATGAAAAAAAATCAGCAATGTTAAAATACCAATTTTACAAGCTCATTAGTGACCAGAAGATAAGAAGTGGGATTAAAAAGAGAATGATGGAACACCAGGATAAACACCTTATGTAACTAAATGGAAAAGTTATGTTATAATTTCAGTTTTTAAAGACTTTTGCCGCTATATTAAAAATAACTAATTTTAAGCCTAATCTGCCAGCAACACTACCGTCATCAAATTTATTGATTATTCTAATGTATTGTAGAATTCCACAAAGTTTCTGCTGAAATCTAACATGAAGAATTTTTTTGTAAGGAATTTTTTTTTCACGTGATTTGAAACAGAATAATGTCATGTGAGTATGGATGAAGGAAATCATTGATCTTTGCTGGACTTCATAACGAGGATCCTCTCGTCATTCTAACGTCAATTCAGTTGGAAAGTGAAGCTGTGCCATGGAGTGAGCTGCTACATACTAGCAAACGCACCATCCATACCACAGTAATATATCCGATGGCTTACCGAAGTGGAGCACGTTGGTATGTTTTTTTTTCTCTCTTTTTGAAAGAATAGATATGAACTAAGTCATGCTTATCCTTACACCCCCAAATCATATGTGGAAATATATCGGTCTCATTCGAGGGGAGTAGCACAGCGCGGGGTTCGAACCGACGACCTTCTGCACGGAAGTCCAGTACGTTAGCGCACGGCCATGCACCTCAACTAGATGAGGTAAATACTGTTTGTGTGAATAGATATATATGAAAGTCTATCTTATCTGCCTATAACGATATGAATTGTTTTGTATTTAATTTTTGTTGTATAGAGTACAACCTAGTGGAACTATTTCCATGTGACAACCTCTTCCAACTAACTAGATATATGTTTTAAAAGCCTTAAGTGAAAACCAGACTTGAATTACGAAATACCAACGCGAGTTGAACCTGCAGCCCTCGAGCTGGAAAACAGGCAACTTAGCAACCAGTTGTCATATATGAATATGGATAAAACAAAAGCTGTTTAAACAGAGTTGTGTCGAAATGATTTTTTTTGCCAGCTGCTGAAGGGATATGGTGTGATGCATGCGTATAATTTATCAAATCAAAATTAAAATCCAATCCGAAAGGCCTGTGAGATCCAAGATGTGGTCAGATGGGGACGACAGCGTCGATGATACTGGTACCAACATGTACAGATAATGAATTTCACAAGAATTACATACATAGCTCTGCATGGGATGCCGGATGGACGGCGTCGATAGCTGGAGTTCAGCATCACAGGAGGAGAGATAGCTGGAGTTCAGCATCACAGGAGGACAATCCTGCAGCAACATACTCATGAGTCTATATAAATTCTGAGAAGAAGAAGAAGAAAATTAAATATTTTATATTGCTAACCTAAGTCAATTCATATTTTTTTAATTTATTAAACTTGCTTTTTGAAATATTTAAGTGTACTGCACTGAATTAAAAATGAACAATATTAATTTAAATGTACTCAAATTAAAAACTGTTTCAAAGTGCAGATTTTTTTTACTAATCGGTTCAATTTTTGCGCTTATTTGTGTGTATCGGGTTAAGTTTCTCGAGTCTTCTATTAATCTTGTCGAAAACAGTAATAGAGCCACCGAAACTTCGGTTTGTAATTGAGCACGGTTCCTAAAACCCCAACCAATCTCCACAAATATGCCGATACTAAGTAAACTCCAAGAAACACAGAAATACTCCATCTTTCATAAGAACGAACTAACCATTGTTGTCACGATTCCAGAAGATCCAAAGTTGGTATCTTTTTGCTTTTATGAAATAATGACCGATTGTTTGCACTGATGGTAAAAATAAACGAGTTGGTCTTTCCACTGTGCTTGGATATAATTGTTATTGTACGGAAAGTACCAACTAGCCAATTAAACGCAATTATTAGAAACGTTTGGATAACTGCCGTTTATGTTTGATTTTCCGAAAGAAATATCGAATGCGATTGGAGTACGATTAATAATAACTGGTTTATTTACTTCAGTGGTTTTTTAGTCAAGTAATGTATTCAGTTAAGTTGTAATTTCCTCTAAGGTTATTTATTTATTATGAAAATTAACGAAATAAAAAAAAATTTACATTAAAAAAAGATATGGTATACGTAAATGTTTAACTTTGGAAACATATATGTTTCAAAATATAATGCATACCAATATTAAATACAGCACAAAACATATCATTTTTTTAAATTCAATCGTTAATATACATCTTATAAAATATAACTAAAAACTTTAAATTATAATCAATCTCTCGTTATAAGAAATAACAAAAAAATTTAACATTATCTTCCAGTCAAGACCTTACTAAGATTCTGGAAATGTTAGAGAAGGGCCTCTGTGAACTCAACAATATCTATATTGAAAATATTCATCAAACCAAAAATAAAGTTACCTAGTTTATTGAGATGCATAGCCGCGTGGTAACACGCTGGACTTCTGTGTGGAATGTCATCGGTTCAAACCCCGCGCTGTGCTACTCCAGTCGAACGACATAGGCACTTTTTCCGCCTAGTGTTCGAGGGGATTAAGGATACCTACGACTTCGGTCATATCTATTCTTTAAAAAAAAAATGTTGTATTCTCACGAATTTATGAATTTAAGGTGGCAACTGTCAAAATTGAAACTGTGGAAACGATGTCATACTCAAGAGTACCACACATTGCACTGCATGACCACTTAATTCTTGTTAACCTTCTGGAACACCATTTGGGTGGAACGGTAAGGAACACGCATTTTGCAAGAAACGATACTTTTTTTACTTTATCTCTTCTCTATTTTTTTATTTAACCTTTCGCTTCCTGTGCTAAAAAAATCCGCCCGTTTCAGTGCTGTCTATTCAATATACATCAATACACATACGAGTATATAAATGAGCGATTTAAAATCGAGAAAATAAAAAATTTTAAATGTAAAAGTATTCACAGCCAATCGCTAAAATTAATTAAATTTGAATTCAAAAGTGATAATAATTTAAAGTTAATTGCTGAAAACATGAAAAAAAACATCGGCTGACGTTCACAAAACGGGCAAAGACACCATCTCAGATGAACGCACTAGAGCGACTGAAACCTGAGACGGGCTAACTCTGTGTATGTTATACCTCGAAGGAAGAAACACAACTGCAAACTGAGATTCTATTTCTTGCGTTCCCATATACAGAAGTAGAGTGAGAGTAAGACGTGAATAGCGTCGCTTCCTCACCCATAGCGCTTTTTTAGAATGAATATACCTACGTCACATACTGGTACACGTTTGATTGTATTGGTGAATTTATTCCCGATTTTCACAAAATATCTCTGACGTGGCCAATAAGTGCTATTTTTTTTCATTCAATGCGTAAGTATATTACGGAGGAATACCTAAAATCTGAACCCAGTATTTATTATATTTATAGAGATATTAAAGTTTTTAGAAGCAATGTGTACTAGTTACACATCACAGGGAAGGAAGGGTTAAAAAAGTATTTGTCCTTTCTACTGGATCCATGAATTTAATATTTATCGAAAAATCTGTCGTTTATTTCATCTTTATTATGGGTTTACTTTTGTCCGATGTTCTGCCATACTTCAGTCCTTACGAGCTTCTAAAAAATAATATGCTTTCAGCGGCATGTCTGAAGTAGCGACAAATATTT
This sequence comes from Odontocerum albicorne, assembly GCA_949825065.1. Classification (NCBI taxonomy): domain Eukaryota; kingdom Metazoa; phylum Arthropoda; class Insecta; order Trichoptera; family Odontoceridae; genus Odontocerum; species Odontocerum albicorne. The sequence goes on along the minus strand of OX463853.1, from coordinate 4,792,118 downwards.
ATTTTGTATATTATAAACACTGTATTTTAATACTTCAAACATGTCGTTAGATGAGATGACGACAATTAAGAGAAGGTGGTAGTGACTGGAAGTATTGAGCAAGAGAACGGTATTCAGCAAGATAGAAATACCAAATCAAAGAGATGACAAGTTCCTAATTGAATACTGCACCCATCATGGATCAGATGAAATAGATAAAATAACGACAATTATGAGAAGGTGGTAGTGACTATAAGTGTTGAGCAAGAGAATAGTATTCAGCAAGGTAGAAATACCAAATCAAAGAGACGACAAGCTCCTAATTGAATACTACACTCATCATGGTTCAGAGGAAATTACGACAATTAAGAGAAGGTGGTAGTGACTGGAAGTGTTGAGCAAGAGAACGGTATTCAGCAAGATAGAAATACCAAATCAAAGAGATGATAAGTTCCTAATTGAATACTGCACTCATCATGTCTCAGGGCCAGGAGTTATGGAGGCGAATCATTAGTTGAATTTCATATTATCAGCATACCACGACGCTCACCTTTGACCAACACGAGTAAGAACAAGTGTTTTTTTATAGCTATTCTTGAAGAACAGAAACGTATGTATCATTATATAAAAGTCTATATGATGCGGCATATGACAATTCATACTTATTATTCTAACATTATAATATTTAACTATGAATTTCTTTTTATTTCACCTTCTTCTTCTTCCCAGTGTCCTATCAGGTCCTCCCAACGTTGAATATCACCTGAGAGTAGACATCTTTGTCCCCGGCAGACCGAAAAAGATCTCCAATGCCCCTTATGCCAGTCCAATCATGTATATTGCCGAGCCAGGAGATTTGCTTCCTGCCAACACCTCTTCGGCTTTCTATTTTGCCTTGGATGATCAAGTGCAGTAATTTATACTTTGATCCTCTAAGTGCATGACCCAAGTAGGACACCTTTCGGATTTTAATATTAGTCAGCAACTCTCATTTATTTTACCAATTAAATTCATTCCCGTGGCACATATTTTTATCTCCTATCTCGAGGCTCTCTTCAGACGTACTTAATAACATGACACTAGTCTAATCTAATCATTAATCTCGTTACAAACTGAGATCATGTCGTTTAAAGGGAACCTGGCGAAAGAAAGTAGAAAAAGTGTCACGGAACTTAATTAATTAGTAGAAAACAAAGTTATTTATTATAAAATGTATTAAAATGGAGTTCAATAAATTTAAAACCGAGACCTTTGATAAATGAATTACTATTAATTTATCATATTCCATTTCTTTATTTTATTCCCTATGGAATCTTAGAAAATTCCTATGAATTCAGGTTTTCATTAAAAATATCGATTTTCACCAATTAAAGTAAGACCGAGGCTTAACAAAGCGTCGAGACGTTAAAAAATAAAGAAAATAAATTTCTCTGACATTAATACCATTTCTGAAGGGCTATTTAAATAATATTTCCACTAACGACTTGGTATTATTTTTTCTTTATGGTAGCAATTTATCATTTTATTGTCTATGCTTCGAATAAATATAAAAAAACTAGAAGGGACTAAAATGGCGCTTTATTAATAATTAAAAGTAACTTTTACTCGTTTCCATTTAACGAAACGATTTTTTTTAAATGTATTTTTAATTCTTTATGAAAATCCAATTACTATTTCCCTTTACTACATTTTCCTTTGATATCGGTAAAAGATTTTGTGATAGGAAAAGTAAATAAAACACCTGTATGATTTTTTCATAACTATTTAATAATGGGTCCTTAGGTTGTGAACTTATTTGTTGAAAATTTTGAGTTTTTTTTTTATTTCTTATAAGAAAGGAAATACACAAATACCATCACGACACTTTCTTATCAGACAGACAAGGAAAAGAGAGCGCCTAAATTTCTTATCGTGACATATATTTAACCTTTTCCACACTTATTTATTTATTTAACACTTTTATTGCAAAAATAATCTAGCGGGATTATTGCCAGGCGGCAATCACTTAGAACCAACCAGACAAAAGTGTATGAAGCAAGTTACGTAGTCGCATACATTATTCAAATGACTTTCCATCCCCACGAAATCCATAAACATATACATAAGCACATGCCCACGAGCCCCACAAAGACGGACAATCACCCGAACATTCATTTTCATATAAAGTGAGATATTATCAATCAAAAGGAAATGAAGGGATGGTGGAGAGGAAAGGAAAAGAAAAAACGGGAATGAAACACGTTATTTTACTGACTAGAAATGAAGAGTTTTTTCAGTCACTTCTTAAAGCATACCAAGGTCGGAGCGAGTTTTATATTGTTTGTAACTGATTCCAGAGTGTCACTGCATGGACAGTAAAGGACGATGTAAAAAATGAAGAGTCGTGAACTGGAAAGGCCAATAGACAATCTCTGTTTGAGCGTAGCGCTAATCCATGATTGGAAAGACACAATTATACACATTTTAACAAAACTTCAAAGATTTCTCATACTTTTACATTTACTTCTTTAAAATATCATTCACTTGAACAAACCATATTTTTCCATTATCTTCTTTCATCACGCTTTCCACGTACATTTGCATTGTATATGTTTTGACAAACAATAACAAAGTGACAATTTTTAGAAGGACATTCAGGAAGAAGGCCCTCTGCAAGGGCCTTATAATTCTGGATTTGAGTCCACAATTATTGACAGATTAAAAGTATTACAAAATAAATATGTTAAATTAAAGTCAATGATAGGAAGCTGATAGCTGCGGCCATTAGACAAGGTACTTCCCTGCATCTGCATATGTTTATAAAAACACATTTGGCTAGAAAACCGCGGAAAACTTTTCAACAGAAGACGAAATGCAAATAAATCTTTGTAAACTTCCAATAGGTAATAGAAACACATTGAACTTTGAGTGTAGTTTGTGTACATTAACACATTGATCAATAAGTCCCGGGACTAACTACTAAAACAACATTGGTTTGCCAAAATTCTTCTTTATTCATCAACATTGCCTTCTTCAAGAGCGATACATTCATTCCAACGCTTTCCTAACTTTTCTATGCCAGCCGTGTAGAACGATTTATCTTTGGTTGCTTTTTGGTCGCTTCGGATGACTTTCACCGGCTGCTTGTGGTGGATCCAAGTTTCACCCATTGTCACATACCGACGCAAAAACTCCTGTTTATTTCGCGTAAACAGTGCCAAACAGCGCTCTGAATTATCGACGCGTTATTGGTTCTGTTCCATTGTTACCAAACGCAGCACCCATTTCGAAAATTGCTTTTTCATGACCAAATGTTCATGCAAAATAGTGTAAACACTACCAAATGATATTTTCAGGATGTCAGTTATCTCACGCAACTTAATTTTGCAATTTTCCATCACAATTTTGAGTTTTTTTTATGTTTTCTGGTGTAACAGCCTCATTTGGACGACCAGAGCGTTCAGCATCATTTGTGTCTGTAGGACCGCGTTTGAAATCAGCATACCATCGACAAATGGTTGTTTTCGACCGGGCAGAGCCCGGATAACACTTTTTTAGCCGTCGCTGAGTTTAAACGGTATTTTTTCCTATTAAAAAGCAATGTTTTATCAACACAAGAAATTTGTTTTTTTCCATTGTTTTGAAATTAGCAAAAGGAGCGTCACTAAAACCAATGTAACTCAATGACACAATGTCGGAATGACATGAAAGTTTGACACGTAACTTTTAAAGGTTGGTACTAACTGAGAATGGCATGGATTTCTTGTTAGATACGCCATCTGTTGGTTAGTCCCGGGACTTATTGATCGATGTGTTATGTTCATATAAAATAATGTTAATTAATTTTGACAAGACCTCCTAAAAAGGGTTGTGTTCAAGTGCTTTCCAAAGCTGTTTAGTATTTTTTTATTTGTTGGTTTTATGTGCCCAAAGGAGCTCTGAAAGCTCTTCTTCATCTTACTTAGAACATGAGCTTTAAGATATCATTCATCAAATAAAATCAAATGTGTCAGAACATTTCTTGGAATTTGTTGGACACTCAAGGTATATAATAGTCAAATAATGTATACCTTTAAGATGCGGTCCTTCAGGATATAGAGCTCTTGCGTATTTCATATACCACTAAGAGCTCAAGGTTGAGATATCCCTTTGCTGTGCTAGTGCTGTGTAGGAATACAAATATTTCGATACTTTGGACAAGCGTGGATGAGAAACACATCCTGGAATGGTTAATTCTTACGGAAATGGCAAAGAACCCATCCGATAAAGTGATCAGATGAAAAACAGAAAATTGTTTCACCAGGTGCTCCGTAGTTCAAGAGATTATAGCGACCATGCGTGCGGTCACTGAACCCATTGAGGTGACCCTTGGCCGACCGGTCATTGAACTCGCATTGTAAGGAATGCGAGACAAGCACTGGGCGAAGGTCGTCCGCGCGGTCATTGAACTCACTAGTAGCGAACAGCAAAAGCGAGACACCGATATATCGCTTGCCTCTCCTGCAGACCGTAGTATGAAATGTAAATGGAACAAGTGACAATAACCATGTGTCCGGCGAAGCGAGACGGTGACATGTTCTGCGCTGTTCTATACATTATAAATACAGACGCTTTCAATAAACTCTCTCTCTTTGCTTATCTCGATCTCGACGACTTTTATTCAAACAACCTCATCCTTCTATGCGAAACACAAGTCCCTTAAAGATCATTTGTGCTGGAGAAAGAAAGTTAAAAGCCATGGTGACCATGATCCTCAGTTCTATGACCACGACCAAAAAAAGACAATACTGTATTGTATTTTAAAACACTTTCAAGGTTTACAGTACAATAAGGCGAGTATGTTTCCATATGGCAATTTTTTTCAACCAAACATAAATATATTATAGAGGCTTTAAATGAAAACCAGAATGGAACTTTATTTGAAAGTCAAGTGGCCACGGGAATCACACATACAATGTTGAGATAAAAAAAACTTTCCTTCCAACTACAGCACAAAGCATATCAATTGAAAAATTAAAACCTGGACCTAGCGATGTTTAAGAAAAAACATTCAGAAAAGTGGTTCTCCACTTAACGATATGTTTTAAAATCAGTTCATCACTTAACCCTTCCTATCCTGTGATGTGTAACTAGTATACATTGCTTCTAAATACTTTAATATCTCTATGAATATAATTAATACTAGGTAAAGATTTTAGGTATTCCTCCGTAATACATTTACGCATTGAATGAAAAAAATAATATTAATAATAATTATCACTTATCAGCCACATCAGAGATATTTTGTGAAAATCGAGAATAAATTCACCAAAACAATGAAACGTGTGGCAGTGTGTGACACAGTATATTCATTCTAAAAAACCGTCATGGGTGAGAAAGCGACGTTATTCACGTCTTACTCTCACTCTACTTCAGTATATGGGAACGCTAAAAATATAATCCCAGTTCGCTCGCTTCTCTCTTTTTAGTAGCTAGCCGAATTTCGTTCGTGGTGGTTGCTCCGTCCATTTTATTGAACGTCGCCCGATGTTTTTTTTCATGTTTTCAGCAATTAAATTTCAATTATTATCACTTTTAACTTCAAATTTAATTAATTTAAGCGATTGGCTATGAATATCCATATTTTTCCGATTTTAAATCGCTCATTTTTAGATATGTATTGATGTGTATTGAGTACACATCACCGGAACGGGCGGATTTTTTAGCACAGGAAGGGAAAGTTTAAATACTCGTGTACGTTATATTATATTTAAGGACAAAAAAATATTGAAGAATTTTTTATGAATATAAAAATTTGACATTATCATTTTAATTATCTTGTCTCATGGTTTATTGTTTATCTTAGATGTATATTTAACCTGGGATAGTACGATCATTTAACCTGGGTAAGTACGATCATATAACTTAGATGTATATTTAACCTGGGAAAATACCATAATTTAACCTGGGAAAGTACGATCATATAACTTAGATGTATATTTAACCTGGGAAAATACCATAATTTAACCTGGGAAAGTACGATCATATATCTTAGATGTATATTTAACCTGGGAAAATACCATAATTTAACCTGGGAAAGTACGATCATATAACTAAGATGTATATTTAGCCTGGGAAAGTACGATCATATAACTTCATACCAGAAGGAAGCTGAATGGGTTGAACGTAAGAAATAGACGCCAAATTTCCATACTGTCACTACTGTACGAGTATAATATCCTTTACTGCCCCACGGCACTTTTTTTTATCTAACCGAGAATATTCAGCTTCTTTCCGATCATGGACTTGCGTTATGCGCAATCAGGGATTGTTCATTTACTTTTCCAGTTCATATCTCTTATTTCATTTTGTCGTCCCTTAATGTCCATGCAGTGAGATTCTGGAACCAATTACAAATTAATGTAAGGCTCACTCCGTCATTGGCATGATTTAAAAAGCGATTGAAATAACCGTTAATTTCTAGTCAGTAATATAACGTGCTTCCTTCTTGATTGTTGTTTCATCTCTACCATCCCTTTCTTTTCCTTTGATTTAAAAAATTTAATTTTTATTGTGCTTTGTTTTATAAGTACTGTTTATTCCACTTTTGGTCAAAAAGTGTATTAAACCGTGTTTGATAAAAAACACCGTACAATGTATTTAAATCTCCGCAATGTTTATGCCTTAACTAAATATGATATATTTCATATATTGTTTATAGTTAAGGCATTAACGTTGTGGAGGTTTAAAGACATTGTTATTTATTTTATCAAACATTGTTTATTCCCCTTTTTGTAACGGTATGATCCTACCGGTTTCAAGGTTTTCACCTCATCTTTAGAGAAGCACAGCGAGGTGAACATCTGGTAAACACATATATCCCAAAAATCTCTCAGCTGCTGGCCGAGATCGTCCCACGCCTCCCTCATCCCTCAGTCCCTAACCGTTCGAAACGTATATATCGGTACCAGTTCGAACAAAATTCAGTCTTGTTTGTGGTCCCCTGATGATGAGGTGAATGCCTTGAAACCGGTAGAGTTATACCGTTACAAAAAACGGAATAAACAGTGTTTGATAACACAAATTACAATGATATATTTCAGTTTTAGTTTCATATATTTTGTAAAAGTGAACAATTATTTGAATACATTTTGCGACTGTGTAACTTCCTTTGTTTATTTTTATCTGGTTAGTAGAAGGAGATTGCCACCTGGTAACAAACCCACCAAATTGTTTTACAATGAAGCATTACATAAATAAATAAATAACTTGTTAAATCTTTATAAAAAGTTTATAATTACCATCGATAACACCGTGACCATTTTGACTCTATGAATTTGACGAGTGGACCTTGTCAATTATGCGCTGCTTAAGCACACTTCCTTAATTATGAATAAAGTCATCATAGTTTATGAATAAAGTCATCATAGTTTATGAATAAAGTCATCACTTAAGTACACTGCTTAAGTACACTTAATTATGAATAAAGTCATCATAGTTTATGAATAAAGTCATCATAGTTTATGAATAAAGTCATCACTTAAGTACACTGCTTAAGTACACTTAATTATGAATAAAGTCATCATAGTTTATGAATAAAGTCATCATAGTTTATGAATAAAGTCATCACTTAAGTACACTGCTTAAGTACACTTAATTATGAATAAAGTCATCATAGTTTATGAATAAAGTCATCACGTCAATTATGAATAAAGTCATCACTTAATTATGAATAAAGTCATCATAGTTTGCGCTAAGCACTTCAAAATATGCACATTATTTGAAGTATTAATGTAATAAATTATAGCGAAACTTTGTGTAGTCAGTAAGATTTAATCTTACGTCTCCCAACTCCGTTATATCGACCAAGAGATATTTCCGCAAAACTTATCTCCAGCACGTTTTCAAGGAGTCTGTACAATGGACCACTCGAAGATCTAGAGGATACATGTTGATTTAGCGGCTTGATCCTGTGATAGTAAATATTTGCTCCAGAGATAATTTATTGGATTTCTTACTCCCAATACGATCATATTTCATCTTACCTGTCCTCACAAAAATAAATTGAGATAAATATATAAATTATTTAAGATCAATCGAAAAACATAATATTTTCATATCGCTTGTATTATGTGAAATAAAATAAAAAGTGTTTTCATAATACACATAAACATACCATCACGTCATTTTTCTGGTGAGTTAGGCAAAGATAACAGAGCACCAGGTGTTCTAATCCCAACACATATTTCACTTCTATCACGTTCATAAACCTTTTCATACAGCTCCTGCGATTTCTCTTATGTCTTATATTTCTTTATTTTCAAATTTCATTTCCATGATATTATTTTACCACTCCCTTCACTCACATTTGCACTGTATATTTGTTTTGTTAGTATTTCTTCATTCATTCGTTCCACATGCCCAAATCTATCGAAGAATGCTCTTGTTCATTTTATTTATTATATCATAATAAGTAATTTAAAAAGACTGGATAAGTAACTGGTTCACTATACATCTCAAATCCATTCTCTGGCACTACCATCGAGAGGAAGGGAAGATGCAGACTCAGCAGATACACATGACACGCATGGCAACTAATGAAATGTTCACCATTCCTAGAGTTAAAACCTCTTTTGCCCAAAGGCAATATGCTTATTTGGCTCCCATGACATACACTGGCGTGCCGAATTCAATAAAGGCAAAGGTAGGAAAACCATTTAAATAAATAAATAAATATAAATATTAGGTTTATTGACAGCAACATAGTATGTACAAGATCACACCTGAATAACATTTCTAAAAACACATAAATTGCAGACAATACATCAGACGCAGAAGCTATCAAAAGGTCTGGGCTCATCTAATAGCATCCCCTCGGCCAAAATACACCCCACCAATATAGGGCGAACCCAGCCACGGGGACACCAGATGTTTTTCAGCCCACACCCTTAGACACGTAGAAACAGGAATATATACAAAATTTAGACAGTCGATCGGAGCGTGGTTGTTATTGCGACAGAATTTTGAGTACTTGGGCTTTCAGGATGAATGACGTGTGGAAAAGATTTGTGTGGGCTCGTGAGTGTGGGTTTCTTCTTGTTGTTTTCAATTTTGCTGTTTTTGTGTTTCTGTATTTTTTTCATTTTTATTCATATGATTGTGTGCGGTATATTGTGGGATGAATATTTTTGGTCTTTCTGGAGTGATGATGTATGAGGAGATTAATTTCGCATGATGTTTCCAGTTGTAATTGAGTGTCACTGTTTGTCAGGTTGATGAGAACGTGCAATAGGGTTTTGTTTTTGTGTAATCAAAAATCGGAAAGAAGTATCGATTTATTTTTTCATGCTAAATATCCTCAGTGAGATACAGGCAAAAGCCTAGTTTACTGGGGATACGACAAATGAAAGGCAACAAACCCAGGTCCATTAAAATTGTATGTCCAAATTAAATAACCGGTTGTGTTTTCACAAATTGTGTATATTTCTTGTCATGTGTAATAATAAATAAATTAATTAATTAATTTAAAAAAAATTAAACATCTTGCATATTTTAATAAGTTCAGTTTATTAAGTAGCGCTTTTTTAGATGATCTTCATGGTCGGGAAAGATAATTACATGTATCAAATTATCTTAAAAAGATAATTACATGTATCAAATTATCTTAAAAAGATAATAACATGTATCAAATTATCTTAAAAAGATAATTACATGTATCAAATTATCTTAAAAAGATAATTACATGTATCAAATTATCTTAAAAAGATAATTACATGTATCAAATTATCTTAAAAAGATAATTACATGTATCAAATTATCTTAAAAAGATAATTACATGTATCAAATTATCTTAAAAAGATAATTACATGTATCAAATTATCTTAAAAAGATAATTACATGTATCAAATTATCTTAAAAAGATAATTACATGTATCAAATTATCTTAAAAAGATAATTACATGTATCAAATTATCTTTTTAGATGATCTTCATGGTCGGGAAAGATAATTACATGTATCAAATTATCTTAAAAAGATAATTACATGTATCAAATTATCTTAAAAAGATAATTACATGTATCAAATTATCTTAAAAAGATAATTACATGTATCAAATTATCTTAAAAAGATAATTACATGTATCAAATTATCTTAAAAAGATAATTACATGTATCAAATTATCTTAAAAAAAGTAAAAAAAAAATTATTTAACACGCAGTCGTTAATTCTCCGTTTTTAATATACCTGGAACGATCGAGTGTTTTTCCTTAAAATGTTAATCTAATAATTCTCTATGTAGGAGAAATTTTTCTGCTGAAAGTATTTTTTTATGCAAATAAAAAGATTCGTTCATTTTACAAGTAAAAGTTATTAATCACGACGTGGTTAAATACCTCGGCCTGCACCTTGACCGGCGACTGACGTGGAAAACCCATTTGAATACCATCAAACAGAAGGGTCACAAGGGCATAGGGGCTATCAGTTCGATATTTCATCGACGCAGCTTCCTTTCACCCAAAAATAAGCTCCTCCTCTATAAAACCCTTATTCGTCCTATCTTGACCTATGCTGCACCCGTTTGGGGTAGTGTGAGCAACACGGATCACCTGAAACTCCAGAGAGTGCAGAACAAGGCATTCAAGATATCTTTTAACACCCATCCCAGAACAAACCTTACCCGACTTCACGCTTAACAGCGAGAAGAAACCCTACAACACCACATCCTCGCTTGGACCGTGAAGTTCTATAAAAGCCAACAAAATCACAGAAATCCCTTAGTCGCTGCCCTGGGGGCTTACGAGAGTAAATCCGACCTACCCTTCCGTTATAAGCACAAGCTCCCGAAGCATTATCTGTTGCCTGACTAGTCCACCTACAGTATTAGCTGGGACGACCAAGGTCTGAGTGAATGTGATGAAATACAAGTAGCCTGAACGAGTGGACTTGTTTTTGCTGAATAATTAGTGTAAGAATTGTTATCTAGTTATAAGTAGTATGTAGGTGTTAATTATTTCTAAGATCTCATATATAAGATTGACATTTTTTTTAAAGTTTTATTTATAAACAAGCACATAACAGAGACATGCTTTAATTAAGCCTTTCAAGGCCGTACTTCTAAAGTACATAAAACTAGTCTAAATACTTTGATCTGACTTAGGAGTCAATCTGAGCCACTTGAAACCTACCACCTTACGAAACTTACAACCTTACGAAACCCACCATCTTACGAAACCTACCACCTTACAAAACCTACCACCTTACGAAACCTACCACCTTACGAAAGAAGTAAATAAGTTAATCTAATATATCTACTGACGTTAATCCTAGATGATTTATCTGTCAGTTTAATTTGTCATTATCAAGAATACAAAATGTATACTTCCTTGTATACATGAATGACAGACATTGGACTTAAAATGTTTAATGAAGTCACGCATGGTCGAACATAACATAAAAGTTAATATGAATACTTTATATACAATTTTTAAAAAGCTAAAAATATTCAATAAAATAAGTCGTCACTTAGCAACATAAAAATCACCAAAATAAATCAATATTTATTCACAAAAACACATTTGTTCACTGTGAAGTAGCCCATTACCCTCCAGTAAGATTAGTTGTAAATTAAGAGCCACAATCTCATTCCCTTACGCTTCACATTTTTTTGTAATGTTTTTAATCTGTCCATAGTAGTGGGTTCAAATCCCAAGCTGTTAGAACGCCTTATAATCAAGTCTGGTCTTTAAATGGTATTTTATTAACAGACCTTTTATTATCATTTCAAAATGTTATTATGTGGTGCTACACGCTAATATAATATTAAGTAGAGCGTTGACTATTTTTTACTATTTTTTATTGTTAACATAAAGAATTGATGACTCCTTCATATTAAATATCCTTTTAATAAGCTTTTTTTTGGACTTCTAATTATTTTTCGAAGTTTGGAAAGACGTAAGAAAAACCATGCGACATCTGATGAATTGAAGAAGAATATATTACTGGGTGCTGGTGTTTTGAACTTCTACAACGTATCGCGTGATATATACATGTGTAATTGAGTGTCACTGTTAGTCAGGTTGATGAGAGTGTGCAACGGGGTTTTATAAATAAAAAAATCGGAAAGAAATATCGATTTATTTCTTCATGATATATGTCCTCAGTGAGATACAGGCAAAAGCCTAGTTTACTGGGTACACGACAAATGAAAGACAACATACCCAGATCCATTAAAATTGTGTGTCCAAATTTAATTACCTGTTGTTTTTTTGTCACAAATGATGTATATTTCTTGTACTGTGTAAAATAAATAAAAAATAAAATAAATCGCATTCCACCTTGTACACTCCCAGTAATCATTGACAGTTGAATGTATTTAAATGTTACAACTTGCAGTCAACTGACAACAAACCCTGACAGTGATTAACTGACATTGAGTAACCATTGATTGTGGAATAGGTTTATTGATGTAAAATATACAAGCTGATTGATGTGACAAAACTTCATCGATGTCGGTTCTAATTATAATTATTACAAAAAGACGCTTGATTTAGCGACGTGTAGAGAGCAAAATTTCTCTAAGGACGCTCATATTCGGGATACGAATCCATTATAACTGACTTTTTGAAAATATAACAAAAAAATAGAGTGTGAGGATGTGGTTGCGGCCATTAGATTAGGAACCACTCGCATCTTGATATGTAAACAAAATGAAAACCACAGAAAAAATAAGGGAGTTTGAGATATTTCAATGTCATGTATGAGGGCACCATTTGTATTATAAATTTAAGGTATAATGTGGTCTTAAAGTAAAATCAGTCTGGAAACGAATCCACCTGGAAGTAAGCCTGGGGCATCTTAGCGAAGCGCTAGCTTAGCAAAAATGCTAGTCGTTAGAACACGGCCGTTGACATTTAAAAAAAATATTTGGTAAGAAAAAAACAGAAACCTTACCAAGGAAAGATGAACTACTAAGAAACCTTTGTAGATCTTCGCGTGCTCCGATGTTGGGTAGTGAGTACGCAATAAAAAATTAGCGATTTTAAATCGCAAAAATAAGAACATTCATAGATAATCCCCTTAATTAATTATAATTGAAGTTAAAAATTATAATAATTGAGATTTATTTGCTGAAAACATTAAAAAACCATCTGAAATCATCAGCTCCTCGCAATTCAGTCTAGTATGCAAGAGTGAGATGCGAATATAGTATCGCGCTTCCCGCATACTATTCACCTATCGTCAAGACGAGGCACTCGCAGCGTTTAAATGCGAATTTGTTTTCGATCTTTACGAAACACCTCGATGTAGTCGATAAATTCTGATTATTATTAATATTATTTTTTAAATCAATGCGTAAATATATTGTGGAGGAATACCTAAAATCTTAACCTTGTATTTATTATATTTATAGAGATATTGATGGTTATTAGAAGCAACGTGTAGAAGATACCCAACACAGGGAAGGAAAGGTTAAGACCGGAAACCAAAGGATAATGGATTTCGAGTAAGATCAGCCACCTACCTGATGTAAAAAAATTAAAGCTCACATAAACGAAAATCAAGCCGTGACAAAATATGTGACGACACAAACACGAAAAAGGACAAAATGTTTTCTGAAAACAAAAAATATTTCCATTTGCTTGTTGAAACACAACTTTCAGGGGCATGCGAGATTAGGGCATAATACTGAAAGTAAACAATTGTAATATTGACATTTGGGTCCTTTCAGAAACTCAGAAAAAAGGGTATGGCACATCTAAATATTTATACAATATTATTGTGTACATTGGAAAAGAAAACAAAGCAATGGCACATTTAAAAGTGGATAGTCGACTGCGTCAAATGTACGAGAACCACACTGACAACATCTTATACATTAACCTTTCCCTTTCTGTGCTAAAAAAATCCGCGCGTTTCGATGCTGTGTATTCAGTACACATTCAAAAATGAGCGATTTAAAATCGGAAAAATAAGAAGCCAATCACTTAAATTAATTAAATTTGAAGTCAAAAGGGACCATAATTGATATTTAATTGCTAAAAACATCGGCCGACGTTCACAAAACGGGCGAAACCTCAAATGGATGCCCGCGAGCTACTGAAGCAAGAGAAGCGAGCGAACTGAGATTATTTTTCTTGCGTTCCCATATACCGAAGTAGAGTGAGAGTGAGACGTGAATAGCGTCGCTTCTTCACCCATAGCGGTTTTTTTAGAATGAATGTACCTACGTCATACACTGGCACACGTTTGATTGTATTAGTGAATTTATTCTAATTTTAATATCTCTATAAATATAATGAATGCTGGAATCAGGTGGATTTAAGGTATTTCTCCATAATACATTTACGCATTGAATGAAAATAATAATAATAGTTAGAACTTATCGGCCACATCAGAAATATTTTGGGAAAATCGGGAATAAATTCACCAATACAATCAAACGTGTCTCAGTGTGTGACGCAGGTATATTAATTCTAAAAACCGATGTGGGTGATGAAGCGACGCTATTCGCGTGTCACTTTCACTCTACTTCGGTATATGGGGAACGCTAGAAATAAAATCTCAGTTCGCAATTTTGTTTCTTCCTTCGAGGTATAACAGTCCGAGACCGAGTCCCGTCTCAGGTCTCAGTAGCTCTCGGGCATCCATTTGAGGTGGTCTCTTTGCCTGTTTTGTGAACGTCAACCGATATTTTTTTCATGTTTTCAGCAATTAAATTTCAATGTAATCACTTTTGACTTCAAATTTTATTTATTTAAGCTATGAATATTCTTATTTTTTCGATTTTAAATCGCTCATTTTTATGTGTGTATTGAATACACAGCATCGGAACTCACGGATTTTTTTAGCACAGGAAGGGAAAGGTTAACTAGACTTAAACCATTCTTTTTTTAGGTACCTTCGTGAATCGAACCCGAAATCCCAGAGTAGAAGTCAAGTGACTAACTGACATGGCCACTGAGTTCGACTAATAAAAGTTTAACAGGCCAAAAATAGTTCTTCATTAGACAACTTTTGTAGTTTCGTGGTAAACTTATTTGACGAAATGGGAACATAATCGTTATATGAACATATCTTTTTTTTTATTTTGGAGCCCTAAATAAGTCAAGTTTGCAGGCTGTGTCAAGCCAAGTTTGCAGGCTGTGTCAAGCCAAGTTTGCAGGCTGTGTCAAGTCAAGTTTGCAGGCTGTGTCAAGCCAAGTTTGCAGGCTGTGTCAAGCCAAGTTTGCAAGGAAATCTTTTCAAAAGCTTTTTGTACGATAAAACATGAATACAGTATTAATTATTGATTAAAAGGCTATCTTCAGAAGGGTCCCTCCTTTTTTTAATTTGCAATTCAATAAGCCTTCAATAATTTTTCAGCCGGATTGAAGGACAGATAGTAATTTACTCGGTCGTATATTTTACATTATGAATGTAAATAATAACTATGTAAATAGCGAAATTTTAAATATTTGATTATTCATGTTATCAGTGTTTATTATTTGGACAACCCTTATATTTATTATTTGGACATCACTGTTATTTATTTAAGAATTAATAAAACGAACATTTCCACTAGCAATACAAAATTTCCAACGAAATCGTATTTCCTATCAAAACAAAATCAAATAAGCCTCAATCTAATTTATGATTTAACTAATTTCACGAAGCCATTAGGTTACCATTTAAATTAATGGACTTATCTGGGTGGAGCCTTCACCAAACGCGAATTTGGTTTATCATTTCCTTTTCAGGCAACCGAGTGAATTATTAACATTTGTTGTCCATTTTAATTTAATATTCAATTTCATTGGTTTCGCGTTATAGTTATTTGACTTCACGGAAACTGGTTAAATAAATATAAGAAATGTGATTAACATACTAGTGATATGCAGAATATATAAGTTTAACGTTAGGCCTTAAATCACAGTTTCTTAACTAATGAGTCGGTTAGCATTTCAAATAGGTCGTGCGATAACCATATATTTTTTTTGCATACTACCTTGATCAAAACGTTTTAGGACCGGCCACCGTGTGGCGCTGTCAGTCACCCGATTGGATTTTTTTTTTGTTAGATTACCACATCTACGAGTATCATTGACAATTACCTCCAAATTTAAGCGTCATAGCTTGACATTATTCCCAAACCATCTCAGCGTGATCTTCTTCATCTTACTTAACACATCAGCCTTAAGTTCATATTCATGTCCCATAATTTTATCCTGTATTATGCCATACATTGTCGTTTCACGTATTCTTCTCAATGCACGCATTTCTACCACATTTAATTGGTTGTAATCAACATTAATCTACGTTCACGTATTACTCCGTACATCAAAGTTGGCACCAAAATACTATGGCGGACTATAATTTTATCAGATTTTGATTCTGTTCGGTTCAAATTGACTGTATACCATATGATATGTATTTTAGTGCCCCGTTAGCTTTGTTATATCACGAAAAACTTTTTTTTATTCGATCCAGTGTGCAGAATAGCGCAATACATGAGCCATAATTTTACATAAGGGAAAAAACATAACAAAAACAGTAAAACAAAAATATAAATGAAATATAACAAATTAATCACAGCATTGACTAACATGCATTGATTTCCCTAAACCTCGCTTATTTTACGTTAAGTAAATTAAAAAGCGCTATAGAGCACAAGGAGCACAAGGAGCTGAGGTGCACCCTGGTGCAAAGAAAAAAAAAATATCTACCTTCCAACGAGGGTTGACGATCATTGGTGTTGCCAAATTGATAACTGGGCCTCTTGGCAGGCTTGTAGAATTGCGTAAGAAGTCGTCAATGTCAAGATTTGAAGGTGGACATAATATATCCTCGCGGGTTGATCTTAGAGAAAAGGATAATCTCGGCATGACGGAGCTCCAAATCCAACAGAGTGGGTCCCATTAGGCCGAGAGTGCTTCCGCCGAGCAAATAGCGTCCAGCG
This sequence comes from Odontocerum albicorne, assembly GCA_949825065.1. Classification (NCBI taxonomy): domain Eukaryota; kingdom Metazoa; phylum Arthropoda; class Insecta; order Trichoptera; family Odontoceridae; genus Odontocerum; species Odontocerum albicorne. The sequence goes on along the minus strand of OX463853.1, from coordinate 4,775,247 downwards.
TTGACCGCCGATAAATTATTATATAATGATATCAACTGATTATCTATTATCATTATTTTTATATGTTAATTTATTTGTTCAAGGGTGTGAGTTGAATCACATCTGGCGACACCTTCACCGTTGTTGCTTTCTTATTGGTGGGGAATATCTCTAATGGGAAGATGTTGTTAGATGTGCCCTGACTTTTTGATAGTTATTCATTTGGTTTGATATATAGGTTTTGATTTTAGGAAAAATATTTATATAAATAGAAGGGCGGAACCATCACGACGCAAATTCACCTAATTAAGTTTGTCATCTTCGCAATGTTCATGTATGGTGTGGAGATTTGAACTCTGAGAACGAGCAAGATATGTAGAATGGATGCATTTAAAATGCAGTGCTAGAGAAGGATTTTACGAATTTCATGGACGTTAAGGCGAACTAACGCCTCCATTAGAGAAGATTTGAGAATCATCGACAAATTGTCGATAATATGTTTTTGAAGAGTCTTGCGATTCTTTGGACACATTGTTTGTAGCCATGGAGTCAATTTGGGCACATTGTTTGTAGCCATGGAGTCAATTTGGGCACATTGTTTGTAGAAATGGAGTCAATTTGGGCACACTGTTTGTAGCCATGGAGTCAATTTGGGCACATTGTTTGTAGCCATGGAGTCAATTTGGGCACATTGTTTGTAGCCATGGAGTCAATTTGGGTACATTGTTTGTAGACATGGAGTCAATTTGGGCACATTGTTTGTAGCCATGGAGTCAATTTGGAAAGGTTAGTTGTTACTGGAGGCATGGAAGGACGATACATGAGAAGAAGAATCCCAATGCGTTGGACTGACCAAGTAACAGACGCAACATGACTACTCTTAACAACTGTCTTTTAAGCCGGGAGTGCAGGAATGGACGGAGTCGTCAGAAGCTATCAGGAAGTCACGACATTATTACGATTTATATAGAAAATTGTTAAAAGTCAATTTCTTATAAATATTATTCGCTTAATTCCATCAACAACAACCTACGATCCCTTTTTTCTTTGGACAACTTCAAGAACCGTTGTCACATATGACCCTATCGTGTTTCTTATTTGGTCAATACATCAGGATCCGGATTAATCTCACCATATTTGCTTCTCCTCAAGTGATCTTCAAAATAACCTTCCTGTTAAAAAAAAACGTTTGACATTGAACTCTAGTAGTCACTGATTTTTTTGTTTATAGGGTCTTGATCCATTTTTGTTTATAGGGTCTTGATCCATTTTTGTTTATAGGGTCTTGATCCATTTTTGTTTATAGGGTCTTGATCCATTTTTGTTTATAGGGTCTTGATCCATTTTTTTTTATAGGGTCTTGATCCATTTTTGTTTATAGGGTCTTGATCCATTTTTGTTTATAGGGTCTTGATCCATTTTTGTTTATAGGGTCTTGATCCATTTTTGTTTAAAGGGTCTTGATCCATTTTTTTACATCGTAAAAAAACATTTATAAAAAGTGTACATCAGTTTTTTTACATTGAATTTCATCCCATGAAAAAATGGCGAGTTTTTTTAAATCAAAATATCGATTTTTTTATTTTTAAGCAACTCTATTAATATTGGTTCTAGAGAAAAATGAAAAATAAATCTATATCACTCTTTGTATACGAGTATATTAATTTTTTTTCCTCTATAGCGCTTTTTAATTTACTTAACGTAAAATAAGCGAGGTTTAGGGAAATCAATGCATGTTAGTCAATGCTGTGATTAATTTGTTATATTTCATTTATATTTTTGTTTTACTGTTTTTGTTATGTTTTTTCCCTTATGTAAAATTATGGCTCATGTATTGCGCTATTCTGCACACTGGATCGAATAAAAAAAAGTTTTTCGTGATATAACAAAGCTAACGGGGCACTAAAATACATATCATATGGTATACAGTCAATTTGAACCGAACAGAATCAAAATCTGATAAAATTATAGTCCGCCATAGTATTTTGGTGCCAACTTTGATGTACGGAGTAATACGTGAACGTAGATTAATGTTGATTACAACCAATTAAATGTGGTAGAAATGCGTGCATTGAGAAGAATACGTGAAACGACAATGTATGGCATAATACAGGATAAAATTATGGGACATGAATATGAACTTAAGGCTGATGTGTTAAGTAAGATGAAGAAGATCACGCTGAGATGGTTTGGGAATAATGTCAAGCTATGACGCTTAAATTTGGAGGTAATTGTCAATGATACTCGTAGATGTGGTAATCTAACAAAAAAAAAATCCAATCGGGTGACTGACAGCGCCACACGGTGGCCGGTCCTAAAACGTTTTGATCAAGGTAGTATGCAAAAAAAATATATGGTTATCGCACGACCTATTTGAAATGCTAACCGACTCATTAGTTAAGAAACTGTGATTTAAGGCCTAACGTTAAACTTATATATTCTTAAAAAAATAATAATATTTATAAACTCATTCATGTTTGCCATCACGCCACATTTCTGTTGGAGTAGGCAGATAGGACACAGTGCTAGTATACCTCCTTTAACTACTCTGCATTCATACTTTTCTTTAAACTGTTCCAACTTTTTCTTTTACTTCTTACCATTCCTTCTTTTAAATTTAATATACTTGATCCAACTACATTTTCTACTTTCGACCTCTACCACAACTCTCACTCATGATTGTACTGCCATTTTTTGTAGCAAGTCTTTCATCATCCATACTTTCAACATGTCCAAACCACATTAAGATACATTTTTTTCCCTACTTAACACAAGTTTTTAGATCATATTCATCCCTTTTGATTACGTTTTATATTCTGCAACACGTGGACACACAGTCTATTTTAATGTTTTACTTCTTCTTCTTCCCAGTGTCATGGCAGGTCCCCCCAACGTTGAATATCACCTGAGAGTAGACATCTTTGTCCCCGGTAACCTGAAAAAGATCTCCAACAATCGTTTATTCCAGTCCAATCCCGTATATTGCGGATCCAGAAGATTTGCCTCCGGCCAACACCTCTTCGGCCTTCTATTTTGCCTTGAATGATCAGGTGCAGTAATTTGTACTCTGCTCCTCATGTTTTACTCACTTATTTAAATGTTGACAGTAATAAGGTTTTGCGAATCATCGTTTTGGTAGACCTTGATATTTGCTTGGTTTTGGTATGTATAGGTTAGTGCAACATAAACTTTATTTCCCATTACAGCTACTCACAGTTGAATATTTACAATTTAAAGTAACAATCGGATATATTTGAAAATAGAAATTATTTTATTAAAAACATTAAAACCGAATCAATCATTTTAAACCGCAGAAGCATCATATGAACACGTGAGCGAACTGTCAGCGGAGACTCGAACCATCATGATTTATTGTCATCTATTGATTCAGTTTTAATTCATGTCATGTGCGACTGTTGAGGCATCGTGAGGTATTACTCTGTGAATTTGGAATTATTTTCGTCACTGACAGATAGATACATTGAAAATACTGTCGATATTTTATTATTAGATTGAAAAAAATCTAGAAATATTATTTTACACGACACGTTCAGCTGGACACGTTCAGTAATCTTTTTTTACCAAGATAAGAGATGAACAGATTGATTGTTCGCAGTTAAGTCTTTTCAAAGACATTTTACGCAGAAAACACCAGTTTTTTCTGTTTTTTAGTTGTTGTTTTTAAGAAACAAAATATTTACATGGTTTATATGTATATGTTACCATATGTCCGACCAAAATAATTGATTAAACTGGATGAAGAAGATTTACTGGATGAAGAAGAAATTCACCTCAAAGTTGTACTCCTTTCAATGGGAACGTCTTTCAGGCACAGATTTGAAACATATAATCGATATCTTGTTTATAATTAAGGCATTAACGTTGTGGAGGTTTAAAGACATTGTAATTTATTTTTATCAAACACTGTTTATTCCACTTTATTGTAACAGTATAACCCTACCAATTTTAAGGTTTTCACCTCATCTTCAGGGGAGCACAAACAAGACTTTAATGGATACATCCCATTGTATCTTTCGAATCTGTTTTTGAGGCATTTTATTATATATTAAAATGTATCATTAATATAGAAGTTCCACAAGCATACATTGTGTAAAAAAAGTTAAATAATATTCATGTTGACAAACTATTCAAATATTCTTAAAAGCTTCATACGAATAGCCGTGTAAATCGTTCAAAAGTGAAATTTGAAAAGCGTTTTATGAAACTTTCTCTCGAACACAAAGATATCAAGAGACACAACAGTTGGAAGCTTCACGCACATGTCTCGAAGGTGGTGTTCTCCGCATCCCCTTCCGGTGTCTCTCGGTGCCCATAAATCTCTCGGTCACTTACATATTCCGCCAGCATCCCTCTACTCTCTACTTTCCCACTTATATCTTCCTCTACCTCAAACTGGCCAAATTCTTATTCAATTACTTTACGACTCCATTTGATTTTATTTTATTCACACCAGTTTTCTTTGGCCTGAATACGTTCGAAGTATTATTTTTTCTTGCATTTCTCATTAAAGTTGGAGGATTATTCGTTAAAAGAGCATCAACATGTAGTTAGCCCTTCGTTTCCTGTGATGTATAACTAGTACTTTCCTAAAACTTCTTCTACGACGCTTTTCAGTCTCATTTATTCAATGCAAATGAGACTGAAAAGCGTGGTAGAGGAAGTTTTAGGAAAGTATGGTTAGATCAAGCATATCATATTTTAAAGGATGAAAATGTAGAAGAGGCAAAATATATGTTGCGATATGAAAGTCTGGCGTTTTGTTCTCTCTGCCTGACCTGATGGGGAGAAAGCGTGATGGTATGTACCTACATATGTTCTCTTTTTATTTTCAGACAATTTCGCATTACTTTTCTGACATGGCTGGGCATTGAATCTACATGAGGATAAATATACAATAGAAACGCGTGTCATATTTTAAAGGGTGAAAATGTATTTGAAATAAATATTTGTTTTGACAATCTTTTTTTTTTTTTTACATACAATAGAAACGCATCTGGATTAATATTTTATTAATTTAGTTTATTAGTAAGTTGGCGAATTTTGTGTCCGATTATATCATATACAAAAAGAAAAAAATTCAGTTTTCTTAGATAACGTTCATAAAAATGGAAATTAATCATAAAAATAATTTCGTCTGAAATGGTTAAGAAATATCAACAAACACTTTGAAGTTGAATATTTAATCTATCCACCAAGCTGTGTATTTTTTACACAGTACACTATTTATATTTTTTAATTTTCTTTAAGATTCTTTGTTTATTTTCAGTAAATTAATTGTATTTTTTCAGCAGTTACAAAAAAAACTTGGCGGACTTATAGCGCTATGAAAATTGCTTGTAATCAACCCTTAAAAAAATACACTTTTATATTTCAGGTTCTACAACTAGGGTTCGAAGGTCATCAAAAAGGTAACTGGCGACTAGATCATTTCTTGGTAAAATATCCAAAAAATATTGAAAAAACACGATTAAATAAATATTTTATAATTAAAAAGAAAAGTAATCTTTTTTTTATATTTAGCACAACTTGTTTTTGGAAAAATGTATTTACAGGGTGACCCAAAAGTCACTCGACTATTTAAAATTCAAATAACTTTCCACAATTAGTATTTTTTTTTAATAAATTTAGATTATTAAAACGTAATTCTTAAAAATTTAATATTGAAAAATCCACGACTGAGCAACGTGTTAAAATAACAGCGTGGCCCAAAAGTCACCAGATTATTGTTACTTATTTTATCAAACACTGTTTATTCCACTTTTTTGGAACGGTATAACCCTACCGGTCTTGTTTGTGCTCTCCTGAAGATGAGGTGAAAGCCTTAAAACTAGTACAGGTATACCGTTACAAAAAAGTGGAATAAACCGTGTTTGATAAAATAAATTACAATATCTTTAAACCTTCACAGCGTTAATTTCTTAATATCAATAGATTATTTTAAAATGGAACTTTTTTATTTTTTAATAATTCCCTTTTATTCTTTTAAACAGAAAACACAATTCTTGGAAATAAATTTTATTTAGTTTTGAACATTTTATTCTTTAAATAACCACAATTTTGCTATTCACACGGACGCGGCGTCTTTCTAAGGCGTGAACCATCACATGTCGTAATGTTTCTTGGCTTATTTCTTCAATTTCTTTACGGATGGTAGCCCTAAGGTTCAAGGATTGTTACGGTATACTCTATATTTCAAACACCCCCATAGAAAGAAGTCTGGAGTTATAAGAATTTTAAATGGTGACTTTTAGCTTTCGACTTTTGGGCCACCCTGTTTTAATAAAATAAAAAACAAAACGTCAAGTGCCTCGACTAGAAAAACATAAACACGCTTATCAACTCGTGGAAACCCAAATGACTTAATCACTAGTGAATGTATTACATTTACCGCGAAAAAGAAAATTTTGAAAATATTTTAATTTAATTTTCACGTGAAAATAGTAAATTTTCAAAATACTTTCATCCAGTTTGATAAAAAAAATAACAATTAATTTAAGTCAATTTAACAATACATCACGTTTCACGCAGCGACGGAATTAAACATGTTCACGATATTCAGAATGGTACCGTGTTAAAGTCTTATTTTTACATCGCTTTTTTTATATATATAAAAAAGTAATATAGTATACGGCACCATAAATAACAAAATTCGTGGCCAAGTTGCTGAGACGCCTGTTTTCATGTTTGCCGGCCAGAGATGCGATTTGCATTGAAAACAGTTTTTTTTTAAAGTCCCGATCTGGCTATTTTTTGAAACTCTAAAACATTTTATTGGTAGAATGGAAAGCATTGCCATTAAGCAATAATCTCGGTAGGCTATATTGTATTAATCGAAAACGTATACGATACAATGCTTAATTGATGTATACCAAATCAATGATGATTTAGCGTAATGCTTCTTATCTGAAGAGATGATGATAGTAGTTGTTGGTAAATAAATAAAATACGTTAAATCGCAATGCGGAAGGAGAGAGTGAATGAATGTTTTATTTATCAGTATGTGGGTATTTACAAACATTTCAGAATGGGCGGAGGAGTGCGCCCGCGATATATATTTATCTCGCTTCTGTGCGTGCAGAAATGGGCAATTGAAGAGTTGTAGATATCGTAAATAGTATTGTAGGTAAACAATTTGTTTACGGAACCGGCGAGACAGCGTGATGCATTCTCTTTCTACTATGGAATGCGTCGCGATGTCCGGCCGCGTCAATGTCTTGGTATGTGACCTTCGGATTGTAAAATATAATTTATCGGGGTATCCAAAGGTCATTTCGTCGGTCGTTGACCGTATGTGTTGACAATATTTACCGACGACCGTGGTTCCCACAATGATACTACCTTGATCAAAAAGTTTAAGGACTTTATTCATAAAATCGAAAATACAAGTTTATTCATCAAAATCGATATAGTCCCCTTCAAAGTACTCCCCATCGACTGCAACGCACTTACGCCAGCGCTTGATCCAATCCTCGGAACACCGCTGGTATTCAATTTTCGGTAAGTCCATCAGAGCCGTCTTCGATTTTTTCATGACATCCTCTCGGGTGTTGTAACGCGTTCCGCAAAGCGGTTTTTTAAGTCGGTTGAACAGGAAAAAGTCACAGGAAGCCAGATCAGGTGGATTCAAAGGCTGCTGGATAGTAGTCGTGTGGTTTTTGGTCAAAAACTCATGGAAATCATGTCTTTCGAAATTGAGGTCTTTCGGCACCAGTTTTGCAGCGACACGTCTGAGGCCCAAATCACTAACCAAAATGTCTTGAGCGGATCCATAAGCGATGTTTAAGTCTTCTGCTAGCTCTCTGATAGTAAATTTGCGGTTTTCGGGCAACATTTCTTTGATTTTATCGATGTTTTCATCGGTTTTCGACTGCCACTGTGTTTGTCAACTTCGACCGACTCACGACCACTTCTGAAGCGTTCGTGCCACCAAAAAACACTTATCCAACATTTCCAAGGTCTGCTGACCGTTAAATTTGTTTTTCACATAAAATTTTATGCAAACTTGTAAAAAATCGAAAACACGCACAAAGGTAGATGTACTCAGTACAGCGTAACTTTTACAAATGTCAAGCTATGACGCTGAAATTTAGAGGGAAGTGTCAATGATAAATGTGGTAGCCTAACATAAAAAAAATCCAATCGGGTGACTGACAGCGCCTCACGGTGGCCGGTCCGAAAACTTTTTGATGAAGGTAGTATTCTCATAACATCATAATTAAAGGTACGGAAAATTAAAATAATATAATAAAAGACATATAAATTCATAATAAGGTACGGAAAAGAAAAGAATATTAAGAAATGACAAATTTGAGATATTTAATTAGTAAGCTGTCAATATTTTTTTGACTTAAAGGGGTATTCTACTCTGGAGGCGTGAATTTCGGGCGTTTTTTTTTCAGACTAAATAAAAAAAAAGTTTAGTTTATTTATTGATGAGATGTACAAAAAATTTTTTGAAAAAAAAAAAAATATCAAGATATATATATCTTGTAAAAAAAAAAAAAGGAGTAAACTAGTCGACATGATTGAAACCTTTGTGTTATTTTAAAATAAAAGTTATACACAGTTTCTTAATAAAAAATAATGTCGTTATTGTTGGTACCAAAAAAAATGGCGGTGGTTAAAACAAAAATTATTTTTCACCCTTTTTTCAAATTTAAAAAAAATAGCAAAAAAATTGTTTTGAATTTTTCAAGGTAGAGACGATATAAAAACGTTTATCAACATTTTATACCAAATTTGAAGGCAATAGATTGAATAGAACTGAGATTTTATGTCGACTAGGTCGAAAAAAGTAGTTTCGAGAAAAACGCATTTAAAGTTTTGAGATTATTCTCCGAGTCATTGCGGCGCGGCGTAATTGCTGTATTTATAGCTATAACTTCGTAAATATTGGGAATTTTAAAATGTATTTCTGAGAACATGTTTTTTAAGCTCTAACTAAACTTAAAGGATATGCAAAAAAAAAGATTTTTTCAAATTTCTAGAGTATAATACCCCTTTAACTGTATATTTGCATGTATTTTTTGGTCTTCATGTATTGTTCATAATTTTTTTATAAATATAAGGACTAAAATATTTAAATACATACATAAGGGTAAAAATAATTTATGCTTTGCTTAAAAACGCAGATTTAAATATTTTTAAAAAAGCTGCACAATATAATGTGTATTAATATCATTTTGTTTCATAAACTCACCTAACACCCACTTCTTAGCATTACACCCAACTTGTAAATATTTTTCATATGTCATGATAGTTCAATTTTAGAGATGAGTCTACTCTCTAAACTCCGCGATATAAATTGTATTTTTACTATAATGACCAAATCCTTTAAGAGTTTCACTTCAAATTCATTGATTTTTTTAACTTAGAATAAATTTAAAGGTTGACTCTTAAGGCAGTTTTCAAGGATATTGAATAGTTGCATAAGTAACCCAAGAGCTTTTCTCTTCGTTTGACATTAACGGACACCCCATACAATTGGAAAAATTTAAATTTTTCTGCCACGCCTATATCTGGACTCGTTGTGAGGGAATTTATATAAAGCAGATAGAAAATTCACGCCCCCAATCCTTTTTATAGTATGAGGAAATTGCACAGTTTTGAACAAGGGGTTTATTTTCACATTTTGCTTCCATTTCAAGAACATACGATATACACTTGAGAAAACCCTTTTTTCTTCATATTGTTGTAGAATCCTTTATTATATTTCTTTCGTTATATTTGGGGAAGTTTTTGTCGTTTTAAGCCTTAGATATTCCAACACAAAACTGTAAAATAAAATTGTGTGTTCTTCCTCTAGGAGACCAGGTATTTAAAATAATTTGGATCATCGATTTTTTGCCAACAGAAAAAAAAATTGAAAAGAAGAATATTCTTAGAAATGTGATCAAAGCCATACTTATTTCATTTATAGTCTCAAAAGTTCATTTTAAGTTTGCATATAATTATAAACGTAGGAGCTAGCCTGATTTTTGAAACTTAGTCGAGCACGTAACTTTTTTATTAACCTGTTCACCGCGTTAAAAAACAAATTCCACGAATCCTGTGCGCGGCACAATATTTTGTTTAAAATCACTGATATTTGATTACAACACCAAGTAAACATGACACTTAAGTAATTTTCTGATAATAAATAATAGTCATTACTCTTAAGGAGACTCATTAAATAAAGGAGATAAACTAAACATTACGTAAAATAAACAAAGGAATGCTACGATCAAATCAATGCTTCATGACCCTCACCCAATCAAATGCATATAGCACTAGTAATGTTTATTTACGTAAGAGAGACTAAGTAATGTTTATTTACGTAAGAGAGACTCATCGCAGGACTCGATCCGCGCGATAGGTCGTTAATGCTGGAAATATTGAGAAACCAAAAGTTTCGGCGGTCTGTTTATTCAACAATATCTCATAAACTAATATATTATTTGACAAGGTTTTCAGAGATATCGCTAGAATAAAGATTATTTTAAATTTTAGTTTGATTTTTATTCCGGTTTAGTGTCATTTTTTTTAAGTATTTGTGATTTGAAACTTGGATTGTCGTCAGATCACAGGCGTTTGTGCTTCCCGCGGGGAACACGTTAAAGGAGCTTAAGTTACCTCAGACGGTAACATTTTACTGTCATGATAATTATTGAAAAATGTTATGCAGGGATTTTCGAAAAGAAAGATGGGTAGTTTTAAATAATTAACAATGATATTTTCTTCAAACAAAGTCTGGTATTCAAGTGTCAGCGGTTGGTTCCCTGTGTTCATTGATGGTGAATCTATAAAACGCGCGCACGCGCAATGATATGTCAGCACGCGCATATCGCATACATACATCATGGATTCCAAAGCTTTTAAAAGTCTAACACTGAAGTAAATTTTAGAGATGTTAACCATCTAGTCGAAGTAGACCGAGCTCTATTACTCAGTTAATTCGAAAAGAACCCTGGAGTCACGGTATAACATAGATGCTTTCAAGACATTTTTTAAGGTCTTTAAGGATTTTTAAGGTTTTAAGGTACTCCATTTAATTAATTTTGAAAGATTTTACTTTGAAAGTAAATGTAAAATGAATTCATTAATTTCAAGTGTAATTTTATACAGCAGAAAATTTCAGAAAGCAAACTCTCCTCAAAGGCGTTCTAACTTTATTCCACTTTTATTAAACAAAGCACGTCTGAAAGCTATAGCAACGCCTTAGCAAATCATGCTTTGTATTTTATTTGTATATTGTATATGTACTGTAGAACGATGTTAATAAGGCCTTAGGTGAAAACCAGAATGAAAATCTTCTTTTTTTACAGGGTTCCAGCAGGTATCGAACCCGCAGCCTTCAGTTGGGAAAACAGGCATCTTACTAACTAAGCCACAGAGGTTATTAATAAAATGAAGTGTGGTACATTCATAGTGTCTAAAAAATCAATTTGATTTTATTTTAAATCCTCAAAACATAAACAACATTATTGACAACAATACAAAAACCCCGCAGCACTCCAACACCTAAATTAAAGGAGTTATATACGGAGCCAAGGTAACGTTCGTATTATAGTATCAAGAGATGCTCGTATGATAAAGTGGGTTGCTTACAATTGATGAAAAAATAACTGTGTTTTATTTATTTACATTACATCCTTTCAAAGTTTAAACGCAACACGCTTGCCAGATTAAATGAAATAGAACAAAAAGTAATAAAATACACTTTCATTCTACTTCTTAAGCATTGTTTTTTTGCTTGAAAATAACTAGCCTTAGATATATTAAAATGAATACAGCGAAGCTGTTGTAACTTTTAAGGGAGTAATTTTTCAAATGAACCCGAGTCATTTAAAAAAGAAAGAATTAGAATAGATACGTGGAAAACTGTGGTTAAAAATTATGTCACGAAAGTTCTAACCATTCTCGACTAAGACAACAAAGAAATATAATGCTGCTCAAATGTTGGTTCGTTTCAACAACTTTCTCATATACATATTTCATTTTATCAATATTTTTACTGAAGAGTTTGTGCCATATTAAAAAGCAATACATTTTTCAGGACGTAATGACCCTGTAAAGGTGATTCAGATGATCTCGGTCGATTTCCGCTCGAAGTCAATTTGTTTAAAAGAGCGGGTTAGTTTGGTTTTCCCTAAAGGTTTCTTGAACATATTTTTGTTTGGCTGGAATAGATTGCTACACGGCAATAAACTTGCCAGGTTTTACTGTATACTATAAAAATATGAAGCAATACAAAGTTCAAATATTTTCCATCTGATTATTTTGTTATACTTGCGATCAGTAGATATCTTTAATAAATTCTTTGAATGTTCTTCATGCGTCACGTGAAGCTATAAACACGCGGTTTTTAAAAGGAAAATTGGGTTTTTAAGAGAAATATTGATAGTTTAAATATATCGAAAAACATTGACAGATCAAAAATTTGTATGTGACACTTATATTTCTCTTTTGATTTTCAGTAATATTATCTGTTTGCTAAAAAAATGTCAAAGTATAAGGGAAGTGAATTGAGGTCAGAGAATAAATTATCCCGAAAAATGCTATAGGGAATATATCATACCCATCAAACCCATTAGTTAACGACACTAAATATGATTTTACTATTGAAATAAGTAAACGGAAGATCCCTTTGCAATTAATTAACCAGATTTTTATCACTGTATAAATTGACAGCCTTCGTATACTTTTGTTATGCGCGAGTATAATTATACCAGACAAACTCTTAAACTAGACTGACACTCGGTTTAATATATGTTATATTACTTTGGGTATCATCAGAAATTGAACCCGAAACCTTAAGGTAGAAGACAAATAGCTTTTTACTAACTGGACTACAGATATCGCCAAAACTCTGGTTTACACAATATATTTAAACCAGTAGTTTAACTCTTCCAGTTCTGTGACGTGTAACTAGTACACATTGCTTCTAAAAACTTTAATATCTCTATAAGTATAATAAATACGAGTAATGGGTTCAGGTTTTAGGTATTCCTCCGTAATACATTTACACATTGAATGAAAAAATAAGATTAATAATAATTTGTACTTATCGGCCACATCAGAGATATTTTGTGAAAATCGGGAATAAATTCACCAATACAATCAAACGTGTGCCAGTGTGTGACGTAGGTATATTCATTCTAAAAAAACCGCTATGGATGAGGACGCGACGCTATTCACGTCTCACTATCACTCTACTTCGGTATAAGGGGACGCAAGAAATATAATCTCAGTCTGCTCGCTTCTCTCACTTACGTAGTCAACTGGCTTTCTTTCGAGGTGGTCGATTCGCCCGTTTCGCGAACGTAGTCCGATGTTTTTTTTTTCATGTTTTCAGCAATTAAATTTCAATTATTATCACTTTTGACTTCAAATTAAATTAATTTAAGCGATTGGCTATGAGTATTCTTATTTTTCCGATTTTAAATCGCTCATTTTTACATGTGTATGTGTATTGAATACACATCACCGGAACGAGCGGATTTTTTTAGCACAAGAAGGGAAAGGTTAATACGTTATATAGTTATGTATCATGGCTCGAGTGCACACGAAATAATGAAAAAAAAAAGATTGACTGTTTCCCATAAAACTGAGAAAAATGGTGAGTTAAATATTGTGATTTGCGTTAGTACATCGTCAATTTTAAACTAATTGGATACTCCCGTATAAAAAGTTTAAGCATCCCTTAGTACGGAGTGAATGAGAGAATTCTCCTAGAGAATATTTTTCTCTGTCCTTCGGCGAGCGAGGCTTCATGAATAAATTAAAAAAAGTGTTTTTTTTCTTTTCGAAAAGCACACTCATCATGTAGCCAAGTAAATTATTGCGTTTCAACACGAAAGCTCTTGAAAATCAACACTCACGATATAAAATTTGTTGAAAATAACCTAAAAATCTCGTCGCTCTATAAGAAAACCATATTGGTATATTTTAGATTTACTCAAATATTTGAAAATTTCCGAGACACGGTAAAAATTTATGTTGTACGTTAATTTTATATTTGTTCATCAAACTCCATTATTTTTTTCATTTACTTCTAAAAAATATTAGAAATTATAGCTAAAGTAACTACATAAAAGACGAACTATCAACAACATTATAGCAAAAGAACAACGTAGAACACATACGGTGATGAATTGGCTAATGTATAGTGAAAAAATACAACACTGAAATAATAAAATACTCAAACAGAATCACAGATAATACAAAATTAATTAAAGAATAAAGAAAAAACAAATTAAATATAATATAATCATTGAATATCCTGTCTCCTTGTCTAAGTCTTAGATCAATGTTTCTTTACCTTTTTGAGCCATGGCCCAATTTGAGATCATGATGGAATAAGACGAGGGTGTGCTCGTGCGCATGTGGGCAGAGCTTCTGCCGATGCGATGACGTCATCTTGGTAACAACTCAGCCACTCAGTGATATAAGTGACTACGTTGTTTACATGTACTAGTGCTACGATTGTGATCTATATTGATAGAATTTTTTTAAAGGGAATTGACCCGTGTATTATGTATTATGCCTAATTGTGCAGGTTGTAACAATTGGAGCAGCAAATCTGAAGAAACAAGTATTAGATATTACTATTGTCTTAACAACAGTAATTTAGCGCGACAATAGCTCAACGCTTGTTGTTGTAAAGACTGCGCAAATATTATATAAAAAAATGCTAGAATATGCTCTCAGCACTTAAAAAAATGCAGCTTTTTACCCCATTAAAGCACAGATTGCTTAAGGCCTCCTCCATATGTCATAGAAATTTAAAACCGATGCAGTCTCTTCATTTAATCACTCATATGAGTATACGATAAGGAAGTTAGGCGATCTGTCTACCCCAACAGGGAAACGGATTGATTGTATGTATAGGGTGACTACTGAAAGACTGAAGGATTTGAATAAGTCATAACTAATATCACGGACCCTGTGATTTTTTTCTGGTGAGCATAATCTGTGAAATTTAAGATTTTCATCATGTCTATTGATGAAAATAAAAATAATGAAAATAGGAATATTATAAAGATATTCTAGTCTGAGCATAATTGGCCATACTCTGCTATACACTTGTTTTATACATATTCATCATGTTTTAGCGGATGTCCTTGATGGACGTGCTGATGATTTGGATTGTTTGGTATTTAAATAAAATACGTCGATTAGCAATGCGAAAAGTGAGAGTGAATAAGCAATGAATAGTAAACAGTGATGAATGGTCAAATGATCAATAATCTTTATTTATCGATAAGTAGCTATTTATACATATTCAGAACGAGGCGCGTGAGTGCGCCCGCAATATATTTTTATCTCACTCCTGTGCGTGCAGAGGTGGTGAATAATATTGTGGGTAGATAATTTGTTGGCGAAAACGGCGAGACAGCGCGATGCGTTCTCTTTCTACTGTGGAATGTATCGTTAATAGTATTTGCGGGTAGTCAATATCAATGTTCTGGTATGCGACCTTCGGACATATCCGAAGGTCGTTTCGTCGGTCGTTGACCGTGCGTGTTGACAATATTCAGGGACGACCGTAGTTCCTACAATGTTTTTAATTTTTATGTTTTTTTTTTAATTTTTATTAAACAAAGTAATATATTGTACAAATATTTGTCAAGGCTATACCTATATACGCATTTATAACTTAAATAATCTTATTTATATATTATCATTTTTGAACTTACATAATCTTATTTTCCTACATGTTATTTTATTTTTTACAATCTTAATATATGATAACATAGAAATAATTAACATCTTCATACTACTTATAACTAGATAACAATTCTTACAACTAATTATTTAGCAAGAACAAGTCCACTCGTTCAGACTACATGTATTCCATCACATTCACGCAGTCCTTGGTCATCCCAGCTAATACTGTAGGTGGACTAGTCAGGCAACAGATAATGCTTCAGAAGTCGGTGCTTATACCGGAAGGGTAGATTGAATTAACTGTCGTCAGTCCCCAGGGCAGTGACTAATGGGTCAATTTTCGTGTATTAATTATTCTTTCAAAATATATCTTTCTTATTTCAACGATCACATTTAACGAATTGAACCGTATTCAATACCATTAAGGCTGTTTTAAAGTGTTTTGAAAAACGCGCTTTCCACTTCCTGTTTTCTTTGTATCATACTTTTATTGTATGATCTACAGTACAATTTGGAGTGTAAGAGGCTGCACCCCCATCTCAGCAGCCCAAAAAACAACTTTTCCTGCACACGGTGCACTCGCTACTTAACTGATAAGTATTGGTCGTACGTTCGTAGGTAAAAACCAACATATTTCCATATATAAGGAGAATAAAGTGACCCCTTTCAGAGCAACTCAAGCTCTGTGGATGGCCTTATCGTTTCAGTTCTTCTGTGCCACAGGATAACCACCGTAGAACTGCTGTCAAGTTGGATTGGGAGTGTAACAAGTTTAACTTAATTAAGTATACGCAGGCGGTACGGTTCAAACGTATAATATAGCGTGCCAACTACTGCACGTAACTTCTTACAATCAATTCAAAACATGTTGAAAGAATTTATCTAAAAAAATAAGACCAAGTCTTATTTTAAGACGTCATCTGAATTCAACCTTAAAACCAAACGTCTTGAAAGTCAAGCATTCTAAAAACTAAGCCATGGAGGTTGATATATTATGATAAAATTGTAAACATTATCAGTAAATCATTAATCCAATAGCGATAAAGTCATGCTTTAGAGTCTTATAATAAAAATCTTTTTTATATAACTGAACAAATATTTCGAACGACCAAAAACTATTCGGCAAACTCGACGTGATTTTCTGAGGAGCAATTCAACGGGGAGAATATTTGCGACTTGGGATGTGTGGAGAAAGGCAATAAAATTTGTACGCCACTTCCTCGCGTTTAACACTCAAGTGTTAATCCCTTATCGTTAATTTCTTTTGCAGTAAATGTACATCACACGTTTTATTTTATATCCTCGTTAAAAAAAAAGGTTCAATTTCGATATTAACGAAAATATAATAATAAAGATGATGATATCTCCGATTAAATTTTATTAAATGGCTCATCGAAAAGTTTTTCGATGTTTCAAGTGGAAAATATTTTCGATTATACCAAATAAACTTCTATCTTTATGCGAATTTTCCATCTAAGTCGAAAAATTTTGTGGCCACTTATATTTTCACGGATCAACAGTTTACTTCTACAAAAAAAGTGTATTTTTTACGTACTTGATTACGGTGTTCGGTAAACCCATATATATTTGGAAAATAATCAAAGATTATTTAAACGTCAATTTTATATTAAGAAAGTTTTCACATTAAGAAAACGCGGATGTAGACAAAGACTGAAACAAGTCGAATAAATGCTGACAAAAATTGTGTACTGAAAGTAACACATGGGGTAGCGATATATTGGGTGTTAACATAAGTTGGGTCCGTTTTTTTCAATTAAAAAATAAACACCAAAAGTAAAATAAAATGGTAAACGTTATACGTCATTCGAAAGAAAATTTTCTGCTCTATAAGATATTGTATTTGCGTTTACGTTACATATATTATTTTATTTGATGACAAGACTTCAAAATGGAATGTCAAGTAGACGAAAGCATTTTCGACATCTCCTTTTGTTCGCGTTCAATCGAGGAAATAAAGCTGCCACAGCTGCTCGCAATATTTGCGAAGTGTACGTGGGAAAAGTCCAGAAGTTCAGCGTTTGGGTTTCACATGTTTTGAGTGAAAACAACAAAAATCAACGTTTGATAATTTTTGCTGATTTGCTCGTGCGTCATCGAGCTACGCATGGCCACAAGCAAAGGTTCCTTTACCGCATCATTATCTTCTCAAACATCTACTACTATTTCTTTGACTTGAAACATTTACCTCTTTCAAAATTTCATACACCTGATTCAACTATACATTCTTTGGTTTATCCTCTACCACGCTTTTTACTCACATTTGCCTTGTACATTTGTTATGTCAGTCTTTATCATTCGTTCAAATTATCTCAAAGTACATTTCTTCATCTTACTTAACAAACCAGTCTTAAGTTCACATTCATCCCTAATCCCTTCAATCCATACTATGTTATACATTTGTTACTATGTAATCCATACTACGTTAT
Organism: Odontocerum albicorne; assembly: GCA_949825065.1. Classification (NCBI taxonomy): domain Eukaryota; kingdom Metazoa; phylum Arthropoda; class Insecta; order Trichoptera; family Odontoceridae; genus Odontocerum; species Odontocerum albicorne. The sequence goes on along the minus strand of OX463853.1, from coordinate 4,757,152 downwards.
ACATTTGTTAGTATGTAATCCATACTATGTAATACACTACCTTTATACATAACTTTTTGATTGCAAAACCAAATTTGACAGTGATATAGACTTAATATAAGGTATTACAATGATAAAGATGGTAGTTAAAAAAAATGTACATTCTAAATAAAATAAACGGTCTCGTCGATCATAACGAGTAAGCGAGATTCAAGAGAAGAAGCCACACGACATCATAAAATAGCAAAAGTCAAGCACAGCATCATATTGCAAAAAAAATATTGGCATCCGTCATTATTAACGAGTTATTAAAAGCAAATAAAGGTATTCCTTAACATATTTTTACAGGCTATCTATCAACCAAAGGTCAAAATATATACATGCACACGTAATGCATTCTAGACATGTTTACTCAAAACACATTTAATAAGTCAATAAACACTTTGATTTTCCCTTAGAAAACCCTTTTGTATAAATCAGATTGTAACTATAACGAAATATATAAATAAATAGATAAACAAATTATACATTTATTATAAGAAGTTTCAGTTTATCCGATTGCAGGCATACCTTTAAAAAATAACAATAAAAAAACAACAATCAAATAAAATGATAACAACAAAGCCTTAAACTAGAGACCGATATCCTCTCTTATAATAATTGGTCACCAATGTGATTTGAAGTCGTAACCTCCGGGCTGGGAGACTTTCCAAATATATCACGAAGGTCGTCGCAGTTGAACCACGAAATTAAAATTTGAAACCAAGGAAAGGTAAGGTAGATTAAAATTGAAGCAAATAAATTGTATGAGAAGATGTATGTAAGGAGAAGAGGCAAATGAAGCATGTTATAAAAGAGAAAAGCCAGCATAATGTCAAGCTTTGAAGAAGAGTTTCTGTCTTCTTCAAAGCTTGACATTATGCTGGTAAATTTTTAATGTGTCAATAATAGAGGGTTCGAGTTGTAGCACCCTTGAAGAGAGTTGGCTCTGTAAAGGGCGCTTTATTAATTGCCATTTTTTTTACGATTATGTATATTAGATACTTACCAATTCTTTGTCTTCAAAGGCAAAGAAATTCATGAAAAAATAATTTATGTTTTATTTGCATTTTTCAAATTTAAATTTTCATTTTTTAACAGAAAATTCATTGAATTTTTCTTATTGGTAGGTTTAATATACGAGTATTTTCCCCGTCTTATAAATTCCATCAAAATATTTTTTCTTCCGAAGATCGGATTTTATTTTAAATCGTTTTTTTTCCGTACTAAATGTGGCGCTATCCCTTAAAGCTTTTATCCTTCCAATTTTGTAAACAAATCGTTGGTAAATTACGGAATTCTAACCTAAAATTGCATTTTTTATAACAAAGCTTGCTAAATTGAATAAAAAAATGAGCTTTTTATATATCGGTTTCTTTATTGAGATAGAAAACACAAAACCTACGAAAATATTATGTGGTATACATAAATGTTATTTGACGAAAGAAAATGTGTATTTTTTTATATAAAATATATAAAACATATTCTTTATGTAAAATACATACTTATAGAGTAACATAGAAAGATTTTTTTTTAATCTCAAATTAATTTGAAATGACCAAAAATTATCTGTTATTTGGGGAAAAGCTCTTGAGTTTGACGATTGTTGAAAGAATAAAGTTTCTTGGTGCCAACAATAGTATGAATACTTGAACTAAATGAGCTTTCAAATTGATCGATTTTTTTTATTCTATTTTTTTTAATTATTGAATAAAACACACAATTTGCTTTGATTTCAAAAAGTTTTTTATTGGTTATTGAAGTATTATGTATGACATTTAAACACAAAAAAACAGTATCCACCAAATGTCCACCTCTTGCAGCTCCACAGATGTCCACTCTTTTGTCAACATTTTCGATGACATTTTATAACTAATTCACCAATAACACGAATAATTTTGTCATTCCACTCAGGAATAGATCGAGGGTCATTTTTATAAACCTGGATTTTCACGTAACCCCAGATAAAATAGTCCAACAATGTCAGATCACATGATCTTGGTGGCCAATTAACATCACCGTTTCCGGAGATTACAATAGATACAGTAATTATCAATTTGAACGCGTTTTTGTAATGTATATGACTCCATTTTTATAAATATCATACATTACACTTTTCAAATGTCACAAGACTCTAGCAATTTCACGACGCCATCTGTGTTTTATTCAAGAATTAAAAAAAAACACTCAATTCGAAAGACCCTTTATATACGTTGCTGTCATATTCTTAAAATGTAGAGAAACCCCTAAATAAAAGCGTTACTACAACCTGATAAGAAACCCAATGAGGTCATGAAAATCTGTATTTTTTATAAAATGTCCGAAAGTATCATATGCTCCTGAATTGCGTCAAGAAGATTATGTTACACCTGAACAAACAAAATTTAGAACGAGGTAAATCGTGTACGGGCCAGTTTTAAACCTAACCCAACATATTAAAAAAGGATTGACGATAAGCAACAGGGGTTGTTTTTATTGAACTTTCGGTCAAGTTTGATACGGATTCAATCTTGTCCGTTCCCCCTGTTTTAATTTTTTCGGTCATCTGGATCCCTCCGCACGTCACATTTTGTGGTACAACGATTATCATAGTTAATAATTCCAGAAAGGATCTCCATTTAATCTTAGATCGGTACATACTCGTATCCTTATGAAATGATGACTCTAATCTAGTGGCGTTAAAGAATATGTTAGTTTTGCTGCATTTACTGAGTTTTTTGAAATCTAGATATTTACTGAACTGTTTTAAATTTTGTCACTTTATAATTATATTTTTTGCGCTGCAAGTCCTTTAACTTCTCTCACGTTGGAATTGAATTCATCGGATGAAGATCTGCAGAAGAAATTCCCAGTGCCATCACTTTTGCATCTTTCTGGACTAATGTGATATGGATGTAGTGTTGTAGACACAATTGTAATATAAATAATTTTATTATATGTATTAATATGACTTATGGCTCAGTAGGTAGAACGCATGGTTTTTAGTCGTGATCAAAACTTTCCTCACTTGGTTTATTCTATATTCCCAGTCTTTAATATTTGGCAAATTGGGCGAAATCGTTACAATATATCAAACCGACCAGGGTGTGCAGACAGCGAAAGTTTAATTAAATATTATTTTAACAACCAACAAAAGCAATCACGCCAAATATTTTTTTAAATTTTTATATTATTTATATTTAAGGCATTAACATTGTGAAGTTTTAAAGGTATTATAATTTGTTTTATCAAACACATTGCACTTTATGTATTTATTCCACTTTATCATGTGTAACGGTATAACCTTACCAGTTTCAAGGTGTTCATCTCATCATCAGGGGAGCACAAAAAATACATAATTCCGTTCGAACTGGTACAGTATCCGGCGGTAATACACATCGGGCTTAAGAAAGATACTGTCGGCCATAACGGCGGCTAACTTTGGCTTTGTAAAACCTCGTCTCTGTCCCTAGAATGCTTGACGACTGACAAATCACGACGGAACACGTGTATGAATGACAGAGATGACACTCTACAAAGCCGAAGTTAGCCGATTATGACCGACAGTCTCTTTCTTAAACCCGATGTGTATTACTTACCGCCGGGTGCTGTACCAACATACACACTTCTAACGGTAAATGGCTTTTACCGTAAACGGTTGTCGTACTGTTGAAAATATTAAAGCACCGTTTAAAATATTTAAAAATATTCCATAAGAAAACTTTACAAAAGATACCAAGTTTTTTTAGATAATGCCTTTTAACATCTTTACGGTTGTATTCAAGAAATGGCCACACCGGAATTAATACCATAAACACTCCAGGTTGTTTAATAATTTTTTTTATATACATATTTTAATTCCTTCCATTGTTAAAAATTTGTTAATTTTATCAGCCTTCTCGTTAGGCTAAATACTTGTCCTGAAACTGATTATTTACACCCTCAATATATTTTAGTATTTATATTTATTAAAAAAATGATATCCCGTGCAATCCTCATTGCCTACGTATTATCTACCCACACAGTTATTTGTGATATATGGAATAAAACACAAAATTCATAACTAATATTCTATGTATTTGATTTATATTTGTATTTTTAAATTAATTGTAGTATAATCTAGTCAAATTAAATGAATGCTTAAACTTGTGTTTATATACAAATAATATATGAATTTCTTCAAAGTACTCGTATATCTCTGTGTCGTAAGGGTATTTTAGACAAAGGAATTATTCAGGTAGGTGTTTTTTTATTTGTCAAACATCCCTTCATATCACCCGGAAGTCTTTTTTTCTGTATGTCCCTTTACTGAAAGCTGATCCCATCGGATTTCCATTGTCAGATGTTTATCTCGTTAGCTTTTTATTTTATGACGCTAATCCTTTTAATTTTATATTGCTTACACCTAGTTGACATCTTGATATGTAAATATATTTTTTATGTTATACATATTTCACAATTCACATAATTTTTCAATTAAAATTGCTTTAATTGGAGCTCAAACCACATAGTACAAGTACATAACAAAACTAAAAATCCTCCATTTGAGTTACATTGGTCACTCTTCAAGATTCTTCATTTTTTTTAAATAAGTAATTCTTCAATACTTAACCCTTAACCTGGTAGCTTATTTATTTTGCATGATGAATTTAATGATTGTTTCTTTGAACCTTAAGATCGACTCGTTAAGGAAATGGATATTCCTTGATTTTATATAACGATGTGTTCTACATTGATAATTAACGAGTGCGTGACGGAATTGGTTAATCCATGTTTGTGTTCCACCTTGCTGATTAACGAGTGCGTGATGGAATTGGTTAATCCATGTTTGTGTTCTACATTGATGATTAGCAAGTGCGTGATTGAATTGGTTAATCCATGTTTGTGTTCCACCTTGCTGATTAACGAGTGCGTGATGGAATTGGTTAATCCATGTTTGTGTTCTACATTGATGATTAGCAAGTGCGTGATTGAATTGGTTAATCCATGTTTGTGTTCCACCTTGCTGATTAACGAGTGCGTGATGGAATTGGTTAATCCATGTCTGTGTTCTACCTTGATGATTAACGAGTGCGTGATGGAATTGGTTCATCCATGTTTGTGTTCCACCTTGCTGATGAACGAGTGCGTGATGGAATTGGTTAATCCATGTTTGTGTTCTACATTGATAATTAACGAGTGCGTGACGGAATTGGTTAATCCATGTTTGTGTTCCACCTTGATGATTAACGAGTGCGTGATGGAATTGGTTAATCCATGTTTGTGTTCTACATTGATGATTAGCAAGTGCGTGATTGAATTGGTTAATCCATGTTTGTGTTCCACCTTGCTGATTAACGAGTGCGTGATGGAATTGGTTAATCCATGTCTGTGTTCTACCTTGATGATTAACGAGTGCGTGATGGAATTGGTTCATCCATGTTTGTGTTCCACCTTGCTGATTAACGAGTGCGTGATGGAATTGGTTAATCCATGTTTGTGTTCCCCCTTGATGATTAACGAGTGCGTGATGGAATTGGTTAATCCATGTTTGTGTTCTACCTTGATGATTAACGAGTGCGTGATGGAATTGGTTCATCCATGTTTGTGTTCCACCTTGCTGATTAACGAGTGCGTGATGGAATTGGTTAATCCATGTTTGTGTTCCCCCTTGATGATTAACGAGTGCGTGATTGAATTGATTAATCCATGTTTGTGTTCTACATTGATAATTAACGAGTGCGTGACGGAATTGGTTAATCCATGTTTGTGTTCCACCTTGATGATTAACGAGTATTAACGAGTGCGTGATGGAATTAGTTTATCCATGTTTGTGTTCTACATTGATAATTAACGAGTGCGTGACGGAATTGGTTAATCCATGTTTGTGTTCCACCTTGATGATTAACGAGTGCGTGATGGAATTGGTTAATCCATGTTTGTGTTCTACATTGATGATTAGCAAGTGCGTGATTGAATTGGTTAATCCATGTTTGTGTTCCACCTTGCTGATTAACGAGTGCGTGATGGAATTGGTTAATCCATGTCTGTGTTCTACCTTGATGATTAACGAGTGCGTGATGGAATTGGTTCATCCATGTTTGTGTTCCACCTTGCTGATTAACGAGTGCGTGATGGAATTGGTTAATCCATGTTTGTGTTCCCCCTTGATGATTAACGAGTGCGTGATGGAATTGGTTAATCCATGTTTGTGTTCTACCTTGATGATTAACGAGTGCGTGATGGAATTGGTTCATCCATGTTTGTGTTCCACCTTGCTGATTAACGAGTGCGTGATGGAATTGGTTAATCCATGTTTGTGTTCCCCCTTGATGATTAACGAGTGCGTGATGGAATTGATTAATCCATGTTTGTGTTCTACATTGATAATTAACGAGTGCGTGACGGAATTGGTTAATCCATGTTTGTGTTCCACCTTGATGATTAACGAGTATTAACGAGTGCGTGATGGAATTAGTTTATCCATGTTTGTGTTCTACATTGATAATTAACGAGTGCGTGACGGAATTGGTTAATCCATGTTTGTGTTCCACCTTGATGATTAACGAGTGCGTGATGGAATTGGTTAATCCATGTTTGTGTTCTACATTGATGATTAGCAAGTGCGTGATTGAATTGGTTAATCCATGTTTGTGTTCCACCTTGATGATTAACGAGTGCGTGATATAATCGGTTAATCCATGTTTGTGTTCCACCTTGATGATTAAAGAGTGCGTGATGGAATTGGTTAATCCATGTTTGTGTTCCACCTTGATGAACAACGAGTGCGTGATGGAATTATTTAATCCATGTTTGTGTTCCACCTTGATGATAAACGAGTGCGTGATGGAATTGGTGAATCCATGTTTGTGTTCCACCTTGATGAACAACGAGTGCTTGATGGAATTGGTTAATCCATATTTGTGTTCCACCTTGATGATTAACGAGTGCGTGATGGAATTGGTTAATCAATGTTTGTGTTCCACCTTGATGATTAACGAGTGCGTGATGGAATTGATTAATCCATGTGCTTGTTCCACCTTGATGATTAACGAGTGCGTGATGGAATTGGTTAATCCATGTTTGTGTTCCACCTTGATGATTAACGAGTTCGTGATGAAATTGGTTAATCCATGTTTGTGTTCCACCTTGATGATTAACGAGTGCGTGATGGAATTGTTTTTTTTTTTTCATATTTATTTTTATCTGACTTTTAAAGTTTCTTTCGAGTTGTCCAATAGACAAACTGAAGTAAATAATCAAAACTCTTTCCAAAAATATTATGGTGATTACTGGTCATATGTATACTACGAGAAAGTTTAAAATAAAGGTTTCTGTTATATTATAAACACATAAAACACTTAAGTTTGTATCAATATTATTACCAAAACTATTGAAAAATTTTAAATTATTATTTATTAATTTCGGAGAGTTCAGGGACATAAAAGAACATCCTTGTGATAACCATAATTTGTAGAAATGTATCCTGGTTTCGATTCGACTGCCATAAGCCCTTTTCAATTTGAATTCCAATTGAATCCTGTTTTTTCTAGTTTTGAATATTTCTTTATTCTCGTGTGTGAATAGACAGGATTTGAAAGGTAGTTGATATGATATATGTAATAGGCAGACAAAAAATCTTATCCATGAATGTAAGGTAGACAAACCCAAACGATAATGGTCCACATTAGGAGTTTTTATGGTATTTTTTTTAATTTATCTCCTTTGAAATATCTTTACAAATATAACATTAAGAAGCAGAATTATTGACAGATATATTATTTGTTAACACTTCCGTATACCTCTATAAAGAGCATATCAAATGTCATCTTCATGTCACAGTCGTCGAAATGTGATTTGTAAGGAACATGTTGATTGATTGTCGTATTCATTATATATTCATTTTGTCAAAATAATTCTGTTTAACTTTCATAAAAAAATATTTTATGACCTTGCATATAAATATATGAATAATTTCGCGGGTTAGCCCACAAATCCTTTTATATGTTAATTTTCTTTAATAGGCAATCCATCCAAACAAGGATAGTTTGTGCCTTTAAATTCAAGTCATGTTTAAATTATGTAAGTCAAATAAAAAATAAAATAAAATTATATTTTTTAAATTATATTTAATAAAGCTTATTTTTTAAATTACAATTCTAGAGAATTTAAAGTTTTAGCTGATTAAGCTTCAAAAATTTAATAATCGATCCATGAGTAGACCTTTAGAATATTTAACTCATTTAAATATTACAAATATCTACAATGAAGAATACAAAATTAATTATGTACTCGTATTGTTGACATTCAACAAATTTCCGTTTTTAAAACATTAAATAACCTTTGATGCCATTGAAATCCCATGTACCTACAAATTAATTTTATATACTTACGTATTCTCCTTTGTAGTAACAACTTCACAATACTTTTGGTTGTTTTGTTGAGAACTTTTAGCAAATTCGTTTCAACAAATTCGACAGTCGTTATTATAGTAGATTAAAAGACCTTTTCCGTTTGCCTTTTTCATCTCGACTAATGGCTGTTAACTCCTTAATATGTGCAAATACATATAAATTATTTAGATTATATATCATGTTATCTTTGACTTGAATAAAGTTATGTCAATAATTAAACTGAGGTTAAAAAATTTAAATTTTTTGCAGTAACTTTTAATTTGAAAAAAAACGAATAATTCAATAACATATAAACTTGTTTAGTCAAACTTTGTTTATTCCACTTTATATAACGGTATAATTCTACCTTGTTTATGCTCCACTGATGATAAGGTGAAAACCTTAAAATTGGTACGGTTACACCATTGCATAAAACGATATAAACAGTGTTTGATAAAAAAATTACAATGTCTTTAAACCTCCACAGTGTTATTGCTTTAATTATAAATACCATCAAATAGTTTGTTTATAAATAGTTTAACATGCTGACAAATATAAAAACAATATATCTATAAAGCTTTCTTCTTGAATGTGTGTATTTTCTTTGGAGGGGGGCAATGGATATCTTGAACTTTTATGCAGCAGGACTGAACAGATGTATTTATGATATGTCACCACAGTGAATTCCCTTTCGTGAAGGATTTTACCAGGAGACGCGTCTTTTTCCATCACTTATACTGTGCAACATCAGTTGGAAGATCTCATATTTACGAGTATGTGCATTCCCCATTATACGAGGCGTATCCAGAAAGTAAGTGTACTGAGGCTCTCACGACCGGATGGATTTTATTTTCGACATGTTGGCTACACTTACGTGTAGCCTGACCCTTCCCCTCCGCAACGAGACCGGTTCGAAGTCAGTACGTTGAGAAGTTTTGACGCGACAACACGTTTCGTGAAAAATGTAAATCCAATCTCCCGCCAAGTGCGAAATACGCGGCGTCATCCGTTATCTCGTTTGGAAGAGAAAACCTCCGGTTGAGGTTTATAATGAGGTGAAAACTGCATATGGTGATAAAGCTATGAATCGTACGAGTGTGCACAAGTGGTGTCGCGAGTTTAAAAACGGTCGTACGTCTGTGCATGATGATCAGAGGAGCGGAAGACCTTCAATTGTGACTGACGAAATTGACGAAATTGTTTTGGGACTGTCAAGGCATAATTTTAATTGAATATATGCCCAAGGGGAGACCATCAACTCTGCAAGATACTGTGAGACCCTAAAAAAATTGCGGAGGGCGATTCAGAACAAGAGGAGAGGCATGCTGACAAAAGGAGTCTGCCTGTGCACGACAATGCCAGACCACACACGGCCAACGCCACGAAGGAACTGCTCGCCTCGTTTAAATGGGATGTCCTGAACCATCCCGCGCATTCCCCTGACCTAGCACCTTCAGATTACTATATCTTTACCTCCCTGAAGCTGCACATGGGTGGAAAAAGGTTTTCAACCGACGAAAAGGTAAATGAGGAGGTGGAGAAGTGGACGGAGGGGTTGGCGGGAAACTAATTCGAGGAAGGCATCAAAAAGTTGATACCCCGCTTCACCACCTGCATTGAGAGGAATAGCGACTATGTCGAAAAATAGCTTACATATGTACTACGGAAACCACGTAATTTTTTTGTTTAAATAAAAAATATTTTAACCTACAAAAATTCAGTACACTTACTTTCTGGACTTACCTAGTATGTTCAAATTACTCTTTCTCCCTTTGATGTCGGATCAGTTGGAGAATCTCATATTTACAAGTGTGTATCTGCATTTCCCATTATATGTCTAAATTATTATTTATCCCTTTGATGTCGGATTATACTTCTTAATCTCCATTAATCCGTTTTCAGTTTAATTATCAGTTATGTTAATTAAAAATTTTACAAAAAGAACTTTCAAAAATAATACATATTAATAGTTTAAGCATCTTTTAAAAGTTTTTCGGATCCCATAAATTGATTTTATATTGGCTTTTTACTCAAATTTAGTTTATTGAGTGGTTTTATTGCACAACGTGTACCAAACATCCGAGATCCTTAATGTTTAGTTTATTGAGTGGTGTTATTGCACAACGTATACCAAGCATCCGAAATCCTTAATGTTTAGTTTATTGAGTGGAAAACGTGTACCAAGCATCCGAGATTCTTAATGTTTTATTCATTTTACAACTTGAAATATATAAACTTATACCCTTAATTGGCCTAGTTGGTAAAACGATTGTCTCTCACCTGGGGGTTACGTATTAAATTCCAATTGGCACGAAGATTTTTCTAAAATTATTCCAGTTTGGTTAGCATAAAATGCCTCTTAAACATATTTCTGGTTGGTTAGAATAGATCGTCACATGGCAATCATTCCACCATATTGTATTGTATATAACGAATGTTTACAAAAAAATAGAAAAACTTAGATCACTGCACGATTTGGTATGAGGTTTGGTGTTTGTTTATTACTTTGGGAATTAGGAATAAACCTAGTCATATATTATTATATTATTTATAGTTAAGGGATTAACATTATGGAGGTTTAAAGAAATTGTAATTTGTTTTAGAAAGTACTTTTTATTCCACTTTTTGTAACGGTATAACCCAACCAGTTTCAAGGCTTTCCCCTCATCATCAGAGAGCACAAACAATACTGAATTCTGTTCAAACTGGAACCGACATACACGATTCTAGCGGTAAACATTTGGGTTAGGGACTTTAGGAGACAATCTCGGCGAGCAACGGAGAGATTCTTGGGATACATGTGTTTGCCAGATGTTCATCCCGATGCACTGATTTAGAAATTTGTGGGGCCTCTAATCTGTCTAATTTATTTCCGTTATTATTGATACGAAAGAATTTGGCATCATCGATAGAAAATGTATGGTTTTCACGGAAACAACGATTAGAGATTTCAGAATAAATAAAAGGTTAAGGCAGATTTGTGTCCACAAAATCTCTTTTTAAAAGATCTTCCTGTCTTTCCTATATAAAAATTATCACAGTCAGCACATAAAAGTTTATACACACCACTGTTGCTAAGTATTCCATATTTACCTTTACCGTTAAAAAAGAGTTTCCGGAGATTAAGATTAGTGTAAAAAGGTGGCTTTATGTGACTTCGAATTTTTTTTGGTTATTTCGTTTGGTACGTTTTTTTTATAAAAAGTACTTTGCTCCATCCAGTCCTTACCATCTAGAAGGTCCTTTCTTCATTTTACTTAACCCTTTGTTTACTAAATTAAAAGAAAACGAAACGAAGTAGCTACTGAATTTAATTTTTTAGAAATAAGTGCGTATATTTTGAAAAGGAATATAAACAAAAATTATGTTTTTAAAACTGCATTTTTTGCACAGTTTTCAAAAGCTGGTCCCACAAAATTAACATGATATACGAGAGAACATGACAAAATTAACATGATATACTCGTACTTACGACATATTGGTTTTCAAAATAGAATGACTACATGTAAAAACATAAAGAAGATATAAAAGTAACAAAAAAAAAAATTACCACTTTCATCACTTGATAGTTTGTAAAAATATTAACTTGAAAACTAGCTCAACAACGCACGTGTTAAACGCTAGCGACAGTGGCAACAAGTGAACTAATATTGCAGTAATTCAAACAATAAAATGCACTATTGTGTAGGTGCTGCCATCTGTTGGTCAAATAAAATACTTGTGCAATATTTTACTGTCAAGTTCCATCAGAATTCGTTTCTATGAGGTTTATATTCATTTGAACTTCAGAGTCCCGTCAGTAAATAAAGAGCTAAAACATAAATAAATAAATAAATAATAGGTTTATTGATAGCAACATTGTATGCACAGATTATATTTCAATAACACTTCTAAAACACATAAATTGCAGATAATACATTAAATACAGAAGCTATCAAAAGGTCTGGGCTCATCTAATAGCATCCCCTCGGGCAAGATACACCCCACCAATATAGGGTGAACTCAGCCATGGGGACACCAGATGTTTTTCAGTCCACATCCATTTTAACCATGCATTATTTTTTTATGTTTTCTGAGTCCTTTCACACATTATCACTCCAGTAATTTCATTGTGCATACATCTTCACAGAATTATTCTTACTCGTATCCTTATTGTGCCAAGTCCAAGTTTGACTTTCATACATCAAGGTGGGTACCAACACAATACCAATTCCTCTATAATTCGTATGCAAAGACTTGGAAACGAGTTTTGCAACAATTTAGATATTTTTAATATAAGTATATATATAGTATTCGCCAGAATATCACAACAATATTTAGAAACAGCTAATTACTTTGTGCTCTTCTTTATTAATATAAATAACCTAGTATAAACGAAACATTAAGGACAATACTTTGCCTCTGGAGTTTAAAACCCTGCATCAACATGTAGGAAGGTTTTATTTCTGCAAAGCAACTTGCATCTCGTTCTATTAATGAGGCCATGTGTTTTCTATATCTCAAAATCTATATCTCATCCATAAAATTATCAAAAAATCCAATATTTGTTCTATGTATGCGTTGTTCCACTAAAAACAAATCTGAGTTATTTACCTCTATAAAATAAGTCTTCGACAATAACATAAGTCTGCTTGGTGAAGTTTGGTAATATTTTGTGGTATATAATAATTATATGTATATTTAAGTTCAATATATGGTATACATACATAACATATTATGTTGAACTTAAATATACATATAATTATTAAGTATTTTTTTAAACAATGACCGTAATTTATTATTACTACTGCTTTTTGTATCTTTATGTTAGTTTAAGACAAAGTTTTGTATTTTTGGTCAATAATTTTAATAATTTTAATTATTAACCTGTCACATGTTCATTTGTATATAAAGATACTGTTGTGTCGTTAATTAAATTAAATAAACAAAATAAAAATAACGTATTGTCATTTTTGCTACTATTGATATTGCGCGATTGTTGTTTATAAAAGTATGTGATCTTTTTACTTTTTTTCAGGTCGCTACCCTTCTTATGACATCCCTTTCAGCTTGCCTATGGCACTTTAATATACTGTCCAGATAAGAGAACTCATCAACCTATACTAATAATATTTTATTTATTTATTTTATTTTAACGCTTTTATTGCAAATACAATCTGGCGGGCTTATTGCCAGGCGGTAATCTCTTCCTACCAACGATACTAAAGTAAATAAAGCAAGTTACATGGTTGCATAAATCATTCAAATGACTATCCATCCCCACGAAATCCATAAACACATTCGTGAGCACATGCCCACGAGCCCCACAAAGATGGGCAATTACCCGAACATTATTTTTCATATAAAGTGAGATATCATCAATCAAAAGAAAAGGAAGGGATGGTGGAGAGGAAAGGAAAAGAAAAATCGGGAATTAAACACGTTTTTTTACTAGAAATGAAGAGTATTTCTGTCGCTTCTTAAAGCATGCCAAAGACTGAGCGAGTCTTATATTGGTTTGTAACTGATTCCAGAGTCTCACTGCATGGACAGTAAAGGATGACGTTAAGAAAGCGGAGCGGTGAACTGGAAAGGTTAATAAACAATCTCTGTTTGAGCGTAGCGCTAATCCATGATTGGAATGACGCTGAAACTTTTCGGCAAGATGAGAGGGGGTGGCGGGACAGTTAAATATATCATAAAAAAGAGAGAGTATGTGAATTTGGCGTCCATTTCTAACGTTCAACCAGTTCTTTGCCTTTTGGTATGAAGATCGTACTTTCGTAGGTTAAATAAAATAATATATTAATACTAAAATAACATATTTATAATGTTGACAAAATAAATTCATACGCACGCATAAGATGTAATATATTCGTACATGTAGTAAGTGGGCGACACTTATACAAATAAATACAGATAAATGGAAAATTCAATAAAAATAAAAATTTACCGTGTTACACTTTCGTTGTATACAGTACAACCTGGTGTGCCTGCCATTTGACAATATCTTCTAACTTACAAGAAAGGTGTTGAAGAATAGCAAACTGGAATCATTTTTAAAAACTGGGTCCTACTGGAATCGAACTAGCATCCTCCGGGCTGGGAAGCTAGCGTCTTACCAATCAGGCCACGGAGGTCGTCATTAGTAGCAATAAATAAACTAAACTTTAAATCAAAACATAGTCACTACACATTTACGTAGAGCTGATAGAAAAGAGGTTGGGCAAATTTGTCAGACTGATAAATTTAAGATATCCTTTCCCTTCCTGTGCTAAAAAAATCCACGAGTTCCGGTGCTGTGTGTTCAATACACGTGTAAAAATGAGAGAATTTAAAATCGGAAAAATAAGAATATTCATAGCCAATCGCTTTAATTAATAAAATTTGAAGTCAAAAGTGATAATATTTTAAATTTAATTGCTGAAAACAAGAAAAAAAACATCGGCCGACGTTCGCAAAACGGGCGAAGCGACCACCTCAAATGGATGCCCGAAAGCTACTGAAACGAGAGAAGCGAACGTACTGAGATTCTGTTTCTTACGTTCCCATATATCGAAGTAGAGTAAAAGTGAGACGTGAATAGCGGTACTTCCTCGCCCATAGCGTTTTTTAGAATGAATATACCTACGTCCCACACCGCCACACGTTTGATTGTATTTGTGAATGTATTCCCGATTTTCACAAAATATCTCTGATGTGGCCGATAAGTGCTAATTATTATTAATATTTCTTTTTCATTCAATGCGTAAATGTATTACGGAGGAACATCTAAAATCTGAACCCAGTATTTTTTATAATTATAGAAATATTAAAGTTTTAAGAAGCAATGTGTACTATTTACACATCACAGGGAAGGAAGGACTTAAAAAAAGGGATTTCAGTCTGGTTTTCACTTAGAGCCTATAAGAAACAGCTTTCTGGTTGCTTGAAAGAGATTGCCACTTGGCAATAAACTCGCCATTTGAAATTTAAAAAAAGTTAAAATATCGAAAACCATTTTCGAAAGAAAAAACAATTGAATTGGCTTTCATTTTTGGTACATTCAATTAATAATATGAACTATTAAAATTGAATATCTAAGTTCACTTCTAGTACTCAAATGTGATGATACCGTCTCAGAACAGTATAATCCCGGCGTCTCACGTATACTTCTGTGTAAGGATCCATTTATATGCACGAGTATCACACGCGAGTGTTGTGTTTTAACCCTAATTATAAATTTACATATCATCACGTGTTAGCAATATCGAGGAGAAAACACAACCAAAAAAAGACATTTTAACTGGATTCAATTAAAATCGCTACCATTTTAGTTGGAAATTAAGGAACCAGGAAAATAGCAAAATAAAGGGATAACCCATATTCAGTGACCCAGAATTAGGAAATTTAAATTCAGGCAATATATAGTATGTTTTTATTATAATAAAAACTGTTACCAACTAAAATTAAACTCACTTATTATTGGTGTGTTTTGAAAAGCAATAAAAAATATATAGATCAAGAAAAGTTACGTGTTTTAAATTCCCCATTTTCCTATTGTCTTCAGTCTCTCTGACTTTTTTTTTAGTGATGTTATCCTATTTTGACCATTAATTTTTTAATTGTGTACAAATTAATAAAAAAATGGAATATTTTTCTGAACTATGATTTATCTAGTATTCTGGTTGATTGTAAGAGATTGCCAATAAGCCCTTTGGCTATAAACTCTCCAGACTCTTCTACAATTACGTGTTTAATTAATAAATAAACCAATTAATTGAAATAAAAACAGTGTTAATTAAAAATGTGTTTTTATACAAATTTACCATCACACCATCACCCTATCGAGGTATGCAGAAATGAGAAAGCGTCACATTTTTCTGTCGCGACACAAATTTTCTGCCTCGCCTACATTTATACACTTTCTCATACATCTCCAACAATTTCTATAACTTGTACATATTCTTTCAAAATAACAAAAACTTAATCTAACCATACTTTTCAGGGTCTTCCTCTTCTTTCACTGCGTATTTGTTTTGTTAGTTCCATTTTATTCGTTTGACCGACGTGTTCAAACCATCTCAGAGCGCTCTTTTTCGTCTTGCAAACCACATCAGCGTTTTCATCTCTTTTGAAAATATGTTATATTGTTTATTATCTCCTTCTCTACATAATATAACCTGATTTACTTATACACTCATATCAATTTCTTCCAACCGACCAGAAGGGTATTAAAAGGTTCAATCTCTTTGTTCCATAAGGCCTATAATTTTCATTATTTTGATCCATTATTAACATTTCACAAGATTTTGCTATTTTAATATTGTCAGTAAAAAGTCGAAGGTTTAACCGGCTAGAAATACAATATGTTAAAGTAATCTTGAGCAAAAACCAGTCTGGATCTAGACAGGAATCGAATCCGCAACTCTCAGGTTAAAAGACAGGCGTCTTCCCAATAAAGGTTCGGGTTCAAGATAATGATTATATAGTATATCTATTATTTATACACTTTTCCGTTGTATACGGTAAAACCAAGCGGGGGTTTTCGCTATTTGATATTTGTTTACAACCAAACAGAAATATGTTAAAATGACTTACGAGAAAACCAGAGTTATTTTTTTGTTCGAATAGAAAACAAACCGTATTGTTATTCGGATTTGTGCTTGAATAGTTTGTCAAATCATCTTTCAACTAAACTTATTAAATTTCAAGGATAAAAGTAAGGAATTTGTTAAAAAATATATCAATTTCTAAATAAATACCGGGAACAATAGAATTTTGAGATTAAATATTTGGGTCTCGAAAAATTGAAAATTGAGGTCTCTTGAAAAAAAAATAACGTTGTAGACTTTCAGACTACAAAATATTCAGGCTGCTTTTATTGAAAAAAAAAACTTACCTTGGACTGAAGACTAAGGTAGAATGGAAAAAGACGGAAGTTTAAAAGTGACTCCGGAAAGATTTCTATAAGCAAGTAAACCGATAAGATACCTTAAACACAATGGTATTCCTCCAATTGGCTTAATGGTATTCCTCCAATTGGCGTCACCGATGCAAGACTACATTGGTGAAAGAATCTCAAGACTATGCTATCTAGAGATCGGTTGGATTTCTATGTCTATTGTTTCTAATGCTACGGAATTAAGAAACATTAATTCATACTCGTATATACAACCACGTCCTTTCCCTGGAGTAGGCAGAGAGTATATTTTCCTTTTTCAGTAACCATATATCTTCTCAAAAAAAACCTTTTGATTTTTTTAACGTTTCACATTTTCTTCTTTCAATATATCACTCGCTTGCTACAGCCACATTTTCTTGGATTTCCTCTACCCTGAGTCACCTACGGCTAACATTCACATTACATATTGTTTTCTTTCACATTCCTCATTTATTTGTTCGGCATGCGTAAATAATAATAATGGTAGGATAATTTATACAGCGCCGTTTAGAGAGCATACTGTTCTAAAGGGCACTCGAACCCATTATTGTTGACAGCTAAAAACATTATAAAATAAATAAATATCACTTTAAGGTAAGGATACTGAGATAGTTGCTACGGTCATTAGACAAGGTACTTGTAGTTCTTGGCGTGTTCAAAAAACCAAACTTACTAAAAAAAACCGTAGCAAGCTTACCGATTGAATATGAACTACAAAAACAAAATCTTCGTAGATCTTACAATATCTGACAGTAACACATTTGGCATTAAGTGTAATGGAATGTATGTGTGTAGTGTTCATATACCATAAGAAATCTTTGTAAATCTTACGATATCTGATAGTAAGACATCTGGCTTCAACTGTAATGGAGTGTTTGTGTGTAGTGTTCATATAGTGTAGTGAGATAGAGGCAAAATCCTAGTTTACTGGGGACACGACAAATGAAAGGTAACAAATCCAGATCCATTAAAATTGACGTATCTAAATTAAATTACCTGTTGTTTTTTTCGCAAATTACGTATATTTCTTGTCATGTGTAAAATAAAATAAAAATATATACCGTAATAAATCTTCGTAGATCTTATGATATCCCATAGTAACATATCTGGTTCTAAGTGTAATGGAGTGAATGTGTGTAGTGTTCATATAACATAAGAAATCTTTGTAAATCTTACGATATCTAATAGTAACACATCTCGCTTTAACTGTAATGGAGTGTTTGTGTGTAGTCTTCATATAGTGTAATGAGATACAGGCAAAAACCTAGTTTACTGGGGACACGACAAATGAAAGGTAACAAACCCAGATCCATTAAAATTGACGTATCTAAATTAAATTACCTCTTGTTTTTTTCGCAAATTACGTATATTTCGTATCATGTGTAAAATTTAAAAAAAATATATACCGTAATAAATCTTCGTAGATCTTACGACATCTGATAGTAACATATCTGGTTCTAAGTGTAATGGAGTGTATGTGTGTAGTGTTCATATACCACAATTAATCTTCGTAGATCTTACGATATCTGATAGTATCATATCTGGTTCTAAGTGTAATGGAGTGTTTGTGTGTAGTGTTCATATACCACAATAAATCTTCGTAGATCTTAAGATGTCTGATAGTAACACATCTGACTTTAACTGTAATGGAGTGTTTGTGTGTAGTATTCATATACCCATAATAAATTTTGATACGACCTCCCAAAAAGGAATGTATTTAAATGCTTCATGAAGTTGCAAATGTCCCCAATATCTCTTACACTAAAAATCTGTTCTTTTTATGCTCATTTTCATCTTACTACGTACATAGATCAGCCATTACTTACATTAATCTATTATCACTTCATGTTTGTTTCTTACATATACGGTGTAAGATAAGGTATTGCTGTTTTTAAATTTGAAATGTGTTTTTGTGCGCAAAAAGCACATGCAATAATAAAGACCTGATTTAAAAACACATATTGTGAACAAACGTAAAAAAAAAATATGATCCCACTGCATACGAAACATGCAAATTTTTCCAGAAAACACTGGAAAATTTGCGACGCGAAACAAACATATTCATTATACTGCTTTACTACCTCAAACAAAGATTGTTAGTTTTTGTCAAATACACGCAATGCAGATTTTATTTAACAAATGGCTTAATTGTATTTACTTTTGTATTCATACTTCTGGTGGATTAATTAATTCTAAGCAATTATCTAATGACACATACATACCTACTCACCATTTCCCTACCGGGGTAGAAAGGAAAGACATAACGACAAACTTATCTATCACGATACATATCGTTAGCCTTTAACATCCATACAACCTCCACCTTAATCTGCCTTTCTACGTTTCCTTTTTTCAAAATATCATTAATTTGATCCAACCACACTATCTTTAGTTTTCCTTTCACACGCCGTCAACTCAAATTTACACTATACATTTCCTTTGTTAGTATTTCTTCTTTGATTCGTTTCACATCCTTCAGCCTACTTTTGTTTATCTTATTCAACACATCAGCATTAAGTTCACATTAATGTCTAATCACTTTATTCCGTAATCTGTCATACATGATCACTTCATGTATTATTCTCACATCACGCATTTCCATAGCATTTGTTTAGCTCCTATCATTAATTCCATCATTGCAATCACACCATGTCCCTATTTGGGTAAATAAGAAGAACGATTCTCATTTCATTCAATTCTGGAACACATTTTTCTTTTCTGGCATATCCAAAATCCTCGTCATGAATACTATCCCATTTTAAACCCAGATTTGGAACCCGAGAGGAATCCACAATTCCCATATATTTGAGTGAGTTCTAAAGATATTTCTGCTACACTTTCACTGTTAAAAACACAGAGTTTATCTATGGCTGTATCCCACATTTTAATGAATGTGCTTGGGTATTACTCCTTAAGCGTTCTTCTTCTTCTTCCTGGCACTGTTCCAACTCATTGCCTAGGTAGGCTGTTGGGGTCGGCTCTTCTCGTTTTCAGGCTGTATATTATTCGGTTCTAGGTGTCGCTTTCGTCTAGATCGTTTTTCTGCAGGATTTTGGAGCATTGAGTCATTCAGGAGTTCTTTGGTCTTGCTCTGGATGGCTGTCGAGGAACATCCACAGACATTGCCTGATTTACAGTATGGTCATGTGTTCTCCGTCTTATGTGCCCGTACCATCTCAGCTGTCACTCTTCCCGCTTACTATTTATGTCAGCGACTCTCAGGCTACCACAAATGCGTGAGCTCTTAATTTTATCTTTAGTAGGAGCCTAGAGTAGGAGCTATACACAGTTCAGCATTCTGAGCCATACATAATTGCGGGTCTAACGATAGTCTGGTATACCTTTCCTTTCAGTTTTATAGGCATTTTTGGGTCACACAAGACTGCTGTCAACAATCTGAATTTACTCCTAAAGCGTTAGAAAAGATTAACGCACATATTTACACATAAACAATTTTTTAACGGAAAAAATAGCAAACCCTTTGCTGGTTCACAGATCTTGTTTAATATACTGGGCAATTATTTACGCCATTGTTAATTAATATAAATGAACTGAGCTCTTAAAACTATCACCGCTTCTTTAAGAATATAATTCACTTGAGCCAACCATACTTTCTTTGGTCTTCCTCTAACATGCCTTCCACTCATATTTGTCATATATATATATATCTATTTGGTCAGTCTTTACTCATTAATTTTTTCCACATGCTCAAACGATCGAAAAGTATTTTATTTCATCGTTCTTCTTAACACATCCGCCTAAACGCTTTAGGTGTAATACAATAACATTTACCTATATATATATCAATGTGCTCATACCAAGTCCCTTATGCAAAAAACCAGAGAGAAGAGATACCTACTATCGTCGCCAATACTGCAAATACTGCAAAAAAAGTACCCGGCGGTAAGTAATACACATGGCTTTGTAGAGCCTCATCTCTATCGCACGATGGCCTAATGTGTATCAATTATGTATTACTTACTGCCGGATACCAGTACCCAGCGCTAAGTAATACACATGGCTTTGTAGAACGTCGTATTTGTCGCACGATGACCCAATATGTATTAATTATGTATTACTTATCGCCGGGTACCAGTACCCGACGGTAAGTAATACACATGGCTTTGTAGAGCGTCATTTCTGTCGCACGATGGCCCGATTTGTATTACTTAACGCCGGGTACCAGTACCCGGCATTCAATAATACACATGTTTTTGTAGTGCGTCGTCTCTGTCGCACGATGGCCCGATGTGTATTACTTATGTATTAATTGACGCCGGGTACCAGTACCCGGCGTTAAGTAATACACATAGCTTTGTAGAGCGTCGTCTCTGTCGCACGATGGCCCAATGTGTATTAATTATTTATTACTTATCACCGGGTACCAGTACCCGAGTAAGTTATGTATTACTTGACGCCGGGTACCAGTACCCAGCGGTAAGTAATACGCAGGGCTTTGTAGAGCGTCGTCTGTGTATTACTTACCGCCGGGTACTGTTTATAGGATTACCCAAATTTTACTGGGGAAACAAAAAATTTGCAGATTTTTCTGCAAAAATATAATTAAATAAAAACATCACTTTGTATTTCAGTTACGAAAAAATGTGTTCCGCGTTAAAAATAAATATATGTGTTAATGCAAAAATGTGTCAATGATACAAGAGATGACAAAAAATAAAAAAATTGTTTATACCAAAAAATCGAGTTACGTGTTCTTACAATATTGGCGATGATATTTTCTTTAAAAGCGTACATTTTTCACTACTTCCACTTTGATACTTATCATCCTACACAATCTTCTATCATTCACACTCATCAGTTTTAACACCTTTCAAAGTCTAATTCATTTGGTCCAGCCATGCTTTCTTCGATCTACTCGCGTAATTTATGTATACTCGCGTAGTCATTACATCGTTATTCATGCTAAAAAAATCTTAAGGCTCCTTTATTTATATTACTTTAAACACTCATTTTATTGTTGATCAAGAATTACTTTTAGCGGTGAGAGAACATGATACCAACGAAATTGGATAGAAAAAGATAACTTATCGAATAATTTTATGAAATGCTGACACAATTGAAACTTTTAGTAAATCCATTATCTGAGTCAGCCAAATCGTTACTAGAACTCCTAACAGAAGATACACGAACCACGATTGAATATACGAGTATTATAGAAAAAAATAAGATAATTCGGTATTGGCGTTAGCACCAATCTCCGCCAGGAAAAGGCCTATATTGTTTTAAACTACTTATATTGTTAGCCAATATTATTTTTAATTGCTAATATTGTTGACTCCTAATATTGTTGATTCCAAAATAATGATACAATTGGGTGAGATGCAACAAGTCAATTGATTTGCCGAGACACATAGATAAATACAAGAAATGTTTAAGGACCAATCAACATTGCAATTGCGCATGATGCTTATGGAAGACCCAGATATAGACAAAGATATACCTCCTATTAAGCAGCCATGAAGTCCGTCAAATCCGTCAAACCGAACTTCATCATTAAAACTCCACGCATCATTACTAGAAAAACTAGTTCCGAACCAACCGAAACGCCCGCATCCGTCGCCGTGACCTCGCCTATACCAGACCTCGCTAAGTCCCCGGACCGCTCAACATCCCCTGATCTGACCATCTCCACTTTCGAGGAAGCCTTCGAGCTCTTCAAGATGGAGACCACATCCAAAAAAGAGACAATGAAGATGGTAAAACTTCTTCGTGAACTCTTCAATAAAGGTGAGGTCTCGATTGAGGCCAAAAACCCTCCATCTATTTCACCCACTGTCTTGTCAGTGGTCCCTATCCCTATCACAACACCGCCGCGCCCCACCCCCACTTTTGACTCCCCACTTTCCCCGCCAATAATTATCATTCCGGATATTCCAGAAATGGACTGGCAATCTGTTGCCAAAAACCGTAAAAGGGCTCTTCAATCCCAACAAAGCCCCCCCCTCGTCTGCCCCCAATCAGACCCGAAGCCAGCTGGTGCCACCGTGGCCCAAACCAGCAAAAAAATGAGAGGCCCACTCAGCCCTCCTCATCCCGCAGCCCCCGCCCCACCTCTAAATAATGACTCACGACCTCTACTTCAGATCAAAAAAGACCGCATCCCCCCCATCGTACTTCACAATTCCGCCAAATATGGAGACCTGAGAGCTAAACTCAGGTCTCAAAACATTCACTTCTCCTCGAAGGTGCAGCCCAATGGTGATCTTAAAATCACCACTGAAACCGTAGAGGCCTATCGCTCCCTAGTCCACATTACCGATTCTCTCGCCATTCCATACCACTCTTTCCATTTGGAGAGCGAGAAGCCCCTGCTAGCCGTCATCCGCGGCCTACCGACCCCTATCAGCGTCGAGGACATTTCAGATGAACTCAAATCACTCGATTATCCGGTTTTAAATGTGTATCGCATGAAAAACCGGAATCGAGTGGAACTCCCCATGGTCATCGTCAAGATGACAAGGGACTCTTCCGCAAAGCGCATCTTCACCGAACTCCACGGTGTACTCGATATTCGAGTCACAGTGGAGGAGCTGAACAAGCGCAAAGGCATGGGCCAGTGTCATCGATGCCAACAGTTTGCCCATTCCGCCGGCAACTGCCACGCCCCAGCCAACTGTGTGAAATGTGGTAGAACGCATCACACATCTGAATGCAGGAAGCCCGCGGACACTCCCGCCACCTGCTGTAACTGCGGAGGCCCACACACGGCCAACTTCAGAGGCTGCCCACGCTTCCCCAAGAGCAACCTCCCTTCAATCGCTCCCCACCACCACTTCCAGACCCCGCAGCCCTTACGCCCCCTCATGGATGGCATCTACCAACGCCCCTCCACCAACACCCCCTTACCGAACGCCCCCTCGGCAAACAACGCCACACGGCGATTCCCCAACGCTCCCCAGAGTGCATCGAAACCAGTCACTTCCAACGCGTCATACGCGAACGTCGCAGCTCATCGCCCCCTATTATCAACATCTACACCCCAAAACTACATATTGCCCGCCGCCCCCCCCCCCAAATCGCGATCTCATTTTGAATAACTTAAAATCAGCCATCACCGAAGCCATGAACCTCCTCAACTACATCCAAGAACATGGCTCGCACCTATAAACCATCCCATATATCCGCCGCGTTCTGGAATGCAAACGGTTCCCTCAGAACACATAAACAAGAGGTCGAGGATTTCCTTCTCGAGCACAACCTGGACGTGTTGCTGATAACGGAAACGCATCTCAAACCGAGCTACCGTTACAGCATCCGTAACTACTACTGCTACAGAGACGACCGCCTCATCGGCAGAAAAGGCGGCACCGCAACTCTCATCAAAAGCACAATAGACCACTGCCACATCCCCTCCCCTTCCACCGTCAACATAGAATCCACATGCGTAGTGGTGAACACCGCCAATCACGGCCCTCTTAAACTTTGCGCGACTTATCTTCCACCTACCTCCCCACTTGTCGAGTCTGAATTGGACTCATTCCTCGCAGATAATATCCCCACCATCATGGCGGGAGATCTAAATGCTAAACACCCCTTCTGGCACAGCCGCACTTTCAACACTCACGGTAATAAACTTGACGAAATCTCCTCCCGGAAAAGATACTTCGTGGAAGGACCCACGTCTCCCACCCTCTATCCACTAATAGACAATCATCGCCCTGATGTCATCGACATCATTGTCCATAACGACATTCTCTATCAAACAGATCTCACGACTGTTCACCAGCTTCAATCCGATCACTACCCGGTATTACTTCAATTGACGGATGGCTTACCACCCTTCTCGCCCTCAGCCCCTCCGCGACACATCACATCGTGGAGCGATTTCGCTATTAACGTCGACAGCAGCATCAAAATACCGACAACCTTCCCCGACACGAACTCCATAGACGCCGCTATAAATGACTTCACAACCACCATCAAATCCGCTCTCACATCCTCTTCAAAAGAGAGACCAGCCGATAAACCCGAACTTCCCCTTCCTCCACATATCAAAATACTGATTATGGAAAAAAACAAAACCAGAAAGTTGTGGCAAAACACAGCTGTCCCCTCTTACAAAACCGACTACAACAGATTAGTCAAAAAAATCAAACACCTCCTACAGCAACTCCGCAATGACAAATGGTCAGACTTCGTCGAGTCTCTCGAATACAATGATGGACTCAAATGGAAACTAACGCGTAGCCTTAGAAAAACGCCCTCCCGACCCAGCTCTCTTCAAGGACCAAATGGCCCCGTTTTCTCTGCTCGCGACCGCGCAGAGACCTTTGCTGACTCTCTAGCTAATATCTTCTCGCCAAATGCAGACCTCTCTAACCCCTCTCACTCAA
The DNA here is from genome assembly GCA_949825065.1 of Odontocerum albicorne. Classification (NCBI taxonomy): domain Eukaryota; kingdom Metazoa; phylum Arthropoda; class Insecta; order Trichoptera; family Odontoceridae; genus Odontocerum; species Odontocerum albicorne. Next base: position 4,731,527 of record OX463853.1, on the reverse strand, counting down.
TAATGGTCGACAACGCAGTTGCCGACATATTAAATGAGCAAACCCCCCCCACCACAGACTTCTTCTCACCGTTAGAAATTCAATCTATCATAAAAAATCTCATCAACAAAAAAGCCCCCGGCCCCGATAAAATCAATAATCTCACCTTGAAAAAACTTCCGAAAAAAGCCATTTACGCCCTTACCGCCATTTACAATGCCTGCCTTCGACATAAATTCTTTCCAACCCCATTCAAAAACGCCGACGTCATCATGTTCCCTAAACCGGGTAAAAGCCACGTTATCCCTGAAAATTACAGACCGATCAGTCTGCTCCCGACTCTAGGTAAAGTGCTCGAAAAATTAATCCTAGAACGTCTCTCGTTAGAAACTTACTCACGTAACATCATCCCAGATTCGCAACACGGATTTAGGCCATTACACTCTACCAACCATCAGCTTCTTCGCGTTGTAGAACACATCATCAAATACTTCAGCTCCAAAGGCCTCACGACCCTCCTTTCACTAGACGTGGCGAAAGCCTTCGACACAGTCTGGCTCAACGGACTCATATTCAAACTGCACAAGTCAGGTATTCCCCTCAGACTAGTGCAAATCATCGCATCATTCCTTGCAAATCGCTCCTTCTCCGTCAAAATAGACGGTATAAACTCATCCCCTCGCCCCATTCTGGCAGGTGTGCCCCAAGGTGCACTGTTGTCCCCTATCCTGTATAACATATACACGAGCGATATGCCCCAATTTTCACGTACACATTGTATCACCGCGCAATACGCTGACGACACAGCCTTTCTCTCTTCATCGAAATATGAGTCCGTATCCCACAACAGACTGCAAGACTTCATTCCCATTCTGGAGCACTGGTGCACCAAATGGAAGATCAAAATAAATCCCACCAAAAGCACAGCAGTCCGCTTCTCACGCAGATACATCAAACCCATCAGAACTCTTAAACTCTTCGGCCAGAGCGTCCCATGGTCAAAACACGTAAAATACCTAGGCCTCACATTAGACAGTAGACTCGCGTGGCATAAACACGCCCTCAATATCAAATCAAAAGCTCACGGAACACTCAAATCATTATTTCCCTTGATCAGTAAATACAGCAAACTTAGCACGCGCACTAAACTCCACCTATATAAAGCGATCGTCAGACCGCAACTGACATACGCCCTTCCGGTCTGGGGCCACGCGAAGAAAACAACGCTACATCACATTCAGATCATTCAAAACAAAGCCCTCCGCATAATTTTAAAAGCACCCTACATCGTCCGTAATTCAAGACTCCACGCAGATACCAAACTACATACTATCCCCGAACATATGCGCGCTCTGGCCGAAAGGTTCTACAGCTCTATATCCCGTCATCCCAACCCAGTCATAAAAGCCTTAGATAACTACAACGCGAACACCAGTTACAGACACACTCGTCCGAAATCAATATTGCGAAACATCCCCCCGACCCCCCCCCTCTTTAACTCTAATCATCCCCCCAAATGACCCCCCGATTGTCACTCTGAACACCCCATCATCGATAATTCCTCCGGCAGACAGTTTACCCCCATAGGCAACCGCATTTCTCACCTTCAATAAACATTTTCTACACCTTAATATATTTATAAAAGTCACACACATTTCCCCACTCATTTACTTATCTACATATACTATATACATTCTTATAATTTATTCACAATTCATTTTTTTTTTTTTTTTCACCCATTCAATATAAAACAGTGTGTGACGACACAAATTTATGTATATTTGTATTTAATATTATGTACATATCATCATATTTATATATGTATTTAATCGTTTATAATTTCTCATAATCATTCATAAAATCAAAACAATTACCACAAACCTATCCTTTCCCGATTCCCAAAAAGATCCAAAAATTTCCAATAAATATCTTAACAGTCAGAACTTATCCGATGAAGGAGTAAGGTGTCCTACCATCGGACCGAAACTCCGAACAAGCTATCCATCACTTGTACAAAGATATACTCGTATATAATAAAATAATCCTTCTTCAAAATAAGTAAAAAAAACATATGCGTGAAACTCTCGCGTGGTAGAGTGAAACTTCTTAGCTCCTAGGAAAAGTTGATTTTATGGATTGCCTTTTTTCCATTTGTTAACGATTTTTATTATTTTTTTTTTTTTGGATTAGAAAATGGTTATGTGAGATTTTATTCAACAAAATCTATGTTAATTAAATAAAATATGGTTATGTGGAATTTAATTTCAGAAAATCTCTCTTAATTAAAATATCCATACATATATATTTTTAATTCCTGTACTAAAAAGTTCGCGCGTTCCGGTGCTACTCGTATGTATTCAATACACATAAGCGATTTAAAATCTAAAAAATAAGAATGTTCATTGCCAATCGCTTAAATTAGTTAATTTTGAAGTAAAAAGTGATAATAATTGAAATTTAATTGCCGAAAACATGAAAAAAAACATCGGCCGACGTTCACAAAACGGGCGAAGCGACCACTTCAAACGAATGCCCGCGAGATAGTGAAGCGATAGAAGCGAGCGAACTGAGATTCTATTTCTTGCGTTCCCATACACCGAAGCAGAGTGAGAGTGAGACGTGAATACCGTCGCTTCCTCACCCAAAGCGGTTTTTTAGAATTAATATACCTACGTCACACACTGGCACACGTTTGATTGTATTGGTGAATTTATTCCAGATTTTCACAAAATATCTCTGATGTAGCTGATAAGTGCTAACCTAATTACTATCAATATTATTTTATTCATTCAATGCGTAAATGTCTCTTAAATGTTCTTATCATCTGTATGCGGAAGAACTGCAGATATATATTCATTTTGATCCAAATTTCTTTCACGCGGCTTTGAACAATTTAAATGCGGACCTTCAATCGATCTCGGAGTGGACCAGCATGGCTTACTTATAAATCCTAAGAAATCTCAAGCGATCCTTATTGGCAGCCCTCAGCTTCTCGGTAAATTCAACACTGACTTACTTCATCCAATATTACTTGATGGCTCTATCATACCATTACATAAAAACACTCTCTCATGGCGAGATCAAATAAATGAGGTAAGCCGTTTCTACAAACTAAAACCAAAATTTTACTCGTACAATCTCTGCTCTTTCCAATTCTGGACTATGCGGACGTGTGTTACTTGGATGTTACAGAGGAACAGCTGGACAAATTACAGCGTCTTCAAAATGTGTTTATAAGATTCATTTTCAGCCTTCGAAAGTACGATAATACAACTTCATACCAGAAGGCATTGAACTAGTTGAATGTTAGAAATAGACGCCAAATTCACATACTGTCTCTATTGTATAATATCCTGAACTGTCCCGCCGCACCCGTTTATCTCGCCAAAAAATTTCAGCGTCTTTCCAATCATGGATTAGCGCTACGCTCAAGCAGAGATTGTTTATTGGCCTTTCCAGTTCACCGCTCCTCTTTCTTTACGTCGTCCTTTACTGTCCATGCAGTGAGACTCTGGAATCAGTTACTCACCAATATAAGACTCGCTCCATCCTTGGCATGCTTTAAGAAGCGACTGAAAAACTCTTAATTTCTAGTCAGTAAAATAACGTGTTTCATCCCTTAATTTTTCTTTTCCTTTCCTCTCCACCATCCCTTCCTTTCCTTTTGATTGATGATATCTCACTTTATATGAAAAATAATGTTCCGGTGATTGTCCGTCTTTGTGGGGTTCGTGGGCATGTTCTCACGTACGAGTATATGTTTATGGATTTCGTTGGGATGGATAGTCGTTTAAATGATTTATGCGACCACGTAACTAGCTTCATTTACTTTTGTCTGGTTGGTTGGAAGAGATTGCCGCCTGGCAATAAGCCCGCCAGATTGTATTGCAATAAAAGGGTTTAATAAAAATAAAAATAAATAAATGTACTCGTATTACGGAGGAACACCTAAAATCTGAACCCAGTATTTATTATATTTATAGATATATTAAAGTTTTTAGAAGCAATGTATACTAGTTACATATAACAGGACAGGAAGGGTTAAGAAAAGAATTATATACGCTTAGTTAGGAAAAAATCTTTCTACTATCAAATTACGGAGCCCATCAGGTTGAATTAAATACAGTAGGTTTTTTAATTTAAATTTAGACCAGTTGAAGCGTTATACGTGTTTTTATAAGTAAATTCCTATTATGCGTGTTATTCAAAAGGTTGTTTCGTGTTGAAATAAACTCTCTTTTTAAATGTTCTATAAAACTGTAATATCCGAAAAATTCGCATCTCTGGACATTAAAGGCGGGCCTTGTGAATCTAAAAAGACTTTATTCCGACATTCTTATCAATCAACGCTTTTATTTGATCTCTTAAATTTAATTTGCTTTCGGATTGGGAAAATAAGGATTTTTTATCAGATTATTTACCCCAATATACTTTTTAATTAAGGCATATAAAAATATATTGAAATTGTTCTGTTAATTTTAAGATTTTGTTTTGCTTTTGAAGAAAGAGAAAATATCAAAAAAATTACTTGTTGAAGTTTCAGCTCCGAAATTTGTTCTGAAAAAAAAAACAGTATAATTTTAAATAAACACACAGGAAAAATATGATTTACTTCTTATGATAATTGGCATTTATATTTAAAGTTTATTTTAATGTAGTTGAGAATATAAAGTGCCTGAAATTGTGTATGCGATAACTAATGTATGAGATGTGAATACGGTGTGTGAAAAGACGTGAATACAGTGTATGAAAAGATGTGAATATAGTGTGTTAAAAGATGTGAATACAGTGTGTGAAAAGATGTGAATACAGTATGTGAAAAGATGTAAATACAGTGTGTGAAAAGATGTGAATACAGTGTGTGAAAATATGTGAATACAGTGTGTGAAAATATGTGAATACAGTGTATGAATGTTAAATCAGAGTTTATTTAATTATTAAAAACCAATTAATCACACATTAAAAAATTACACAATCTCATCATCGGCCAATCTAATGTAGTCGTTTTTTGTATACACAAAATGGGAAGTTTTCAGCATTTTTATTTACTTGCACTTTACGCTTAGCCTTTTCATAAAAAGTTCAACAATAAAAAAGATTTCGTTCTTAATTAATTATTTTTTTACTAAAATCATTTGATTCTCATATACATATTTTTTAAGCGTATATGTTCTGTGTTACTATACTATGTATGATTCCTGCGGATGTTAGACGTAAAACGATCGTCTATATTCACATAAAAGTTTCTAATTGTTTTAAAAAATATGAAAAGTATATTATGAAGAACAAAAAAGACCGATCTTTTGATATAAAAATCATTGTGTGACCTAACATGCAGCTTCTGACCAACTAGTTGGATAAAATATATATCTAAAATGAGAGGTGGCAGCTAATAACAATATATAGTATAGTTAGTTTAAAAGAAACCATAAAAATGTCTTTGTAGTGAATTTGATTAATAATGGCTGGAAAATAAAGTGATAATTAAAACCCTAAATATATAATCTGGTTCCAAAAGTCCTTGCATATTTATCAGATATGAACTATATTGCAATTTAGATGCAAACGAGGAGATGTCGGATAAGTTAGAGAGACTCCGACATTAGCATCTGATTCATATATAACCTTGACCACAAGTCAAAGCTTTGAAACTTAATATTAAAATTAAGGTTGTGAAGGAATATTCATATTCCATGCACATTATTTTGCATGCTTATTAATCCCAATGCAATCGAAATGTGGATGCACTTGAGAATGCAACGGTTACCCTTGATGGATATGGTCAGCAACATAAGGGTTCTTCAAAGAGCCAAAGTTGATAGAGAGTTGCTGACTAATATTAAAATTCGAAAGGTACTAATATTTGGATCATGTACTTAGAGGAGCAAAGTACAAATTACTGCATCTGATCATCCCAGGCAATATAGAAGGCCTGAGAGGTGTTGGCAGGAGGTAAATCTCCTGGCTCCGCAATATACGTGATTAGACTGGTATAAGGGACTTTGGGGATCTTTTTCGGACTGCCGGGGACAAAGATGTCTACTCTCAAGTGATATTCAACATTGGGGGGACTTGACATGACACTAGGAAGAAGAAGAATTAATCCCAAGTCTCCTTCAAATATTTGCAAAAAAAATCTACTTGCTTTCAGAAAAAGGACGTTCTCTTTGATCAAATTATGACAGACTGTTTTTCATGTCAATATACCACATCTTCATTGACAGTCCGATTGGCGCAAGTGTGGATCGAATTGACAAGGTTTATCAGATATGCTCTATCCTTAATAACGTTCTAAACCAAATAAAAATATATATTTCATTTCCCAGAATACCCTTTAATCCATGTTACAAACATAAATATCATCAAACCATTTCCATGACTGGGTAAGCAGAGAAAACAAAGCGCCAGACCTTACACCTTATACAATTCCTACGATTTCTCTGATTTTTTAATTTTCTCCTTTCAAAATATTAAACACTTGATCAACCCATACTTTCTTTGGCCTCCCTCTACCACGCCTACCACTCACATTTGCTCTTTATATTTGTTTTAATAGCCTTTCTAAATTCATTCTTTTTACGTGCCCAAACCAAAGCAGAGCACTTATTTTGCCTTATTCAACGTATCAGCCTTAAATTCACATGTATTCCTTATTATTTTATTCCGTATTCTGTCAAACATTGTCACCCCATGTATTATTCTAAGTGAACACGTTTCCACAGCATTTATTGGTCACTTTTCAGTATTTTTAAATGACCTCATTTCACTCCAATACGTTTATATTGAAGTTGGTACCAAAATACTGTTGTGAACTATAATGTTGGCCGATTTTGATGCAATCTGATTCGAGTATATATTTGTTTTTTAGTGCCTCGATGACTTTGATTTCTATCACTACACGCCGTTTGATATACCTCGCAATTCTTCCATCATCTGAAAAAAATTCTATCTTAAAATTAAAATTATTCAACATGTTCAAATCCTTTACTATCGGCGAATACGTTAACGCAGATTTAACCAAAGTGAAAAAATATTTTTGATACTGAATTTCTATTTTTTAATATTTAGTTCAAAAACTGACAAGCTTCTGATGCCCATAGAGCTCTTATAATATAAAACCATAGCCTACCATATGATATCCCCTGAGACAGCCGACCTACTCGCGTTAACCTTCCAGTTCTCGATGTTCAGTCTTCTAAGGCAGCGGTTCCCAAACTAGGATCCATGGAAACTAAGGAGTCCACGAAGCGGACCCAGAATTCAGTCAACTACAGTTGTACAATAAAATGTCTTCTTCACACAAGTAAAAAGCTAGAAATAATACATTTTTTATTTTAGTTGCTTGCTCTCTCGCCTATATTAAACAATAATATACAGACCGGCTGCAGGTGAAATTCAAACATTTTCCCCAATATCAATGTTTACTCTCTCGCCTATATTAAACAATAATATGCAGACCGGCTGCAGGTGGACTTCAAACATTTTTCCCAATATCAACGTTTGCTCTCTTGTCTATATTAAACAATAATATACAGACCGGCTGCAGGTGGAATTCAAACATTTTTCCCAATATCAATGTTTGCTTTCTCGCCTATATTAAACAATAATATACAGACCGGCTGCAGGTGAAATTCAAACATTTTTCCCAATATCAATGTTTGCTCTCTCGCCTATATTAAACAATAATATACAGACCGGCTGCAGGTGAAATTCAAACATTTTTCCCAATATCAATGTTTACTCTCTCGCCTATATTAAACAATAATATACAGACCGGCTTCAGGTGGAATTCAAACAGTTTTCCCAATATCAATATTTTGATAAAAAAAACTGCATCATTATTCGCATGAAAACAAAATTGAATGACATAAATTCATTACTAAAACTTTGTTATATTATATAATACATTAATAAAAATGTGTGTACGTTTACAGTTATTAATTTCAATAACTAATATGTACATAGTAAATTTATATTAAGGGGTTTACCATTTTAAAAGTTTGGTAACTGTTGTTCTAAAACCCTGGGATATATTGTATAAAAATGTCAGAAGGACAAGTGTAAGAATTCTAAACTAAAATGTTAAACTTGTTTCAGTTATTTATGAAACACAACAGTTTTTTTATTAATATAATATGTAACAAGCTGGATAGTTTATAAAACATAATTTTATATACTTATAAACATACATATTATCACAATAGGACAGGACGAGAGGACAGATCGCCAAATGTTTCTGTCATGACATATTTCCTTCGCCTCTCTCTCTCTCTCTCTCTCTCTCTCTCTCTCTCTCATCAGTGCATATTCTCAGACAGGTCATTCTGTTTGGTTAGAAGAAACTTGGACTGGACTTACGCTTAAATTATAAATTTGTTAAACCTTTTGAATATTGTATCACCCATCCGTTTTACATAGCCAAACTACCTCATCGAGTTAATTTTCACTTTACTTAACACACCAGTTTTTAGTTCGAATTCATCCTTGATTTTTTTTTTATTCTGTATTATTCGACACTTCAACTATCCTTCTTAATGTTCGTATTGTCTCAGTTAATACTAGTATTATAATGAAGGGACAATTTAAATAGCGCCAGTAAGATAGCAAACTGTCTTTAAGGGTGGTTTAATTCCTCAACGGCACTTGCATCCTTTCATTCGTTTTTCATTTCCACATTTCTCTCCCATATATCAATGTTATTACTAAAACACTCTTGCGAAACATCATATTAACAAATGTCGATAATGCGTAGTTTTAATTTATGTATTTTAGTGGGCCATTGTCTGTGTTGTCTGTTGCAATTCTTCGTTCAATATCTGGTTCCATCTTTTATCTTCTGAGAACATGCTTGCCAAAAAGCATATTGATCTTTATTCTCGAAGAATCATAGTATAAATAGGCCGAAACCCATACGACGGCTGTCACCAAAGAAAGAATAAGAGAATTGAATTTCGAATACAAGAGAGCGAGAGAGGAATACTTGGATTCTCTCCGAAAGTAATTCGAAATTTGAATCTCGGTGGGTCCGTGATACTGAAAGAATTTTAAATACGATGTATAAATGATATATGTAAATAAATTCTACATTTATGACTATATATTTTCATAAATGTAGAATTTGTTTTACTTCCGTGAATATTTCACGGGTTGCAACTAGTTCGTATTAATAAATTTTCGAGTTCGGCGGTTTTATAACTTAGTTTTCAAACCACATAAATCTTTCTACACTAAAACTCATTCAATGATAACTGATTTTATATATTTATATTTTGAAACTAATGTTTAGCATATTAATATGAAGACAATATTAAAAAAATGTCCATTAATTGTTTGTTATTAAAACAATCTTCACCAATCAAGATTGCATATTCCAAGAAAAGGAAGATATTGTTTTTAAAGCAAAGGGGATGATTTGTTCTCTGAAAATCACACTCGTTACTCGCTTAGCGATTTTTTGTAAATATTGTAACATTTAGCATAGCGGGTTGTTTTTTTAATAATTGTTATGTGTATTTTGAGTGTAAGTGTACTGTTAAGGGATAGAATATATATTTGAAGAAACGAAATTTAGGTGGACTGGACATGTTATACGTGTGAGCGATAACATACTTGCAAAACGCGTCCCAAACGGAAGAAATGGGATAGCGGATAAATTTGGTAAAAAGCAAGTGAAATACGGCTTTTTGAAGAAAAAAAACTATTTTCAATGTAACAGTCTCTTTAACGGCTACAAATTTAATTTCAACCGGTCTGAAAATAAGGTCTAGTATATATCTGTAAATCAGTAATTTACTACGTTGATGACATCCACATTCGATGAAAATTTCTTCCTATCGAGCATTTTTACTAATTTCGGGAAGAACTAAAAGTCGCATGGGGCCAAGTTCGGGGAATATGGTGGACGAGGAACTAATTTAAAGTACAATCCAAGCAATTCTGCTATTTTGGCAATCAATTTGTGGGACGGCTCTTTGCCCTGGTTGGTGTAAAAGCACTTAATGCGCGCCAATCTTGGCAGCCCTTAACTCGTCTTTCAAACGGTTTATTAATGTCGCATAATAGAATCTCGTCATTGTCTTGCCCTTTTTCAAGTGGTAAATTATAATAATTTCTAGCGAATCCCAAAATAAAGTTGGCATCACCTTCTCAGCCGACAAAACGATATTCATCTTCTTCGAGTTTGAACTCTGGTGTATAATTGTGGATCCAAGTTTTGTCCACAGTCACAAATTCATGAAAATAAATCTTCTGAGTATATAATAATAATCAAATACTACATAAATTGTCTTCTCGAGTAGATTATTTATGAAGTATTCGCGTTGTTGATCGACAATCAATAATTATGGCACCCATCCGGAAGAATTTTTTTTTCTTGTTGGGTATTGCGCAATCTTCTTCTTAAGATGTTCACAGCCTCATTAATCTTGCACACATGCACTACGATATTTTTTTTAACGGTACCATGAATTTTTTCAATGATTTTCTCTATGGTGAATGCAATTGGATGTCCGGAGCGCGACTTATCTTCGGTGTATGTACGGCCACATCCAAATTCATTTATTCATAAATAAACAATCCTCAACGCTGGTGCAGATTCCCTGTAAACTCCCCCTCAACTTTGAACTGTGTGGCTGTTCAATTCTTCAAATAAAAATGTTTTGTGATGCCACAGAAATTGTTTCTTTCTATATTTGTGACAAACGTCAAAGTGGTCGATTCAGATGACTAACAAACATTAACTACGTGTCGTATGTGGTTGAAATTGACAGAGGTCGATTAAGAAATGATACTTGCAAGCAGTCACTTTATAAATGATTTATTTTACTTGTTTTTACAAAACTTTTCAAAGTTCCCTAGCATGTTCAATTTAAGACAAGTTGTTTCTTTGTGATTTATGGATAAATTTAATGATAAAAAATCACAAACTTCAAGTGTACATTTTTTCATAAAAAATGTTCGTATTGTATTTGTTATCAAACGTGTCAAAGCTCACTATGGTTGACTCTAATACAAAAAAACATAAGAAGAGAGAGAGGACTATTCAAAAGTGTAATTAAAAGCTTCATTTGAAAACTGGAGCTTTCATGTGCAGAGTTTTTACGAAAGAACGAGCACTTTTAACTGGACTCTTCTGTTTCAGGAAAGCTGGAAAATGCACAAAGAGGCTGCAGCCAACACCGCGCAGGTGTTGAGGCGGATATTGGAGCCAAGCCTCGGTGCTGTTTCACCCTTATAGCATTTCAATTATAGTTATGTTTTGTTGGGATCGAGAAATATGTTCTTTAAAAAAAATTGCTTCCTAAAAACTATTTACTAATTTGCGTTACGCATCCATGTGGATAATACTTCATTGTAAGAACCTGTTAAAATTACTTGTAAGAACCTGTTTAAACTCAAAACCGTGGTGTGGTTTCGGATATCAAATGTTCAACATATTATTTATTATTCCTTTTTACGCTCTCGTTATTCACAATTATATAAATATAAAAGAATTCATCAATTGTTCATTTATGTATGGATTAATTTTAACACATTTATTGCAAATACAATCTGGCGAGGTCTATTGCCAGGCGGCAATCTCTTCCAGCCAATCAGACAAAAGTAAATGAAGCAATGTTGCATAGTCACAAAAACATTTAAATGGCCATTCATCCCCACGAAATCCATGATTACGTTCGTGTGCATACGTCCACTAGCCCCACAAAGACGGACAATCACTCGAACATTGCTTTTCACATAAGATATCACCAATCAAAGGAAAAGAAAAAGAAGGTGGAGAGGAAAGAAATTAAGAGTTTTTCAGTCGTTTTTTAAAGCATGCCAAGGACGGAGAGAGTATAACATTGCTTTGAAACTGATTCCAGAGTTTCACTGCATGGACAGTAAAGGACGATGTAAAAAATGAAGAGTGGTGAACTGGAAAGGCCAATAAACAATCTCTGTTTGAGCATAGCCCTAGTCTATGATCGGAAAGACGCTGAAAATTGGTTCATATTCAAGGAAAGTATAGTTGTAACTAGTGAATTATATCATGTAGGAAGGAAACATAAATATTGTTTCATATTCAAGGAAAGTATGGTTGTAACTAGTGAATTATATCATGTAAGAAGGAAACATAAATATTGGTTCATATTCAAGGAAAGTATGGTTGTAACTAGTGAATTATATCATGTAAGAAGGAAACATAAATATTGGTTCATATTCAAGGAAAGTATGGTTGTAACTAGTGAATTATATCATGTAAGAATGAAACATAAATATTGGTTCATATTCAAGGAAAGTATGGTTGTAACTAGTGAATTATATCATGTAAGAATGAAACATAAATATTGGTTCATATTCAAGGAAAGTATGGTTGTAACTAGTGAATTATATCATGTAAGAAGGAAACATAAATATTCAGAGAAATCATAGGAGTATTGTATAAAAAGGTGTATGGATGTAAAATATGCGAAAGATATGTGTTGTGCTAAAAGTCTGGTGCAATTCCTTTCTTCCTACCCTTACAAGGAAATGGCCTGATGGTATGTTTGTATTCATTAAGAATATTTCAATGAAACACTGAGTGTGAGTTTGTGACTAAAAAACTACCTTTCGAATTAGTCGCACAGTTCGTTTTCGGAACTCACTTGCTCAGTATTCTTTTTCCGAGCTGGTATTGAGATATTGACTTTTAAGAACGGGCCCTGTTATCGATTAGAATAGAAAATAATCTTCCCAAAAATCTCATGCAAAGTGCGTAATGATTCCTCTAAACTCAATTATGTCTCCAAGTAAATGCAAAAACATCGAATTCTTCTAAAAATGGCAAATTTCTGCTTCAAAAATTTTATTTCATTCATAATAATTTGAACGCCAAAAAATAAGAAAAACATGTCAAAATTTAATACTTGACTTTTAGCAAAAAAAAATATAGTCATTTTGATTTTTGAGGTTCTTGCAATATTGACAATCATCAAAGAAATATTATATGCTATTTTTATAAATGTACAAAAGCCAAAAGATGAAAAAAATTCAGGTAGTGGATCGAAACGTGGATGTTATTGTGACAGGAGTTTAAGTGCTTGGACTTGCTGGAGACATTACTTGTTACAAAGGTTTCTGTAAACTCTTAAGTGTGGTGTGTTTTTGGTGATTGTGTGCGAGATAATGTGGAATGGACTGTTTGGTCGGTCTGGAATATTGAAGTATGCGGTGTTTGACTTGCGTGATACAAATATGTGATTGAGTCTCACTGTTTATCAAGTTGTTAAGAGTTTGCAACGTAGTATCGTAAAATAAACAATAGGGAAAAAAATCAGGCAGTGGATCGAAGCGTGGTTGTTATTGCGACAGGAGTTTAAGCGCTTGGACTTGCAGGAGACATCACTTGCTTCAAAGGTTTCTCTGAACTTTTAAGTGTGGTGTATTCTTGGTGACTGTGTGCTTGATAATGTGGAATGAACTGTTTGGTCTGTCTGGAATATTGATGTATGCAGTGTTTGACTTGCGTGATACAAATATGTGATTGAGTCTCTCTGTTTATCAAGTTTTTGAGAGTAAGCAACGTAGTATCGTAAAATAAACAATAGGGAAAAAAACATCAATTTATTTTGTCATGTTATATTTCTTCAGAAAGATAAATGATAACGCGTAGTTTGCAGCAACTAACCCAGATGTATAAAAAATATGTGTCCACTTTGACTTGCCTGTTGTTATTTCATAAATTGTCTGTATATATACCATTCTTTGTCATAAATATAGTTAAAAAAATATGTATTAATTTAGCATGTTAAAAATATTAGTTAATTTAGCATAAGCATACCACATACCTGATTTCCATGCGGTCTTGCACGCCCTACATTAGTGGGGTGTATCTCGGCCGGGGGAATGTTTGTGGGATGAGCCCGGACCTTTTAATGTCTTCTCTATTGAATGTATTTTCTGCAGTTTATTTTGAGATGTATCATATGTGCGATACTCGGAAGAAATTTACTATATGTTATATGTTTAAAATAAACGTAGAATGAGGAAGATATAGATAAACAATTTGAAATGAAGGAAAGATAAAAAGTATTATAACCCAAAAGCTTGTGGATGAAGCGAGAATTGTGTTCAAGAAAAAAAGAGTGTTTAACCGTTCTTCCTACCCCAACAGAAAAAGGCTTGATTGTATTTATGTACATATTAATTTATTTCACAACACAATACAAATCCAGCGAATTCAAAACAAAATCGAAGTAGTATTAATATTATATAATACCAGTTCTTGAAAGTTTGTTAAAAAAATAATATCAAATCCAATAAAATAATTTAACTCAAGATTAACCTTTCCTTCCCTGTGTTGGGTATCTTCTACACGTTGTTTCTAATAACCATCAATATCTCTATGAATATAATAAATACAAGGTTAAGATTTTAGGTATTTCTCCATAATATATTTACGCATTGATTTAAAAAATAATATTAATAATAATCAGAATATATCGACTGCATCGAGGTGTTTTGTAAAGATCAAAAACAAATTCGCATTTAAACGCTGCGAGTGCCTCGTCTTGACGATAGGTGAATAGTATGCGGGAAGCGCGACACTATATTCGCATCTCACTCTTGCATACTAGACTGAATTGCGAGGAGCTGAATTGTCTCAACGTCGCAAGCATAAGCGTAAGCGCCGGGGTATGCGACTGACGTTCCGCACCACTAGTAGCTTCTAGGCTTGCAAATAGGTTAGACGTACGCCCGTTCCGTGAGTGTTGCCAGATGGTTTTTTAATGTTTTCAGCAAATAAATCTCAATTATTATAATTTTTAACTTCAATTATAATTAATTAAGGGGATTATCTATGAATGTTCTTATTTTTCCGATTTAAAATCGCTAATTTTTTATTGCGTACTCACTACCCAACACCGGAGCACGCGTATTATTTTTATCACCGTAAGGGAAGGGTTAAAAAAAGTATGGATAATGAAACAAATTAATGTTGGGATCACATTACTAAACAGTTTATTTTTCTTTCATGTGGATAAAGATAACTAAAGTTTGGCGCTATTATTTATCTGCATACCCTACCAGGAAAATGCCGTAATGGTTTGTACTTGTATGTATTCATATTAAAAGTTGTAAATTTTACAAGGCTAGAAATGTTTTAAGAAAATATATGGGTGAGTTTTTTTCCTTAAACGTAGGTAAAAGTGAAGAAAATGTGATTGAATTAATTAAATTAAAGACACAAATTGATTATAAACAATTGAATTTTTATTTTTTATTTATCATATATCTGCATTGAAAATCCGCGTTCACAATAAAATATAGCTAGGAGTAACATAGAACACACGTAGGAAAAAAGGCTTTGTTTGTATCAGGCGTTGCAAGCTGGACTCGGAATATTCATGGGATTACACTAAGCCTCACTACCCCACAACTCACAATCCTTATTGGGGCTGTAAACTACTGCCTCTCTTTATAGCCAGTCGGTAGTACCTCGGTCGGCAGAAAGCAAGGTACTAAACGGTTCATGGCAAGTCCTTAATTCTTTTCTTATGGTTATAAGACTTGTTAAAAATACACTTAAATAGAACCTCTTGTGTAACTTTCAGTTCGTTATATTTTTTAAGTTGTTCGTTGTTGTAATATAATTTTAAAAAGAAATTTGCTTTTTTTTCCTTGGAATTCATTTATTAAATATTGGTGTAATTTTTGTACTGTATTATATTTTCTTTATACACAATATAAACTGGATGATTTATTGACACGTTACAATATCTTTTTAATGGTTAAAAAGGTATTAAAGTGAAAACCAGACTTAAACCGATTTGGAAAAAAATGAGTTCCAGCGGGAGTTAAACCCGCAACCCCTCGGTTAGCTGCATACACACGTACGAGTATTATCAACTAGGTCACGGATATCGTTTATTTATTGCAGTTTTTAACGATTTTCCAATCTTTTTAGTAGGAACACCTTCCTTCTTGTTAGTATAAACAACAAGTATTACTGTTGCCCATTATAGAATAAAATCTCAGAATCATGATGGCCACAAATGGTTGTTTAATGGCTTAAAGCCCACATTTTATGTTCCTTCTTCTTCGCTATGTCATGTCAGGTCCCCTTAACGTTGAATATCACCTGGAAGTAGACATATTTGTCCCCGTCAGCCCGAAAAAGATCTCTAACGCCCCTTATGGCAGTCTAATCACATATTGTGGAGGCACGAGATTTGTCTCCTGCCAACACCTCTTTGGCTATTTTGCCTTGGATGATCAGGTACAGTAATTTGTAACACTGTTACTGCCTCAATAGAATGATGCCTCCATACAAAAAATATTGCTAATAATGAAGCAACCTTCGTTACCTAGTTAGTAAGACACTTGTTTTTCAGCCCTAGGATTACGAGATGCATACTTGTTTTCACTTTAGGAGTTTTTCACCTTTCTAGTTGGTTGGAAGAGATTGCATATGACAGAAATAACCACAAGATTGTTCTCTGTTTAAAATAGTATAATATAATATAATAAAACACAAAATTACAAAAATTCCGGTACCAAGTCTTGTAATATTTAAAGTCGATCGATTTATATTTTTTTTAACTGTTATTTAAATTAAAAATTATTTCATTAACATAATTGTTTAATTATATTTAAATTAGATTTCATCAATCAATGTCAAACTTTTTCAAACAATAGAAAGCTCAACAATAAATGAACGTTGATTGTTAAAAACTTTTGCTTGACTAGAAACAAAAGCAAAGTAATGCTATACCTCAAATATAATTCATGTTTTTGCCTTGATGAATATACTCGTATCTTATAACATTTTATGATACTCGTAGATTATATTTATAGAAAGATTTATAAAAAAACCGATGTGATGGGTGCGCGAAATAAAACTTTGTCTGAACTAGGTGGTATGGCAAAATTGACCAGAAATTGACGACCTTCGTGGCCAAGGTGGTAAGACCCAAGGCCCTGTATCCCAGCCCAAGGGCTACAGGTTCAATTTCCATTGGAATCCAGATTTTGTAAAAAAGAATCTCAAAATGATTTAATTTAAGTTATATTTAATATTTTCCTATGTGATTTGAAGAAATTCTCAAGTGATATTAAACTCACCAGATTGTATTGTACGTAAGGAAAATGTAAAACAATAAATAGAGATTTGCACTTGTGAAGCAAAAGCCCCAGAAAGAAGTAAAGGAATGCATACGTGCATATCATCACTCTATTTCTTTGTTGGGTTAAGCAGTTTAAGAGTGGTTTATATACCCCTTGCAACTGCAGATATTCGTATAGTTAAAATTTTACATCATGCAGAGTGAATAAATACGTCTTGAAGAGAGATTCATAATACTCCATAAATAGTGAAAAGGGCGTTGAAATCTTTTCTGATAACCTGGGTCTTAACCAAATATAGGTAATATTTTTTGAAAAAAAATTACATAAACAACGTGTGGTTTCTAAACTACCCTTTAAGGGGAAATATCCATGTTAAAAAAAGTCACCAGATTATTTTAATCACGTTTACGATATGAATCCTCATCTTTCAGCCTCCATGACCTAGTTGGTAGAACACCTGTTAAAAAGATTGGTAAGACGTGCTCCTGCGTGATCCTGCTGGCCAAACACTATGAACTTAGTTTTACTCACGTTCATGTTCAGCCCCAGCCTCACACCGGCTTCATTAATTCTATCTATAAGCGTTTGAAGGTCGTCAATACTGTCTGCCAGAACAACCGTGTCATCTGCGTACCTGATGTTATTGACGCATAGACCATTCACTTTGACCCCCAGTTTCAAGTTATATAGTGCTTCCTTGAAAACTATATCAGAGTACAAATTGAATAACATAGGCGACATAAACCTTGTTGGACTCCACGTTGAATTGGTATGCCTTTTGATTTGTTAATTTCCAATTTAATTATATAATATACAAGACTGCAAATAAAATAATGCAAGAATAATATTATTACATTTTTTTAACCAAGGTGCAGAGATGAAATGAAACAATGGTCGGTGTACTGTAAAACACATATTGGAAAAGCATGATCATTGTTCACATTGAAATTCTGAGGGTATGAACGAAGTTTTTTCATTTCGCAAAGTAATTTGCGACCTAGTTTTCAAAAATACTGCTAAATGTGCATTTTCACACGGAAATCTTGCTTTTCACTGCACTAATGGTGCATTTTAACACTTGTTAAAATATAAATATTTTTTGGACGTTTCTCTTAATTTCGCATGCTAAACTGGTTGCTTCCTTGCAAATTTATGCAAAACAATTTAGACTTTGTATGCAAATTATATTTTTGTAAAGTTTAAATTAAAATAAATGTCCTCCATCAAGTAAAAGAGTTATAATTGCAAAAACTTTAGAAAAAAATCATACTGACAAATATTATGTATTATTTAGTCGCATTGTACGTTAGAAAGCAGATTTTGTAAGTCAAACCATTGTGAAGAGATATAAAAGTAATTATATTCAGTTAAAACTCAAGAGAAGTGTGTTTGTTAAGATGAAAAAGAGCATTTTGAGATGGTTTGGGAACGCGCAACGAATGAATGAAGAAACACTGTAAAAAAATATGCAGTGCAAATATGAGTGAAAGTGATTTATTTTTATCAAACACTGTTTATTCCACTTTTTTGTAACGGTATAACCTTACCGGTTTTAAGGCTTTCACCTCATCTTCAGGGGAACACAAACAAGACTTGTTTGTGCTCCTCTGAAAATGAGATGAAAGCCTTGAAACCGGTAGGGTTATACCGTTACAAAAAAGTGGAATAAACAGTGTTTGATAAAAATAAATTACAATGTCTTTAAACCTCTACAACGTTAATGCCTTAACTATAAACAACATAAGAGTGAAAGGCTTAGAAGTGGAATACCAAGGAAAGAATTTTTGGATCAAGTGTACAATGTTTTAAAGTAAAATAAAAGAAATCGTAGGAACTGTAAGATTGTGTAGAAGAATCGAAACATGTGTCTTGCGATATGAATGTCCTTCACTCTCTTATCTCTGCCTAAGCTGGCAGGGAGACGATGTGATGGTACGAAGTATATATGTAAAATATGATATTTTATAAATGCTCGTTCACAAAAAATATTTCATAAACACCAACCAATGCTTACATCAACATCATCATTGTCAACCAGGGCTGAAGGTTGACGATCTCCCTAAGTTGAATCCAAATATTTCGATTTTTTGCTCGTTGATGCCATGTGATGCTGCCATGCTTCCTGATTTAATCTATCCAGCGTACCATCGGTCTTCTTCTGGGCCTCTTTATGCCTCTTGGATACCATTGGATTATTTCGGATGTCCATCGGGTGTCTGACATTCTGGCTACGTGGCTTGACCATTGCTACTTCATTCTTTTGCACACCTTTATAACGTCTTCTACCTTTGTTATACTACGAATCCAGGTGTTTCGTTTACGGTCTCTTTTAGTATACCCCAACATGCATCTCTCCATGCCCCTTTGTGTGGTCTGGAGCTTTTGTGTGTTCTTTACTGTGAGCGTCCATCTCTCGCAGTCATACGTAAGTCTGGGAGAAGACACTGGTTGTAGACCCTTTGCTTCAAGGGTATTGGGAGATTACTTTTGAAGATGTTGTTCAAATGCTCTAATGAGTTTCACGCTAGTTTTGTCCTTCGTGTTATTTCCTCCGACATGCCACTTACAAAGGAAATAAGTTGGCCCAGATACACATATTCCTGGACAAGTTCTAGCGGCTTTGCATCTACATTTATTGGTTTTGGGGTAGCAAAGCCGTTCATCATATATTTGGTTTTTGATATATTCATTTTTAAACCAACGCTTACACAGCTGGTGTCATTTGCGTGTTTTTACATATCCTTGTTTTTCGAACTTTCTAGCTAATGTCGACGATAAAGTCTAGTGGTAAAAAATCAAACTAAATAATTAAGCATTCCGACTTCGATTCCCGCAATATACCACCAGGCAGGTTTTATTCCAAGGTTACAATTTCATCGGTATTTATGTAAATCTGTTAATTTTAAATTTATACGATTAGTAGATTCTATAGGAGTTATATAGAAGGGGTGAAGAATTTAGGAAATTCTCGAAAACTAAACCCAACAAAAACAATCTAATTTTGAAATAAGGAAAACTGAAAAGCTTTTATAATAAATAAGACAGTATACACAAGCTTAATGGACGTAGAAGAAACGAAAAATGCGTTACAGGGTAGAATGAAGTAGATATCTCCTCTTTATGTATACCTCAATAGGAACACGGTAATACTAGCACAATGTATAATTTATCCCATCTTGATATTACCTAAAGCTGATTATATTACTATCACATATCGGAAGATCTACAAAGGTTTCTTTGTAGTTCGTATTCCCTAGTAATATTGATGTTGATTGAAAAAATTCTCGACACAAATTCTGCTGAAACTGAAAATCTGAAGCAGATTTGTTCTGCCGAATGGCACGGCACATAAATTTGCTTACCCTTCTCATATATTGGGTGTTAATATAAGTTTTGTCCGTTTTTTTTTTCAAATGAAGACGACAAGAGGACACAACAATAAAAACTACAACAAATTAGTCAATTATGTTTTCTCCTTCATTATTTACAACTTCTTGCCAATGTTCCACAAGTTTTTCAATGCCTGTTCGATAATAACCATCCGGTCTTGACTCGAGGAATTCATCCAACCATGTCCGCAATTACCGTCTTTGAAACGCAAAAACCATCGACGAGCTGTCCTTTTATTCATAGCATATCACCGTACACTTCGCAAATATCGCGAGTAGCTTTGGCAACGTTTTTCCCCTCGATTGAACGCGAACAGAAGGAGGTGTCGAAAATGCTCACTTTCGTCTACTTGACATTCCATTTTGAAGGCTTGTAATCAAATAAAATAATATATGCAACGTAAAAGCAAACAAAATATCTTGTAGAGCAGAAAATTTTCTTTCGAATGACGTTTAATCTTAACCATTATTGTTTTACTATTGGTGCTCATTTTTAAATTTGGAAAAAAATGGACACAACTTATGTCAACCCCTAATACAATAAAACCTGCACATGCACCAATTTGATAAGAGTGGCTGACAATCATCCCTTATTAAGGAGGACTACCTGTTCAATATAATATAGTTTACAAAGAACTTGAAAAATGGGCTATTTCGATTATTTTTTAGTTAAAGGTATACTCTGAATTCAGTCAACTTTACGTTCATTTTCTCAGAAAAACAAGATGAAATTTTCTTTCAAACTGGTAACTGCAAACGGTGTGTTGATCAATTTATTCAAACCAAAATTTCCTTGAAAATAAAAAGAAAAACATTACAAAATACGTTGAAATCACTCAAATGAATATTCTGGGAAGGTTCTCATTCAATATTGTTTCATATTCTTCTTTAAGTTCAACCCTGATTTATTTCTGTAGAATAAATTGGAAAAAAATCTTTAGAATATCTTTCCATTGAAATTGCCATCGCGAAATGGGAATGCTTCAAAATTACAAAATGTATGGTCCTTATTTTTTATATGTGAATGAACAGCTTGAATTGCTTAGTTCAATAACTTAATTTTGGTTCAATTAACCAGTTTTCGTTAGTTTTTTAAATGAAATATAAAATTGAATTATCAATCATTGTTGAGATACACGCCGTTGTGGAGATAAAAATTTTTTAAGATTGGGCAAGTAAAATCTTCTTGGAATTTTTATGTGATTTATGTCAAATTATTTAAAAATCAAAATTGTTTACTCATTATTAATGCATATATACACACCATTTCCGTGTCGGGGAGGGCAGAAAGGGAAAAGTGGCAGACTTGACTATCGCGAATACACCTTTCGCTTTCTATACGTCTAATACATCCATATATATTCTCATACAAATCTCACCATTTCTCTGCCTCTTTACATTTTCTTCTTTTAAAATATCATTTACTTAGCCCGGCCATAAATTCCTTGATCTTCTTCTACCACACATTTGCACTGGATATTTGCTTCGTAAGTAGTTCTTCATTAATTCGTTATATCATATATGGACAAACTATCTAAGAGTAACCTGCAAAATAGTCTGGAAAGGTGGAGAGGAATCTTGGAAGACAATGGATTGAGACTGAGCAGAAAGAAAACAGAGTATCTGTACCTACCATTCGAGAACACAAATGCTGTCGCTCCCGTAATGCAAATGAATGGAGAAACATTACCAAATTGTGACTCCTTTAAGTGTCTTGGGTCACTCATCCATAGCGATGGAGGATGTGCAGCAGATGTAACACATATAATTAGTGTGGGATGGATGAAGTTTAGATGAATGACTTAGTTAAAAGGAAAAGATACCAAACGATTGTCAGACCCGCACTCCTCTATGGCTCCAAATGCTGGACGATATATAACTCTTACTCCAGGTAACAAGAAACTGCTGAAATGCGCATGCTAAGATGGTCAGCATTCGTGAAAAGTTCTCGCATTCGTGCAAGTTTAGGTGTTACAGACATCAACAGTAAGGTGGAGGAGAGACGGATGGATTGAGATGGTGAGAGCACGTTGGACGCAGAGCACCATATCACATTGTGAACCAGGCAATCTCCATGGATCTTCCTCGAATAACAACCAGAAGAATATCAAATAATTCGTGGGTGGTGCAAAAGATAAATTGATGCAGAGACACGGCCTTGGGGATGTAGTCCGGGACAGAAGAGCATACAACCTGAGGACGAGGAGAGCTGACCCCAACAGTCTTCGCAGACAGTGAGTTGAGATGGAGCCAGGGAGAATTATCTAAGTTTGCTTTTCTTCATGTTATTTAATACATTAGTCTTATGTTCACTTTCTATTTGTTCATAAAGCTGATAAAATAATTAATCACCAATTAAATAAATAACATTATTTCAGCTTTTATTTCCAAAATATCTTCTTTTTTCAATTTAATAATTCTTTATTTTTTATTTCTAATCTGCTTTTCATTTATTATATAATAATACTAGCAGAAAAACTCATTGCAGGATATGCTTTTCAGCTAGCCCATCCATCATATTGTGTGATATTTCACTAAATAATAACCTAGTTTTTCAGCGCGTGTGTACTTAAATGCGAATTAAAATAAATGTATTTTTATTTGTTTTGTACAAAACTAATGTTCAGTTTAACAAAAAATAAAAGACCCGATTAAATATTGGAAGTAACAACATACTGTCGACTTGTTTTACTTTGATAGCATGTGTTCTTTGAAAATTGGAATACTTAACGCGGAAGCTTATGCGAATGTTTACTTTAATTTTCATTTCACGGTCACAGTTTGTTTTGGTTCATTTTCGGTTTTGCGACATTTATTATTACAATAATAAGAATGTTTTAATTTCATTCATTAATAAATTACTTACATACATCATCCTGTTTCTCTGTGCTTAACATAACACCATTATACCGTTTGCCTGCAACGTAAGGGATCTTTCTATCGCTTAAACATTGTGAATAATTTAGAAAAATCAATATAAAATTTTATGTCAGAGTAATAAGGGTGTATTTCCTGCATTCTTGAATAATTAACTTTAAAACGTTCACACCATTAGACCGATTCCCTGTGGGGGAAGGTAGAGAGGACAGAGCACTAGACTTTCCTATCGCAACACACATCTTTTGCCTCCTCTATATCCATAAACCTTCTCTACATTCTCAGATTATTTTTTACTTTGACGTTTAATTCATTTTAATTTTTATTCACATGACAAATCATACTTTCCTTAATATTTCTATCCCATACATTGTATATTTGTTTTTATAACTTTCTGCATTCATTCGTTCCATATGCCCAAATCATCTCAGTGCCCTTTCTTGTCTTATTAAACACATCAGCCTTAACATTTTGTATGTTATTCTATTTTTATAAAATGTAATTTACACAACCTAGAATTAATCGAGGAAATGTATTCAATGATAAATAATTTGGTCACATATGACTTCCGGAACAAGCTTTTATTTATTATTAACAATAATACTTTCATTTCATGCAAAAACATGTGGGAGCGATAAATCTTTTCTGTTCTTTGCGTCTTCAGAGAGATAAAATAGTGACTTTATGTTCCTAAAAAGAGAAAAGAACAAATAAATATGTTTACTTAACGTATTCTTGTTTATTTCCTTGATGTTGAAATTATACAACAAAGTTTTTTGAATAATGAATAAAGTAAACCTCCTCTAAAACCAAATAATTTAATGGTTACGCTGATTTTGCTTATAACCAAGTCAGTAATCCTTTAAAATGTATCTTACATATTTAATTAATATTGTAATATATAGCACATACATATTATATAACACAGATACACGAATTCATTACACATACATGGAGAAGGTTGCTGGTTTGAACCCCGTAATGTATTACTCCCCTAGAAAAACACAGACATTTTTTCGGCCTAGTATTCGGGGATATAAGGATACCTACGACTTCAGTCATATTTTTTCAAAAAAAGATTAAAAAAAATAGATGTGTGAGACTCTCGCGCGGTAGAAGTGAAACTTCTTAGCTTCTAGGAAAAGTTGATTTTATGCATTGTTTTTTTTTCCATTTGTTAACGATTTTTTTTCAGGATTAAGAAATGGTTATGTGGAATTTAATTCAAGAAAATTAAATAAAAAAACTCTCTTAATTAAAAAGTTTTATTTTTTTATTTTTTATAATAAATAATAATTTAAATAATAACATAATACACTTAATAATATTGAATTAATATTTTTTTATATTAAATATATAAATATTTTTTTGTTATTATTGAATTAACTATTTTTAAATAATAGTTTAATTATTTATTTATTATTATATTATAAATAATATATTATTATCATTATATTATTAATTAATCATATTACATATAATTATAATGTAATAGTTATATTATAATTATTAATATAATTATAACATTTGTATATTATTATAATTATATATTAAATATAAATTATGTATTAAAGAAATATTAAAATAAATATCAAATAAAATATTAAAAAAAATATTTATATGAAATAAAATTAATAAATGTTAAATGCATTAATATAAAATTAATATATAACATTTTTTTATAATTTTAATAATACACTTAACAATATTAAAATAATATTAATTATTATTAATAATAAATAATTATTAATGTTTAAATTATATAATAATTTATTACAAAATAAAATATTTGATAATAATAAATAATAATACAAAACACCGTTTCACTTTTCGTGACGTTCAGACCAATTTGCCCTACAGCGCCAATGGAAGTTTCACTTCAAAAACTAAACTAATCGTTTTACTTCGGTGTGCCATCGGCTCCAGTGTAGCGTTGTGGACGGTGAGTTTGTTAATGTACAACGCCTCACTTCCTTAAAAAGAAACAAAAATGTCCACGGCACAACTTTACCTTCCACTTGAATTGACGGTGGAATGGAGAGGGGATTCTCGATTACGAGACCAAGCAACGACGACGACACATACATACATGAGAAACTTCTTGGAGTAGTTGATAAGACACCTGAATCTGAGCCCGAGGGTTACGGGTTCGATTATTGTTAGTACCCAAAGAGTTTCAACCTGATATCCACTTAACTTAATATAAGACACATTTCTGGTAAGTTAGAAGAGATTCCCATTTAATAATAAGCCCACCCAGTTATGTTGTATACAAAAAAGTTTAGTACAATGATACAATATATTTAGAAATAGCTACTAACTTTGTGCTCTCCTTTATTAATATAAATAACGTAATATAAACCAAATATTAAGGACAATATTTTACCTCTGGAGTTGAGTAACCCTGCATCAACATGTGTGAAGCTTTTAATTCTGCAAAGCAACTTGCATATCGTTTCACTAATGAGGCCATGTGTTTTCTATATCTCAATATATATCCATAAAATTCTCACAAAATTCTCAAAGATTATTAAATAATTTTAAAACGATGACTGTAATTTATTATTACTACTGCTTTTTGTATCTCCATGTTAGTTTAAGATAAAGTTTTGTATTATTTGTCAATAATTTTGAGTACGTATATAACCTGTCACATGTTCATTTGTATATAAAGACACTGTTGTGTCGTTAATTAAATAAATAAATAAATACAATATATATCATCACGCAGATTTCCCATCGGAAAAGGCAGAGAGGTCAGAGCGTCATATTTTCTTATCATGATTCACATATTTCGTCTTTTTTACATCCATACATTTTCTTATAAAGCTCTTTCAATTTATCTGACTTTAACATTTTCTTTCAAAAGATCATTCATTCACTTGATTAACCCAAACTTTTTTTGGTATTCCTCCACTATGCTTTCTACTCTCGGTTTTCTTTCTTCATTTATTCGTTCTACTTGCCCAAATCATCTCAGAGTGCTCTCTTCATCCTACCTAATACATTAGTCTTAGGTATAGTATATCATCAGTCTTGATGACTTCCTTTCGTATTTTTGTAAAACTTTGTCTTCCCATGAATAATTGTCAGTGCACGCATTTCTACAACATTTTTCGGCTTCTTTGAGTTTTTTTCCACGTCCAAATTTCATTCCCATACATTAGCTTGGTTCGACACAGTTTGATTCAATATCATTTTTTCGACACTGTTTAGTTTGAGTTAAAAAATATTTTAGTGCCCCTTAATTACCAATATTAAAATAAAAAAATACTTAAAGCTTTTAAATATAAAAACTTGAATTATTCAAGTTCTGAAATTAATTTTGTTTCCAAAACTTTACGTACAAGCAGAAATATTTTATTTAAATATAAACATTTTCTAATTATTATTTTGAATTTATCTTCGACCAATGAACAATTTGTAACAACAATTTTCGTTAAGTAAAAAAAAGTCGAAATTTATCTTAAGAGGTTTTAATTATGTAAATAAATCACTTTCGACAAAAAACAAACATTTCGAATGAAAGTTTTCCTAAAACACGAATTTCTGTTGACACTTAATTTACAAAGTAGAACTGCGAATCGAAGCAAAATACTTATTTTGTTTTTTTTTTTTATATTTTTTTATTCAAACCCAAAAGGAAAGTAAACTAAGCGAAAACCGTTTGAAAAATAAATCTTAGCCTTTGAATCGCAAGAGATCCAGCTTCATTTCACTCGTATTTTGTAAATTAGTTATTGTACTTGATTTTTGTTTGTATTAGGTTTTAACATAAGTTCTGTCCGTTTTTTTTTCAAATTTAAAAATGAGCACCAAAAGTTAAACAAAATGATAAAGGTTATACGTCATTCGAAAAAAAATTCTGTTCGACAAGATATTGTGTTTGCTTTAACGTTTCATATATTATTTTATTTGATTAAAAGCCTTCAAAATGGAATGGCAAGTAGACGAAAGTGAGCATTTTCAAAACCTCCTTCTGTTTGCGTTCAATCGAGGGTATAAAGCTGCCAAAGCTGCTTACGGTATTTGCAAAGTGTACGGTTAAGATGCTTTGAATGAAAGGACAGCTCGTTGATGGTTTTTGCGTTTTAAAGATGGTAATTTCGACCTGAAAGACATGGAGCGTTCCGGACGACCAGTGGACTTCTATGAGGACCGCATAAACCATATTATTCATGAAGATCCCCGTCAAACCACCGTAGAATTGGCTGAGGAGATGAATTGTAGCCACATGACGATATACTGCCATCTTAAATCAAAGGGAAAAGTCCAGAAGTTCGGCGTTTGGGTTCCAACGTTCGACAATTGATTTTTGTTGTTTTCACTCAAAACAGAAGGAGGTGTTGCAAATGCTCACTTTCGTCTACTTGACATTCCATTTTGAAGGCTTGTAATCAAATAAAATAATATATGTAACGTAAAAGCAAATACAATATCTTGTAGAACAGAAAATTTTCTTTCGAATGACGTATAACCTTTACCATTTTATTTTACTTTTGGTGCTCATTTTTTAATTTGAAAAAAAAAACGGACACAACTTATGTTAACACTCAATATTATAATATATATTTTTGTTAAATTATTTTGTGAAATTTTGAGCATATCATTGTAAAAATATGATATGATGAACTTGGGCATATTAAAATAAGAATACATTTTTTTTCAAATTTGCGAAACTTGAGATCATCGGTTCCAATACTATGCGACTAAGAGTTCAAGGATTGGAACCATAGTTCCAATACTACGAGTATGGTTCCAATCCTTGAACTATTTTAGAAATTACTTGTATTGTAATTTCGTTGTATAAAGTACTTTTAAACAATCTCTTTAAAAAAACCAGAAACATGTTAATGAGGTCTAAAGTTAAATCCATCTAAAATTCTTTATTTTTTTATTTGGATTTCACCGGGGTTTGAATCTGTAATCTCCGGGCTGGGAGACAGACATATTACCGTCTGAGCCACGGACATCATCAATTATGCTGGAAAATAGTATTTTCTACACGCACGTAATAAGATTTATTTATTTATTTATTTATTATTACACATGACAAGAAATATACACAATTTGAGAAAAAACAACAGGTAATTTGATTTGGACATATAATTTTAATGGATCTGGGTTTGTTGCCTTTCATTTGTCGTATCCCCAGTAAACTAGGCTTTTGCCTGTATCTCACTGAGGATATTTAGCATGAAAAAATAAATCGATACTTCTTTCCGATTTTGGATAACAAAAAAAAACCCCGTTGCACGCTCTCATCAACCTGACAAACAGTGACACTCAACTACAACTGGAAACATCTTGCGAAACTCAACTCCTCATACATTATCACTCCAGAAAGGCCAAAAATATTCATCTCACAATATACCGCACACAATCATAAGAATAAAAATCAAAACAAATTCAAAACAAAAAAAAAAGAAGAAAAAAAAGAAAAACACAAATACAAAAACATCCAAAATTAAAACAACAAGAAGAGACCCACACTCACGAGCTCACATAAATCGAATCGAATTAATACATTTTTTTACTGGCGGCCTGTTCTTTAAAACCAAGCAATGCATTGAAATAGCGGTTGGTAAGTATTTACCAGCACAGAAGCAAATATTTGTACCGTACCGAACGAGACGCCAGCTTAGGTTAGTGGGTAGTGAACGTCACGACAAAGAATTTTCAAACATTGAACACGACACAAATGATTTAATAAAGAAAAATAAGTTTTTTCTTTCGCATTAAGATAAAATAAAATAGTATAAATTTATCGCATAGATCACCTACATTTTTATCCCTTTTTTTATTTAACTTGGCGAGCTTATTGTCATGTGCAATCTTTTCCAGGCAACCAGAAAAATGTTTTAATGGGCCCTTAGTGAAAACAAGAGAGGAATCCCATTTAAAAAAAAATAGGTTCCAGCTGGGATCGAACCTGCAACCCCCAGATTGGCAGACGAGCGTCTTACCACCAGGCCACGGAGGTCGTCTATATATTTTATTTATTAAAAATATTAAACTCAATTTACAAAAGAAAAACTTACAAAGTCAATTTATATCGATTTGAACCTTAATATCCTTGCCATCTGAACTTTGGGTTTGATATATCAAGACTGTCTACTTTCTTAAATGCAATAGCTTATACACTATACACCAATATAAGCACAAGTGTTTTTCATTCACAGGATGGTTGAAAATCATTCTTGATCAAGACAGATAACCCATCGTATCGTATGATTTGAATGTAAGCTTTTTTTTTTTTTTTTTTATTTATTAAACAAGTAAATTATTATACAAACATTTGTTGAGGCTATACCTATGTACAAATTTATTACTTAACTAATCTTAATTATATGTTATAATTTATGAACTTATTTAATCTTATTTTCCTACATATCATTTTATTTTATTTATTCAATCTTAATATATGAGATCTTAGAAATAATTAACACCTACATACTACTTATAACTAGATAACAATTCTTACACTAATTATTCAGCAAAAACAAGTCCACTCGTTCAGGCTACTTGTATTCCATCACATTCACTCAGACCTTGGTCGTCCCAGCTAATACTGTAGGTGGACTAGTCAGGCAACAGATAATGCTTCGGGAGCTTGTGCTTATAACGGAAGGGTAGGTCGGATTTACTCTCGTAAGCCCCCAGGGCAGCGACTAAGGGATTTCTGTGATTTTGTTGGCTTTTATAGAACTTCACGGTCCAAGCGAGAATGTGGTTTGAATGTAAGCGCATGATGCAGTAAATGCTCGATATAAAAATTGGAAGAGGATAATGGGGGATACAAAATATTTAAGTATTCCAACAAAACTTTTCCTTTATTTTTACATAATTAAAAAAAAACATTACAAAATTGTCTGAACTTTATATTAAATTTCTATTTAACACTTCATATAACTTACGTTTACCTTGCCCACAATTAAATTAACAATTTTGTAACTAAGTAATTAAATTCAATTCCAAGTTGCTTTTTGTGATGTCAGTCATTATTTCAAGTGTTGATATTAAACAATTTCCGCTGAAGCTACTTCTATATATTGTTGACCAATTAATTTAATTTTGATGGTGGAGTCATGATTTTGTGTGTAAGTATATCGTTAATAAACTTAGCATGTTTTTTTTCTCGAAATGTATGAAATTGAAGGAAATGTTCGTGTTATTTTTTTAAAATTTATTAATCTTTGAGCTCCTTCAAAAAAACTGTTTACATTTTTTTTGTGTACATGGTTAAACATGATTCATTTGGTAGGATTCTCCCCTGGCTCCATACCAACTCACTGTCTGCGAAGACTGTTGGGGTAAGCTCTCCTCATCCTCAGGTTGTATGCTCTTCTGTCCCGGACTACTTCTGTCACCACCCACAAATTTTTTGGTCTTCCTCTGGTTGTTATTCGAGAAAATCCATGGAGATTGCCTGGTTCACAATGTGTTCGGGTGCTCTGCGTCCAACGTGCCCATACCATCTTAATCGCCTCTCCTCCATCTTGCTGTTGATGTTAGTAACACCTATGCTTTCACGAATGCGTGAGCTTTTTATTTTGTCTCTTGGGGACACACCAGCTGACCATCTTAGCATGCGCATTTCAGCAGTTTCTAGTTGCCTAGAGTAAGAGTTATACATCGTCCAGCATTCGGAGACATTGAGGAGTGCGGCTTTACAGTAATGCCTTCCAACCAATTAGTATTTTTTTTAAATACGTTAAACTGTTTTAATCCATAACATATTTAACAAAAATATATAACAATATCCACCACTATACTTCGGCAATATATACTATAAAAGATGCTCCAAGGAAAGACATTTGGCTCCAATGAAGAAGTGATTGCCGAAACTAATGCTTATTTTGAAACCAAAGATAAATCGTTCTACACGGCTGGCATAGAAAAGTTAGGAAAGCGTTGGAATGAATGTATCGCTCTTGAAGGAGACTATGTTGATGAATAAAGAAGAATTTTGACAAACAAACGTTGTTTTAGTAGTTAGTCCCGGAACTTATTGATCGATGTGTTATATTCGTTTGAATTGAAGTATTGTAAAAAAATTACGTATGTCTTTCAATAACGGTAGAACAAGAGGAAAGGAAATCGTTCAAGAATAAGGTTGAGAAAAAAAGAAAAATTAGGATCATAAGGTATTCCGAGTTATGTAATATTTTTTTCCATTTTCTCTTAAATTATTAAGGTTGATATCTAAAAAAACTAAAGATAAGATAAGACATTACATTATTTCTATTTTGTACAACTAACCAACTCATATTCATAGAAGTAAGAATATTAAATACAAAACAGATGACTAAGGTATGCATAAAATGTATTCAATACATAAGTATGGCCCAACATATGAAATGTGAAATAAATAAAAAGATGATTAATGAACGCAAATGATGAATTAAAGTCATCATTTTGGCACAAAATATGTAATGTTAAATAAATGAGAGTATGATAAAGGATCGCATACAATGAATTTAACATTTAATATTGACACAAAATACGTAATGTTAAATAAATAAGTAAGGTCCACATGTAATGAATTTTGGCACCAAATTTGTAATGTAAAATAAATGAGAGAATGTCAAGGAACGCACATAATTAATTGAATAGATATTTTTGACACAAAATGTGTAATGTAAAATAAATGAGAGAGTATCAAGGAACGCACATAGTTTATTGAATTCATATTTTTTACCCAAAACGTGTAATTTTAAATAAATGAGAGAATTTTTAGGAAGGCACATAATGAATTTAATACATAATTTTGGCACCAAATGTGTAATGTAAAATAAATGGGAGAATGTTAAGGAACGCACATAATTAATTGAATACGTGTTTTTGACACAAAATGTGTAAAGTAAAATACATATAAATGAGAGAATGTCAAGGAACGCACATAATTTATTGAATTCATATTTTTGACACCAAATGCGTAATTTTAAATGAATGAGAAAATTGTTTAGGAAGGCACATAATGAATTTAACACATAATTTTGCCACCAAATATGTGATTTTTAATACATGAGTAAGTATATCACAAAATATGTTAAAGTATCTTTAAATAATTGAGAGGGTGATTAAGGAACGCACTTAATTAATTGAATACATCATTTTGGTACAAATATGTTATTTCAAACAAATAAATGTATGATTAAGGAACGTACTTAATGAATTTAATATATAATTTTGGCACTCAGTACTCTTTTAACCATCGATCTTTTCAGCAATACAGCAAATATTCATATTAATATATTCAAACTTAAAACATTTCCATTTGAGCACATTTTTTTTAATCCTGAATGTAGATGAAACGCTCACAAACTAAAAGATTTGCGAGATAACTCGAATAAAAAAATACTCAGCCTCGCGGTCTTTGTACTTAGCAAAGAATCTGATTTCATTATTGCGAATCTTCCACTCAAAGGGAAGTATGTTGACAGTATCGAGTGTTTGTATCAGAAATGAACCAGACGGGTCGGACAAGTTCTTTCAAAGGACCAAGGAACGGCCAACTTTGTATAAGGACATCCCAGAATACCGGCAAGAGCAATTTGCTACTCGCTTCGTGCCCTTTTGCTCGAGGGCTCTTCACTTCTTATTTCAAGTTTTTGGATATTGGAAAATATATATAAGTTGTATCTTAGAAACTTTCCTTTTTTCGAAATGTCTTTAATTCGAAATAATGAGAATTTCGCAGGAACCTGCTCGGATTAAATTGATAGATGAAGATTGTACTTGTATATATTTGTTTTGTGAAAATGAATACAATTTATTTTCAAACAGTTATTATAATAAACCAGTAGTTAGATCTATTCGGAACAAACATTCTTGAATATAAAAACAAATATCGTCAAAATAGCACGTTATTGTCGATAATAATATAGATAGTTTTGATATGTAATCTTGTAAACTTGGCCCATGAGATTGTCAAGTAGCGTTTGTGTGTTAAGTGATATACTCAAAGTACATTGGGATGCATGTGATCAACAGTTCTTGTCAAGTCTTTCGATCATCTTCAATTCTCGCATAATAGAGACGTTGGTGCGCCTTGCGGTCCATGGTACCAGAAACATCCACGTTCAACATCACATCTATCATGAAAAAGAAGGCATCTATCATGTCTCTTACCTTCTTGCTTATCATCCATGTTCATATATTGCTATATAGAGTGCTAGAAAATTAACTACACCACTTTTGGTTCTTCTGAGTCATCATCATTATCAACCAGGGTCAATCTACTGCTGGATGAAGGTCTCCCCAAGTTGACTCCAAACAGTTCGGTCCTTTGCTCGCCGATGCCACGTGATGCTGCCATGCTTCCTGATTTCATCCATCCAGCGTACCTTTGGTCTTCTTCTAAGCCTCTTTATGCTTCTTGGATACCATTGGATTATTTCGGATATCCATCGGGTGTCTGACATTCTGGCTACATGTCCGGCCCATTGCCACTTCATTCTGTTGCACACCTTTATAACGTCTTCTACCTTTGTTATATTGCGAATCCAGGTGTTACGTTTACGATCTCTTTTAGTATATCCCAACATGCATCTCTCCATGCCCCTTTGTGCGGTCTGGAGCTTTTGCGTGTTCTTTACTGTGAGCGTCCATGTCTCGCAGCCATACGTAAGTACTGGAAGAATGCACTGGTTGTAGACCCTTCGCTTCAAAGACCAATAAATCCATGTATATATTTTAAGAATATACTCAGACTATATGAGAAGGTTTATATGTATATTCACTGTAATCCATATAAATAAAAATGTAAATGTTCGTATATTAAAAATCTCTAATCTCCGAAAGTATTTCTTATTTTTCAGTGCAATAAGCGGTGAATTTGAACGTCGATTGATTTACATTTAAATTTGTGGTATGTATTTGTATATGCTTTATACATTTGAAGTATTAAAAGTTTCACGTGTTTCATGCAACTAACGTAAACTTTTGATAAACGTCACATTTGATTTTAACGAACTGCCACATTTTTGCTAATTTGTAACAAGATGTATTAATTTGTCATTATTGTTCGTTTTTTTGTAATGTATTTACCTAAATAACTTTCAATTTCTGCAATTTAGTGACGTCAAAAGAAGAATTGGTTGAAAAAGTATTTCCCAATATTCAAATCAATTATAAGAATCACGATTGGCTAAGTGAACGAGCTATTCTTGCCGCCAAGAACAACGACGTTTACGAACTGAACAATATTATTCAGTTCCTTTTTGAATGTTTCACAATTTTATATGTTTTTTTGTTCTAACTTTCTTTCTTCTTTTTCAGTGCAATCGATCTGCTTTAGTTCAACAAAATGGGGGAAGCAGCAGAGCGATGTGCAGCCAGACTTGAGGATGCACGGTTGCGAGCACAGCGATCGCGTTCTGCAGCTTCAGATCTGCTTCTTTCACAACAGAATGAACGCTACAGGCTGAGAGTGACTGAAAGACCTCAAAAATACTGAATATACACAACCATTGTGAAATTAAATATATTAGAAACGTGTGCTTTCCCTTTTATTTATTTTCCATTTAACCAGTCTGAGCCACAGCAACGCGTGGCCGGGTACAGCTAGTGTGTTAATAAAGTACGAGTATACATATTTTTTACTTGCTCGGCGTATCTTCCTGGTCTTTCTGAGCCCTGGTCTATTGTGTACAATAGTACTATGTATTTTATCTATTTTGTAAATATTTTCTCATTGACTATGATAATGTGTTTTTTTAACGCGTCTTCTTTGATTTGTATGCATTATCCACCCAGAGTTAAATCAGGCGTGAACAAATGATCTCCGATCCTTCCTTCCACCTCAAAGAGCCTTTGAAACTTAAATTCACTTTATTTTTGCTTGAGAAA
Source organism: Odontocerum albicorne (assembly GCA_949825065.1). Lineage (NCBI taxonomy): Eukaryota > Metazoa > Arthropoda > Insecta > Trichoptera > Odontoceridae > Odontocerum > Odontocerum albicorne. The sequence continues at coordinate 4,696,338 of OX463853.1, read as the reverse complement.
CACCATTTCAAATAAATAAGCCTCATCTTGCTACAAACAATTTTTCAAGAATTCTGAACTGAATTTCTTGGCTGGAGCTTAAAAAGAGAGTAAATATAAATATACATTAAAAAAAAAAACAGATGCGTGAAACTCTCGTGCGGTAGAAGTGAAACTTCTTAGAGCCTAGGAAAAGTTGATTTTATGCATTGCTTTTTTTCCATTTGTTAACGATTTTTTTTTTAGGATAAGTAAATGGTTATGTGGAATTTAATTCAAGGAAATCTCTCTTAATTAAATGAAAAAAAAAATATTTTTATTAATAAATAATAATAATAATAAAATACACTTAATAATATTTAATTTATATTCATTAATATTAATATAAATATACTAATATGGAATTATTAAATTAATTATTTTTAAATAATTATTAAATAATACAATATTATTTTTATTTTGTTATTAATAATACATTATTTATAATATTATTATATTATATTATTTATTAATTATATTATAATTCATTATAATATAATAATCATATAATTATTAATATTATAATATCACATATATATTATTATAATTATACATTAACTTTAAACTATATATTAAACAAATATTTAAATAAATAATAAATGAAATAATTTTAAGTAAAATTAAATGTATAATTATTAAATATATTAATACAAAAAAAATATATAACAAAAAATATAATGACTATCCATCCTCACGAAATCAATAAACATATACGTGAGCATATGCCCACAGACCCCACAAAGACGAACAATCACCCGAACACTATTTTTCATATAAAATGAGATATCATCAATCAAAAGAAAAGGAAGGGATGGTGGAGAGGAAAGGAAAAGAAAAATCAGGAATGAAACACGTTATTTTACTGACAAGAAATGAAGAGTTTTTTCAGTCACTTCTTAAAGCATACCAAGGTCGGAGCGAGTCTTATGTTGGTTTGTAACTGATTCCAGAGTCTCATCGCATGGGCAGTTAAGGATGACGTAAAAAAGAGGAGCGGTGAACTGGAAAGGAAACCTTCTCAGTTTTTGGAAACGGAAATCAATACCATAGTGCCCACAACTTATTTGGGTTCAGAAAACCTTTTCATTTCTTATCTACCTCGTACACCCTGTGGGGGTGAGGTCTAGGTCGAATTCAGGATTTTTGTCAAAGCATCTCTATATTGAATACATACAGTAAGAAATATTCGGTTACGCTCTTCCGATTTGTGGACACTCTTGGAGCCTTCTTCTCGTTGGTACTCCAACGAAGAACAGTCTGTATGAATCCTGGATTCTTTAAACTTTACAGTTGAATTCAATATAAATGAAAATAGTATTTCCTAAAAAAAATATTCATTTAAACGGCAATTTTACACATAAGTGATTTATATGTTTTCCTTTGTATGTTACTGATTTGGAGTTTAACTGTTAGGTTATAAAGAATAATAATTCAGGATAATTGAGTTAAAAGAAACATTAAAATAATAATTCGTCTTTAATTTGTTTCAATACATTTGAAGCTTTCATCATTTATATCAATTTTTTTTACGAAATTCAAACAAAAATAATCTTTTTTCAACAATTTTATGCCTACTAGACGAAGTCTACGAAATTTTAACACATTTTAACATATTAAATACCTTTTTTATTCTGTCTTTAAAACAATAGTTTAATAATTTTATTACTAACATATTGTGCCAAAAATACCGCAGAGCTTTATTTTTATACGTTAGTGACCTAATATGAAAAAAACTTTTAGTATTATTTAAAAATTTAAGGCTTTGACGCTTTCAACGCGGCATTTTTGACACTGTTTTGACATTATAATGAAATTGTGTCATTTTTGACATGGTCTTGAATTTTAAATAAATAATGCCATTTTTCCCAATATCCGGCGTTTTAAACGATAAAAAAAACATTTTTGGTATGTTGACCGAATCGAGAAATTTAGAACAAAAAATTTCATGATGAATATTTTAAGACTTCGAAGCGAGATTGTTCCAATGCAATTAAGATGATTTTAAACAATCTGTATTACTAAGATAAATATTGTCTTAAGAAACACATTGCGCACAAAAGACATCACATGGGCACATATCCTGAATACGTGATGCCTTGTAGACCTCAAAGAGATGCACATATATGTCCCTTCCTGTCCTGTGATGTGTAACTAGTATATATTGCTTTTAAAAACATTAATATCTCTATAAATATAATAAATACTGGCTTCAGAATTAAGGTATTGCTCCGTAATACATTTACGCATTGAATGAAAAAATAATATTAATAATAATTAGCAGTTATCGGCCACATCAGAGATATTTTGTGAAAATAGGGATTAAATTTACCAATACAATCAAAACTGTGGCAGTGTGTGACGTAGTATATGCATTCTAAAAACCGCTATGAATGAGGAAGTAACACTATTCACGTCTCACTCTCACTCAACTTCGGTATATGGGAACGCAAGAAATATAATCTCAGTTCAGTCGCTTGTCTCACTTCAGTAGCTCGCGGGCTTTCGTTCGAGGTGGTCGCTTCACCCGTTTTGTGAAAGTCGTTCGATGTTTTTTTTTCATGTTTTCAACAATAAAATTTCAATTATTATCACTTTTAACTTCAAAATGATTTAATTTAAGTGATCGGTTATATAGTAAATATTCTTATTTTTTCGATTTTAAATCGCTCATTTTTACATGTGTATCGAATACATAGCGACGGAACGGGCGGATTTATTTCGCACAGGAAGGGAAAGGTTAAACAATTTGTATCGCCAAGACAAATTTTGTCTTAAGAAACACATTATGCATAAAATACATCACATGGGCACACATCCTGTACACGTGATTCCTTGTAAATCTCAAAGAGATGCACATATGTAAACCACAAAGAGATGCCCTTGGTATATACTAAGACAATAAAGCGATATTTAATTTATTTTTACATCATTTGATACGAGTTGAATCAAATTACATCAAATAATAAATGTATAAAAGTCTAAATAAAATAAAATGACCAAAGTAAATAATTATATCCATGTTTCCCTGTAAAATAGTTCAGTTGTCTACAGAATGTATAAAGGAGTTCAATCGTCAATTTATCCACCAAGATAAAACACACATCGATATCGTTCAACAAGCATATTCGTGTTTGAGTGATGACACCCTTAATGACTGTTTATGAATACGTCTCCATAAGCAATTTGAATTCGTGATGGCGTAAATGATTGCCAGGCGCACTAAACAAAACTTTCTCAATCAACAAAGGGTTTGCTTTTAATCATGTTAGCATTTTATATGTGTAAACATGTGCGTAGATCTCTATTAACTCTTAAGGAGTAATTAATATCCACGCACACCAATTAAAAACAGGGAGTAGATCTACGCGTAAAATCAACATTCTTTTGAAACGTAAATTCATTGAAATATATTTTGGACTCCCACGACTATCAATTAATTCTCGATATTCTTTGGGTTCCGTATGATTGAGCCGCACTCTAATCTCCTACGAACCAATGAATAATATGTGCTAGAGATCTCATAACAGCGCTACTACCAAATACCATAGAGCTCTTACTATAAATCAACTAAATATGAGAACTAAATGCAAATTTACAGTTGAATGTTATACCATGGTATTTAACCCTTCCTGTCCTGTGATGTGTAACTAGTACACATTGCTTCTTAAAACTGTAATATCTCTATAAATATAATGAATACTGGATTCAGATTTTAGATATTCCTCCGTAATACATTTACGCACTGAATGAAAAAATAATATAACTTATAATAAGCACTCATCGGACACATCAGAGATATTTTGTCAAAATCGGGAATAAATTCACCAACACAATAAAACGTGTACCATTGTGTGACGTACGTATATTAATTCTAAAAAATCGCTATGGATGAGGAAGCGACGCTATTCACGTTTCATTCTCAGTCTACTTCAAGTTTAATTAATTTAAGCGATTGGCTATGATTATTCTTATTTTTCCGATTTTAAATCGCTCATTTTTACATGTGTATTAAATACACAGCACCGGAACGGGCGAATTTTTTAGCACAGGGAGGGAAAGGTTAATAACGTTAACACGCATGGTGGGCTCATCATCGATTAAGTATCTTAAATAATGCATGGACCTAACTCTTGAAAAAATCTTAGCTTACATTTAACTGTATTGAAGGGCAACTTCTTGGTGTTAATTTACTTCCAGATACCATAACATATTAGAAGAAATTTAATATTTTTACATTTTTAAATCAATGGTTAAAAATAAGTACTTTGAATACCTGACAACGCGGTCAACATGAGAATTGAAAACTCAGTCAGACGGAGATTCGAACTTGGCGGAAAACCTGGTCCGGGCTTAAATATATTAAAAGAAACAAATTAATATATTTTAGATTAATGTTCTGTTTATTCGACCATTTTGGTGCCTTATTAATAACATAGTAATTTTTTGAAACAGCTAAACCATTATAACAAAGTGACATTTACAATGAAAAAATAACATTTTTGTGTCTTTAGCGCCGAAATCAGCAATCATTATAATTTTATGAATTTAAGCCCTCATGCATACCATCACGCCATTTGCCTGTATTAGTCCACAATATATTTACCCTGATACACCATTGAGTTTCAATGTTTTTGTTATTGAATTGTTTTAAAAAACTGTTGTATAAATAAGCTTTTGGACACTTTTCGTGTCGAGGTTAAAAAAAAATGACATTTTTTTACTAAAATGTGTAATTTTAAACATATTTATGACTTTGTCAATCATCACATTATGCAATGTGCAATTGAATAACGTTTCTAAGTGCACGTTGTGTGATATTAAAGAAAATGTTTACTCATACTTGATTTTTTTTCTCTTAATATTAAAATTCTTATGAAACATTTTAATTCTGTGCGTGTAGGAAATACGGAAAATTGCTGTCATGTTATCAAGGATATGAACGAACTTGAGGTCTTTCGTATAGCTCGAGATAATGAAGGCAATCTCAGAATCACAAAATGAATATTCAGTAGAAGCAAATGTTATTCAGTTAATATACAGTGATTTCTACAATCTTACAAACGAAAAAAAAATCAGAAACTCCATGTTTTATGTTAATAAACTAATGGTGTTTTGCGTGAAATGAATCATTTAAAAATTCGAAAATAAAAATATGTTTTAATTTTATTTTTAGTATTCAGCAAAAAGAGAGCCTTTTTACACATCTTCATTAATTACATGGCGTATTTTAGTAAAAAAATATACATCAAGGGAATCGAAGGATGACCTTTGAATATGAAAGTAAGGTGATTCGATTGTCCTTAAAGCTTTGTTACAGTCTAATAGTAAAACAATTAAAATGCCCCCCACAAACTACTTTTTCTCTTCAGTATTCACTATAATACTCCATTTCCACTGTAAAGTTTATGCAAATGCTCCCATACTACATTTTCTCCCTTGAGTAATAAAAAATTCTTAACGTTGTGGAAAACACGAAAAGTTTTGAAATTTTAAGGGAATTTCACACGGATTACTCGAGATATCCTGGCAACTTTATTGCCGCGGTACGAAAATTTTAATGTACCATATATACATTAAACATGAATTTCGAATTTTGTTAATGAAAAAACTTTCTTCATTCCGACTGATCGAAGTGAATTTAGTAATATAAAGACGGAAGTCATCGAAGGAGAATAGGACTCTTGAAACTTATTTCACGATATTTTTTTAAGAACTAAAAAGATATTTTTATTATTTTTTCTCCATTTATGGTAATTCTGTTTTTTTCTTTTCGAATCTGATACATTTTTTGATGTATTGGGTGTTAACATAAATTATGTCCGTTTTTTTCAAATTTAAAAATGAGCACCAAAAGTTAGACAAAATGGAAATAGTTTTAAGCCATTCGAAACGAAATTTTCTGCTCTACAAAATATTGTATTTGTTTTTACGTTACGTATATTATTTTATTTGATTACAAGCCTTCAAAATGGAATGTAAAGTAGACGAAAGTGAGCATTTTTGCCACCTCTTTCTGTTCACGTTCAATCGAGGGAATAAAGCTGCCAAAGCTGCTCGCGATATTTACGAAGTGTACGGTGAAGATGTTATAAATGAAAGGACAGCTCGTCGATGGTTTTTTCGACCGGTAGACGAAAGACGGTAATTTCGACCTGAAATATATGGAGCGTTCCGGACGACCAGTGGACTTCGATGAGGACCGATCAAACCATAGTATTCATGAAGATCCCCTTCAAACCACCTTAGAAATGGCTGAGCAGATGAATTGTAGTCACATGACCGTATACCACCATCTTAAATCAATGGGAAAAGTCCAGAAGTTCGGCGCTTGGGTTCCACATGTTTTGAGTGAAAACAACAAAAATCAACGTTCGACAATTGATGGTTTTTCTGTTTCAAAGACGGTAAAAATACTGTTCAAACTCAGCGATGGTTTGAAAAGTGTTATCCGGGCTATGCTCCGTCTAAAACAACCATTTGTCGGTGGTATGCTGATTTCAAACGCGGTCGTACAAACATAAATGATGCTGAACGCTCTGGTCGTCCAAATGAGGCTGTTACACCAGAAAATATAAAAAAACCCTCAAAATCGTGATGGAAAATCGCAAAATAAAGTTGCGTGAGATAGCTGATATCCTGAAAATATCATTTGGTTGTGTTTACACTACGAGTATTTTGCATGAACAAGCTTTTTTCGACATAGGTGCGGCGTTTGCTCACAATGGAACAGAAACAACAACGCATCGATGATGGTAACAATGGCCAAATTGCATGAGTTGAACTTCGAATTGCTTCCGCACCCACTGTATTATCCAGATTTGGCCTCCAGCGACTTTTGGTTGTTCGCAGACCTCAAAAAGATGCTGCAGGGAAAGATATTTGGCTCCAATGAATAAGTGATTGCCGAATTTAACGCGTATTTTGAAACCAAAGATAAATTGTTCTACACGGCTGGCATAGAAAAATTAGGAAAGCGTTGGAATGAATGTATCGCTCTTGAAGGAGATTATGTTTATGAATAAAGAAGAATTTTGGCAAACAAACGTTGTTTTAGTAGTTAGTCCCGGGACTTATTGATCGATGTATTAGTTGGTAAGATCCTTGTCTCCCAGCCCAGTGGTTGCGAATTTGATTCACTTTGGAATTCAATTTTTATTAAATATTTCTATCTAGTTTATTTTATGGCTTCTTAAACATATTTCTGGTTATTGTAATTTGTTTTTAAATAACTATATAACCGTAAGAAGCGTGTATATCAGTACCAGTTCGAACAAAATTCAGTCTTGTTTGTGCTCCCCTGAAGATGAGGTGAAAGCCTTGAAACCAGTAGGGTTATATCGTTACAAAAAGTGGAATTAACAGTGTATGATAAAAACAAATTACAATATCTTTAAACCTTCACAACGTTAATGCCTTAACTATACCATAAACAATTTATTTCTGGTTAGTCGGAAGAGATTGCCAAGATTGTATATTGATTTCGGTATTTGATTGGTCATAAGATTGCCAAGATTTCTGTATTTGATTGGTCATAATCCAAAACGAGAAAAATAGAAAGAACAATATAAAGTGAGTGATCAGCTAATTTGTGATAGGCTTGTCGTGTTACATAAAATACAAGGAGGTTCAGTACCTGCAGCGTGTCTGCGTCTTCTTTCTTTTTGGGTCCCTGATAACAAATAAAACAGTTCCACGCCATTTGGCTTTATCTGCTGCTATTTGCTTCCAGTTGTTCTGAGCATCTGATAACAAAAGAAAACAGTTCAACGTCATTCAGCTTTATCTGCTACTACTTGCTTCCAGTTGTTCTGAGCATTAATGTTTTTAAGCGTGTCATGCAGTACATCCTTGTATCTCTTGCGCTGATCACCGGCAGCTTCTGCCCTACTTTTTTCAGGTATGTACTCATATATGAGCCACGTGTCCAGACCATTTGAGGCGTGAACGCGACACTAGAATCTCGATGCTTCACCAGTTTGTTATTCTCAAGACTTTCCCATTTGATATTCCATGATACCATTGAATTTTCATTATTTTCCTGAAGTACCTTTACTGGCGTTTATCGCGTGCCCTAATATGTCGTCTGCAGGTGACCTATGATTCGCATCCATACATCAGAGCTGCTATGATAACAGCTTTAAACACTGCCGTTTTGGTTTTCAGTGATAGATTGTGATTATCAAACACTTACTCACGAAGATCTCAAAGCGCCCGGAAGGCTGCGTTTAATATATTCTGAATCGTGTCATATTTGTTTGCTTTTCAATTCATTATAATATAATTAATGAAAATTATTTATACAATGAAATGTGCATTATACAACGATAGTGTGTAATACAGTAATACAATACATTTTCCAGAACTTATTTACAAAGAAAATATAGATTTTTTAATAATTCACACAAATTCATGAAAAAACCTTTGGAGTGGAAAACCATTAGATTTGTTTTTCTTTAATCTTAAATAATATCAATCTCAACTTTTGTCAGATAATCAGTATATTTTTTTTGAACAAGTTATCAAAATTCAATATTTTCACGTGAGTATAGAAAAGTTTTCGTAAACAAAAAAAAAAACGAGATTTTATGGAAAACATATAAACCACCCAAATAAAATTTTTGTTTCGTTTGTTAGATCTTTATAGAAACCCTTACTGACATCCGAAGGCTCGATGGGGAGTATTACGGATTACCCTTTGATTAATATTCTGAAGGAATCCTTATTATTCCAATAATTAATTATTGACTTTAAGTTCATTACTGAATTAACCAATCGACCGATAATTTACAACTGAGATTTAAATTTACGAGTATTTTCAAGGATAACAATTACAATGGAACCTCTCATAACGAGAATAATTCGTTCCAGAATCTTACTCGTTATGTGAAACGCTCGTTAAGCGAAACAATTTTTCCCACATAAATCAATGTGAAATACGATAATGCGTTCCATGCCTAAAAAAATTCTCAATTTTTTTTTATATTTAACGTTTATTCAAATAAAATTACATACTTATAAAATTGTTAAGGAGCGTAACAACCCGGAATGTGATTTCTATTTGCAAAAAACAATAAAAAAAATCGAAATAACTAGTTTTTTATTTATGAGTTTATGACAAAAAATTAATTATTTTTTACTAGAAGTAAAATCCGGTAGCCCTCAGAATCTACGAGCTTCTTATAGTCGCTGATTCTTTACTTTTACTTTTATTCTCTTATGGCTGTCTTCTTGTGGCTTTTTCTTCAGGGACATTTTTGCAAGGGTTATTAAACTTTGCACAAAAAAATAACAAATAATGTCTGAACACAAGTTTGGAAAAATGTGTGATCACATGTGACACTAACGTGCTAGCGGAACGAGTGCTTACCAGAGACTGACGCACTGGCGCGGAAGTCCCGGCTCACAAGTGAATGACGTGAAGATGGGACTTCCCCTTTCTGCGTCACTCGTTATGCGAAATGTCGCTCGTTAAAGGAGCATTTTTTTCACAATCTGTTTAGCTCGTTATGCGAATTACTCGTTATGAGAGGTGCTCGTTATGAGAGGTGCTCGTTATGAGAGGTTCCACTGTATATTGTTTAATTTTTACAATATTACAATTTTGTTTCAAATAGCGATATTAAGGATAAAATTCCATTTATTGTTTAAAACATAACACTCATTTTATGCATGAACACTACCTACATACACTACTTTACACCTAAAGTCGAATGTGTTACTCTCACATGTCGGAAGATTTACAAAGGTTTCGTCTTTTTTTTTGATAAGTTTTCTGCTATTTTCTTACCAAATATGTTTTACAAAACATTGCAATTATAGAGAAGTACCAATTCTAATGGCCGCAGATTTTATCTTCCTATCCTCACACTCAACTTACATAATTTACATTTATAATACTTTTAATTTGCAAATAATACTGAGATAAAATACCAAGATGGAGCGCTCTCGATTAGACTACTCGTACTTTCTGAACGGCGATGAATAAATTGTGTTTTGATTATTATTTTTACTACTAATTATACATCGCTGAATAATTAATTTTAAATCGATTGAATAATTAGCTGTCTAACTCTACGATTAATAAGCCAATTCACGTTAAAATACATTTTTTTATTGCTCACGTTATACGTTTTATCAGGAATACAGGGATGCCATAAAACGCCTCCATCTAAGCCGATCCACAGCCCGGCACTCTACGTCCATCGATACCGTGTCTGAACCAGCTCCAAGCCAGCCTTAAAATATTGTTATCGTTCATTTCGAGGGATTTGAGGGATTAACACAACGGCTCCGATGCTAAGGCGAGAAACACTAAGAACATATTATGCCCATGTGGGGGAAAGTTTGCATTTTGATTGCCGCTGTATTTTCATTTTTATTATTATACTGAATTTATTTTATTATTTGCAATATTTTATTTATTTCGATAATAGTAAATTCGCTTTCCACCAGTTGAGTTAGAGCACACATAAAGGAGAGTTTGACATCTAAACTGTGCTGTAAAAAACGCTCCTTTATAACAATATTATTGTTATTATTACGGTTTATCCTGGAGTATTTTTTTTTATTAAACAAAGTAATATAATGTACAAATATTTGTCAAAGCTATACCTATATACATATTTATTACTTAACTAATCTTATTTATACATTATAATTTATGAACTTACTTAATCTTATTTTCCGATATGACATTTTATTTTTTATAATCTTAATATATGATTTCTTAGAAATAATAAACATCTACATACATACTACTTATAACTAGATAACAAATCTTACAACAAATTATTTAGCAAAAACAAGTCCACTCGTTCAGGCTACTTGTATTCCATCACATTCATTCAGACCTTGGTCGTCCCAGCTAATACTGTAGGTGGACTAGTCAGACAACAGATAACACTTCGAGAGCCTGTGCTTATATCGGTAGGGTAGGTCAGATTTACTAGGACAGTCTTATTTGAGAATATTTACGTTTCACAGACTTCCGAAAAAGAATATTTGAAAAAGATAAAGTAGTTTTTTTCCGTGCCTCGTGAGCCCACGGGGACAAGTAAATAGATACCTTCTTCTAATGTACCTTGTATCACATTTTAAACCGACGTTTCACTAGTTTTTTTTTTTTTTTTTTCACATTTTGTTAATATGAGACTTTGGGAGATACGAAGAATTGTTTTATTATAAGTGAATTAAAAAAAAAGAAACATTCGTTTTTAAGTTCCAATTCCATATTCCTCCATTATTTTAAGCAATGAAATATCGAGATCTTATGAAATTCAGAAATATTTTAGTCTCATATTTAAGGCACTTTCTTTCAGCGTAAAAGCAATTCCATGATGCTTCAACTTAATACTTGAGTTTATAAGGGGTCAATATTGATGATATCCGAGACGTGGTTGGTAAGACGCTTGTGTTCCAACCCAAATATTGCTTATTCAATTCCCGGTGGAAAAAAAGGGTTCCAGTCTTTTTGAAATATTCGTCTGGTAGCGAGTATCGTTTTTTCTTCACTCAATGTAGTATTGTCAATACTTGAGATGTAATTTTTATGCCAAGTTTTTTATCTCAAATTGTTTTTTTTTTATTTTCATCTCAAATTATTTTTTCAATTTTTGTGTCGAATTGTTTTTTTAATTTTCATGTCAAATTGTTTTTTTTTATTTTTGTGTCGAATTTTTTTTATTTTTTATGTCAAATTGTTTTTTTTTTTAATTTTGTGTCGAATTGTTTTTTTTTTTAAATTTTTATGTCAAATTGTTTTTTTCTATAATTGTGTCGAATTTAAAAAAAAATTATGTCAATTTTTTTTTAAATTTTTATATGAATCTGTTTTTTTTTATTTATGTCCAATTGTTTTTTTTTTATTTTTATGTCAAATCGTTTTTTAAATTGATTAACAATTGTTTTTTTTTATTATTATATCTGTAACGATGGTCGTAATCAATGTAGCATGTGTCCTATTAGGACGTGCTGATGATTTTGATATCGACATCGCTATCTTCGTTTTAGTCGATTCTGCGTTCCTTCTCGTTCAGGGTCATCAATATAGCGGGTTGCTTATCTTGATACGCGTGATGATCATGATTTGTATTCAATAAATATAGACTCAGGAATGCGGACATAAAACGATAAGTGGACAGCGGGTAAATAAATAACGAGTTTTGACAGTTGAATGAATGACAATAATAATATGTTTATTTCTCGGCGCGCGGACAATATATACCAATGAGTGAATACATTCGCGATACATATCTGCCTTGCTCTAGCGCATGAATTGGCGGTAGGTTAATTATTTGTATTTGGAGATGGCTAGCCAATTTGCAGACACTGTAAATAGTAAATATTGTTGTTGTTTATAGCGTGTGACAATCCTTGAATTCTTCATCGGTCATTGGCCCTGTATGTTTACTATCTGACAATAATCGATTTAATTTAATTGTGTTTAACAATTCACTTATTATTTTGACAATTATTTATTTACTAGGTAGGTATCCTACATGTCTAATGTTTTTTTTTTTATTTTTATGTCCAATTGTTTTTTTTAAATTTTTATGTGAAATCGTTAAATAGTTATAATCTGACACAGTCACACCAATATTAATGAGAACACAAACATATTACTCGACCACATATATAATATAATCGAACAGTGATAAATTGTGCTAAGATGATAGTCCACAACAGTATTATAGTACAATACAAACTTTAATATATGGGAGTGAAACAACAGAAACACGATAATTCTAGCTAATTATAAAAATGCAATAAATATAACGCTATTAAGACAACAGACACTCCTCATTGCCGTTTTACTCGGGATTATTAATAGATATCACTATTATTAATAGATAAAAACAGAATCACCAAAAAAGTTGAGTGTAAGGATAGGAAGGTGCTGGCAGCGGCCAATAGATAAGGCCACTTAAGTGTCCTGCCTCTAAATATGTTTATAAAAACACATTTAGTAAGAAAATACATAAAAAATATTATGGATAGAAAAATTATAGTGTAAACTTTGTAGATATTTTTGATATGTGATAGTTACACATTGGGATTAAAGTGTAGTGTGCAGCTGTCGGCAACCTATGGCACGCATGCCACTAAGTGGCAGGCGAAAGATTTTTGGGTGACACGAGATAAAGAATGACAAATAATGGTTTTTTACAGTATATTAATAAAGTAATCACAAATAACTAAATAAAAATCTAATGAATATTAAGCTTTAGCATGTTTTCTAACAAGAAATTATTAATTTTTGGGGAAACATCAAAAAATTTCTTCTTCATTTTCTTAAACAAATTAATCAGTTTTCGAGGGGGGAAATCCAAATATTTTTGCTGCGCAAAATCTTTTTTTAATTTTGAACAGGGTCACTAATTAAAATTGCGCATGGGGCTTTGCAAGTAATTTGATATATTATCTTCTTCTTCTTCTAAGTGCCCTGTCGGGTCCCCCCAACGTTGGCGATCACTTCGGCGAATCCGTCTCGGTCCTGAGCCGCCCGGAACAGTTCCTCTGCACTCCGGATGCCGGTCCACTCCCTCACATTCCGCAGCCAGGACATCTGTCTTCTTCCGGGCCTCCGGTGTCCCTCGACTTTCCCCTTCAATATAAGCTGGAGCAAGTGGTACTTCTCTCCACGCAGCACGTGACCCAGATATGAAATCTTTCTAACTTTTATAGTGGACAACAACTCCCTGTCAGCTCTAGCTCGCCTCAGGACTTCGGTATTTGTCACCATGTCTGTCCAGGGAATTTTGAGCATTCGACGATGCAACCACATTTCAAATGCTTCCAGTCTGTTCATTGATATATTATGAAGTAATTTAATAGTCTTTAAATAAATATTCAATTCCTTAAAGATAGATTTTTCTTAAAAAAATCTATCACCCCATCATAAAAAAATCATGGACCCTTCAGTAGCACGCGAAGTGTCCAATACTTAAAAAAAAGTAGCACTTCATTGCATACAGGTTGCCAGCCGCTGGTATAGTGTATAAATAAATTGTTCATAAATTTTGATGGTATCCTGAAAATGGTTGTCTCTATGTATTCCCTAAAGCTACACACGCCATCCATATCTCTTGACAGTTTGACGCAGGCAAAGATAGATTTATTTGAAATATTACTCGAGAAAACGAATGTCAACCCAAAAAAATCAAGTCTTTTAATTTAATATTACGCAATAATAATATGACTGTTTCGATAGCAAACTAAATACTGTATAATGACGAAAAATACACTGGTATCGACTAAAACCAACCAAAAACCCAACTTTAAATATAATATAACATTGTACACAGCATCAGGAACACCCAAATAGTTAAAAATTTGTTGAATAAAAAAAATCAAACGGAGGACAACATATCACGTTTGGCAGCTTCAATGGCGTGCAAACATGTGTAAAAGTGATAATACCAAAATATAGCCAAATATTGACAGTTCATGCACTTAATCATGGATCACAACGTTTAAAAAAGTAAACGAAGTGAATTATACATCAAAATATGGTTTTTGCTGGACATATTTAGATTTATTCGAATCAAACAAAACAATCTCATTACTTGATTTTATATGTATATTGTAAAATTCCATTTTAAACAGAATGATTTAACACTTACAAAATCTACACAAGAAAGTAATTTTTTATTTTTGCTTATTTATTTCTTTATACACGACAATTAATTGTATTAATACACGGTTATTGAAAAACAACAGGAAGTTTAAAGTGGACACAATTTATATGGATTTGGGTTCGTTGCTTTCAGTCGTGTCCACCGTAAACTTGGTTTTTGCATGTACTCGTATCTTACTGAGCACATATATCGTGAAAAAATTACTTGATGCTTTTAAAGAGTCAGTCATTTAATTACATGTATGTATCACGCGAATCAAATAGCGCATACTTCATCATTCCAGAGAGACCAAAGAGTTCCACAATGTTCCGCACACAATCGCCAAAACATATCAACTTTAAGATTTTATAGGAACTTTTGCTACACATCATCACTTCTGCAAGCCCAATCACTCAAATTCCTGTAGCAATAATAACCACGCTCCGGTCCACTACCTGATTTTTTTTGCTTCCTTTTGCTTTTATTGAATTCAGCACCCCAAATGTATTTCGCTTTACAACAGTTTGACAATGGTTTTATAAATCGAAGCAGGCCTATTATTTTAATTTAATTTTGCTGTATAGAAGTTTTTTACATTAGTCTTGTATTTTTATTCATAAAATTTAGAAAATTTTACTGTATAGAAGTTTTTTAAGTTTTACTGTATTAGTAAATTTTTTAAATTTTACTGTATTAGTAAATTTTACTGTTTTAGTAAATTTTACTGCATAGAAAATTTTACTGTATAGAAGTTTTTTACATTAGTCTTGTATTTTTATTCATAAAATTCATCAATTTTATTCATAAACATTAGTCTTGTATTTTTATTCATAAAATTCATAGTATTTTTATTCATAAAACTGTATAGAAGTTTTTAACATTAGTCTTGTATTTTTATTCATAAAATTTCTTATATTTTTTACTATTCTTATTCTAAAAATGGTTCCGATAAAACTCTATGAATGATAAAAAAGGCTTTTATCTCTAAAGAAATGTTTTCGTAGGTCTTTTTTCATTGTTATTTTTGACAGATGAGTCGCTTCAAAACAAACATGTGAATTTTCGTGTTAAAAAAATACTACCTCTTTTTTTCTAAGTTGTCTTTTTTCCTTAATTGTATTATATGCCCGTCCCTCGATTTACGCGGAAGATACGTTCCGAAAAAAAACACATAAACGAAAACCGCGTTAAAAAAGACATGGTCCTCATACGAAATCATAGGATAGGTTTCAGGTTATAAAAGAAATACATGTACCTCATACCAAATGTGAGAATACGTTCCAAAAAAAAACGCTGAAAAAATACATGATCGCATAAAGAAAGAAAATAAAATTTCACTATTACAACATTTTTTTATTGAAATGTACACATATACAACATTATTTTTATTAGCATAGTAAAAGTTGAAATCCAGATTTTTTTAAATGGAATTCCAGTTTGATTTTCGCTTAGGGCCCATTAAAACATCTTTCTGGTTGGTTGGAAGAGATTGCTACAAGGCGATATACGCCAGGTGAAATAAATTTAAAAAAAAAATCGCGGAGGAATTCAAAATGTACGAGTACATAATATGTTTACAAACATAAGCATGTAATAACAAAAGAAACGAGATTATTTTATATTATATAATTTTCACTGATGTCTTCTATGGCAACTGGTTTTTTTCTTCTTCACAATTGTTGGTTCAAACTCGCTATCATCAGTAGAAATATCTAAAATGTCTGATTTTTTTGGAGAAAAATGCTCTCCAGTTACTGTTAAAAAATCTATAGCTAACATTGTTTTTTTTTAATTCTAGTCATTAATTATGAATTTCTTTATATTGCGTATAAACATTTATTATCTTTCGTTGAATTTTTAAAGTTCTTTCAACATCGGACTCAATATTTATTACTATATTTCCGAATTTGAATTGATTGAATTAATTCACTCACATTCATAGCAGTAAATAAATTTGATAATAATAATAATTGATCCATGAATTCGCCTTGACTGGCCCGTGGACTAGTGGTTAAAATATATATAATATTAATAATGACTATCTTTTTCAATTTCCAACTCTCGTTCAAAAAAAACATTCTTGAAAACCGCGTAAATAGTGGGATGGGTGTTCTTCCATGCCATATGAAAATCCTAACGTGAAAACCACACTGCAATCCCTTTTTTAATGTAGGTTCCCAGGAGAATCGTTCCCTCAACTACGATATCGGAAGACAATCGAAATACCGAATAAACGACAGAGGTTTTGGAACAATTACAATGCTCAATTTTTTTCGTTCGTTTAACACATCTGAATTAGTGATACGGACATAGCTTGGTTGTGAGACAACATTGTCTTCAACCCCATCAATAATAATTAATTTTTAAATAAATAAATATTAGGTTTATTGACAGCAACATAGTATGTACAAGATCACACCTGAATAACATTTCTAAAAACACATAAATTGCAGACAATACATCAGACGCAGAAGCTATCAAAAGGTCTGGGCTCATCTAATAGCATCCCCTCGGCCAAAATACACCCCACCAATATAGGGCGAACCCAGCCACGGGGACACCAGATGTTTTTCAGCCCACAATTAACGGTTAAACACCACTGAAGCGATGAGTTCAGTATTTAATGAGGAACTAGTCATCTCTTTGATTTGGTCTATAGTTGTTAGTCTTGATTTGATTTGATCTACCATATATGCATATATGCCTTTCTAAAGATCGCCCTCTTTTTCAGTCCCTCAATTTTTTCAGTCACTACCAGCACATTGTCTTTATTTATTTCATGAATCTTAGGGCATACGTTTTTATACACTTTGTGGTGTCATGTTTACATAATTTTATAAAATAAATTGAAAACTTCATTTTTTTACGGCTGTTTTATTTGAGTTCATCTTCGCCTGATGAGGAAGACTGAAGTCTTTGAAACCGGTGGTGAACTCAAATAAAACAGTGGTGAATACAAAATAAAAAAAAGTGTTTTATACATTTTATTTAAATTAATGCCATTGTTTCTTCTGGCGTCAAGTCTGAGATACGAAAGTTTTTTTCTTCTTGTAACATACATATATAGTTGACTACCTTTCTTTGGAGCAACCTCTAAATCTTGGAGAATAGAGACATTGGTATGTCCGGCATTCTATGTTATGATATGCAAAGCGTTCGGTCATGTATAAAAGATTACAGCGTCTTCAAAATGTGTGCCTAGGATTCATTTTCAACCTACGTAAGTACGATCATATAACTTCATACCAGAAGGCATTGAACTGGTTGAATGTTCAAAATAGACGCCAAATTCACATACTGTCTTTATTGTATAATATCCTTAACTGTCCCGTCGCCCCCTCTTATCTCGCCAAGAATTTTCAGCGTCTTTCCAATCATGGATTAGCGCTACGTTCAAACAGAGATTTTTTATTTGCCTTTCCAGTTCACGGCTCCTCTTTCTTTACGTCGTCCTTAACTGTACATGCAGTGAGACTCTGGAATCAGTTACAACCCAATATAAGACTCGCTCCGTCCTTGGCATGCTTTAAGAAGCGACTGAAAAACTTCTTAATTTCTAGTCAGTAAAATAACGTGTTTCATTCCTGATTTTTCTTTTCCTTTCCTCTCCACCATCCCTTCCTTCCCTTTTGATTGATGATATCTCACTTTATATGAAAAAGAATGTTCGGGTGACTGTCCGTCTTTGTGGGGTTCGTGGGTATGTGCTCACCTATATGTTTATGGATTTCGTGGGGATGGATAGTCATTTGAATGATTTATGCGACCACGTAACTTGATACATTAACTTTTGTCTGATTGGTTGGAAGAGATTGCCGTCTGGCAAAAATCCCGCCAGATTGTATTTGCAATAAAAGTGTTAAAGAAATAAATAAAAAGATGAAAGACAAATAACATACTCGTATATTAAACAAAAAACTTTTCAGAGTCAAGATGAAGAAAACAATGCCCACAGAAAATACTATTTATCCCCTTTTTTTATTTTTTTTTATTTAGTTAAATCAATTATTTCTTTGGAATTAAAATTAAAGTTTTTTCTTATAGCGTCAAATTATAGGAAGAAAATTCAGGGTTCACTTTTAATTTCTTAGCATTTTCGTCGCTGCTTTCGTACATATCTTGTTAAATTCTAAGATCAACGGTTTCGTCGACAATTTTTGTTACTTCCGAGTGAGAATTTATTATTAAGTTCCGTCTGTCGCGATTCCGGGACACTTGCACGAATTTCAGCGCTAAAATTATCGTTTCCTCTGAGTTATCTCACTTTAGAGCAAGATGCTCAAATTTTATCACGAACACTCAACTTTTATTACAGATCCTGCCGACTTGGCAACTATTTAAAAGTTACATCTTGAGTTTTCTTCTTTGTAGATGACTTAATTCAACTCTTTTAATTTGGAATATTGTTAAAGACACAATTTATTATAGAGAATAAAAAGCAATGTATCCAATCAATTTTGTAAAAACTACATCTTGAGTTTTCCTCGTTGTAGATTAATTAATTCAATTCTTTTAAATTGGAACATAAATATATATTATCTATTTATTATTGAAAATAAAAACCAATGTATCCAATCAATTGTGTAAAAACCAAGGCTGTGGAGTCGGAGTCGGAATTGGAGTCGGAGTCGCGGATTCGTGGTGTTTGGGCCGGAGTCGGAGTCAGAGTAGGAGTCGTAAAAAACGAGCGACTCCGACTACTTTTTCGTTAAAATTTAAAATACATTTTTTTTTAATTATTATAATGAATGTGTATTGTGCACGAATATTAAACTTGCACGCGCAAGTCGCGCCGATATGGTGAATCACCGAGATCCATTTAATGCATCAAGTCTACGGAAATGTGTTTGTCTCCTTCTTTCTCACGTCGAAAGAAAATTCTGTTGGCTGGGATCTATGTTAACCCCATGGTTCGATCCATATTGACGGAAGAACAAATAAATAGAGCTAAAAACGCTCTGTTTGAATTAACCGTTCGTATGAAAGGCTTTCGACTAGAAAAAGAGACGACAGCAGGCAGCGTACACCAAGTATCATCATATTCATCCGACACCGCTGAATCTGAAGACGATTTTGAAAAATATCTCAATGAACAAGATAAACTAAAACGTCCTCGTTTGAATCACAGTCCCAATATAGATGAAGGAGACTCTATTTCAAAATTTAAAATTCAATTTTATGATGCATTGAAAATAATGGAAAAAATCGACCGAACTTATAAGTTAAATGTTGAAATGGCAATACAGCGGTATCTAGAAATCGTAAAAGCTTCAGCATTGATCGTTACAGCATTACCGCCAACCCAAGTATCCGTAGAGCGGTTATTTTTCGCTCTTAAAATTCTCAATTCTGATTTGAGAGCCTCTACGAATACAGATTTAATAGAAGCAATGTTGTTTTTGAGAATATATTCTAATAAATAATTATTAAAGTTTGATCTTGTTTTATTTTTATCCGTATAACATGAAAAAAATGGCTATATGCAAAGGTAGGAAACAACCTGATAAAATTGAGCTTTTTTGAAGCGGAGTTGTGGAGTCGGAGTCGTGGAGTCGGAGTTGTGGAGTCGGAGTCGTGTTGTTGGTAAATATAGGAATCGGAGTCGGAGTCGTGTTTTTTTTTTCGACTCCACAGCCCTGGTAAAAACTACATCTTGAGTTTTCCTCGTTGTAGATGAATTAATTCAACTCTTTTGATTTGGAATATTATTATAAAAACCACTAATTACTGACAGTAAAAAGTTATGCATCCAATCACTTGTATAAAAATTATATCTTCAAAACTTTAAAAGTCCATCCATCCATAATTTTCACAGTCTTCCTCCTTCTCCAATAAACAGAAAGATGATAGCGAAATCTCCAATGAAAACCAGACTGAAAAGCTTTTTAAAAAATGAAGACACCTTTATTTAAAAAAAAGCAGCTCAGTGGCTTAGTAGGTAAGACGCTTGTCTTTCAGCCCTGGGGTTGTGGGTTCAATTACCGTTGAAACCCCGACTTTTAGTAAGGATTCTAGTTGAGCTTTCACTTAAGACCTCTTAAACGTTTTTCTAGTAAGTTATAAGATGTTGCCACATGGGGATAAGCCCGGGGGTGGTATTTAATACAAAAGCGATAAAAGGGAAATGAATTCGCAGCCCCGGGGCTGGATTTACCAACAACGCCAAGGAGGTCGTCATGATTCAGCTTATGAACCCTGCCTTTTGTTTTATTTAAGAAGTTTCTAATTGCAATTTTTTTTTTCCATTTATAACAGAAAACATAGGGCTTTGAATATAATTTCGGGAATACCTGGTCTAGTTTATTCTAAAATCATGAACGTAAAACAAAGAAAACTTTAAACATTTTGAAATACTCAAGAGTTGAAACCACACATTATATGAGAAATTTACAAGGACTGTTTCAAATTCGTTATCCTATTGTAAATTTAATGTCGTTTTCTTAGCAAATATGCAGAAAATTCGCATATTTTTCGGAAAATTTTATGTTTTTGACCTTTCTCATTATCATTATAAGTAAAATGAAAAGCGTCATTAAATTAATTTTATTTTCGTAACACCCCTGTCTTCAAGCCCGGAGTGAGTGGATTCATTTCCCGTAGATACCCGATTTTTTTAAAGAATTTTCCAGTGCGGTTTCACTTTAGACCTCTTTAATATATTTTAAGTTTATTTAGAATATTTAACAATAACTTAATATCTTTATATATTATTTATAGTTAAGGCAACAACACTGTAGAAGTTTAAAGATAATATTGTAGTTTGTTAACGAAAATACTGTTTATTACACTTTATATAACGGTATAACTCTAACGGTGTCGTGGTTTTCACCTCATCATCAGAGAGCACAAACAAGACTTTTTTATGCTATCCTAACGATGAGCTGAAAACCTTGAAACCGGTAGGTTTATACCGTTATATAAAGTAGAATAAACAGTGTTTGACAAAACAAATTACATTAGTAATAAATTACTTCGTTATTCAGCTAATTACATTAATCCTGTGTGTATTTATGTAATAAGTGGAATATTATAGTGGTTTATACTTAAATATTCTATCGTAGAGTTCCAAAAATGTAGTGGCACAATTTTTGATAAATGCTTTTGGTTGGCTGTAAAAGATTGTCACACAGTAATAAGGCCACCAGGTTCTACTATGAGGAAAGTGTAATGCAATACAATAATGGGTTCACTTCCATGATTAATGTTTATTAACATTACTCATATATCTTCGAAATGATTACTTACTGAATCTGATTGGCAATACAAATGGAAATGTTTAATTATAAATGAACACTTTACACATTTATTTTATTAATTTAATGTATTTAATTTATTTTATTTATTTATTTATGTATTTATTTATTTATTTTATTTATTTATTTATTTTAGTTATTTTATTTTATTTACTTTATTTATTTTATTTTATTTTATTTTATTTTATTTTATTTTATTTTATTTTATTTTATTTTATTTTATTTTATTTTATTTTATTTTATTTTATTTTATTTATTTATTTATTTATTTTTTTGTTTGTTTATTTATTTATTTTATTTATTTTATTTATTTATTTAATGAACGACACAACAGTGTCTTTATATATAAATGAACATGTGACAGGTTATAAAGTACTTAAAATTAATGACAAATAATACAACTTTATTTATTTATTTTATTTATTTTATTTATTTTATTTATTTTATTTATTTTATTTATTTTATTTATTTTATTTATTTTATTTATTTTATTTATTTTATTTATTTTATTTATTTTATTTATTTTATTTATTTTATTTATTTTATTTATTTTATTTATTTAATTAACGACACAACAGTGTCTTTATATACAAATGAACATGTGACAGGTTATAAAGTACTTAAAATTAATGACAAATAATACAACTTTATCTTAAACTAACATGAAGATACAAAAAGCAATAGTAATAATAAATTACAGTCATCGTTTTAAAATTATTTAATAATCTTTGAGAATTTTGTGGGAATTTTATGGAGAGATATTGAGATATAAAAAACACATGGCCTCATTAGTAGAACGAGATGCAAGTTGCTTTGCAGAATTAAAAGCTTCATACATGTTGATGCAGGGTTACTCAACTCCAGAGGCAAAGTATTGTCCTTAATGTTTTGTTTATATTACGTAATAATACTCCATCTAAAGTCGAACGTGTTTCTATCATATATCGGAAGATCCACAAAGAATTCTTTGGAGTTCGTCTTTCCTTGGTAAATTTTCTGCGGTTTTATTATCAAATATGTTTTTTTTTTTAAACATATGCAGACGCGGGAAAGTTCCTAATCTAACGACTTCAGCCATCACCTGCCTTTCCTTACACTCAACTTTTTTCTGTTTTTTTTTTTAAATCTCATTAAAAGTGGGTTCGAATCACAAGTAACAGCGCCTTCGAGGAGAGACAAATTTCGTTAAATGTTAATCGAGTATATTGCACACTATATAATTACATCGTTAGTATTTTAGAAGTTGTAAGAGGTCTGAAATAATGAGTTAAAATACACAGCTAAAAACTTTAATTTCAATAAATTAGTGAGAGTTTTTCACCATTCTTGCTACCATCCGATTAATGCGAATTGATCTTGAATGAATAGAGATTAAAGTTAAATAAAAAGCATATATTTTAAAATGCAAAAAGTATTGCGAGTAATTAAGAGATTTAATGAAAAAAAAATATTACCATCTATCGAAACATAACTGAAGTTTCTTACACTTACAAAATAATGCCCGTGATACAGTTACTTACAGGTGATTCCGAAAGATGAAAAGAAAAATAAACTTTTTTCGTCACTTGTTTTTCAAAGTGAAGGAAGACATTTTTTTAATTGAACAATTAAATGTAAAGAGAAACTGTTTGAAAAAAAATCTCGGTAAAATAAATATTTACATTCAAATAGCAAGTATTCACATTTGTTAGAGTCATCTATATTTTTTATACCAAAGCTCTGCATTATGTTCTCAACAATTTGTTCTAACTTGAAAACAAAAGCATTTCGTTACTGTTTAAAATATTTTAGAGGAATAACCACAGATGGCATGTACGAAATAAAGAAAATTCAATAAGTTATTATAGTTCTCGGATGTAAAACAATAAATAAAGGTTAATTCGATTAAGATTCATTTATAATTATTTTTTAAACTAAATAAATAAACAAAATGTTTAAATAACATTTTACAAATGTATTTTCAATAACGATATCTAAGTATTTTTTTTATCATACTGACATACGAGTATTTTCACAACAAACTGGAATTTGTTTCACAAGAAAATAATGCTGAATTGTATAAACCCAAAAAGACATTTTTCTTTTCATTACACTTGCCACTTGGAGTTCGTAAACATAGTCAATTTATTGATTTACAATTTACAATTCACACATATAATATTTCTTTTTTTTATATCTGCACTTTACGTAATCAATTAATCTAATTATTATTCATATACCTTATTTTACTTACTCCCATTAAGGATATGCAAGTGAAACTTGGACGTGACAAAAAGTGCATACCATCAAGCCATATCCCTGTCAGGCTAGGCAGAAAAGACAGAGTGCTAGACTTTCCTATCTAAACACATATTTTCGCCACATACACTTTCTCATACAACTCCTACGATGTTATTGACTATTTACGTTTCCTTCTTTAACTAGGCGATGAAAGAAAATGTAGGAAGAGAGTTGTGTAGACGTGAAAAAAGTATGTCAGAATCAAGAGAGGTGGAAATCAGTTCTCTCTGCCTTCCCAATAGGCACGTGACGTGTCAATGATGATGATTAAAACCAATTCGTGCATATAATTAATTATAAAATAACAAATTATATTAATAGAAACACTTTTTTTTGTCCTTTTTTCACGATTTTGGTGAGACTATTTCGACCAATACAGACACAACTCTATCACTAACACATTAAAAGAAACAAAGGTCCATCATTATTTTTTTTCACTGTCTGAAAATAATCAAATAACCTGAACACGATTTCTCTAAAACGTTTGTTTAAAACCATATTTTTGCTTTATTCATCATTACAATAATAAAATTATTAATATTTGAAAACTACACTTTTAAAACACAATAAGTAATGAAACAATACGAACAAATAAAAACCAAAATTCACACACGGATCTTACGAAGTCAATAAAGCAATATTTTTCAAATGCAGAGGAAGGTTTTGATTTTGGAACATTCATTGACTGGCGTTAACTTTGACCGTCGCATTTCATCAGGCGTGTAAAGGAGATGCGTAAGAAAGATATTTTTGCTTTCCACCTTAAAATACGAAGGTAATATAAACAAATTATTTTTTATTTAAAAAAATAATGCTATATCTGTAGACAAAAGCGATCGAATTAATTTGATACAGAATGTCATTCGAAATAATAAAATAATGTCTGCTAATATTTGATTAATTTTTCCTATATTTTGTATTATTTATTATATTATATGAATTAGTTTTTTTTAATTCAATTTCAATTAAAGGTATGGGAATACCTTTCTTGTCAGGTTCGTCATACTGTTCCTCTATTAACACGTTCACTGCGTATAAAGGGATGCTGAAAATTCGCGAATTTTTGAAAACCCATAACTTTGATAAAAATCAATTTCTACTTTCTATTGAAACATCATATACAAGTGTATTCCTTCGTGTAATCAAAACACATAAAACCGGCGACGAATCCTTATCGGGAGACGTTTATGAGTGCACTCAACATTCAAGGCTATTTTGTATGGACACGGGAGCCGTGTTCGACGCAGTGAACGTGTTAAACAGAGTTTATTTATTTCTCTCAAATGGCGGCGAGTCCTCTCGGCGGGAAAAACAATACATCAAGAACTTGAAAATTTTAGCCCATCGCACCAGATAACTTCTTCCTGATTTAAAATTACCATTATCCAGTGAGACGACAGGGGCGGTGTCTCTTGTGGAAAATGTCATCCTGTTCCTTAATAAAACGACATTACCAACTTTAGTTGCCGCCGATTTTTTACTCATTTTTTTGGCGAATTAAACTGAAACGATCTTCATAGTCTAAATTGTGAGATGCTCACCTTACTCTTAGAGGTTTCAGTTCGAGTCCCGTCGATAGACAATAAAGGATTGGTTTCATTACAATACTCATATGAATAAAATCTGTATCAAATGTAAAATAAATTACTTACCACTGATGCGACTGTTGCCTATTAAACTGAAGCGAATTAAACTGAAACGATCTTCATAGTCTAAATTGTGAGATGCTCACCTTACTCTTAGAGGTTTCAGTTCGAGTCCCGTCGATAGACAATAAAGGATTGGTTTCATTACAATACTCATATGAATAAAATCTGTATCAAATGTAAAATAAATTACTTACCGCTGATGCGACTGTTGCCTATTAAACTGAAGCGAATTAAACTGAAACGATCTTCATAGTCTAAATTGTGAGATGCTCACCTTACTCTTAGAGGTTTCAGTTCGAGTCCCGTCGATAGACAATAAAGGATTGGTTTCATTACAATACTCATATGAATAAAATCTGTATCAAATGTAAAATAAATTACTTACCACTGATGCGACTGTTGTCTATCCACGTGTGTAATAATAAGTATGACTGACACGTTTCCAATATATTATTGATCCGCGGGCTCAATTTATTAATATGTGAGGAGCTAATTTTCAAAAAAGAATATGTCCACCAAATCAGAATGTTGGGAAGTTGCAAAAAAACTGTTTGCATTCAAAATATATGTCATAATAATTTATTGTAAAAATATCTGAAATCCTTAAAATCGCTTAAGGTCACTTGATTTGTTGTTTAAAATCGAATCATAATAATTAAAATAGTAATTCTAGTTTAAAATATTGATATGATCATTTTTGAGAGAACAATTCTACTTTAATAGTAGAACAATCCTACTATAATATTTTTGGATTGAACAGGTCTGGGACATGATGTTTTTTGTTCGATTTTAAAAATATTATACAGGTGCTGCAAAAAATCATCAAGTAATAATTGGGTTGAGTAATTTATTTTTATTTTAATCAAATAAAATAAGTATTGTTACAAAATAAGAAGAAATATTACTATAAAACTATAAATATATGTAGATAGATAAAGCTGTATAATGACATTACACTGCACGTACGATTTAAAACTGACAGTTGCTGGTGAACCAGTATGAAACTAGACACAATCGGAAAGCTATGATTGGTCAATTCGGACATGATCTCTTTTGATTGGTTTGAAACCTGGACAAGATTCTTTTTGAAAAAATACTGTTTTTTTATTATGATTTTAAAATGATTTATGTGCTTTTTTCATTAAAATAAAATTGTTTAACGGCTCCGTACCATCGATACGAAAAAAAATGTTTTATCAACTCATTTTTTGTATCCGATGGACTTGATTTTTTTTTATGTTACCTCCTCATGTATGGTAGGCACCTTTCAACGAATCCGATTTAGTGAGTCAAACAAGTGCGTGACGTAGACAATATTGACTTCAGGTCCATTAATCGAGTCTTCGGGTTAAGGAATACTTGAGTTAGCATGAGAGTCGCGGTTCGTCATTGGACGTGTTGGTAATAATATACCGCACGTGAAAAAGCAACAACACTTGTGCATGTACAAGACGTGTGCAAGTATTATCACTTGACGAACTTTTTAATCAGACTATGACTTTCTGACCATATTTTTATGGGTACTATCGGGAGTTGAATCCAATACACCCCGAAATAAGTCGATCGTTTTACTAACTAGGCCACAAACGTCGCCATTTCAATATGAATACTATTTTTGATCACCGTTTTTTTTTTTTAAATCTGACAATCATGTCTGACAGAACCATGGTTTCTCTGCTTTTTTAAAACGTTAATATAATCTCCATCATAGGGTATTATTTATACCATGGATATTCTATTTATTAAAACTAAAACGACATGCTGTAGTCTATAGATATGTTATTTATTTATAGTATACATATAGACTAAAGTATATATCATATATGTTAGATATGCGATTTATTAAAACTTAAATGACATGGTATGTAAAATGACATGGTATGTAAAAGGACATGGTATGTAAAATGATGTTTATAGTTATCCTATTCCTTAAAATTAAAATTACACCGTAAAAAGGTAAAATTTTATAAAGCACTTTTTCGTTTAACGGTAGCCACAAAAGCGCTCAAAGGTACAGTTAAAAATCCTCGAATAATTAAACAGGGAGGTCACTTGGTAGTAAAATTATAATATTTGGAGATCAGATTCTTCTCAAAGGTGCTCTTACTCGAAATTCTAGCCCAATATTATTTAGAGATCTAAAGTATTACAAAATAAATATACATACGAGTAAGTTGAGTGTGAGGATAAGAAGGTGGTAGCTGGCAACATTATAATGCGTACTTCTTCAGATCTACATAATATATGTATATTAAGAAAAACATATTTAGTAAGAAAATTACCAAAGGAAGATAAACTACAAAGAAACCTTTTGTAGATCATTCACCATGTATGATAGCATTCGACTGTACTGTAATATACAATATATTAAGTGTAATGGCATTTAATATTATATTTACGATGGTCATCCAGAAAGTAAGGTTACAATATTTATGTAGGATTGAAAAATGCTTGTATTTAATTGATATTCATAGGAAACTTCACAAATACAATACAATATATTAAACTATTTTTCAACGTAATCGTCGTTGAGATCGAGACATTTCTGTAGTCGGGGCACCAGCTTTTGTATGCCACTGTCATAGACCTCCGCCGCCAGCTCTTTCAGCCACTTTTTCACAGCTTCCTCGACCTCCTGATCGTTGGAAAATTGTTGGGGTGTAGTAACACACCCACGTCTTATTCCCCGTCACAATAGGATCCAGAAAAGCTTCTCCCTCCTATGCAAAACGATCCAAAAATTCACGCGCGGCGGTCACGCGATTTTGACGGTGCTCCGGTGTGAGCATTCTGGGCACCCATCTCGCACACAACTTCTTGTAACCGAGTTTTTCCAGCACAAAATTATCAAGAAGATTTTGAGAAATATCAAGAAATTCTTCGTGAAGATCGTCAAGCGTCACATGGTGGTCATTTTGCACTTGCTCTTCAATTTTTTGCACAAATTCGTCAGAAATCACAGCCTTGCCTCGTCGTGAGTATCAGTATGGCCTTCTCTGAACAACCAAACTTACTTCGTGACATGTTGTCGACTCATCACATCACTATCATAACTTCCACGAGCTTCCGATGGATATTCGCGGCGGTATTGTTCTGCAAAGTCAAAAAACTGATGATCGCGCGGGTCTCGCACGGACGAGAGTTGGCGGGAGTGCACGATGACCTCTCCATCGGAAGAATTTACTGTGACTGAACAAAATAGCCGACAAACATGCGGGACCAAACCAACTGACCGTTAGGATCCCCCCTACACGCCAGGTGCACCAACTTTGAAACAAAAAAAATCCCCCGGCCTCAGGAGCCCTTGTAATCTTAGTTTCTGGATGATCCTCGTAAAAGCCAATACACTTAATATTTGGCCGCAACATCGACACAAATAAAGGACCATATTTTTTATTAACAAAAAAAAATTTTAACACACAAAGCAATTTTGTTTTAAATTCATATATCGTCACCGATACTGCAGGAACACGTATCTAGGATTGTCCAAATTTTACAGGGGAGACAAAAAACAATTTTTCTGCAAAAATATAATAAAATAAAAACGTCACTTGGTATTGCATTTACGAATAAATGCGTTCCGCGTTGAAAATAAATATATGTGTTAATGCAAAAATGTGTCAATGATACAAGAGATGACAAAATATAAAGAAAGTTACTTTTATCAAAAAAATCGAGTTACGTGTTCCTGCAATATCGGCGACGATATGTACTATACTTCAAACTTCAAATCCCAAGAGCTAGGTTTGAATACGGTTTGTTATAAGAAGTGATGAGACTTAAAACCTTCTTAGAGATATCAAAAATGATTGACGGCATAACATTAGATAGGATTATTTGCTTATATTTCAACAGAACTGAACTAATTCAGCTCTTAGGGTATAGGTTTCGTGTAAGCCCATCAGACAAATTATTTGATTCCACAGTGATGTAGTTAGAAAAAAAATAATATGTAAAACACCTGTTAAAAAATACTAAATAGATAAGGCAATCAGAATGGGTATTGTGTGGATTTTTAGTTGTCTTTGAAACTTCCAGGAGTAAAGTTTAAAAAAAGTTCTTTCCAGCATGGATTTAATAAATATGAAGTATGCGACCAACTTTGGTGTATATGCGTGAAACGTAGACGAAGAAAATGTCTGCAAGAAGTCAAAGAAGTCAAATAAATGCTGTAGAAATGTTTGCAAAAAGTTAAATAAATGCTGTAGAAATGTTTGCAAGAAGTCAAATAAATGCTGTAGAAATGTCTACAAGAAGTCAAATAAATGCTGCAGAAATGTTTGCAAAAAGTCAAAGAAATGCTGTAGAAATGCGTGCACTGAGAAGGGACGAATGTAAACCTATTTATTGAGTGTAAATGTAAACCTATTTTCCAAATTGTTTTATTTCCATAATACCTTTTTGAAATTAAAAATTACTATCACAGTTGCATAAATTTTTTGCTGAAATTTTATGGCAAATAACAAACTGCAAAACATTCATCCTCTTCATTAGGATTATTTAATAAATACTTCAACAATTTAAGTATCTGCGTATCTTATTTATAACACTAAAGATACGAACATAAAAAATAAACACTACATTTTTCTGTTTAATTTAATTTAATGAAAGGTAAATTTCCAGGGTGGCCTTGCGTATTTAAAGTTGAAAAGGGGTTGTGAGTCAAATAAGTTTGGGAACCTATGGTTTAAATAAATAAATAATATAAAACCTTTTTAAAGTTATTACATCAAATATTTTAATTAAAAATCTTTGGTTTTTTTCGGTCGTCTCATAAATTGTATTATTATACGAGTATATCAAAAAGCTATTAAATTAGACGCGTATTGTGTAAAGATATTTTTCAAATCACTTAAGTAAGGCCCCAGTTACCCCTTTGTCTGGTTCATATTCGTATCTATTATGAGGTATTGTGTTATTAATTTATATTTAGAAAGAACACGCAAGAACAAAAAATAAACGATACTCCCCGCAGTCTTTGTCATCATTAAAGTCAAACGTTATTTATCTTTTCAGGTTTGACGTAGTTAAGATGGATCGATTGGGAAAATCTTGTCTTCTCTGCCATCGCCCTGTCCTCTCTGCTTATCTAAACAGAAAAAATATATGTGATAAAAACTGCTAATACAAAAGTCTGTTAGTTGAGGTCTTCAGAATATAATACAGTACACTCAATTATCCGGGGTCGTTTTAATCGGATTGCAAATTAACCCTTGCAGTATAAAAATCGTTTTTTTTTTTAATAATACTCGTATTTCGGAGTTAAAGTTTTTCATTCAATTCCATAATTTTAAATTGAAATTGCGAATACGTCAATATCATCGCTTTTAATGACGTATAATGTTTCAATGACGGTAGCTCGCCAATTATTTGAGTGCGCATGGATTCAGTGTTAAAATTTTATTGTAAACGATATGGAGAATTATATCAATTTATAATTTTAAGTATATATAAAAACTCGTCCAAAGACGTGCGAAAACAATAATTAGTATAAATACTTATTATGTTTATATAACTAACAATTTGGAACAAAATATTTCAATGCAGAAAATTTCTTTGCATACAACATGTTTGATAAAAATCTAATCGAACTCTTCCATTAATTCTTCCTGATTGGAACTAGGATCAACGTTCATTTTATGATTATCTCACTTTCAAACTCTTGCGAAAGCAATTTATAGTTAACCATGGTAAAAACTGCCGTAGATGGATACTCTAAACTGCTATATTCTCCACCCATGTATTCTCAGTAAATGATTGCACATGGTTAATATGCTATGTATTTATGTCAATTCATTCCGTATTCTATCATATATTGTCCACCCATGTAGTCTAAGTAAATGATTGTACATGGTTAATATAGTATGCTATGTATTTATGTCAATTGATTCCGTATTCTATCATATTTTCTCCACCCATGTATTCTCAGTAAATGATTGTACATGGTTAATATGCTATGTATTTATGTCAATTCATTCCGTATTCTATCATATATTGTCCACCCATGTAGTCTCAGTAAATGATTGTACATGGTTAATATAGTATGCTATGTATTTATGTCAATTCATTCCGTATTCTATCATATATTCTCCACCCATGTATTCTCATTAAATGGTTGTACATGGTTAATATGCTATGTATTTATGTCAATTCATTCCGTATTCTATCATATATTGTCCACCCATGTAGTCTCAGTAAATGATTGTACATGGTTAATATAGTATGCTATGTATTTATGTCAATTCATTCCGTATTCTATCATATATTCTCCACCCATGTATTCTCAGTAAATGGTTGTACATGGTTAATATGCTATGTATTTATGTCAATTCATTCCGTACTCTATCATATATTGTCCACCCATGTATTCTCAGTAAATGATTGTACATGGTTAATATAGTATGCTATGTATTTATGTCAATTGATTCCGTATTCTATCATATTTTCTCCACCCATGTATTCTCAGTAAATGATTGTACATGGTTAATATGCTATGTATTTATGTCAATTCATTCCGTATTCTATCATATATTGTCCACCCATGTAGTCTCAGTAAATGATTGTACATGGTTCATATAGTATGCTATGTATTTATGTCAATTCATTCCGTATTTTATCATATATTCTCCACCCATGTATTCTCAGTAAATGATTGTACATGGTTAATATGCTATGTATTTATGTCAATTCATTCCGTATTCTATCATATATTGTCCACCCATGTAGTCTCAGTAAATGATTGTACATGGTTAATATAGTATGCTATGTATTTATGTCAATTCATTCCGTATTCTATCATATATTCTCCACCCATGTATTCTCAGTAAATGGTTGTACATGGTTAATATGCTATGTATTTATGTCAATTCATTCCGTACTCTATCATATATTGTCCACCCATGTATTCTCAGTAAATGATTGTACATGGTTAATATGCTATGTATTTATGTAAATTCATTCCGTATTCTATCATATATTGTCCACCCATGTAGTCTCAGTAAATGATTGTACATGGTTAATATAGTATGCTATGTATTTATGTCAATTCATTCCGTATTCTATCATATATTCTCCACCCATGTATTCTCAGTAAATGGTTGTACATGGTTAATATGCTATGTATTTATGTCAATTCATTCCGTATTCTATCATATATTGTCCACCCATGTATTCTCAGTAAATGATTGTACATGGTTAATATAGTATGCTATGTATTTATGTCAATTCATTCCGTATTCTATCATATATTCTCCACCCATGTATTCTCAGTAAATGATTGTACATGGTTAATATGCTATGTATTTATGTCAATTCATTCCGTATTCTATCATATATTGTCCACCCACGTATTCTCAGAAAATGATTGCACATGGTCAATATGCTACGTATTTATGTCAATTCATTCCGTATTCTATCATATATTGTCCACCCATGTAGTCTCAGTAAATGATTGTACATGGTTAATATAGTATGCTATGTATTTATGTCAATTCATTCCGTATTCTATCATATATTCTCCACCCATGTATTCTCAGTAAATGGTTGTACATGGTTAATATGCTATGTATTTATGTCAATTCATTCCGTATTCTATCATATATTGTCCACCCATGTATTCTCAGTAAATGATTGTACATGGTTAATATAGTATGCTATGTATTTATGTCAATTCATTCCGTATTCTATCATATATTCTCCACCCATGTATTCTCAGTAAATGATTGTACATGGTTAATATGCTATGTATTTATGTAAATTCATTCCGTATTCTATCATATATTGTCCACCCATGTAGTCTCAGTAAATGATTGTACATGGTTAATATAGTATGCTATGTATTTATGTCAATTCATTCCGTATTCTATCATATATTCTCCACCCATGTATTCTCAGTAAATGGTTGTACATGGTTAATATGCTATGTATTTATGTCAATTCATTCCGTATTCTATCATATATTGTCCACCCATGTATTCTCAGTAAATGATTATACATGGTTAATATAGTATGCTATGTATTTATGTCAATTCATTCCGTATTCTATCATATATTCTCCACCCATGTATTCTCAGTAAATGATTGTACATGGTTAATATGTTATGTATTTATGTCAATTCATTCCGTACTCTATCATATATTGTCCACCCATGTATTCTCAGTAAATTATTGTACATGGTTAATATGCTATGTATTTATGTCAATTCATTCCGTATTCTATCATATGTTGTCCAACGATGTATTCTTGGTAAATGATTGTACATGGTTAATATGCTATGTATTAATGTCAATTCATTCTGTATTCTATCATATATTGTCCACTCATGTTTTCTCAGTAAATGATTGTACATGGTTAATATGCCATGTATTTATGTCAATTCATTCCGTGTTCTATCATATATTATCCACCCACGTATTCTCAGTAAATGATTGTACATGGTTAATATGCTATGTATTTATGTCAATTCATTCCGTATTCTATCATATATTGTCCACTCATGTATTCTTAGTAAATTATTGTACATGTTTAATATGGTATGTATTTATGTCAATTCATTCCGTATTCTATCATATATTGTCCACCCATGTGTTCTCAGAAAATGATTGTACATGGTTAATATGCTATACATTTATATCAATTCATTCCGAATGATGTCATACACTAGTTGCAACCCGTGAAATATTCACGGAAGTAAAAAAGATTATACATTTTTGAAATACATAATAGTTTGAAGTTTTTTGGGTTAATTAATGTTTAAAGTTAAATAAAAAAGGTACATCTTGATTGGTGAATGATTTAATTCTCAAAAATCTCTTAATACACGATGTTTTGATTATAAACATTACTGTTGTTCAATTTTAATCGTTGATTAAGTTTTCCTTTAAGACTTGTTTCAGATATATTGATTTAAATGTTTTCGCGTTTCCGACATTTTGAAAAAGCCACATATAATTGTCTGCATTAAAAAAAAGCAGAATATAAATAAACACAAGTAATTATAAGGTTCAATAAAATAGGGCATAAATGAATTATTTCATGAATTACAATTCAAAATAAATTGACATCGTCCCCTTTTACACTGGTTCGTTCAGTATAATTTTAATCTGTTTTCAAAGTATTCCTCTCTCGCTCTCTTGTATTCAAAATTCAATTCTCGTATTCTTTCTTTGGCGACAACCGTACGGGTGTTGATATATTTACATTATGATTGTCCACCCATGTATTATCAGAAAATGATTGTACGTGGTTAATATACTACATATTAATATCAATTCATTCCTTATTCTGTCATACATTGTTCACCCATATATATTAATATCACTTGATTGTACATGGTTAATAGCCCATGCTTCATATATTGATTGTACAAGGTTAATAGCCCATGCATATTAATATACCTTCATTCCATTTTCTGTCATACATTATCCACTCATGTAGTATCAGAAATGATTGAACGTGGTTAATATGCTATATAGTTATATCATTGTATGAGTACGTGTCTAAAATGTTCAACTTTGAAAAACTCATCGCCTTAAAAATTTACGTGAGAAATAGTAAAATAATTTTACTTTTTTTGGATGTGAAATGGAATAAAAATATATTATAGGCATATTAAAAGATTTACATTTTATAGTTATGAGCCATTAAATTTAATCCATGGCGTTCAAGCACGTGAAGATAACAACCTTACATAATCCCTCGACAGGTCATTAAATTTGCTAGTTTGCAAATTTTATACGGCGATAATTACGTGTATGACATTAGGTCAAATAGCGGTGTTAATAGATGTGTTTCTCGCATAATTTAAAGAACATGAACTTCTTGCGGTTTTATGAAATATAGTTAAACTTTTGACCCCATTAAATAACGGTTACAAACTTCTAAAGCCTCTTAACCTATAGAGGAGAGACTTTGCTCAAATTGAACGCAGCCTGAATTTTATATTCGCAGATTTTTTTCAGGAACGTGAAAACCTTTTTTGTTTAGGGCTTTGTTATTATATGAATAAAAGTTTTAAATTTGTGTTTTCCTCTACTTACTTTCCTTTTCCTCTTCATAAACCTTTTCCAGTTCATTTGACGTTAGCGATCACTTTTGAACAACAAGGAATAGCTCCTCAGGATATCTCTGTCTTTGGCTGAACGGAATATCTTCTCTCTATTCCTATCCATTTGCGAATGTTACGTAACAAAGATATGCAATTAATACCAAATCCGCACATTTATTAGATATTGCCTATCAACATTAATTTTAGGACGTGATATATTTCTCCTCTCAATATATAATCCAGGTGGACAATCTTTTGGCATTTTATTGAATAAACCTTTCTTTTCCTGTGATGTGTAACTAGTACACATTGCTTCTAAAAACTTTAACATCTCTATAAATATAAATACTGAGTTCAGATTTTAGGTATTCCCCCGTAATACATTTACGCATTGCACGAAAAAAATAAAATTAATAATAATTAGCACTTATAGGCCACATCAGAGATATTTTGTGAAAATCAGGAATAAATTCACCAATAAAATCAAACGTGTGCCAGTGTGTGAAGTACGTATATTCATTATAAAAAACTGCTATGGGTGAGGAAGCGACGTTATTCACGTCTCACTCTCACCCTACTTCGGTACATGGGAATGCAAGAAAATAATCTCGGTTCGCTCGCTTTTCTCGTTTCAGTAGCTTGCGGGCATCCATTTGAGGTGGTCGTTTCGCCCATTTTGTGAATGTCGGCCGATGTTTTTTTCATGTATTCAGCAATTAAGTTTCAATTTTTATCACTTTTGACTTCAAATTTAATAAATTTAAGTGATTGGCTATGAATATTCTTATTTTTCCGATTTTAAATCGCTTATTGTTACATGTGTGTTGAATACATAGCACCGGAACGCGCGGATTTTTTTAGCACAGGAAGGGAAAGGTTAAAGCCCCTTTCTTCATCTTACTTAAAACATCCCTTTTAACTTATGAGCTTAAATTTAATTTTCATAGACCAAGGCTGGCACCAATTTACTTATGTATTGTCATTAAATTTAACTTTGTAACATATTCGCAAAAATATATTTTTGTCGATTCACATTACTTTTAATTTAATTCTACAGAGTATCCACATTTTGAACTGTAATAAATTCAGTATTTATTGAGATATATTCAAGAATTAGATTCCAAGTTCAAGATGACAGCTGCAAATTATTTAAACTATCGCAAGTGCTCAAATTTATCAACATCATGAACAATTTATTTTGGTATTTGGGCGCATTTTTTTTTCAGCGGCTATTTCCAATTTGTTAACTGTTGCCCGTTTTGCGTCACATAATATTTGATAAGTCCCCACAAAAAAAAATCATTGGCGTCAGGTCTGGGGAGTGCGGGGAGTATCCAATTCTAAATTAACATCCAATCCATCTGTTTGACATTTTTCTATTCGCATCGCGATGGTAATGGGGAGGAACACCATCTTGATGGATATTAAAGCCTCCCACAAGTTTCTCATCCCTATCCGTCACGAATGACAAATCCTATCGAAATAATCATTTCACTCACCTGACAAATGAGTTTTTCGATAGGAAGTTGAAATTGAATTATTATTTATGATTCAAAGTTATTACCAGCAGAAAAATTTCATGTTTCTAAAGCAATTTTATTTAAATAATAAACTCGCTAT
Source organism: Odontocerum albicorne (assembly GCA_949825065.1). NCBI lineage: Eukaryota > Metazoa > Arthropoda > Insecta > Trichoptera > Odontoceridae > Odontocerum > Odontocerum albicorne. Next base: position 4,658,857 of record OX463853.1, on the reverse strand, counting down.
AATGTCTATATATAGTCCCGAGAAATACGTTTGCTTCCTGATGTATCTAAAACTTACTGGGGATACACTGGCTCATACAAGTTACCTTGCACCACTTGATATCGCGTGCTTAATAGTTCAAACCTTTAACCCTTCCCTTACGGTGATAAAAATAATACGCGTGCTCCGGTGTTGGGTAGTGAGTACGCAATAAAAAATTTGCGATTTTAAATCGGAAAAATAAGAACATTCATAGATAATCCCCTTAATTGATTATAATTGAAGTTAAAAATTATAATAATTGAGATTTATTTGCTGAAAACATTAAAAAACCATCTGGCAACGCTCACGGAACGGGCGTACGTCTAACCTATTTGCAAGCCTAGAAGCTACTAGTGGCGCGGAACGTCAGTCGCATACCCCGGCGCTTACGCCTTTGCTTGAGACGTTGAGACAATTCAGCTCCTCGCAATTCAGTCTAGTATGCAAGAGTGAGATGCGAATATAGTGTCGCGCTTCCCGCATACTATTCACCTATCGTCAAGACGAGGCACTCGCAGCGTTTAAATGCGA
>OX463853.1:4521065-4658105 GCA_949825065.1 Odontocerum albicorne | reverse complement strand
GAAAAACTGCCATCGACGACCAAATTGAAGAATAAATGTTCACAATCACTACAGAAATATTGTTTGTTTTACGACTTTCCATGTTTTTCGTCACAAACCTCCAATTTAGCGATTTTTTTATGTATAACCTCAATATTTTCCATAATATACTGAAACTTCATACTTTTCCCCCGAAAAACTGTTATCGACGACCAAATTGAAGAATAAATGTTCACAATCACTACAGAAATATTGTTTGTTTTACGACTTTCCATGTTTTTCGTCGCAAACCTCCAATTTAGTGATTTTTTTATGTATAACCTCAATATTTTCCATAATATTTAAAAACTTCATACTTTTCCCCCGAAAAACTGCCATCGACGACCAAGTTGAAGTATATATGTTCAGAATCACTACAGAAATATTGTTTGTCTTACGACTTTCCATGTTTTTCGTCGCAAACCTCCAATTTAGCGATTTTTTTATGTATAACCTCAATATTTTCCATAATATACAAAAATTTCATACTTTTCCCCCGAAAAACTGCCATCGACGACCAAGTTGAAGAATATATGTTCAGAATCACTACAGAAATATTGTTTGTCTTACGACTTTCCATGTTTTTCGTCTTAAACCTCCAATTAAGCGATTTTTTTATGTATAACCTCAATATTTTCCATAATATACTGAAACTTCATACTTTTCCCCCGAAAAACTGCCATCGACGACCAAGCTGAAAAATAAATGTTCAGAATCACTACAGAAATATTGTTTGTTTAACGACTTTCCATGTTTTTCGTCGCAAACCTCCAATTAAGCGATTTTTTTATGTATAACCTCAATATTTTCCATAATATACTGAAACTTCATACTTTTCCCCCGAAAAACTGCCATCGACGACCAAATTGAAGAATATATGTTCAGAATCACTACAGAAATATTGTTTGTTTTACGACTTTCCATGTTTGTCGTCGCAAACCTCCAATTAAGAATTTTTTTTATGTATAACCTCAATATTTTCCATAATATACTGAAACTTCATACTTTTCCCCCGAAAAACTGCCATCGACGACCAAATTGAAGAATAAATGTTCAGAATCACTACAGAAATATTGTTTGTTTTACGACTTTCCATGTTTTTCGTCGCAAACCTCCAATTTAGCGATTTTTTTATGTATAACCTCAATATTTTCCATAATATACTGAAACTTCATACTTTTCCCCCGAAAAACTGCCATCGACGACCAAATTGAAGAATAAATGTTCAGAATCACTACAGAAATATTGTTTGTTTTACGACTTTCCATGTTTTTCGTCGCAAACCTCCAATTTAGCGATTTTTTTATGTATAACCTCAATATTTTCCATAATATACTGAAACTTCATACTTTTCCCCCGAAAAACTGCCATCGACGACCAAGTTGAAGAATATATGTTCAGAATCACTACAGAAATATTGTTTGTCTTACGACTTTCCATGTTTTTCGTCGCAAACCTCCAATTTAGCGATTTTTTTATGTATAACCTCAATATTTTCCATAATATACTGGAAACTTCATACTTTTCCCCCGAAAAACTGCCATCGACGACCAAGTTGAAGAATATATGTTCAGAATAATATACTGAAAATTCATACTTTTCCCCCGAAAAACTGCCATCGACGACCAAGTTGAAGAATATATGTTCAAAATCACTACAGAAATATTGTTTGTCTTACGACTTTCCATGTTTTTCGTCGCAAACCTCCAATTTAGCGATTTTTTTATGTATAACCTCAATATTTTCCACAATATACTGAAACTTCATACTTTTCCCCCGAAAAACTGCCATCGACGACCAAGTTGAAGAATATATGTTCAGAATCACTACAGAAATATAGTTTGTTTAACGACTTTCCATGTTTTTCGTCGCAAACCTCCAATTTAGCGATTTTTTTATGTATAACCTCAATATTTTCCATAATTTACTGAAACTTCATACTTTTCCCCCGAAAAACTGCCATCGACGACCAAGTTGAAGAATATATGTTCAGAATCACTACAGATATATTGTTTGTCCTACGACTTTCCATGTTTTTCGTCGCAAACCTCCAATGTGGCGATTTTTTTATGTATAACCTCAATATTTTCCATAATATACTGAAACTTCAGTCTTTTCCCCCGAAAAACTGCCATCGACGACCAAGTTGAAGAATATATGTTCAGAATCACTACAGAAATATTGTTTGTTTTACGACTTTCCATGTTTTTCGTCGCAAACCTCCAATTTAGCGATTTTTTTATGTATAACCTCAATATTTTCCATACTATACAAAAACTTCATACTTTTCCCCCGAAAAACTGCCATCGACGACCAAGTTGAAATAAATATGTTCAAAATCACTACAGAAATATGGTTTGTTTTACGACTTTCCATGTTTTTCGTCGCAAACCTCCAATTAAGCGATTTTTTTATGTATAAACTCAATATTTTCCATAATATACTGAAACTTCATACTTTTCCCCCGAAAAACTGCCATCGACGACCAAGTTGAAGAATATATGTTCAGAATCACTACAGAAATATTTTTTGTTCTACGACTTTCTATGTTTTTCGTCGCCAATCTCTAATTTTGCAATTTTTTTAAGTTTTACCTCTACATTTTCCATAATGTACTGATACTTCATACTTTTCACCCGAAAAACTGCCATTGACGACCAAGTTTAAGAATATGTGTACAAAATTGCTACAGAATTAGGGTTTGTTCTACGAGTTTTCACCTTTTTGTCCTTTACCTCTGTAAACCTAAAATTGCGATGTTTAATATCAATATTTTCCATAATATATTGAAACTCCATCCTTTTCACCCGAAAAACTGCCATCGACGACCAAGTTTAAGAATATATGTACAAAATCATAACAGAATTATTGTTTTTTCCACGAGTTTCCACGTTTTTTACCTTTACCTCTGTAAACCTAATATTGCGATGTTTAATGTCAATATTTTCCATAATATATTGAAACTTAATACTTTTCAACCGAAAAACTGCCATCGACGACCAAGTTTACGAATATATGTTCAAAATCATGAGAGAAATATTGTTTGTTCTACGTGTTTTCGTAATTTTCGTCCCGAACCTCAAATTTTGCGAAATTTCAGTCTTTTGCGTACATATTTTTCAGTTTGTATGAATTTTGACTAACAAATATGCTAGAATTATCAATGAATCATGAAAACGGGAAATAGAAACGCATTTGCGTTAATAGGATAAAGCGACCAAATTTGCAATTTTTCTTATGAACATCTCTCTTAGTAAAAGGCGGTAACTTCATACTTTTCTCCCGAAAAACTGCTATTGACGACCAAGTTTACGAATATATGTACAAAATCATGAGAGAAATATGGTTTGTTCTAGGTGTTTTCGTGATTTTCATCTAAAACCTCAAATTTAACGAAATTTCAATGTTTTTCGTCAATAATTTTCAATATAAATGAATTTTGACCAGCAAAAACCTCTAACGCTGGTAGTACATGCTCGCAATTAAAAGGCAGTAGACAGAATGAACTGAGAATGATATATTCTTGGCTTTTGGCGCTTCTTATGTGTGGCCGATCGCTCATCGCAAGCGTCTGTTTTCGGCCGTGCATGGCGTCATAACCCGCGAAATGTCACAATGTTCGCAAGTTTAGCGCATGTACAGAACGGCCGACTTTCGATACTGTCTCGCGATGGCCATGCATATGCCACATTTCTTTTACGGTCGCGACACAGCACGGACCCCAACAAACATAAAATATACCTTCAAAATCGAAAAATACCAAATAACATCAAAATATTACCAACCATTCACATATCAAAAACAAGGAAGAAAACAAATATATTACATTCTTTGTTTTATGTTGACGCACACGTCCGATGCACGTACCAAGGGAAGACGAACTGTAGTTCGTCTAGAAACCTTTGTAAATCTTCCGTTATGTAACAGTTACACATTTAGATTCCGGTGCACTAAAAAAACTGCGTTATAAGGAATTCTGATATTGAAACTAGTTGTATTCAAGTATATTTCTTACTGGAGTGCGACAGAGAATGATTGCATGTTTCCTTTTTAATTCCTTCAACTGTCTTATTATTATGAAGCCTAAAACTCTCAAATAAGTAAAGGTTATCTTTATAACATGGGTTTTAAATAACAATATTGAATCATATATTTTTTGATATTTTTACAAGATATTTTTACAACCCTTATTTTCTTTACTCATATTTATCTCATCACGGAATAATAAAACATCATTTGTATTTCCTGTGTCAAGTAAGGATTTCATTTTATAGCCTCCTTATTCGAGATTTGAAGGCATTTCATAACTTCGCCGCAGTGCTGTTAAAAGGAAGCATTGAAAAAAATACACAAATCCAATGAATATTTGAGACAGAGACGAGGGCGCGTCACAGGGTTAAAGTGAAATATGTTTTATTTAGTCAACATCATCTGCAGTGAGGGTAACCACTTTTAAGAAGAAGAATATCGAGCAAAAGAAAGATAAACCATAGCTTTGGTGGAAAGATTTCAATTCGGAAACTGTTATTTTGTATCGTTCTCTAAACATCGAATAAATTGAAGAGCGTAACTTCAGCTGTGTTATTTTTTATCCAAGAAAGAAAACCTTCTGGCTGGAATCACTGGAGTAGGTGTGAGACTCGTGGTTTATCATTGCACTTATTATCAATACTTCAAAACATGAAAGGCAAGAATACTCGCACACGTACGTATTTGGTTTATTATATTATATTGTTTATAGTTAAGGTATTAATTAACGTTGTGGAGGTTTAAAGACATTGTAATTTGCTTTTATCAAACACTGTTTATTTCACTTTTTTGTAACGGTATAACCCTACCGGTTTCAAGGCTTTCACCTCATCTTCAGGGGAGCACAAACAAGACTGAATTATGTTCGAACTGGTACCGATATACACGTTTCAACGGTTGAAGACTCTCCACATTCATTCTTATAACATTAAATATCTCTACATTCAATTATCTCTACGTTAATTATCTTCTCACTAATTCTCTCTACATTCATTCTCTCCACATTTATTCTCTCAATATGCATTTTCTCCATTTTAATTATTTCCAAAATTATTCTCTTCCCATTTATACTCTCCAAATTCATACCCTCCACGTACATTTCCGTCACATGTTCAAACATATCCTCCACATGTTCCAACATACCCTCCAAATTCATACCCTCCACGTTCATTTCTGTCACATATTCCAACATACCATCCACGTACATTTCCGTCACATGTTCCAACATACCCTCCACGTACATTTCCGTCACTTGTTCCAACATACCCTCCACGTACATTTTCGTCACATGTTCCAACATACCCTCCATGTACATTTCCGTCACATGTTCCAACATACCCTCCACGTACATTTCCGTCACTTGTTCCAACATACCCTCCACGTACATTTTCGTCACATGTTCCAACATACCCTCCACGTACATTTCCGTCACATGTTCCAACATACCCTCCACGTACATTTCCGTCACTTGTTCCAACAAGCGTCCATTATAATATTTATATGTTTAAAGAATATAATAAATAGTCACGCATATGTTGCTTAACAATATAATTTTTATGTAGAAACCTTATTGAAGTCAACCCATCAAACCATGTAACCTTTAAAACTGTGATGATCCTGGGACTGTGTGACGTCTGTTAACCCTACACTTGGCCGTTAGCCGTTCTGTGCCCAAATTGTCATATCTTTTCATTAAACATTTATGGCAGTTGTGTTCACGTGTGGTGGAGATGTGCTCATTTTATATTTATGTATCTGCTCTCTTGTCACTCGTCAGATGAGTTTTTATGACGGGATACGGACCCCGAGTGGTCCACGGCAGGCGTTTCATTGTGCAAACTAAACTTGATGTATGTCAGCGTTATATTTTGCGAGTTTAACGCTGACAATCGTGAACGAAACCGAGCGGAAGGGACAAATTAAAACTTTGCTTTATTTTCCAAAGCGGAATTCATATTCGAGAGTTTGGCGTAAATTTTTATATAAATATATCAAAGGTAGGTGCAATTATTGTCTCTCTTGATTTTGACAGAAATCTAAATTGGATATTTTTTAGGATTCCAACTTATCAAAACTCAAATATTTTTAATGTTTTTCGTTAGTCATATGCAGCGCTTTTAAAATTAATTTTGTAAGTCGCGCATATAAGTCATATTTTCCTACCTTTTCAGTTTGGCTTTTTACTTGAAATAAATAAGTTAATGTAGAAACTTTTCTGAAAGTCAAACCATCAAACCATGTAACCTTTAAAACTAGGATGATCCTAGGAATATGTGACATCTACACCCTTCACTTATCCGTTAGTCGTTCACACCCTACACTTATCCGTTAGTCGTTCTATGCTCAAATTGTCATAACTTTTCATTAATCATTTATGGCAGTTATGTTCAGGTGAGGTTGAGATAATACAGATTTATTGATAGCAATAATAGTATGTTATATACATATATCCTAGAAATGCATATCTATATTTCAGAATAATGGCGAAGAAAATGCATTTAATATAGAAGGTATGAAAAGGTCTGGGCTGATCTCATAATATTTCTGCAGACGAGATACACCTCACCAATATAAGGTTTTTCAACCCACACCCTTCGTCGGTCTGTTGCAATGTTTCCATTATATTTACAACGATTGTTTCTTGCAATATTTAGTTACCATTGTCTACGCTAATATATTCATACAAACCTACCATCGCGCTATTTCTCTCTCGGGTAGACTCCTTCACCTTTTCAACATTTATACACCTTTTCAAACAACTCCTACGAATTCTCTGTTTTTTTTTTCGAAATACTATTCATTTGATCCAATCATGTTTTCCTCAGTCTTCTTCTACCACGCTTTTCACTCACATTTGCACTATATATTTGTTTTGTAAGTCTATCTTCATTTATTCATTATACATGCCCAAATCATATCAAAGTGCTTATTTTCATCTTACTCATCATATCATCCTTAAGTTCACGTTCATATCCAATCCCTTCATTCCGTATTCAGGCAAAAATTGTGTAAAACACAACACTAAACTTTATGTTTTTTTTTTTAATATTTTAACTATAACACTAGGTCCATTTCAAATTGTTCAGGTCTTCTTAAGGTTAATTGAGCGAACTATGTTTCACGCCGCTCAAAATACAATAATTTCCTGGTTCCCTCATTACCATTTTTCCCCAATATCCCCTCCAATCCCCTAGCCACAGATGAAATATTTATATTTGTTATATTATAATCATGTTTTCTTTAAAACTTGCAATTGTTTCTTGCATAATTTTATTGTACTCGTATAAAGCTAAGAGCTTATATTAAGAATATAATTATATTAGGAATATAAATATTTCACTAAACAAAAAAAAATACATTTTAAACAAATATTTAGTTCAATAAAAGGCTAGCGTCATGCATTTAGTCTTGCTGATGACGATAGACATGTTGTATTTTTTGGAAGCAGTGTGGAATCGATGTAGTATTTGTTGCAGGTCTTCCTCTGATTCGGCTATGATGGTGGCATCGTCAGCATAGCATATGATGTTTAGCATATTGTCGCCCATCTTGTATCCCAGGTTAAGTTTGGCAACTTCTTCAATAGTTTTATCCATAACCAAGTTAAATAGAAATGGGCTTTAACTGTCTCCTTGTCTCTTACTCCGGTTGGTGTTGGAACGTCATTAGAGAGTTCTCCGTCTACGCGAATTCTTGTGGAGCTATTTAGATTTACGAGTATGTCTCTAATGGTTTTGGCGATGGAGCTGTAAATTAAACATCGAAATGGTTAGATCAATAAATATAACCTATACAAAATGTTCAGTTTCATTAAATCACCTCAAGAAGACAAAGTGTGTGTTGAAATCCACAAAGTGATAAACAAAAAGTACAGTGGAAGAAAACCAAATTATATTATTTATTTTTATATGGTATAAATTATATATTCGTTATTTACTAAATTAATTTAACAAATAAATGTTTAATAATTATTTACACACATTATAAGTAATATATCACATTATTGCCGTCTTTTATTGTATATTAGCAGTCATTGAAATTTAAAATGCAAAAAAATTAATTGATCAAGTTGAAGAGCTTTTCTATTTAAATGGTTTGTTTTTAGATGACAGAAATGTGGAAAGAGGTATTGAACGGTGAGTTGCAATAGAAAACATTATCATTAGAACACTAGAAGTTATATTATGTTTAAACCGAGCTAGGTCAAAATGTGCAAGAATTATAATTCCACACAGCATATTAATAGAACATTGATGTAAGGAGCTGAGTAAATGCGATAAAAGTATGTGCATCGAGAATAGTATTGTATAATACTTGTATAAGCCAATTTATGACATAATAAGATATTGTAATTGAACTGGATTCTAAGTTAAACACTTTAAAGAGGTTTGGATTAAGTCAATGGATAAGCGGAGATATATTGGAAATATCTACAATCGGAGATGTCTACTACTATATTGGAGATATCTACAATATATTAGGTGTTAAATAAGACGTGTCCGTTTTTTTTTAATTAAAAAAATTAGCACCAAAAGTAAAATAAAATGGTATAAGTTATACGTCATTTGAAAGAAAAATTTTTTGTTCTACAAGATTTTGTGTTTGCTTTTACGTTACATATATTATTTTATTTGATTACAAGCCTTTAAAATGGAATGTCAAGTGGACGAAAGTGAGCATTTTCGATACCTCCTTCTGTGCGCGTTCAATCGAGCGAATAAAGCTGCTAAAGCTGCTTGCGATATTTGAAAAGTGTACGGTGAGGATGCTATGAATAAAAGGACAGCTCGTCGATAGTTTTTGCGTTTCAATGACGGTAATTTCGACCTGAAAGACATAGAGCGTTCCGGACGATCAGTGCACTTCGATGAGGACCGTTAAGACCATATTATTCATGAAGATCCCCTTCAAACCACCGTAAAATTGGCTGAGCAGATGAATTGGAGTCACATGACTGTATACCGCTATCTTAAATTAATGGGAAAAGTCCAGAAGTTCGGCGCTTGGGTTCCAGATGTTTTGAGTAAAAATAATAAAAATCAATTGTCGAACATTTTTAAAATTTGGAAAAAAATGGACTCAACTTATGTTAACACCCAATACATAAATTGTATATGCGGAAGATATCTTCAATTAATTCCAACTTTGTCTCTTTGTATTTAAGTTCCTTTTTTTTTTTAACCTGGCGAGTTTATTGCCATGTGGCAATCTCTTCGAACCAACCAGAAAGATGTTTTTATAGGCCCTAAGTGTTAACCAGACTGGAATCCTGTTTAAAAAAATCCGGGTTCCAGCGGGGATCGAACCTGCAACCTCCGGATCGGCAGACAAGTGTCTTACCACCAGGCCACGGAGGTCGTCGTTCCTTAGTATCTTTTTCGAATATGTGTATTTGAGATATTTTGTCGGAGAGAAGTTAAACTTTAAGTAGACTTCTTCTTTATTAAATAAATCGGTTGTTCCGAATTGATCCAATAGGGTGGGGGTTTGTGATAGAGCTTTTGTTTGAATCCTGAGTAGGAGCGCCCTTGGGGTGAGTTTGCTCTTTAAACGGCGCTATATAAGTTGTACTTTTATTATTATTAGATGAGTAATCTACTTTTGACGCTTAAGGAGTTATATTTAAGCATATCTTTGAAAAAACCGGTGAAAAGCCATGGGTAAAATCCAGTGAAAAGTACATAATGTTTTTAAAATAATAATGTGTGAAAGTTATATTCATTTGGTAAAAACATTCATATATTGACATCCCATCAACATCAATTTTAATGGCACGTATAAAATGTTTTAATATCTTTTTCAGTTAATGGATTCATATTCCCATCATATTGGATTTAAATTACCGATGAAAATCAGTGTTTCTCAACTTTTGCTAATTTCTAATAAATGAATTAACTCTACAGTGCGCAATGACGCACATATGAATCAACCAAAGTTTTTCTTTATATTTTTGTGTTGAGTGGTATAAACAATGACTCATGCGCTGTTACAAATGTGATACAATAATCTCCATGCTTTAAAACCACATAGGTTTAATAGAAAACTGTTTTACCGGTCAATTTGGCAGTTGAGGTTTGACTTATGGCGCGTAGATGACTTTTGCGATTTGTTCCAGTTTGAAATCAAATTACTTTATTATTGGTGATCAAGGTAATCTTATTTTTTTTCTTTTATTTTTAAGTACATATGTGTTAAATAAGTTAAGTTAAATATATAATTTCATTTTTATCAATATATCATATAATTAACTTACAAATGCGCAGTGATTCATATATGAACCTTACTCTGTTTTTTGAAAAATAAATAATAAAAACAAAAAAAAAAGTTTTATTGTATTTTTCATTTTCCAATACATATTTAATGCATAAATATTGTATATTTTTATTTTTGTAATAAAAAAAACACGTATTGTAGGGTTAAGATAAAGAAGCTCTAAAAAGGGCATTATTTAATGTCTTGAGTGATTCGACGGTTCGGTGCATCGTCAAAGGGTTGGTGAATGTTTTATATATTACATTTTTGATATTTCAATTTTTATTTCATAACATTGTTTATCTGCTCTTTCTGATTTTAGGAAGTCTGTTATTTGAATATTGTTAAGGAACAGCTTAGTAATTTAAAGCGTCTTCAGAATATTTACCTGAGATTAATTTTTAATCTGAGAAAGTACGATCACATCATTTCATACCATAAAAAGATGCACTGATTGAAGGTACGATCATATCACTTCATACCATAAAGAGATGGACTGGTTGAAAGTACGCTCATATCACTTCATACCATTAAGAGATGGACTGGTTGAAAGAAAGATCATATCACTTCATACCATAAAGAGATGGACTGGTTGAAAGTACGATCATATAACTTCATACCATAAAGAGATGTACTGGTTGAAAGTACGATAACCACACTTTATACCGTAAAGAGATGGACTGGTTGAAAGTACAATCCCATTACTTCATACCGTAAAGAGATGGACTGGTTGAAAGTACGATCACATCACTTCATACCATAAAGAGATGAACTGGTTGAAAGTACGATCATATCACTTCATACCATAAAGAGATGGACTGGTTGAAAGTACGATCATATCACTTCATATCATAAAGAGATGGACTGGTTGAAAGTACGATCATATCACTTCATACCATAAAGACATGGACTGGTTGAAAGTACGATCATATCACTTCACACTATGAAAAGATGGACTGGTTGAAAGTGGGATCACATCGCTTCATACCATAAAGAGATGGACTGGTTGAAAGTACAATCCCATTACTTCATACCATAAAGAGATGGACTGGTTGAAAATACAATCCCATTACTTCATACCGTAAAGAGAAGGACTGGTTGAAAATACGATCCCATAGCTTCATACATTAAAGAGATGAACTGATTGAAAGTACGATCACATCACTTCATACCATAAAAATATGCACTGATTGAAAGTGCAATCATATCACTTCATACCATAAAGAGATGGACTGGTTGAAAGTACGATCATATCACTTCATACCATAAAGAGATGGACTGGTTGAAAGTACGATCATATCACTTCATACCATAAAGAGATAGACTGGTTAAAAGTACGATCATATCACTTCATACCATAAAGAGATGGACTGGTTGAAAGTACGATCATATCACTTCATACCATAAAGAGATGGACTGGTTGAAAGAACGATCATATCACTTCACACTTTAAAAAGATGGACTGGTTGAAAGTACGATCACATCGCTTCATACCATAAAGAGATGGACTGGTTGAAAGTACAATCCCATTACTTCATACCATAAAGAGATGGACTGGTTGAAAATACAATCCCATTACTTCATACCGTAAAGAGATGGACTGGTTGAAAATACGATCACATCACTTCATACCATAAAGAGATGGACTGGTTGAAAGTACGATCATATCACTTCATACCATAAAAAGATGGACTGATTGAAAGTATGATCATATCACTTCGTATCATAAAGAGATGGACTAGTTGAAAGTACGATCATATCACTTCATACCATAAAGACATGGACTGGTTGAAGGTACGATCATATCACTTCATACCATAAAGAGATGGACTGGTTGAAAGTACGATCATATAACTTCATACCATAAAGAGATGTACTGGTTGAAAGTACGATAACCACACTTTATACCATAAAGAGATGGACTGGTTGAAAGTACAATCCCATTACTTCATACCGTAAAGAGATGGACTGGTTGAAAGTACGATCACATCACTTCATACCATAAAGAGATCGACTGGTTGAAAGTACGATCATATCACTTCATACCATAAAGAGATCGACTGGTTGAAAGTACGATCATACCACTTCATAACATAAAGAGATGGACTGGTTGAAAGTACGATCATATCACTTCATACCATAAAGAGATGGACTGGTTGAAAGTACGATCATATCACTTCACACTATGAAAAGATGGACTGGTTGAAAGTGGGATCACATCGCTTCATAACATAAAGAGATGAACTGGTTGAAAGTACAATCCCATTACTTCATACCATAAAGAGATGGACTGGTTGAAAATACAATCCCATTACTTCATACCGTAAAGAGAAGGACTGGTTGAAAATACGATCCCATAGCTTCATACATTAAAGAGATGAACTGGTTGAAAGTACGATCACATCACTTCATACCATAAAAAGATGCACTGATTGAAAGTGCGATCATATCACTTCATACCATAAAGAGATGGACTGGTTGAAAGTACGATCATATCACTTCATACCATAAAGAGATGGACTGATTGAAAGTACGATCATATCACTTCATACCATAAAGAGATGGACTGGTTGAAAGTACGATAATATCACTTCATACCATAAAGAGATGGACTGGTTGAAAGTACGATCATATCACTTCATACCATAAAGAGATGGACTGGTTGAAAGTACGATCATATCACTTCATACCATAAAGAGATGGACTGGTTGAAAGAACGATCATATCACTTCACACTTTAAAAAGATGGACTGGTTGAAAGTACGATCACATCGCTTCATACCATAAAGAGATGGACTGGTTGAAAGTACAATCCCATTACTTCATACCATAAAGAGATGGACTGGTTGAAAATACAATCCCATTACTTCATACCGTAAAGAGATGGACTGGTTGAAAATACGATCACATCACTTCATACCATAAAGAGATGGACTGGTTGAAAGTACGATCATATCACTTCATACCATAAAGAGATGGACTGATTGAAAGTACGATCATATCACTTCATATCATAAAAAGATGGACTGGTTGAAAGTACGATCATATCACTTCATACCATAAAGACATGAACTGGTTGAAAGTACGATCATATCACTTCATACCATAAAGAGATGGACTGGTTGAAAGTACGATCATATCACTTCATACCATAAAGAGATGGACTGGTTGAAAGTACGATCATATCACTTCATACCATAAAGAGATGGACTGGTTGAAAGTACGATCATATCACTTCACACTATAAAAAGATGGACTGGTTGAAAGTACGATCACATCGCTTCATACCATAAAGAGATGGACTGGTTGAAAGTACAATCCCATTACTTCATACGATAAAGAGATGGACTGGTTGAAAATACAATCCCATTACTTCATACCGTAAAGAGATGGACTGGTTGAAAATACGATCACATCACTTCATACCATAAAGAGATGGACTGGTTGAAAGTACAATCATATCACTTCATACCATAAAGAGATGGACTGATTGAAAGTACGATCACATCACTTCAAACCATAAAGAGATGGACTGGTTGAAAGTACTATCATATCACTACACACCATAAAAAGATGGACTGGTTGAAAGTACGATCACATCACTTCATACCATAAAGAGATGGACTGGTTGAAAGTACGATCTCATCACTTCATACCATATAGAGCTGGACTGGTTGAACGTGAGAAAAAAAAACGCCAAATTTACATACTATCACTATTGTGCAACATTCTTTACTATCACGCTGCCCCCTCATATCTTGCCAAAAATATTTAGCGTCTTTCTGATCATAAACTTGGGTTCCGCTCAAATGTTGATTGTTCATTGGCCTTCCCAGTTAACTGCTCATATTTTTTAACGTCGTCCTTGACTGTCCATGTAGTGTGACTCTGGAAGCAGTTACAACCAATGTAAGACTAGAAAAATTCTTAACTTCAAGCAAGTAATAAAACGTTTATTATTCCTCATTTTTATTTCCTCTCCACAATCCTTTTTTTTAAATTTGATTGATGATATCTCCCATTTACTGTTACTGGGTATATTGTTCATAAATTTTATGAATGTAAATTATCATTTGATTATTTTTTCCAACTATGTAACTTTCTTAACTAACGTTTGTAAGGTTTATTGGAAGATATTGCCACCTGGCAATAAGAAATATAAAATAAGTACAAAATTAAATAAGTTTTTTATTTTACTTATTTTTTCATTTAATGTTATTGTTGTTTAATTTGTGTACACGTTATTTTGGATCATATTACAATAATTTTTAAAAGTTAAAAGACCATCAAAACATTTGAAGATGTGAAATGAGAATTCAATAGTTCTTGTTGTCAATCGATTTCAATAGTTCTTGTTACAGCACTAGAGTGAAAGTTTAATTACGTTTGATTAAATTATACGGATCATATATTGAGAAGCGTTTGTTTACGTTATGATGCATTTGAATGCATTCGGTTTTCCCAATTAATCTAAATTAGTCTTTCCCAGAATACACGATGCATCTTTTGTGTTCGGCGCTATTCCACTGATGTTCATTCAAAAGCTTTCAATCCCAATTCAATATAAATACACGAAAAACATAAATATATTTTGATGAACGTACGTTTGAAAAAGTTTGTAGATGTTTTTTTTTTATCTACAGAATGGGCGATAGCAAAGGTAATTAGTAAAAATCGTCATCTTTGCTGAGTCTCGTAGTCGAGGATTCTCTTGTAATTCCAACGTCAATGCTGGAAAGCGAAACTGTGCCGTGGAGTTTAAGGTCTCCTTCTATGTTCTCCTCTTTGAGTAAGTGAGCCGTTGTACTTGAAATAAGACGATCGTAACACATTGGCAAGTTCTTTTTCTTTTTTTTAAAGATTAAATATGGCCAAAGCTAAGGGTATCCTGATACCCCCGCATACTAGGCGGAAAAAAATGTAAGTATCATTATAGGGCAGGGGTCGGCAGACTTTCTAGTGAGAAGAGCCAAATATTAATATTAGGTCCTTACATATGAAATTGGCGTTTTGTTTGGGAGGAACATAAAGTTGATTTTTTTTTTATATTTATTTAATCAAAGTATGTACCATTGCTATCTATGCACTTTTGCCATCTCATAGGTAGTTCATCGATCCCTTTACTAAAAAAACCATTCGGATGGGAATCAATAAAATCTTTGAAGTCGGTTTGGACTGCCCTATCGGAGTTGAATTTTTTCCCTTGCAAAAAGTTATCCAAATTTCGAAAAAAAATAGTAATCTGTTGGGGCAAGGTCCGGAGAGTACGGTGGATGTCTTAGACATTCCAATTGAAGCTCTTCTAATTTGGTAGCCGTCTGTTGTGCAGTGTGTGGTCTAGCGTTATCATGAAGCAGCAGTGGCCTAGAGCGATTAACCAGCCTCGGTTGTTTAGCAGCTAGCTTTTCCATCATGGTTTGCAGTTGCTGACAATAGACATCTGCCGTAATCGTCTGGCCAGATTTAAGAAAGCTGTAGTGAACGACACCAGCACTAGTCCACCAAACGCTCACAAGTAACTTTTTTGGAGTCAATTTTCGCTTGGGGCATGGTTTGGCTGGTTCGGCATGGTTCAGCCATTGCGATGAGCGCTTCCGATTATCATACAGGATCCATTTTTCATCACAGGTAATGATTCGATTCAAAATCCCTTCATTATTGTGCCGGTTGAGTAATGCAACGCAGCAGTCAACGCGCGTTTGTTGATTTGCTTCACTCAATTCGTGAGGTACCCACCTTTCAAGCTTTTTCACCTTCCCAATTGGCTTCAAGTGGATTAAAACAGTTTTATCACTAACACCGCAGCCTGCAGCTAACTCGGACGTGGTTTGCGATGGATCCGCTTCCACAATAGCCTTCAATTCTTCATTATCAACTTTGGTCTCCGGCCGTCCACGGGGCTTTTTCTGCAGGTCGAAATTTCCAGAACGAAAACGTTGGAACCAAAAACGCACTGTGTTTTCTTTTGCGGCACCGTCGCCATACACATCATTAATCCTTCGAGCCGTTTCTGCAGCACTGGTGCCACGGTGGAACTCGTACTCGTAAATAACGCGATATTTCAAGTTTTCCATTTTGTAAACTGAGTGACGCAAAGAAAAAAACCAATTGAGGAAAAAACAAATGAATTATAATTTTCGAAACACAAATACTTGAGTAAATAGCTGTATAAATTTGAATTTGTAATTCCTAACCAAAGAGAAGATATTTGAGATCAAAGTTGCCAGTACGGCAAAACGCCAATTTCATATGTAAGGACCTAATAAAACAGAATCTCGAAATTTTCATAGAGCCGTAACATTAATTTTCACTGTAGCTATATACATTTTAATGATGAAAAAAACGAGATAAAATCAAGATTTTTATTTAAAACTCAAATTCACAATACAGTCGTAGGCTATATAGAAGACTAGAATATTACATATGGGAGTTATAAGCTTCAGTAGCTGAGGGCACTACCTATAAAACAAGAAAACCTGAATAATTCTACACTAATAAAACATAAGAATAAGATTGTGCCGCTTGTGTTCGTCCATCGGCCGTGTCCATGCTCTTCTGCTGAGGCTGCGGAGTGGAGGTGAAGCTGGAGTTGAAGAGTCGCACATGCTTATGAAAAGAGCCACGGTTTGCCGACCCCTGTTCTAGGGGAATAGCACAGCGTAGGGTTCGAATCAGCAACGCACTGAGGTCCTGTGCGTTACCACGCATTAGTTAATACATATAAAGAAGAATGATACGAAATATGAGACAATTGGAGATTATATTTTCAAAATATGCAACTCACTGTGAGTATGTAAGCAGCGGCACCACTGAAAAATAGTCGTCATCGCTTGGTCTCATAATTGAGGATTCTCTCACCGTTCAAACGTTAATCTCTAGTTGTTCTTCCACGTCGATCCTGCAATCTTTGTGAGCAAACAGCTTGATCCTAGATGCAAACTTCTTCTTGCTGACGTCACATATATGTGGGTATTGCTAAGCCGCTTGGTAATGTAGACGCATGTTTGCAGCACGCTTACTATTTTTTATACGCCTAGTTGTTGAGATACTATCAGCTCGAGTACTGATGGCTCTACACCTTTCACAATTTTTAGCCGCCTGATTACAGTTTTCAGGGGTCACAAAATTAACGACTCTTAAATACTGACGTCATAGCACTTTCTATACCCACCGACCCTTCGCTTGTCCATTACTTCTACCAATAAGATGCGTATCAAAAGTCTATAATTGGCCATGCGTATCACATGTCCAATTAACCTTTCAAAGTTGGAGCGTTGTAGAACCGAAACATGATCCCTCAAGTGGTTCTGAAAGACATGGCGAAGGATCGCATGTTGAACATTTCAAGGCTCTAAATAGCCTTATATAGGGAACCCAAGTTTATACCAATATACAGGGGAATAATAAAAAAAAATATGGTACTATAGAGCATCAAATAATGAAATTTTGAAAGGACCTAATAACTGTAGCATTGAGATGCTCACCAGCGTTGATATTGACATCTAGCTCATGTATCTGACTTGACTCGTTAAAAAATTTCCTGTTTTGTGAGATGATAGAAGACAGAAGAAAATACGCCTTGTATAGTAAGATAAAGTAGAATCTACTGCATGTCACGCACTAAAAAGTAAATGTTCATCACAAATAACGCACACTTATTGCTAGATATCAAGGACCCTATGGAGAAATGAGATACGGATAAGCTGCAATTGCCAAAGCTCCTTATAGTTCAAGATTCACGAGTAGTTGGTAAGCAAATGGATGTCAAAAAAAGATGTATAAAGCATAACGATATACTCAAAAAAAATATAGCATAACGATATACTCAAAAAAAAAAAAAATTATCAACACAAGTCAGAACAAACAGCAGTAGATCAAGTAAATGGCGTACAGCTGATGGCTGTTATCAGGGACCCAATAGATAAAGAATACATAGATAAGCTACAAACAAGCATACCCTGATGCATCAAGACTCCTGGTCCTTGATGCACCAGGGTATGCCTATCACATATAGGCATACATTGTCATATTCCATGGTAGTAATGACAAGTATTTTAAATATTTTGTACTTTTCCTTCTAATATGCTCGTCACGTGTGATGCCCATTCCTCCATTCAAATTTTAAAATATTAAAGATTACGCTACGTTTTTGTCCGAACGTTTGACCCTTTCTCAAGAATCACTTTTTACGTGTTCGCGCTGGAAACATAACTGCCATTACATAATTCTTTAACATAAGTAGTAATTTTTGAACTTGGCTGTCTATGGTTTCTTCAGGTTTGATGATGAAAGTGGCGTCTGTTAGTCTACACTCTACACTTATTGTATCGAGTTCGTATTGGAAGATGGTCTTCCAAAAGATTCAATTTCAACACTGCAAAAATAATGTTATACTATTTTAGCGGGATGCTTTACTGGTACGTCGTGATGATTATGATTGTTGTTTGGTATTTAAATAAAATACCTCGATTAGCAATGCAGAAAGTGAGAGTGGATAATCAATGAATAGTAAACAGCGATGAATGGTCAAATGATTAATAATAAGTGATCTGTCAGGACTGTATTTGATAAATTACATAGTTCACATCCCCAATACTAAATTCGCAACACTTCATGCTCCTGAAACATGTTTCTCGAAACAAAATAATTTAGTATATTTCTAATACTGTCGCTAAGATTAAGTCAATAGAAAAGAAGGTTATCTTAAGTGCTCACCGCTTTGGAGTACAAGATTATATCCTGGATTGTAAAGAATCCCATGGTTATTGTTTGTTTAGGAAAAGGGGCCTATAATAAATTCAATTTTGTTTTGGTTATACAAATGAAATAGTGCACCGCCAACTTAGGTGGTCGGCTCGGGTTGTAAAACTACATTCGGATTGTAAAGAATTCCATGGTCATTGTTTGTTTAGGAAAAGGGTCTAAAATAAATTCAATTCTGTTTTGTAAAGATGGAAATTGTAAGGCCATCGGTAAACGACTGAGAAGACAAAAGCAGGGTCATAAAAATCCAGTGCTCAAGGAAGCAATAAATTCTGTCTAGACGATATACCCTTTTGATGAATTGTAAGAGACACCGATCTCAATTGTCTTTTAAAAGTAAAGTATCATATCTATGACGTTACTATCGAAACTATTATTTTAAGTGAGAATGAGTACGTGTAGCCTCTCTTTCTCGCAAGTGCCTATAAAAGGCCCGAACTTCCACGAGGAGCCTTCTTGTGCCTTCAGATAAGACACGGTTAGGACGTCTGTCCAGAAATAGTGTTTGTACCGAGGACAGCCTGACTAGTTTTTCTTCGTGTATCGCAGAAGCCCAGGACGCCATCTTTAATTACGGGTGAATATTATTCCTTTTAATTTCAATGCTGGATTTCGTCGCCACGCTAAAAACCCACCGAGTAAAGTAATTTCAAATTGTTATTGAAATCTCCCTTGCTAAATACAACACAGTCTTTCTTGCCAATTTTAAACTTTTTTTCTTGACATTCGTCAAGTTTTTTTTATATATTTTTTTTTTCTTTTTTTCTTTTTTTTTTACAATATAATAAACTGTTTCATTCCAAATTATACCTTGTTTAATTGTGTCGCCTGTCCCTGCGAGAGTTGAGAGAGAGTTATTCAGAGTCAAAGGAACCCAACAAACCCCTGAGATCTAAAGAGTTCCTGCCTCTTTAAGAAACCGGCTGACCTGAACGGGAGTGTCACACCTCATTTGATGGTAATGTGTTATAACTAATTTATGTATTGAAATGTGCACAACCTAATTTTGTTTTTAAATAGGAAAGAGGTGTGACATATTGACGCCCGAACGTGCGGCGTATTTTACTCTGGTATTTCTGATCTCTCGTTGGACAAGGTTTTTATTTATAATTTGTTTTGTGTGTTTTAAGTAACAATTTATTTTCAGGAAAGTGTTTTATATGTATTTTTTTTGTGTGTTTGGAAATTTGAACCACGTGTCTGCAGCATTTGTTTTTACTGGCCATTTTTTTTTTGTTCTCACGTGTATACGGGCTTCATTTTGGTTAAACTGTTTTAAAGTTGTTTATTAACGAATCGTGAATAGATTTTTAGTTAATTGAAGGAAGAAAAAGATTAGATCTTAGTTAACTTTCTCTAAATATTTCATTGTAAAGAGTTGTGTGTTCCTTATTAAACTCGATTTAAAAGTTAGGGTGTTCAGAAATTTGTACCACGCTTCAGAGAGAAGTCTTTGTTTGTTTAACATATCGTTTGAATTAGAAGTGTTGTTTTTGTTAGTGGGGTCTGATATCGCGTTTTTTTTCTTCTTTTTGGGCCTTGTTTATTGTTTTAATTTTTTTTGTTGTTGGCAATGGATCCAATTAGGGACGTAATGAAGTCGACCAAGGCTAGATTGATTGGGGAATTACTTGAGCGCGGACTCTCCCCCAGTAATAATTTTTACGAATTGCGTCGACAGGCCAGTCTATACAATAGAGGTCTCGCTCCATCATCATCGAGGGAGGTGGCCTTACCCCCTAGAACTCGACCATATTTAAACCTTTCTAAAGCTCCGGAGTTATTTGAGAGGGCGGATAATGGGGATACCGCTTCGGGAGCTCTGGCACCGATGCCTTTGACAAATTCATCTCCGTATACTGAGGTTGGGATTTCCCGTTCTCATGTTCCACTTCCGTCGCCACAATGGAATATAAACTTCTCGTGTTGGCCAATTGATCCATATACCGGAACGGGTTGTGTAAGGGAATTCTTGTCACGAATGGAAGAATTGGCTTGTGCCAGAGGTGTTCACCTAAACGCGCTTCCGGCGGTCTTACCAGAGTTTTTACGTAAGGGAGCATTAACCTTCTTTAGGAGTAAGGTTAAGATATTTAAAGATTGGAACACAGTAACGAAACTTTTCTTAGAAAAGTATGAGTCGGAAGACTTTATGACTCAGCGCAGGATGGATATTTGGGCCTCCATACAAAAGCCGGGCGAATCATCTACGGATTTTGTTTCGAGAATCCAGAACTTGAATCAGTCTTTGGAACCGCCTCTCACTGACAAGGATTTATTACAGGTATTTAGACGCGGCCTACATCATAGGTACTGTTCAGTCCTTGTCAGCTCGCAACCGTCTTCGGTTGACCAGTTGGAAAAATTGTGCCTGGCCTTCGACCTAATGAATAGGGACGAGGGAAGGTCCCCTCGTTCTGCCCCCCTGTTCTCAAGAATGGGTGCTCGATTGTCACTGGTATCTTACACCTCAAATGCTGAGGAACCATTACCAAAGAGGTGTTATTCGTGTCGGCTTCCTAATCACATCGCGCGTAATTGCCCCAGCCGGCCACGTTTTAGGAAGGGACCTGTGCGGACGGCTACCAACCTTTGGAAGGCCAGAGCCGTACCGTCTCGACAGTTGGCTTTGTTACCGGATTTGTCAAGACCGCCCCCGTCTATTAACGCTCCAAAAAACCGGTAGGGCACCAACCCGATTCAGTTGCGTCGGATTTCCCGGGTTGGTCGCGTCAGTCAGCTTCAAAAGAATCGTTCCCTTTCGTAAATTTTGTAGAGATTACTAATGCTAGGGACGAGCGACCCTACCTACACTGTTATATTCAAGAATTGCCATTTAGGGCTTTGCTTGACTCAGGCGCGTCGGTTAACGTAATTGGTGGAGAACTTTTTAAAAAATTTGAAAATCAGTATTGTCCGTCTCTACTTTGCGAGGGAATCGTGCATACGGCGGGTGGCCAGGGACACCGTGTGCTGGGTTCTGTACAGTTACCTTTATGTTACGATGACCAGACCGTTTGGGCGGATTTCCTAATAGTTCCTTCATTGGAGGAGTGCCTGATTTTGGGTACCCCTTTCTTAAAGCACTCGGGCCTTACCCCGAATCTCTTTCCTTCTTCTAGTATAGAAAAATTATCTTTGAGACCCGTTGTGTCCGAAATAGGAATTAAGTCTTTTAAGCCTTCATGCTTGACATCGGCTGCAGATTTGTCTATTGAACAGAATCTGCAGTTGAACCTTTTGATTGCGGACTTCAATAGTGTCGCATTTGAAAGGGTGGGACTGGGTCGTACCACGTTAGTCAACCACGTTATCGATACAGGCAGTCATTCACCCGTAAAACAGAGAACTTACCCTCTGTCGCATATCCGCCGACGGCAAATGATTTCCGAGCTAGACGAAATGCTCGAATTAGGAGTGGTTGAGCCGTCGCGCAGCGCCTGGCTAAATAATGCGTTTATCGTTCCGAAAAAGGACGGTTCAGCTCGATTCGTGTTGGACCCGCGTAAATTGAACTCCATTACGAATTCAGATTCGTACCGTTTGCCAAATATTAATAGAATTTTAGACAATTTACGGGATACCCGATATCTCTCCGCGTTGGATTAAAGTCACGGATTCTGGCAGATGCCGTTGAACCCAGACTCTAAGTGCAAGACCGCGTTTTTCGTAGAAGGCCGGGGTCAGTACCAATTTGTGGTCACCCCATTTGGTCTAAAAAATATTCCTGCCGAAATGCAGAGGCTAATGGATAAACTGTTTGCCGATCAGGGCGATCATGTCTTTTGCTACCTGGATGACATCTTAATCTGCAGCGCAGATTTCGATTCACACATCGCCACCTTACGTTTGGTGTTGCGCCGGTTGAAGGAGTCCAATCTTACTATAAAATTGGCCAAGTCGGAATTTTGCAAGTCAAGCCTTAGGTACTTGGGACATATAGTGGACCGCGAAGGGTTGAGAACGGACCCTGAAAAGATTAAGGTGATGAAGGAATTCCCTAGGCCACGGAGTGTTAAGGAAGTGAAAAGCTTCCTCGGTTTGTGTTCATATTACCGCCGATTTATAAAAGATTTTTCTAAGATCGCTGCGCCCCTCTGTCGCTTGACTAGTATCAAACTTAAGGGCTCTAAGTTCCAGTGGGAATCGACCGCTGAAGAATCATTCGTCCTCCTCAAGCGTGCCATGATTACGTCTCCCGTTCTGAAGCCACCGGATTATACGGTGCCATATATACTCACCTGCGACGCGAGCGGAATAAGCATCGGTAGCTTTCTTTCACAATCCATGCCGGGTGGTGTTGAACATGCCATAGCTTATTTTTCACGAAAGCTTTCCCCGGCGGAAAGGCTTTATAGTACCACCGAGCGCGAACTCCTGGCCATCGTGGACTCAGTCCATCATTTCCGTAGTTATCTAGACGGAACCAGGTTTACGATTCAGAGCGATCACGGATGCTTAAAATATCTGGACCATCTGTCTTCACCGAGCGGCCGATTAGCCCGTTGGGCTTGTAGACTGTCTCAATATAATTTTGATTTCGTTTATAAAAAGGGTTGCGAGAATCGCTTGGCCGACGCCCTCAGTCGAATCGAGGTATCCGCGGTGAGCTTTTCCCCTCCGTTCGAGCACGTAACCGACGAATGGTATTTACGGATCCTAAGAGAGTGCGAGAAGGATCCACGGTCGCGGCCAAACTTTAAAGTAGTAAAGGGACATCTATTGCGGTTGTGTCGTTCCTCTCACGACCCTGTCCGCAACCAGGGAGAACGAGATTGGAGGGTCGTGGTACCCCAGGATGCGTTGGTCCCCTTGATCGATGATATACATTCGAACCTGTGTCACCCGGGTGTTAGGAAGACTATGGAAATTATTACTCGGACGTATTTTGCTAACAAATTGTCTGAGGCAGTAACTCATTTTATATCGCGGTGCGAAACGTGCAAGGCCTATAAATATAACACGCAGGGTCCATGTGGCCTTATGAGTGAGCCCAAGCAAGCATCCCGGCCCATGCAGTCCTTGAGTATGGATCTCGTTGGCCCCTTGCCTTTGTCTAGGAAACGGAACTCTCATATTTTAACGGTAGTTGATAACTTTAGTAAGTATGTATGGGCTTTTCCCTTGAGAGTGGCCACGTCTAAGGCTATAATTCGGTGTTTGGAAGCGTCAATATTTCTCCCGTGTTCGGTGCCACGCACCATCGTAATGGATAATGGTAGGCAGTTCATATCGAAGGAATTCAGAGAATTCCTGGAATCATATGGGATACGAGACCTCTTTTACAACGCGTATTATCACCCGCAAAACAATACCAGCGAGAGATATAATTCTTCAATTCTGACGTGTCTAGCCATTTTGGTACAGGACAATCAACGAGATTGGTGCGAATTCTTAGGGAAGATCTGTTCCTGTTTAAACAATACTGTGAGCATAGCCACCGGTAGCACCCCTTTTTATCTGTTTCACGGATTCCATCCGGTTCCCCATGCTTCATTCCACGACCAACTGGATTCGAATCAGATTGTCTCTTCCACGAGATCTCCTAATTATCTCCAGGGGTTAAATAGAATGGAAAAATTGTACGAGACCGTCACTGCTAAACTATTGACTGGGTTTAAGCGTAGCGCAGCTAGGTATAACCTACGCCGTAGAGAGAGACGTCTGTCCGTTGGACAGGTGGTATGGAGGAAGTCCTTTAAACAGTCAAATGCAGGTCGTTACTTCAGCGCCAAGCTGGCACCGAGATTTATAAAGAGTATAGTTAGCAAGAAAATCTCCGATTCGGTTTACGAGCTGTCGGAGCTTAGTGGGAAAGTGGTAGGGAGATATCACGTGAAGGACATTGCAAAGGTTGACCAATGATAGTCTCGCGATCGGGTGACCGACAGAGGAGTATAGCACTCCATGTCATAAAGCCAAGAGAGAATTAGTCCGGATTCTCGTAGTCGAAGCACATAAGAGGAGCATGGCCAAGTGTTAAATAGAGTATAGCCTCTTTGTTGTTCCAATAACGATAGAGTTATTTGTGTATTTTCTCTTTAGAAGCTAAAGAGCGTGGTCGAGTGACCAGTAGTCGAGTATAGAACTGTTTCTCGTCGTAATAGGGAGATCGTAGTTGAGTATTCTCTCATTAGAACACTAAAGAGCGTGGTCGGGTGACCACTACTCGAGAATGGAACTCTTTGTCGGCGTAACAAAGAAATCGTTAGTTTGTGTTATCCTTTTTGAAATTAGAGAACGTGGCCAGGAGACCAGAGTTCGATTATAGCACTCTTTTTTGTTTTAATAACGAACGAGTTAGTTTGTGTTATCTCTTTTGAAATTAGAGAACGTGGT
The DNA here is from genome assembly GCA_949825065.1 of Odontocerum albicorne. Lineage (NCBI taxonomy): Eukaryota > Metazoa > Arthropoda > Insecta > Trichoptera > Odontoceridae > Odontocerum > Odontocerum albicorne. The sequence continues at coordinate 4,632,704 of OX463853.1, read as the reverse complement.
CAGGTGACATGAGGTCGAGTGTAGCATTCGTTGTCGTTGTAGTAACAGGAGAGTTAATAGTGTATTCTCTCATTGTAGACTGGAAAGCGTGGCTAGATGATAGCTGGGAGATTAAAAAAAAAATTTCTGGTCGTTTTACCAGAAACGGAGTTGGGAACACGGCTGGAACTCGGTTGGAACTAGAAAGCGTGACCTGGAGTCAAATTATTAAATGTATCATTCTTGTCTTGTAAGAAAGAAGGAATACAGGTTATTCTCTTATAAGAAGACGGTAGAAGTTTAGTAGTTGCATATATACTATAAATTGACTATTGAATACAGTATAGCTTAGAATAGACCTTATGCGGTGAGTTCGTCGTCACACGATAAGGACGCGAACATATAAGATGGGTCCGGTCCTGAGCACAGCTTCTGTGCCCGGGTGGATTATAGATGAGCTGATAGTTGACAGTGTAGTGATGGGTTCGTCAGCGCCTAATTGGGAGTCATTCATGGTTAGGAAAATGGTTCCTAAAATAATTAAATTAAATATTTTGTTATATACCTTGAGGGTATACACTGTCGGGTTCCTTGGTGAATGACAGTTTAGTATGTCAAGTGACGTCACCGGTGCGAATTTATTATTGCACAAGGGTGAATGAATAGGTGAGCTGGCCGTGGGCAATCTCGTATGGATTCATTTCCATATGTTTTATGTATGGGCTGGTGTTCAACCCGGTGACTTCACCAAAGAATACCTGGCGTTCAATGAACCTGAGCCTGGACCACGAGTGGCGGAATGCTGAGAGCCTAGAGTAGGATTATATGTATCTCAACGAAGGACTTAGGTCCTTCTGAAGTAAGAATTCATGTAATACATAGATGATTAGTACCGTTGGTAGAAGGTACACGTATTACGTTCAGGATCAAATTGCTCTTGTGTAATGCGAGCTCAGGTATGGGTTACCTGACAGCTGTTGTGGTTTAATTAGTGGTAATTGTTACTTACTCATTAGATTCCCTATCGGAATTATTGACTCCGTAGATTAGGGCATTAAGTGAAGACATTCTTGGAAGTCTTCCGAATTTCGTATTGGGGTAGGATTGTCTTCCTAATTGTTGTCTTATCTGGTAAGAATTCGTGAGGTATTCCGAACTTCTTAACGGAGGGGTGTACCCTTCCCCCGGGAGTAGCGTTCCAAAGATTGTACTGAGGATTCAGTAGAGTATCCATCGTGGATAATTGCTTTGCGCTAATGCTATCGCTGGACAGTGGTCCGTAAGTTTAATAGCAGTAGAATTGTTCAGTAGTGCTATGGAGTAGGTGTTGCTTTCCACCGAGTTGAATTTTGGAAAAGGTTGTACAGATGGTACAGTGGAATATCCGTTTCGGATAGTTGCACGCAGTAAATGTTAGTTTTTGGACGGGGTTCCATGATGATAATAGCCGTTGATGTGTTCGGAGTTTTCTTGTTGGGGAAGTGTAGCATTCCACGGTGTTGAAGGGCTATAGTATTGAAGTAAGTCATCTTGTTGACGAATTGACTCCTGTTGAGTGTGGAGTATATACTTTGAAATAAAAATTAATTATTTTTTTTGTTGTTGTTGTGTAAAATATTATAAAATATTTTGTTCTGTCAAAGCACTCACCGAGTACGGGGTCGCAAGGTAGTCTGTGAGGCAGCGCGATGAAAGGTTCATGGGAAATGTGGAGGTTCTAGTGGTGCTGCTGGGAGGAATAAGGATAAGAGTATGATGCGTTCTCGAATGAACTTTGACAGAATTTATGTAACTGTTACGGTAATTGCCGTTGTATTTTTGTTCTGTTTTGAACTTGTACTGATTTTATGTAACTGTTACGATGATTACCGTTGTATTGTTTGCTCTGTTTGAGTTTTGGGATAAGAGCTCTGGTTACTGTAGCGTTGGCAGCATGCGTTATGACTGGGGGCTGCGTTTCTTGGATAGTGAAATCTCGAAACGAACCCGTGCCCTTGTGGTCGGACGTATGGTGGGTCTCGCTCGGTAAATTGAATTCCCTGTCTTTGTTGTTTATTATTGTCTCCTTACTTTGGCTCGGTGTGAATAACCGAGAGGCCCTGGGCAGCCTTAAGAGTCCGGGTTGGGAGAAGCTAGCCTCCCAACCGATAAAGGTTTTGAAGATGGCCTGAGAATACATCTGGGATGGAGTGCTGTGTGTCTCCATCACGGGCTTCATGAACCCATATTAGCAATTGCGAATACAGATGTGTTCTGTCATGTTCATGTTTCGGGCTATGGTAGCTTCGGTTCGTGAGGGTCGCGTGTCTGTCGCTCGGATCCTAGATGACCATAGTTGTGTATGTGGTATCACGTGATTCTTGGCTCTGTTCTGGGGGTCCGTAGACGCGTCCTGCTTTCAGCCGGGGCTACTCGCCAATTTTGTATTATGTTTTGTGTTTTTTTTTTTTAGTGGACTAAGGGTCCATTTATACAGTTACCATTCTATGTGGTGGTGAATTGTTGCTGCAACGGTTGTCCAGACCTTGGAGTCTGAGGAAACCTTAGATATGTGTAAAGTTCGGTGTGAACTTAAGGAGATATAAACCCTAGTTAAGTTCTGTGTGAACTATAGGATATTTGAAACTCAACGTGTAAGGTTCTGTGTGAACCTCTTGAGATTTAAAAATGATAATATTGGCTTGCGAAATTTATTGTTATCATTGTTGTTGTCATTTCGCCCGGAAGTGGCCGGAAGTTTGGACCGCCTTGTGCTGTAAGCCAGGGGCGGTCGTATTGTGGAAAGCGCCCGTGATATGGGGCCGCTTTAAAATTTATCAGTTCCCGACTGTGCAGTATAGGGAAGGGCGAAGAAAGGATTGTGTTGTAAAGTATTGTCTTTGGTGTATCAAGGGTAGTGGGGTTGTAATTTTGTGTTGAGCCATGTGGGTGGTTGGTTGGACGGAATCCACATTGAAAGGGGAGAATTTCAGGAATCACCTTTGAAGATCAGCTGGTTCATAGGTTGGCCCGTGACCTGCAGTGAACCCACTAAAGTCGGCCTTTGGGAGAAGACTGCAGATTTGTTTTATTATTTTTGGCTAAGCTGTGTCCATTTCTCAGAATATTGTAATGAGAGAATGGCTTAACTGATTTGTTTCCCTCTTGGTCAACATTTGATTGTTAGTTGACCTTGCTGTTTAATATTTTATTAATTGTATTGCCAGATTGTATAATATTATTGTAATTTCTTTTTGTGTGTGATTTGATTTTATTAATATCGTATCAATTTCCTGTAATCTTGTACCATTGTGTATTGTTTTGTTTTGTATCAATTTCCTGTAATCTTGTACCTTTGTGTATTGTTTTGTTTTGTATCAATTTCCTGTAATCTTGTAACATTGTGTATTGTTTTTTTTGTGTGTAAGGAGTTGGGGAGGAGTGTTCCCCGCTCCTGTATAACCGGCTATGTGTTGATGTTAAATTGTTTAGGACCCTAGTCAAGGAAAAGGTTTACGTGGTTTCCTTCCTCGTGGTCGGTCTTACACCAATTAAGACTACACCTATGGCAAATGCTGACTAGAGATAAATCGGCCACGAAACCGTATCCGGTGAGGGGTACATACACCCTTCGCTCCTTAGAAACATCCCTCGGACTGATGCGTCTGTGATATACGGAGGATATTTTTTTTTTTTGTTGTTTTTTTTGTTCTTTCGGTAACTTAGGGTGGGGTGTCAGGACTGTATTTGATAAATTACATAGTTCACATCCCCAATACTAAATTCGCAACACTTCATGCTCCTGAAACATGTTTCTCGAAACAAAATAATTTAGTATATTTCTAATACTGTCGCTAAGATTAAGTCAATAGAAAAGAAGGTTATCTTAAGTGCTCACCGCTTTGGAGTACAAGATTATATCCTGGATTGTAAAGAATCCCATGGTTATTGTTTGTTTAGGAAAAGGGGCCTATAATAAATTCAATTTTGTTTTGGTTATACAAATGAAATAGTGCACCGCCAACTTAGGTGGTCGGCTCGGGTTGTAGAACTACATTCGGATTGTAAAGAATTCCATGGTCATTGTTTGTTTAGGAAAAGGGTCTAAAATAAATTCAATTCTGTTTTGTAAAGATGGAAATTGTAAGGCCATCGGTAAACGACTGAGAAGACAAAAGCAGGGTCATAAAAATCCAGTGCTCAAGGAAGCAATAAATTCTGTCTAGACGATATACCCTTTTGATGAATTGTAAGAGACACCGATCTCAATTGTCTTTAAAAAGTAAAGTATCATATCTATGACGTTACTATCGAAACTATTATTTTAAGTGAGAATAAGTACGTGTAGCCTCTCTTTCTCGCAAGTGCCTATAAAAGGCCCGAACTTCCACGAGGAGCCTTCTTGTGCCTTCAGATAAGACACGGTTAGGACGTCTGTCCAGAAATAGTGTTTGTACCGAGGACAGCCTGACTAGTTTTTCTTCGTTTATCGCAGAAGCCCAGGACGCCATCTTTAATTACGGGTGAATATTATTCCTTTTAATTTCAATGCTGGATTTCGTCGCCACGCTAAAAACCCACCGAGTAAAGTAATTTCAAATTGTTATTGAAATCTCCCTTGCTAAATACAACACAGTCTTTCTTGCCAATTTTAAACTTTTTTTCTTGACATTCGTCAAGTTTTTTTTGTATATTTTTTTTTTCTTTTTTTCTTTTTTTTTTACAATATAATAAACTGTTTCATTCCAAATTATACCTTGTTTAATTGTGTCGCCTGTCCCTGCGAGAGTTGAGAGAGAGTTATTCAGAGTCAAAGGAACCCAACAAACCCCTGAGATCTAAAGAGTTCCTGCCTCTTTAAGAAACCGGCTGACCTGAACGGGAGTGTCACACCTCATTTGATGGTAATGTGTTATAACTAATTTATGTATTGAAATGTGCACAACCTAATTTTGTTTTTAAATAGGAAAGAGGTGTGACAGATCTTTATTTATCAATAAGTAGGTGTATATACAATTTCAGAACGGGGCGCGTGAATGCGTCCGCAATATATTTTTATCTCACTCCTGTGCGTGCAGAGGTGGTCGCAGACGTTGCTTATAATATAGTGGGTAGAATATTTATTGGCGAAACGGCGAGACGGCGTGATGTGTTCTCTTTCTACTGTGGAATGTGTCGTAAATAGTATTTTCGGGTACACAATATTAATGTTCTGGTATGCGACCTTTGGGCATGTCCGAAGGTTGGTTCGTCGGTCATTGACCGTGCGTGTTGACAATATTCAGGGACGACGGTATTCCCTACACTATCTTAAAAAAACATAGCACGGTTAAAAGAAAAAAAAATAAAAAGAGAGAACAGTAAAACATATTTATAATTGGAGAGTATGCATGACGAGATATGTGGACTCGACAGAATCGAAAGGTGAACGCCAGGATAGACTGTACTGGAGATTCGTTATCTCTGCTTATCCAATAGGGGGGCATGATGTGATGATAATGATGATGTCAATAAGATATAACAGTAAAAAATTATTTAATGGGGTAATAAAAGGTTGCGTTTAATCAACTGCTTTATAAACACATAATATGTTTAAATTTAGCAAACTCGCAATTTGCTTGCCAATATTATGGGGGTCATTAGAATTGCTTAAAATCATGATTTCGAACGAAGTTTAAACAGAGCTACTAAGCGCACCCACACACTAATTAACACACCTGCCCAGTGGCAATTTGGTCTTAATGCGTATTATCAACAATTTGACACAAAATATCAAGATATGAAAACTTTTTATAAGTAAAATGCACAATTTAAACTCAAGCTGCAATTTCAGATTGAAAGTTTATCTCTCAATTTATAGTATGTGAATAATCAAGAAAAAAACGCAAAATCTGTTTATGCTTTTAAGATATTTTTTTACACAATATGTAAAATGTAACATTTGATAAACAAATTTTGTAAATATTTATTTTATACTTTTGAGATAACATTCGCGTATTTGCAATAATATAATCCGAGTATATGAACAAATGACCGAATTGTTATGTATAAAGATGTCAAGCAAGGATATGTGTTTTATTTATTTATCTTCTCAATACAGGCTTAACCCAATTACATTGAAAAATACAAAAAATATTAACATTAAAAAAAAAACAAATACATAAAATAAAAAAAAATTATATGTAATAAAAAATATTGTATGATATATGCATCATTATATACACACAAACATACATATATTCAAAGTCACTTAAATACGTTGATGAGTGCTTTTTAACGGGCTCAATCTTAGAAGAAAAATTTCTTTTGCTTTTGGTAATGTGATATGAAATATTTCAGTATCCGAAGCAGTGCCGTTCAGAAGAGTTAAAGCCCTTCCAACAGGCATAGCGGCTGGAAGACCCGTTCTTGCGTATGTTATTGAGAAAAAATCTTGCCGGCGCAGTCTAGTGTAATTGTTAGAAACATTTAACGCTAATCTTTGTAGTGATGCTGGACAGCTCACAACTCCTCGAACGAGTTTGACAACGTATACCAGGAAATGCAGGTCTCTTCTTACGCTCAAGGAGTTATACCCGAGCATGCCCAGCAGAAACTGAGTAGAATAAAACCAGTGACGCCAAACTCACTCATATAGAGATATCGTAGATATTAAAAGTCCTTGTTGTTTTGACAAGGATGATTCTATGAGTAATTGCAATGTATGAGTGTGCAATCGATGGATTAGGTGAAGTTAAGACGTTTTACTTTTTGGGGAACATCTTTACGAAATATGGTAAAATATAAAAGTATATTTAAATGCGTATTATTACAGACAACTAAGTCAACGGTGCACCTAGTCAACATTATGTCTGCTTTTGATTGAGCACTCGATGTGCAAGTGCCAACCTTGATTATGTAAGTGAAGCATGGATATTGAAAGTGAGTGATGAGAATAAATTTATTTATTTAACACTTTTATTGCAAATACAATCTCTTCCAACCAACCAGACAAAAGTAAATGAAGCAAGTTACGTGGTCGCATAAATCATTCAAATGACTATACATCCCCACGAAATCCATAAACACATACGTGAGCATATACCCACGAACCCCACAAAGACGGACAATCACCCGAACATTATTTTTCTTATAAAGTGAGATATCATCAATCAAAAGGAAAAGAAGGGATGGTGGAGAGGAAAGGAAAAGAAAAATCAGGAATGAAACACGTTATTTTATTGACTAGAAATTAAGAGTTTTTTCAGTCGCTTCTTAAATCATGCCAAGGACGGAGCGAGTCTTATATTAAATGCGCTACAAATACGTGCTTAACGTACCACTAGTTGCAACCCGTGAAATATTTATAGAAGTAAAACAAATTCTACATTTATGAAAATATATATTCATAAATATAGAATTTGTTTATATATCATTTATCCATCGTCTCCTTTTACACCGCTTCAAAAATTGTTAGCTAGGTATTAAAAATTCGTTCAGTTATCACGGACCCACCGAGATTCAAATTTCGAATTACTTTCGGAGAGAATCCAAGTATTCCTCTCTCGCTCTCTTGTATTCAATATTCAATTCTCGTATTATTTCTTCGACGACAACCATCGTATGGGTTTTGGCCTATTTATACTATGATACCTGTATTTTAATGTTCGATTGAGTTTATAATTTAAATGACTTATTGTAAGTCTACACTTACTACCTACCAAAATATTCTTTGAAGGCGATATTAAACTTTCCTTCCCTGTGTTGGGTATCTTCTACATGTTACTTCTAATAACCATCAATATCTCTATAAATATATTAAATACAAGGTTAAGATTTTAGTTATTCCTCCATAATATATTTACGCATTGATTTAAAAAATAATATTAAAATAATCCGAATTTATCAACTACATCGAGGTGTTTTGTAAAGATCGAAAACAAATTCGCATTTAAACGCTGCGAGTGCCTCGTCTTGACGATAGGTGAATAGTATGCGGGAAGCGCGACACTATATTCGCATCTCACTCTTGCATACTAGACTGAATTGCGAGGAGCTGAATTGTCTCAACGTCGCAAGCATAAGCATAAGCGCCGGGGTATGCGACTGACGTTCCGCGCCACTAGTAGCTTCTAAGCTTGCAAATAGGTTAGACGTACGCCCGTTCCGTGAGCGTCGCCAGATGGTTTTTTAATGTTTTCAGCAAATAAATCTCAATTATTATAATTTTTAGCTTCAATTATAATTAATTAAGGGGATTATCTATGAATGTTCTTATTTTTCCGATTTATAATCACTAATTTTTTATTGCGTACTCACTACCCAACACCGGAGCACGCGTATTATTTTTATCACCGTTAAAAAAATACACGTATATCATCTGAGCCCAAATTTTAAACTCCCAGAAACAAGTATTTCTGCCACTATACCATATGCGTATACTCTCATAAATGTACGATATTAATCTACAAATAATAAATACCTCTTGTCAAAATGATGAAATAATATAACATCCAATAGATCAATTGAGTTGAAGTATTCGCGTATTGACTGACATGTTTACCCATACTCCGCAAATCGTTCCGCTTCCAACCGATCTATTCTCGCTACCGTTTCAACAGCTATAAAGCGACCGCCAGTGTTATGTGCTCGCTTCGGCAGTAACAGTTTAACAACCTTTGTTTTATTCGCTATTCTGTGGTATTTTAAGGATTTCGGTTAAATACAGTGCGCAGGATTAAATAAACGAAACCATACTTTTAGGGGAATTCCTTTTATACAGTCGGATTCCTTTTAAGTTTTATTGCAGTTATTTTTACTATAGCGCTTTTTATTTTTTACAATTGAAAGGTCCGCAGTGAATGTTTCTTTTTTTTGCGCTTGAAATAATCTAAGTGGTACTAGAAAATGTTTATGTTTTCCAAAAATGTGTTTTGTCTCGATTGTCAGAGGAATTTTAAAACAATTTGAAACGCTGGATCTGAGAAATTAAATTAAGTAAAGGTCGATTTACTTTGAATGTAAAACTGACGATTATGTTTCAAAAGTAAAGCAGACAAATATTTATTTAAAAAATAGAGTTTGAAGGATTGTTTTGACAAAAAAGAGTTTTTCGAGTAAAATAATCATAATTAATATTCGAACATTGCTAAGTCAACTTTAAATTGAATAATCTGAAAAAAAGGAAGATGTTTTTATGAAAAAAAAATTACATGAAATTCTACCAAATTTATCATTGAAAGTAATGAGTACATAAAATCACTCATTTTCCATAAATTATTTAATATTTTATAAATTTATTCATAATCGCGACTGAATCGTAAATTGTTACGATTTAAAAACTAAATATAAAAATGAAAAGGAATCGTTGATTTAAATATTTTGAGAGACTCAGATATACTTTGTTATAAACTGAAATATTGTCCAGAGCCAGGACAACGGTGGAAATAACCGGGGCACTGGTCTCAGGCGTGATATTTGAAGGGCGCTAAAATCAGCAGACAAAAAAGGAAAATAATTATAAATCATGTAATAATATTGATATTGCACTTAATATATTTGTGAAATAAGTTTTGGTAAATAAAGTTTAATCAACACTTATTTGAGATGAAATCTCGGACAAGAGCTAGATATAATTATTTTCTCCGTGGAACATGTAATTTTGAAAAAAATCAATTTCGTTAAAATTATTGCTATTTTTCTTCTTCATCTTAAACTTCTTCTTCTTGACTGTCCTCCTGTGATGTTGAGCTCCAGCTATCTCTTCATCGTTTCGGGGGTCTCCCTGGTGGAAGCCGTCCATCCGGCACCCCATGCACAGCTATGTATGAAATTCTTGTGGAATTCATTCTCTGTACATGTTGGTACCAGTATCGTCGACGCTACATCTGACCACATCTTGGACCTCACAGACTTCTCGGATTGTGGTGTTCCTTACACGATCACGCAGTCTTCCCAGCAATAGCGCGTAGAGTTTTCGTTTCCGTTGTCCTTAGCATACTTTTTGTCCTGACAGTGTCCGCCCTCGCTTCGATGCTTTATGTGAGGATAGGTCGCACACAGGTCTTATAAATGCGTACTTTGCTATCCGTTCTTATATCTTTATTCCTCTATATGACATCTCTCAGGCAGCCCGCCACAACTGCAGCTTTATCTACCTGAGGCCTTACTTCTTTGGGGGGAGGTCATGAGAGCTGAGCTATTTTTATTCCCCTAAAATCTCAAATGATACAAAAAAAGGAAGATGTTTTTATGAAAAAAAAAAATTATATGAATTAACTCATGGTTTAAATATTAAATGTTGGTCTTTCACCAGAAATGTTGAACTTTTGTTGCTGTTTTATATTATATTTTCGTTGTATATATAACAATCTAGCGGGAGTATTGCAATGTAGCAATCTCTTTCAATAAACTAGTAACATGTTAAACGAGCCTTAAGGGAAAAGCATACTGGATTTTTTTAAATCTGGATGCCAATAAAGTCAGCAATATAACCTGTTTTATTCCTGTTTTTTCTTTTCTCTCTACCATCTCTTCCTTTTCCTTTGATTGCTAATATTTCCTTTTACTATTTATATTGTTCATGAATTTTGTAAAGGGGAATAATCATTTGTTTGTTTTTTTGCGATCATGTAACTCTGTTTATTTCCTTTTTCTGGTTCGTTGAGAGAGACCTGAAAATAAGCCTACCAGATTGTTTTTACAATGAAATGTTTAATAAATAAATACTAATGAGAAACAAACTTGCAGCCTCCGAGTTTGAAAACAGGCGTCTTATGAACTAGATGACTGAGGCAACTTGATTGCGTATGTAAGTTTGTGTAGATACACTTAAACTGTTTATACAGTTCCTTTTAAAGGTTGGCCATATTGCATTGACTTATAACATACTAGATTGTTTAATTTATACACGGTGAAAATGGTAATATTTATTTACTGAAGATGGTAATATTAAGTTACTGAAAATGGTAATATTTAGTAACGGAAAATGGTAATATTTAGTTACTGAAAATGGTAACATTTATTTACTGAAAAGGGTAATATTTAGTTACTGTAAATGGTAATATTTATTTACTGAAGATAGTAATATTTATTTACTGAAAATGGTAATATTTAGTTACTGAAAAGGGTAATATTTAGTTACTGAAAATGGTAATATTTATTTACTGAATATAGTAATATTTATTTACTGAAAATGATAATATTTAGTTACTGAAAATGGTAATATTTAGTTACTGAAAAGGGTAATATTTAGTTACTGAAAATGGTAATATTTATTAACTGAAAATGGTAATATTTAATTATTGAATATGGTAATATTTATTTACTGAAGATAGTAGTATTTATTTACTTAAAATGGTAATATTTGGTTACTGAAAATGGTAATATTTAGTTACGGAAAATGGTAATATTTAGTTACTGAAAATGGTAACATTTATTTACTGAAAAGGGTAATATTTAGTTACTGAAAATGGTAATATTTCTTTACTGAAAATAGTTATGAAAAATCTTACATTGAACGGTGCTGATATAGAGAGTGAAAAAAATTAAATACCTCGGAAGTGTCCAAATGGAAGACCTCGACCCAGAAACCGAAGTCAAGTGCAGAATTGAATCATCTCGTGCGGCTTTTAATAAAATGAGAAGCGTATTCTACGATGATAATCTAAAGTTGAAACCTCGACAACGGTTAGTCAAATGCTACGTTTGGTCAGTGTTATTGCATGGAGTAGAATCATGGTCCCTCAAAGTTGGTAGTATAAACTGACTGAAAGCATTCGAAATGTGGATGCACCGGAGAATGCTATGGATACCCTGGACGGATATGGTCAGTAACTCAAGGGTTCTTCAAGGAGCCAAAGTTGAAAGAGAGTTGCTGACTAATATTAAAATCCAAAAGGTGTCCTACTTGGGTCATGTACTTAGAGGAGCAAAGTACAAATTACTGTACCTGATCATCCAAGGCAAAATAGAAGGCTGAAGAGGTGTTGGCAGGAGACAAATCTCCTGGCTCCGCACTATACGTTATTGGACTGGCATAAGGGGGGTTGGAGATCTTTTTCGGGCTGCCGGGGACAAAGATATCTACTCTCAAGTGATATTCAACGTTGGGGGGACCTGACATGACACTGAGAAGAAGAAGAAGATCCAGTTCCTTTAAAAGGTTGTGCATATTGCATTGACTTATAACACACTAGATTGTTTAATTTATATACGGTGAAAATGGCAATATTTATTTACTGAAAATTGTAATATTTATTTACTGAAAATGGTAATATTAATTTACTGTAAATGATAATATTTATGTTTGGAAAATGGTAAAATTGATTTACCAAAAATGGTAATATTTATGTTTTAAAAATGGTGGTATTTATTTACTGAAAGTGGTAATATTTATTTACTAAATATGGTGATATTTATTTACTGAAAATGGTAATATTTATTTACTGTAAATGGTAATATTTATTTACAGGTAATTGTAATATTTATTTACTGAAAATGGTTATATTCATATTTTTTTATTAAATAACACTTAAGTGTTTTACCAATCACAGCAATTTTTTAAAACAATCGATAATTTATCAACATTTGTAAAAAAAATCAACATATTTTACGACAGATACAGCGCATGAAATCACCAATGTTTAGTACTATATCACTGAAAAAAATATTAAATACAAAGAACGAAAACACAACGTTAGTTTAAAAAAACATGAAATCTGCCTTTCAGATAAGATCGTAGGTTGAGGAAATGCCGGAAAAGACCCTACTTTTTATTTTAAAAGTACAACAAAACAGTAAGGTTCAGCGATTTATATTTTACTATAACCTTTTTTCCTTTGCAAGTATTTTCAACTTACCAAAGTGTCCAACCCTAGGCTCCTTTCCTTCACGTGAAGTTTTTGTCATTAAGGAATAATAAATTAACGTTTAACTAAAAATACAGAATTTATTTACGTATGTACTTAAGACTTTTACCTAAGCTAAAACGAATAAAGTTCTTTTGTAAATCGCTTTTGCTCATCAAATATTCAGGTATTTACTTATTGATTCAACAAAGGTACAATTTACCTTACAACAATACGAGTACATTAACACATCGATCAATAAGTCCCGGGACTAACTTCTAAAATAATATTTGTTTGCCAAAATTCTTCTTTATTCATCAACATAGTCTCCTTCAAGAGCGATACATTCATTCCAACGCTTTCCTAAATTTTCTATGCCAGCCGTGTAGAACGATTTATCTTTGGTTTCAAAATAGGCGTTAGTTTCGGCAACCACTTCTTCATTGGAGCCAAATCTCTTTCCCTAGAGCATTTTTTTGAGGTATCTGGAGCAACGCTGAGTTTAAACCATATTTTTCCCATTAAAAAGTAATGTTTTATCAACACACGAAATTCGTTTTTTTTTCATTGTTTTGAAAATAGCAAAAGTAGCGTCACTAAAACCACTGTAACTCAATGACACAATGTCGGAATGTCATGAAAGTTTGACACGTGTATTCTAAAGGTTGGTACTAACTGTACATGGTATGGATTTTTTATTAGAAACACCATCTGTTAGTTAGTCCCGGGACTTATTGATCGATGTGTTACAATGTACCTCACAAGAATACGAGTGTCAGTAGTAAGTTTTTTTTATTTATTACGAAAACAAATAACCCAATATAAAAAAAAAAACAATTCAAAACAATAACAAAACCTTAACAAAGGTACAATAAAAAAATCATTTGAGTATGCAAATATATACATCAAAAGTCTTACAAACATTTAACACAATACACAGTTATTAATACGATACGGGACCGTCTCAAGAGGGGTTGCCTGCATCGCATCACACCGGGCGCCACGCTTGATATTCATGTGAAAATAAAAGTACACAAAGAATAATAAAAAAATCTATTTACATAGTTTAAGCGTAATCAAAAGTCAATGACTACAACATCATAAGATGATAAAATAGAAAAAAGAAATCAGAAGCGAGAGAAATAAAAAAAAAATCATGATTAATGCCATGATGCAATGTGTGTTTAGCTACAAATTTAACCAGCTTATCAACAGAAGCTCTATGTATTTCAATAAGACAATGCACAACTTGCAATAGCATTGGCAGAGAAAGATCTAGAAAAGTATGGTTGGATCAAACGAATAATATTTTGAAAGAAGGAAACATAAAAGGGCAGAAAAAAATAAGGATTTCTACGACAAGGTGCTAGGGAAGATTGATAGGGTAGAGGCGTAATATGTGTGTTAATATGGGAAAGTCTGGCACTCTGTTCTCTCTGCTTACCCCGGCAGGTAAATGGCGTAATGATATGTATAGGTGTATATTTGTTAAATATTTTGACAAATCTTGGGAGAAGAAATATTTTATTCTGAAATAGTTATGTCAAAAATATCATTGAAGGAACATTTTTGTTATGCATAAAGAGGTCAAAAAAATAATCTTTAACAACATACTGAAAAGCTTTTTCTTAAGTTCCGTTTGTTAAAAAAATATGAACACACTTGAAAACAGCCCTTATTGGTAGATTTTATCAAAATTTATAGTTTTATACAGTGATTTTTATGCGGTGGAGCGCAGTGGAGCGGCGCTCCAGTACATTTTTACGGTATACAAAAAGCTTGACAAAAGTGAGCTCCGGCACATTCTTTTTTTTAAAAAAAAAGCACTGTCAGTGTTTTTTTGCGATGTAGCGCAGTGGAGTGGCGCTCTTTCACATTTTTTACGGTTTACAACAAGCGTGACAAGAAGTGAGCTCCGGCACCTTTTTTTTTTTTTAAAGCACTGGTTGTATCATAAATAAACATTTCACAACATATACACTACAGCAGTGTTCCCCAACCGGTGGTCCGCGGCCCGGTGCCGGGCCGCAGAAACTTTCCGCCGGGCCGCAAACAGTATGCCAAATTTCAAGAAATTCGCCATGCAAAAATATTAAATATAGGATTTTCATCCATGTCCTCAATAAAATCGAAACAAAGGAATAGACTGGACGTGAATGCAGCACTTCGTCTATCAGAGACAGCACTGCAGCCAAGAATATCCAATATATTAGCAAAGATGCAACAGCAGGTTTCGCATTAGTTTGTTGCAAAAACCCCATGGTTTTTGTTAGATTTTAATTGTATCAGACAATGTTACAATTAAATTGTTTGACTGTTATATGTATATTTGTCAATTATAGTTACATATGTCCATCTGTCACAATATAAGATTTAAAAAATATTAAATGATAAAAACATTTTTATTTCAGTATTAGTGGTCCGCGAAAAAAAATTCCTTTTTTTACCGGTCCACAGGTCTAAAAAGGTTGGGGAACACTGCACTGCAGAACACATAAAGTCTAATGTGTAACTATTACATAAAGGAAGATCCGGAGCTCATCTTCTTTTGGTAAATGTTCTAAGGCTTTCTTTAAAAAAACTTTCGCGACATACTTAGATGCGGGGTACTATCTAACCGAATGGCCTCACCTTACTCTCAACTTATGTATATTTATTTTGTGGTGTTTTTATTCGATAAGTATTACTAAATTCGAGAGTTCCAAAAATGTTGTGGTGTATTTATTCGATTAGTGTATTACTAAATTCGAGAGTTCCAAAAGTTGTGTGGTGTTTTTATTCCATTAGTATTACTAAATTCGAGAGTTCCAAGAATAACGCGTTTGATGAAGTTTGGTTTCTAAACGGTTTATTATCATTCTTATTATTTAAATTTGAACTTAAAACAACAAAACTGCACAAATATTAATCATTTATTGAAACCCTGTTCAATTTTGATTACTTACTCTCGAGATAAAAGAGGGCTGGAGAAAATAACAGCGAAAGTATATCCCAGGAGAGAGACTATAATACTCATATAGTACTTGCCAGCACAACAGATTTGAACCCAGGACAGTACCAGCATTTTCCGATGTCCACACCGTTTATTTGCCTCTAGGGAGAATCCTTAAAAGAAGTTTTTGTTTTGTATTTTATCGACTCAATGATTATTCAATGGATAAAGTGTTTCAAAGCTTTTTATTTTTTTGGGTAGGAAAAATAACGAAAACGAAATAAATGGAAGGTGAACATTAGTGGTCCGTGAACAATAGTCATTTATATAATAAATAGAATAATATGTTTTTAAAATACACGTTATTAAAAATCTCTAAACGTTGAACAGTAAATAAAATGAAAATTTGGCGAATTGGAAATAAACTAATATTTATTTTATAACGTGGCCGTGGTAACCGTGGCCTAGTTGGTAAGACGCCTGAATTTTCCCCGTAGATTGTGAGTTCAAATCTTGATACATCTAACATCTAAAACAAAAATTTCACTTGATGCACGTGGCTGGCTAGAAACGTATTCCTTGCTGGTTAGAAAATATGGCCACGTGGCAATAGGCCCGCCAGGTTGCACTGTTCACAACGTGGCAATATGCCCGCCAGGTTGCACTGTTCACAACGTGGCAATATGCCCGCCAGGTTGTACTGTTCACAACGTCGCAATATGCCCGCCAGGCTGCACTGTTCACAACGTGACAATATGCCCGCCAGGTTGTACTGTTCACAACGAACATTTTATAATATGATATTGTAATTTATTTTTATCAAATACTGTTTATTCCACTTTTTTGTGACGGTATAACCCTAACGGTTTCAAGGCTTTCACCTCATCTTCAGGGGAGCGCAAAATCTTGTTTGCGCTCCCCTGAAGATGAGGTGAAAGCCTTGAAACCGGTAGGGTTATACCGTCACAAAAAAGTTGAATAAACAATGTTTGATAAAAATAAATAACAGTGTCTTTAAACCCTACAACATTAATGCATTAACTATAAACAACATGTTATATGAGTATAATATTGGGTTGATGCAAAAGTAATGATCGTTTTTTATGATCCCAGGTAAAAAAAATCCCAGGTAAGAAATGATGAATAGTATCTTCTTTTAAATGATTCCATTGTATAAAGGATGCTTTCCCTCTACTTTCTATTCAGTTTTGGCCTGGCCAGAGTACAGTGAAAAGCCCTTGTATTTTTTCAAAATGTCGGTCGATAGAGTGCATTTACGTCATTGTTTACTTTATGAATTCTGTAAAGACAATACCGCGAGTGTGGCAACCAAAAACATTTGCGACGTGTATGGAGCAGATGTCATCAAAGTTCGACAGGTACGAAGATGGTTTACAAAATTCCGATCTGAGGATTTTTCACTATTTGATAAACCACGTACCGGGCGGCCATTGAAGTCTGATGACAACAAGTTAAAAGTCATTATTGACACAAATTCACGTCTAACCACCAGGGAGATCGCGTCGATGATGGGAGTCAACCAAACAACCGTATAGACATTTGAAGCGCATGGGGATGGTTTCGCGGTACAACGTTTGGATACCTCATCAATTGTCGGCTGCCAATTTATTGGATCATGTTTCAACGTGCTTTGCTTTGAGTGCGAGACAAAAACATGAACCTTTTTTGCATCGTTTGGTAACAGGAGATGAGAAATGGGTCGTGTACAACAACGTGACAAGAAAAAGACATTGGGCTATACCTGGACAAGCCCCATTAACAACTTCGAAGGCCGAAATCCATCAAAAAAAGTAATGCTTTGTGTTTGGTGGAATTGTAAGGGCATTGTGTATTTTGAACTCTTGGAACGCAATCAGACAATTACAACAGAACGATATTGTCAGCAATTATCCAAATTGAACATCGCCCTTCAAAAGGATAGACCAGAATTGGTAAACAGAAAAGGGGTAGTGTTTCATCCCGACAACGCGTGACCACATGTGGCTTTGATGACCCAATACAAGCTAAATGAGTTGAATTGGGATGTTATCAAGCATCCACCGTATTGTCCAGATCTTGCTCCTTCCGATTTTCATTTATTACGATCGCTGCAAAATATTTTAAATGATAAAAAATTTGATACAATAGAGCAGGTAAAAACATCCCTTACTACATTTTTCGCATCAAAATCCACGGAACTTTACACTAATGGTATTAATAAGTTGATAGAAAGATGGGAGAAGGTTATAAAAACTGATGGAAATTATAAAATTGATTAAATAAATATTACAAACCTAAAAAAAAATGTTTAATTGTGTATGTAAAAAACGATCATTACTTTTGTATCAACCCAATACAATAGTTTTTCATCACTTTGTATTGAATTTTTTCGTTAAACTACATTTTTTAAATGTTTGTGACTCTACTATATATTGTAAATCTAAAAAAGACAGTTATGACAAAAATTCCATCGTGAGCAGCCACATGTGCTTATTTTGAAATGCTCCGGTCAGTAAACACGTTGTTTAACCTACCATTCATTCTATTGCCTGCCGCTTTTTCTCTTTCAATATAACACTTCGCTCAAACATCCTATATAAGTTTTGCCATTTGCAACTATTTGTTCTTTCTTTTTTGTTTAAATCAATTTTTTTTTTCTTGAGATCTGATACATGTCTTTCGTATTTAAGTTAACTTTTTATACTTTTATATCTATTGTTCAGCCAAATTATTTTAAACGTACATGTACAATACCCGGCAGCA
Organism: Odontocerum albicorne; assembly: GCA_949825065.1. Lineage (NCBI taxonomy): Eukaryota > Metazoa > Arthropoda > Insecta > Trichoptera > Odontoceridae > Odontocerum > Odontocerum albicorne. The sequence continues at coordinate 4,614,224 of OX463853.1, read as the reverse complement.
AGTAATACACATCGGGCTTAACCCTCCGATCGGTGACAGTGCCGGCGGCGTTATAAAAGTGACAAGGTCTCTAGGGACCTTCAAAAAATTGTATCGTATTATCAGCATGCAGGTGTGTCTTGATGGTTTTGTATGTTAGCTTATGGTTGTATAAAGTGCCTAAATGTATATAGAAGGATAAAATATAAGTATAAAGGCAAAAAAAATAAGTCTTTTTGGTAATTGAGGTTTTACTTGACAGGTAAACATTAAAAGTTGTAATTAATGTATTGTTGTGCTGCTTATTCATGGTCAGCTAATGCAAGAACGCAGGTATTGCACCGATACAATAATGCTGAATACTCAGCACAGACCACTTTATTGCAGATATAGCAATATGATCTGGTTTTGCGCTGGTGTCCGTTCTAGTGAGTAGTCGCTCCGGCCGTGAATTCACGTTATCAAACCGAATGAATTTTGTTATTGACACAAAGCGATCATATGACATAGCGACTTTGTATATTGGAGCATGTGTTGGGCCCCACAGTTCCTTAGCAGGCTCGCTATTCGACTTACACAGCCCAGCATACAAAACGATAACCAAAAACGCTACGAACTCTTTCAGAGTCAATGATTTCCATTCTTTCGGCTTGGTAGGATTTGCTGCATTCCACGAAGCTGTTACTTGAACGGCTTTGCGATTCGTTTCGCGTATGATGATGTGCGCAATATCTTCGGTGATCAGTGAGCGGAATATTGTGAATGGATCATGGATTTTATTCAATGGCCCTGGTTTGCTTCTGCTGTAGTCGGCGATATTATGAGCACTAATACGGGTATTCGGTGGCGGATCTTTGTACCATTTTTAGAAATGAAATGGGCACCATCAGTCTCAGCCCGAGGAAGAGCAGCAATGGCAGTAGCAGCTTCTTCACGAAACTGCTCTATTTCATCATCGTCGTCTTCATCGAACTCATCGTTAATTTCCACATTCGCTTCGCCTTCGACATCGGACACACCAATATCACCTTCTGGCCGATATATCAGGTCAGCGTCATTATCGCCTTCGGCGTCAAACGAATCAACACCATCATCTTCGCTCGCCTCATCCATATAATTAGCAAATCGTTCATCAACTACACGTTTTTCCTCCTCGGTCATTCGCTGGTAGCGTGTACTATTACGTAGTAACATATCCGCAGCATTCCAACCTGCATCTGCCATTGTTCTATAGAAAAAAACAAAACAAAAAAATGTATACACCAAAAACAACCAATATCAGAAACACAAAAACGTGTGTTTTATGTATAAAACAACAGTATAATAATTACCGAAATGAAATCCAATAAAACTGTACACAAACAAAAAAAATGTCTGACACTGAGCAGCGGCTGCTGCAGTATGTATTCAAATGAACAATAAAACAGCTTAGCAAAGCCAAACACAATTCATTTACGATTTCTTTCAATAATGGTACATGGTCCCTAAGGATCTTGTACCTGATCCCCGCACTAAATGTTTTCAAACCATAATAATATACGAACGAGTGATCTTACCGCTTTGAACCTACTTTTAATCGCTTCAACATGTTTTATTTTTGGAATACATGCATCATCAACTTTCTAAAACATACAAAGAGAAAGTTGTGAGCAAACAAAAATCGAAAAAGTCCCCAGAGACCTTGTCACTAATCCGAGGGTTAAGAATGAGACTGTCGGCTATAATCGGCTAGCTTCGGCTTTGTAGATCGTCGTCTCTGTCATTCATACTAAACCTTAGAACGCTTGACAACAACTGACAAATCGCGACGGAACACGTGTATGAATGACAGAGACGACGCTCTACGAAGCCGAAGTTAGTCGATTATGACCGGGTACTGTACTGAAAATCAATAAAAAAAAAAAAATTTTTTTATTTTTTATATACTCGTATAAAAATGTAAGAATCATGGAAGTATGAAAAATGGTTCTTTTTCAGGATAAACAAATAAAACATAAATTTTGCAGTCATTCGTATGTCCAAAAGTTTACTACTGAAAAATATTTGGAAACAAATATTAGGTCCTTACATATGAAATTGGCGTTTTGCCGTACTGGCAACTTTGATCTCAAATATCTTCTCTTTGGTTAGGAATTTCAAATTCAAATTTATACAGCTATTTACTCAAGTATTTGTGTTTCGAAAATTATAATTCATTTGTTTTTTCCTCAATTGTTTTTTTTCTTTGCGTCACTCAGTTTACAAAATGGAAAACTTGAAATATCGCGTTATTTACGAGTACGAGTTCCACCGTGGCACCAGTGCTGCAGAAACGGCTCGAAGGGTTAATGATGTGTATGGCGACGGTGCCGCAAAAGAAAACACAGTGCGTTTTTGGTTCCAACGTTTTCGTTCTGGAAATTTCGGAGAGATTGGGACGGCCGGAGACCAAAGTTGATAATGAAGAATTGAAGGCTATTGTGGAAGCGGATCCATCGCAAACCACGTCCGAGTTAGCTGCAGGCTGCGGTGTTAGTGATAAAACTGTTTTAATCCACTTGAAGCAAATTGGGAAGGTGAAAAAGCTTGAAAGGTGGGTACCTCACGAATTGAGTGAAGCAAATCAACAAACGCGCGTTGACTGCTGCGTTGCATTACTCAACCGGCACAATAATGAAGGGATTTTGAATCGAATCATTACCTGTGATGAAAAGTGGATCCTGTATGATAATCGGAAGCGCTCATCGCAATGGCTGAACCCTGCCGAACCAGCCAAACCATGCCCCAAGCGAAAATTGACTCCAAAAAAGTTACTTGTGAGCGTTTGGTGGACTAGTGCTGGTGTCGTTCACTACAGCTTTCTTAAATCTGGCCAGACGATTACGGCAGATGTCTATTGTCAGCAACTGCAAACCATGATGGAAAAGCTAGCTGCTAAACAACCGAGGCTGGTTAATCGCTCTAGGCCACTGCTGCTTCATGATAACGCTAGACCACACACTGCACAACAGACGGCTACCAAATTAGTAGAGCTTCAATTGGAATGTCTAAGACATCCACCGTACTCTCTGGACCTTGTCCCAACAGATTACTATTTTTTTCGAAATTTGGATAACTTCTTGCAAGGGAAAAAATTCAACTCCGATGGGGCAGTCCAAACCGACTTCAAAGATTTTATTGATTCCCGTCCGAATAGTTTTTTTAGTAAAGGGATCGATGAACTACCTATGAGATGGTAAAAGTGCATAGATAGCAATGGTACATACTTTGATTAAATAAATATATTATATTAAAAAAAATCAACTTTATGTTCCTCCCAAACAAAACGCCAATTTCATATGTAAGGACCTAATATAAAAAAATGTAGTTTTATTATCTACGGTCGAATTTAAAAACACGTATTAAACCCTAGATGTACATTACCATAAAACAAAAAGCACATGATTCCTGTTACTGGAGTCGAAGTATTAATCAGAAAATCCTTTTAACATTATTTTAAATATAATTACGGAGAAGTCCTGCCTGAAGGGTCTCAAAGGATCCTGGCACGTTGGACCCTAACGAGCTAACTTTCTAACAATTCTCTACAAGACACGTATACAATGTTTTTCTATACATTTCGTTATTAGTTTATGAATAATTTGTTCCAACGTGAGGGTTGAATCAAAAGTTGATTCGTATTTTTACGGTCGGAAATATTTTTAAACTTTAATTTGCTTTGTTCAAGAGTTTAATCTTCTCAAAAATATAAAAAAAATATGAAATCTCTCTAAAGTAGTTGATTTTTTTTTATTTTAATAGAAAACATACATATTTTTAACTAATATTTTAAATAATATTTTATCCATTTTTGTGTCCTAGACATTATTTTTTATTTTTATTTATTTACACATGACATGAAATATACATGATTTGCGAAAAAACAACAGTTAATTTACTTTGGACATGTAACTTTAATGGATCTGGGTTTGTTGCCTTTCGTTTGTCGTGTCCCCAGTAAACTAGGATTTTGCCTGTATCTGTGGATATTTAGCATGAAAAAATAAATTGATACTTCTTTCTGATTTTCCATTACACAAAAACAAAATCCCGTTGCATATACTCATCAAACTGACAAACAGTGACACTCGATTACAACTGGAAACATCATACGAAATCAAACTCCTCACACTTTATCCCTCCAGAAAGAATAAAAATGTTCATCCCATAATATACCGCACACAATCATAAAAATAAAAACAAAAATAAACAGAAATACAATTATAAAACAACAAAATTAAAACAACAAAAAGAAACCCACCCTCATTCTCATTTTTTCAAGTGATGGATAGCTTGTTCGGAGTTTCGGTCCGATGGTAGGACACCTTACTCCTTCATCGGATAAGTTCTGACTGTTAAGATATTTATTGGAAATTTTTGGATCTTTTTGGGAATCGGGAAAGGATAGGTTTGTGGTAATTGTTTTGATTTTATGAATGATTATGAGAAATTATAAACGATTAAATACATATATAAATATGATGATATATACATAATATTAAATACAAATATACATAAATTTGTGTCGTCACACACTGTTTTATATTGAATGGGTGAAAAAAAAAAAAAAAAAAAAAAAAAAAATGAAAAAATGAATTGTGAATAAATTATAAGAATGAATATAGTATATGTAGATAAGTAAATGAGTGGGGAAATGTGTGTGACTTTTATAAATATATTAAGGTGTAGAAAATGTTTATTGAAGGTGAGAAATGCGGTTGCCTATGGGGGTAAACTGTCTGCCGGAGGAATTATCGATGATGGGGTGTTCAAAGTGATAATCGGGGGGTCATTTGGGGGGATGATTAGAGTTAAAGAGGGGGGGGTCGGAGGGATGATTCGCAATATTGATTTCGGACGAGTGTGTCTGTAACTGGTGTTCGCGTTGTAGTTATCTAAGGCTTTTATGACTGGGTTGGGATGACGGGATATAGAGCTGTAGAACCTTTCGGCCAGAGCGCGCATATGTTCGGGGATAGTATGTAGTTTGGTATCTGCGTGGAGTCTTGAATTACGGACGATGTAGGGTGCTTTTAAAATTATGCGGAGGGCTTTGTTTTGAATGATCTGAATGTGATGTAGCGTTGTTTTCTTCGCGTGGCCCCAGACCGGAAGGGCGTATGTCAGTTGCGGTCTGACGATCGCTTTATATAGGTGGAGTTTAGTGCGCGTGCTAAGTTTGCTGTATTTACTGATCAAGGGAAATAATGATTTGAGTGTTCCGTGAGCTTTTGATTTGATATTGAGGGCGTGTTTATGCCACGAGAGTCTACTGTCTAATGTGAGGCCTAGGTATTTTACGTGTTTTGACCATGGGACGCTCTGGCCGAAGAGTTTAAGAGTTCTGATGGGTTTGATGTATCTGCGTGAGAAGCGGACTGCTGTGCTTTTGGTGGGATTTATTTTGATCTTCCATTTGGTGCACCAGTGCTCCAGAATGGGAATGAAGTCTTGCAGTCTGTTGTGGGATACGGACTCATATTTCGATGAAGAGAGAAAGGCTGTGTCGTCAGCGTATTGCGCGGTGATACAATGTGTACGTGAAAATTGGGGCATATCGCTCGTGTATATGTTATACAGGATAGGGGACAACAGTGCACCTTGGGGCACACCTGCCAGAATGGGGCGAGGGGATGAATTTATACCGTCTATTTTGACGGAGAAGGAGCGATTTTCAAGGAATGATGCGATGATTTGCACTAGTCTGAGGGGAATACCTGACTTGTGCAGTTTGAATATGAGTCCGTTGAGCCAGACTGTGTCGAAGGCTTTCGCCACGTCTAGTGAAAGGAGGGTCGTGAGGCCTTTGGAGCTGAAGTATTTGATGATGTGTTCTACAACGCGAAGAAGCTGATGGTTGGTAGAGTGTAATGGCCTAAATCCGTGTTGCGAATCTGGGATGATGTTACGTGAGTAAGTTTCTAACGAGAGACGTTCTAGGATTAATTTTTCGAGCACTTTACCTAGAGTCGGGAGCAGACTGATCGGTCTGTAATTTTCAGGGATAACGTGGCTTTTACCCGGTTTAGGGAACATGATGACGTCGGCGTTTTTGAATGGGGTTGGAAAGAATTTATGTCGAAGGCAGGCATTGTAAATGGCGGTAAGGGCGTAAATGGCTTTTTTCGGAAGTTTTTTCAAGGTGAGATTATTGATTTTATCGGGGCCGGGGGCTTTTTTGTTGATGAGATTTTTTATGATAGATTGAATTTCTAACGGTGAGAAGAAGTCTGTGGTGGGGGGGGTTTGCTCATTTAATATGTCGGCAACTGCGTTGTCGACCATTATTGAGTGAGAGGGGTTAGAGAGGTCTGCATTTGGCGAGAAGATATTAGCTAGAGAGTCAGCAAAGGTCTCTGCGCGGTCGCGAGCAGAGAAAACGGGGCCATTTGGTCCTTGAAGAGAGCTGGGTCGGGAGGGCGTATTTCTAAGGCTACGCGTTAGTTTCCATTTGAGTCCATCATTGTATTCGAGAGACTCGACGAAGTCTGACCATTTGTCATTGCGGAGTTGCTGTAGGAGGTGTTTGATTTTTTTGACTAATCTGTTGTAGTCGGTTTTGTAAGAGGGGACAGCTGTGTTTTGCCACAACTTTCTGGTTTTGTTTTTTTCCATAATCAGTATTTTGATATGTGGAGGAAGGGGAAGTTCGGGTTTATCGGCTGGTCTCTCTTTTGAAGAGGATGTGAGAGCGGATTTGATGGTGGTTGTGAAGTCATTTATAGCGGCGTCTATGGAGTTCGTGTCGGGGAAGGTTGTCGGTATTTTGATGCTGCTGTCGACGTTAATAGCGAAATCGCTCCACGAGGTGGTGTGTCGCGGAAGGGCTGAGGGCGAGAAGGGTGGTAAGCCATCCGTCAATTGAAGTAATACCGGGTAGTGATCGGATTGAAGCTGGTGAACAGTCGTGAGATCTGTTTGATAGAGAATGTCGTTATGGACAATGATGTCGATGACATCAGGGCGATGATTGTCTATTAGTGGATAGAGGGTGGGAGACGTGGGTCCTTCCACGAAGTATCTTTTCCGGGAGGAGATTTCGTCAAGTTTATTACCGTGAGTGTTGGAAGTGCGGCTGTGCCAGAAGGGGTGTTTAGCATTTAGATCTCCCGCCATGATGGTGGGGATATTATCTGCGAGGAATGAGTCCAATTCAGACTCGACAAGTGGGGAGGTAGGTGGAAGATAAGTCGCGCAAAGTTTAAGAGGGCCGTGATTGGCGGTGTTCACCACTACGCATGTGGATTCTATGTTGACGGTGGGAGGGGAGGGGATGTGGCAGTGGTCTATTGTGCTTTTGATGAGAGTTGCGGTGCCGCCTTTTCTGCCGATGAGGCGGTCGTCTCTGTAGCAGTAGTAGTTACGGATGCTGTAACGGTAGCTCGGTTTGAGATGCGTTTCCGTTATCAGCAACACGTCCAGGTTGTGCTCGAGAAGGAAATCCTCGACCTCTTGTTTATGTGTTCTGAGGGAACCGTTTGCATTCCAGAACGCGGCGGATATATGGGATGGTTTATAGGTGCGAGCCATGTTCTTGGATGTAGTTGAGGAGGTTCATGGCTTCGGTGATGGCTGATTTTAAGTTATTCAAAATGAGATCGCGATTTGGGGGGGGAGCGGCGGGCAATATGTAGTAGATGATGATAATAGGGGGCGATGAGTTGCGACGTTCGCGTATGACGCGCTGGAAGTGACTGGTTTCGATGCACTCTGGGGGGCGTTGGGGAATCGCCGTGTGGCGTTGTTTGCCGAGGGGGCGTTCGATAAGGGGGCGTTGGTGGAGGGGCGTTGGTAGATGCCATCCATGAGGGGGCGTAAGGGCTGCGGGGTCTGGAAGTGGTGGTGGGGAGCGATTGAAGGGAGGTTGCTCTTGGGGAAGCGTGGGCAGCCTCTGAAGTTGGCCGTGTGTGGGCCTCCGCAGTTACAGCAGGTGGCGGGAGTGTCCGCGGGCTTCCTGCATTCAGAGGTGTGATGCGTTCTACCGCATTTCACACAATTGGCTGGAGCGTGGCAGTTGCCGGCGGAATGGGCGAACTGTTGGCAGCGATGACACTGGCCCATACCTTTGCGCTTGTTCAGCTCCTCCACTGTGACTCGAATATCGAGTACACCGTGGAGTTCGGTGAAGATGCGTTTTGCGGAAGAGTCCCTTGTCAGTTTGACGATGACCATAGGGAGTTCCACTCTATTCCTGTTCTTCATGCGCCTCATTCTCATGACGTTGTAACGAAAGAGCTCATTACAACTTCATTCAAACAAATGGTTTCAAAACTTGTTTTTAATGTAGAATAAAAATTAAAAACAATCTCAAAATGTATTAATAACGCAAAACATTAATTAAAATCAATACATAAATAATTAATAACGCGAAACATAAATAAAAAAATATGCATCCATGTGGTTAGATCCCTGTCTTTTAACCCCCGGGTTAGCGATTAAGACTAAGATTTTTTATAAAAGTAATCTAGTCTGGTTTTCACTTAAAGTATTTATATTACAGAACTCTGTATGCCCTCTAGGTTGTACTGTTTACTAAAAAAAGGTGATACAATTCAAAATTTTATCACTTTTGAAAACAAGATTGTGATAAAAAAAGTAAAAAATAATCGAATTTAACAACCAAAATTATCATCACAACCATGAGAAAAATGTTCTTGTTTTAAGTTCGTTCTTTACAGTACTACCTGGCGGTTTTTTTTGCCATGTAGCATTCTCTCTCAACCGACTAGAAAGGTGAAAATGAAGCCTCAAAAAAAAAACAGACTCATTTAAATTAAATAAGCTACCAACGGGAACCGAACCTGCCACATCAAGGAACAAATATGGAGTCCTACTAATAGGCCACTCAATGTTCGAATAAAGCTTTCGAAAATAAGAAATTCGTATCCTTGTGTTGAATTTCTTTGAATCGGAGATATTTATTTTCCCCTCCCAACCTATAGCAAAGGTGACCTAAACAACCCAGCTGTTGGTTTTTTTTAGGCGAATCCAGAAATCATTTAATCTCCTCTCATTCCTATAAATAAAAACTTCGGGTATCTACCTAAAACTCTATGGAATTATTGCTTAAGCCTTTTCGGAGCATATTGGGGGTTTTACCTATTATTGATACAGTGCTCAAATATAATCCCATTTTTCCCCTTAGTCCATATGGCTTAATAAAATGGAATTTACAATCATTGTCATAGATTTCACCTTAACAAATTTGAAATGGGAAACTATAAATACATAGATAACTATTTACAGAGTGGTCCATTAATCAAATTGCGATGTTTATTTTCTAGGTGTTATTGTGGATTTTGTGGCTTCAATTTTTACATCAACTGAATTTAACAGGGAAGGTGGCGCAAATAGCTGCTTTAAACTCGTTGCAGAATCATTCAAGATGTTCTTAGCTGCACTTATATCGTTCGATTAAAGTTGCTTGATTATCAACAAAACCTTCTTGTAACCATTATCTATAAGTGTAGATAGTACGCCATTTTCCTCTTCGAAGCGAATCATTTACTGACAAAATAAAAAAATCGTCTCCCAATCGGTGACCTTATCTCACGATTGACTTTGTATTACTCGGCGGGTGAATACGCCTGCCTTTTTTTGAGTAGACGAAGTCACCCTAGTAAGGTGGAAGTGAAAGAGAAATGTCGTGTAATTACGAGTTTCCTTAAACCAACCCCTTTAAATAAGGTGCTCGCCCTTATCAAGATGCTACGCCTCCCAATAGCAGGAGAGACATTAGAAATTGAATGACCCTTAATATATTTTGTTTAAGTACTGGTTCCTAGTTTGAAATTCAGACAGTGTCAGCACAGCCATAAACCTCCGGAACAACCCCCTAGAATGAAATAGTGAGAAAAAAAAATATCGGGTCTCAGAGGGTGAACTTTGCTTGTAGAAGAATTGCCATATGACGACTTTAAATTACCCTGGAAAGATTTTCATAGGCTCAAACAAAACTTGATACAACATATCTAAATTGAAAATATTACATGAAAGACCTTTTTTCTGTATCTGTGGTGAAAAACACTCCTTGTGGCGTTTACTGCAGTACCTGAGTGACCCAGTATCTTTCACTGAAGAGGACTAGATTTGTGAATCACCCAGTGCAGAATTCTGAGCGGAATCAGTCCACTGCTTCTAGCACGGAAAAAAGAAAATTGTCGATATTACCGATTAATTTCCATCCGTAAAACTGTGTTGATATGTAAATAATTAACCATTGATTTATGAAATAAAGTTTAACCACATTCCTTTTTTTTCCTGAAAAAAAATCTGATGCGAATTTTTTAATTATATAAAGATGCTTTTTAAATTATTCGAAAAAAATATCTGTTAAATATGAAAACTTATAACTGGAGCGCGACTGATAGGACACCTTCTACAATACACACATATGTCTATAGGCGAAGCTTTTCGAGGCCGGGATTACTAAGGAGAAAGCGATGCTTCTGCCAGCAAATCGGGTCAGGTGGAGAGAATTTATAATCTCCACGTGCTCCACTCTGGGAGTGTAAGCTTAAGGAGTAAAAGTGGTATATAATTTACTTGCTTTGAGATTAAAAATCAGACTGCTCACCTTGACGGATGGAATGGGAATTTGGAATGGGCAGAAGGATAAAAGGAAAATTAAAGCTATGAAGATTCACGCAGAAATAAATAATTTTTATCGATGAATGTAAGAAGGTAGAATAAATATTAAAGAAATTAATGCATAAAACTGATACTACCACTAATGTATAAAATTGATACTACCACTCACGCAAGTACACAACAAGCAAAAGTCCAAAATGTACAGGGCGTATCCCACGCATGAAAGAATTTAAAAAAAATAACATACATTAATATCTGTTAAGACACAATAAAAACAAAAATTAACTTATGTAATTTACACACTGTATACAAAGGAGATATACTAGAATGCAAAAACTGCTGTTTAATAAAGTTAATGCATCATGCTATGAAATGGTTCAAAAATAGCATTGAAAATAGATTTAGAAGCAAGCTGGAGGGGAAAATGTCAGAGTGCCAATTTGGGTTTATAACTGGGAAAAGCACAATCGATGCAATGTATATTTTAATAAATGCCCAAAAAAGTACACAAACGCTACAAAACCTCTACACATGATTTTTATTAAGATGTAAAAGATGTCCAACGGAGTCCTTAGGGAACTAATATGGAGGTCACTTCGCAATTCAAATACCCTAAAGATATGTGCCCGTCTTAACAAATAAATGCACAATGATGGTAGAACAATCATTAAGACGATATGTGGAAACAGTACCCCAATCACGTCTATAGTTGGACTCCACCAAAGATCTGCCTTGAACCCACTCATTTTCCATATAGTCATGGAATGCCTCACTAGAAACCTCCTGAAAAAAACCCACAAGAACATGTTGTTTGCTGACGATATTGTACTACAAGTATGTGTTGGAACAATTGGGATACTCCAAGAACAACTGGAAAAATTAAGACAAATATTGGAAAAAATTGGATTAAAATAGGTAAACCAAAAACTGAACATATGTTAAACCCACCAAATGTATTTAAATAACTTGGATCGATCATTTTAATAGATGGACAGGTACTCCAGTATGTAAAAAATAGAATATTAATTGGCTGAAATAAATTATGAGAAAAAACGGAGGTTATATGCGACAGAAAGCTGCCAATAAAGCTTTGGAGCAAGATCTACAACAGAGTGATCAGGCCCTCTGTACTACATGAAGTCGAGTGTTGGCCTCTTAAGTAAAACATAATAATTGTTTCATGTTGTGAAGATGCGCATGCTACGGTGGTCACTGGGAGACACTAGATTAGATAATATTCAAAATGAACGAATTCGTAGAGCAATTAAAGTAGCGCTAATAGTATATTAAGCCCGTAAAGCATGGTTATGCTGGTATGGACACGTAAAACGGCGGAATAAAGGGTCTACGCTAAAGACAGCCACAAATCGAGAACCTGTATCAGAAAGTGGAGGAGGATAAAATAAGATTTGGACTGTCTTCGACTAATTTGTAAGATCGAGAGAGATTGAGAAAAAAGTTCCAAGCAACCGAACCCAAATAGATGGGACCCCAAAAGTAAGAGTAAAGAAGAAGAAAATAATAATCATTAGGTATCATCTAGGATAATTTGGCATTTCGATGATTTTTTGTGATCTGTAAGTACCGAAACACACTGTCATGGAATATTTCATTCATTGAATCCAATAGAGAGAGATATGATAACAAGATTTTGCCGTTGCTAGTCACGTAGAGTGGTATAGTCTGACTGAAAATGTTTGAGATATGGGTGGCGTGTGCAGTTTTAGGGAGTAAAATGAATAATTATATGCGAACACTTTACATATACACTAAATTCCACCTAAAGCTGAATGTTTTAATATTATATATTGGAAGAACTACAAAGTGCAAGGAAACAAAATTATTTCAAACACTGTTTATTCCACTTTTTTGTGACGGTATAACCCTACCGGTTTCAAGGCTTTGCCCTCATCTTCAGGGGAGCAGAAAGTCTTGTTTGTACTCCCCTGAAGATGAGGTGAAAGCCTTGAAACCGGTAGGGTTATATACCGTCACAAAAAAGTGGAATCAACAGTGTTTGATAAAAACAAATTACAATGTCTTTAAACCTCCATAACGTTAATGCCTTAACTATAAACAATATATTATAGAAAGAAAAGTAGAAAGGATTTTTAGATGAGCTAGTTTCCTACATCTGCATATGTTCAGAAAAATATATATGGTAAGGAAATTGCAGAAAATTTACCAAGCAAAGATGAACTACAAAGAAACTCTATTAGATCATTCGATATATGATAGTACGAGTATATTCGATTTTAATCTGTTATGAATTTATTTTTGTTCTATACACCTCATACAAAGTGATAATATATTTCTTGAATTATCTACCAGACCAGACGAATGTGGGTTGGGTTGTCTACGAATATATACGTCCCCTTTTTTTAAATTATCTATCAGACCAGATGAATGTGGGTTGGGTTGTCTACGAATATATACGTCCTATTTTTAAATTATCTATCAGACCAGATAAATGTGGGTTGGGTTGTGTACGAATATATACGTCATATTTTTAAATGGTCTATCAGACCAGATGAAGGTGAGTTGGGTTGTCTACGAATATATACGTCCTATTTTTAAATTATCTATCAGACCAGATGAATGTGGGTTGAACTGTCTACGAATATATACGTCCTATTTTTAAGAACTACATAAAATCCCGAACTTTTAAAGTTGCCAATAAAAAACAAATGCTTAAACCGTATTCCTTAATAATGTTGTTTTTATATATTGAATTTTTTATTTTTCTTGAAATTTTAATAAACCTGTGAATTATACGTAATTCATTTTTTGTAAAAAAAATTATCCAGTAAAGGTCACATGTCGCGCTCGAAGAACAGAATAAGAGAATTCGTTCTTATTTTTATTGTATAAAAACTCAACTGAACTCGAATTGCACACGCGGTTGGACGAAAAATTTTATTCAAAAAAAGGTACACCAGATACGATCCCAAAAGTTGCAAAGGTCCAGTCACACGTAGACACACTCAGTTGAGGGAAAATTAAAACAAAAAAATCTTTGTACTTCTTTGATCATAGATCATAAGCAGCCCTCAAGGGTTTTTTTTACTCCCTAAACCGGCTGTTATTTAACTATCACACTTGTTGACTAACTTCAAACAGTGACTTCTAAATATAACATTTCTGTTTAATGTCCTACTGTGTTTTTTAATAACACCTTTTTTCTTGCCTTTCCCATCTTCTTATCCGTTCATTTTTTTAATATTAACTGTTTTTCAATTGTTTTTAAATATTTTAAGTACTACTTAGGACCAAAAATATCTGGTTTTAGTAATCTTGCTTACGTATCGACAGTTACGTCATTCGCATGATCAGGTGCTGTAACAGTTAAATCGTATGCCTTTACTATCTGAGGTACATATGTCAACTAGAAACCATAGAAGAGTGTGGTTTCGTTATATTCAGAAACGTTGAAAATTGAATGCCGCGCGAATATTAAGTTTCTTTCAAAATAATGTTTGAACTCATACCAGACTAAACCCTTATATTTAATGAATACAGTAGTTTGCAGTTATTCACGGGGGGTAGGTTCCAAGCTCAAACGCGGATGGTGACATCTACGAATAAAAGCATCCCCCTTCTAAATTATCAAGCTTTTTGTATACACCATTTGTGTAACTTTTGCAATTGAGGATGAATAAAAAAAAATTATCACGACTTTTTTTCTGTTTTTTAGAGTACTAAGAAAATTCATTCAATCCGTGTAAAAGATCAAAGATCCACTGTAAAGGGGTAAAGCAAAGAGAAGCATGCTTGGTATTTATTCTTAGTTTATCGTTTATATCGTTTTGAAAAACATACAGGTCTGAATATTTTAAACGTGATATCGGATAACTTACAAAATATTTTTAACGATTGGCCATGGTTGAATATCAGTTTGAATAAACCAGAAATTTATTTTTTAATATTTTATTTCAAATCTCCAAAATATAAGTGTAAACGCACTTTTACCAAACATATTGTAAAATTTCTATTCTAAGATATGCGTTAGAATATATGAAACCAAATTTGGGATGTTATTGTTTTTGGGGAGAGAAAATGTGTTAGAAAAAATCTTGTAAAATACACTCTTTTCCTTGTCTTATTGAAAATTTAACCTACCGGTATTTTTTATTGTAAAAATAAGTGGAAGTTTTTTTTTTCAATAACATTACCATCAGCCATTGATTATACCTCTGTGGGTATCCTCTGTGGCCAAGTTGGAAAGACGTCTCTCTCCTAGCTCAGAGGGAGTTGGGTTAGATTCCCAGTGGTAGTTTTTTTTAAAGGATTTTTTGTCTGGTTTTAGTTCATTTTGCCAAGTGATTTTGTACACAACCTTAATACAATACAGATAATAAAGATTAGGCTGATAAGATAAAATAAGATACTGTAGGCCGAGCGCAACACCAGATGAGAATAGTGATGTCGGGTAAACCACTAAAGAACACCAAGGAGTTTGTCTACCTCGGGAGCAAAATAACATGGGACGGTCGGTCCAAGAGCGAGGTCGACAGCCGTATACATCAGGCTAGACTTGCATTTAATAAAAGGTCGAAAATAATAGAATCAAATAATACAGACCTAAAACTGAGAATACTCCTCATCAAGACCTATGTATGGAGTATCTTGATGTACGGCTGCGAGACATGGTGCCTATCCGAAAGAGATAGACGAAGACTAGAGGCTTTTGAGATGTGGTCCTATAGAATTGGATGGATCGGTCATATAATACGACAAGAGGGCCTCTTACATGCCATAATGGAGGGTATGACCGAGGGGACAAACTCTAGGGGACGCCCATGCCGAGAGTACCTGGAGGACCTGTTGGTGGACGTGCGCTGCTCAACATATACAGATTTAAAAAGAGCCGCACAGGACAGGGGGGAATGGAGGAGAAGAGTTGAAATTGCTGCAAACCAGTCTTAGGACTGTAACCACAGGAGAGAGAGAGAATAAAGATTTAGAAAAAAATAAGAATTAGCTGATCGAATAATGTGTTTTTTGACAATGCGCAGCATACTCTTATGCGAGACTGGAAGTGGAGATAAACTAGTAAGATGCTGCGAAGGATCAATCTAGAAGATTCTTCTTGTAACTATTTAAAATCAATACTTTGAGGTTATAGTTATTTAAGAAGTCAAGTAACCAAAAATTTCAGTTTTAATTATACTTGAGCTCATAATCAATTATAAAAATGAAAGCAAACTGGCAGAAGACAACGAAATATCTGTTAAGGAGTTTGATTTTATCAATATTTACAATCAAAATTAAAAAAAAATCGATTTAAAAATCAGCGATCTTTTTTTGTAATAATGAAGCTATAACTCATTTAAAGTTCAAATAATATTGAAAAAGAAACCCTGCAAAAATGATAAAGGATCCAAATAATATAAAAAATATTTTATATTACAGAAATAAAAAAGTTCGGAAGGTGTCCTCTTTTTGTTAAAATCTTGAAATTCTGTAGATAAAACTCCTTGCTTTTTTAAAATTCAAAGTTTTCTATCACCTTTTTTCACTAATACCCTAAGGCCTCAGTCTCGTATCTCAAACGTCTCGAGCAGATGTTTACACGATATTCGAAAGTTTTTATGTATTTTTTCGCATATATTTTTAGTATTTTGGTACTTTTGGCTCTATTGGAAAATCTTAAATGAATCGCAAGTAGGTATACCAAATTAAAAATGAAACATCTCTGGATATATTTTACAAGGACCAAAAAACTTCTGAATCTCGTGATACTTTTTTAATAGAATATTTCAGTAACGTGTGACATATGACACTGCAATGAGAAAAATGGAAAATATTATAAAATGAAGCGTAGGTAATCTTAAATCTAACGCTCTTCTAGTGGAGAATAGTTTGCGAGTGGATAGGTCATGGAAGTCAAGAGTAAATCCAGTCGGTAACGAACCCAAACCGATAAGGACCAATGTAAGATATTTGATGTTGCAAAGGCAAAAAATACAAAAAATCGGTTGTTGCAAAAGTTGCAATTCAACACTGGTGTTTCTAAAAATTGAAACGCTCATAAGCGTCACATGGGTGAAAAAATATCATTATATTATTGTTTTTAAACCATTGTTTGTAATATTTTTGTATTGTAATAAAATATCCCTTTGTGTGGTCCTCGCATTAGCGCTACATTATGATCGGACGATGACCACTTATCGAGCATTGAACTAGCGAAGGGGGATGGCGTTAGCGGTCAGATCGATGTGCTTGGGATTTTTGGGACGCGGCACCCATTTTGAAAAAAGGTTTTTCATGACCAAATGTTCATGCAAAATAGTGTAAACACTACCAAATGATATTTTCAGGATGTCAGCTATCTCACGTAACTTTACTTAGCGATTTTCCATCACGATTTTGAGTTTTTTTTTTATGTTTTCAGGTGAAACGGGCCTTATTTGGACGACCAGAGCGTTCAGCATCATTTATGTCTGTACGACCGCATTTGAAATCAGCATATCACCAGACAAATGGTTGTTTTTTTCTTTTCAAAAATAATACTTTTCAAGTCATCGCTGAGTTTGAACGGTATATTTGTTCCATTAAAAAGCAATGTTTTATCAACACACAAAAATCGTTTTTTTTTTCACTATAACTCAATGACACAATGTCGGAATGTCATGAAAGTTTTTTACACGTAACTTCTAAAGGTAGGCACTAAATGTAAAGGAAAAATACTTTTTGTTTTTTTTTTATTTAGTCTGAAAAAACGCCCGAAATTCACGCCTCTAGAGTAGAATACCCCTTTAAGTAATGCATTTGTATATGGGTATTGTCTTTAACAAGTGTAGGTGTCATATCACGTGTAGGTGTCATTTGTATATGGGTATAGACTTTAACAAGTGTAGGTGTCATTTGTATATGGGTATAGCCTTTAACAAGTGTAGGTGTCATATCACGTGTAGGTGTCATTTGTATATGGGTATAGCCTTTAACAAGTGTAGGTGTCATATCACGTTATCAAATAAAAATTAATAAATACCTGCATGCTTAACAAACATGCTGACAACTAGATTCTTTATAAGTTACCAAAATATTAAAAACGTGCCTCTATATTGAATGTGAAAAGGTAAAAAGATAAAAATTAAAACATAAAATTTTATTTCACGTTGATATAAATGAAAACATTTATCTATTTCTGTACTTGTTATATTTTAAATCCATTATCGGATGTCACATGATGCTTGTTTCCTGACGCCATACACCATATGGGGGCTGGTTACACATTGTGTGTCGCAATGTCCATGGTGAGGGACACTGACGCTGCGCCGACAGATTGGATGATCTCCCTATCTAATTAGTGGCCTAATTACCTTACACGCTTCATTTAGATGTCTGGTTTGCGTGTCGAATGCCCTGAAAACTGCACTGAAATTTTCAATTTTAAATATATTAGGTGTTAACATAAGTTGTGTCCGTTTAAAAATGAGCACCAAAAGTAAAACAAAATGGTAAAAATTATAAATCATTCGAAAGAAATTTTTCTACTCTACAAGATATTGTGTTTGCTTTTACGTTACATATATTATTTTATTTGATTACAAGTCTTTCAAAATGGAATGTCAAGTATACGAAAGTGAGCATTTTCGACACCTCCTTCTGTTCGCGTTCAATCGAGAGAAAAAAGCTGCCAATTAGTAAGACGCCTATATCAAGAGATAGGCGTCTTACTAATTGGCCACGAAGGTTGCAAGGTTTCTATAACGTATATCTTATTGTATTTATTAGAAGAGATCGACATAAATTTTAATGTATAAACAACGAATGTGTAAAACAATACAATACGATGATTCAACAAATCTAAATAAGAACACTTAATGATGACCTCCTTGGTATAGTTGGTAAGACGTCTGTCGACCAACTCGGGGAGTTGGGTTCGATTGAATACTCAGATTTAAAAAAAGATTTCAACCTGGTTTTCATTCAACTCTTATTTAACACATTTCCGGTTGGTTGGAAGAAACGGCCCAATGTTTATAAAATACTTTTTTTAAATGATTCTACTTATTTATTTCACGACATAAGTAAAGATGCAACAATAATATAGCAGGAGTTTTAAGAGATGCATTTTAATAATCATTAAAAGCTTATTCCATTTCCTCTATCATGCATATAATTACTATTTATTTTACACATGACAAGAAATATACATAATTTGTGAAAAAACAACAGGTAATTTAATTTGGACACATAATTTTAATGGATCTGTGTTTGTTGCCTTTCATTTGTCGTGCCCCAGTAAACTAGGTTTTAGCCTATATCTCACTGAGGACATATAGCATGAAAAAATAAATCGATACTTCTTTCCGATTTTTTATTATATAAAACCCTGTTGCACATTCTTATCAACCTGACAAACAGTGACACTCAATTACACATGTATACATCGCGCGAAATCAAACTCCTCACACTTCATCACTGCAGACAGCCCAAAAACATTCACCCCATAATGTACCGCACATACTCATAAAAATAAAAATACGAAAAATACCCCACTCAAAAGCTCACACAACATTTACCCCATAACGTACCGCACATATTAAAAAAAAATCCACAAGTTATTCCTCTTGCAATTCCAAGTACTCAAACTCCTGTCGCAATAACAACCACCCTCCGATCGACTGTCTTAATTGTTTTCCTCCCTTTGCCTTTATTCCCTATGCTCAGATACCTTAAACTTGCTGGATACCTAACTAGGAATTCCTGCATTTAGTCAACCAGCTTATCACATATATCAATAAAATTTTCTCATCACTAAAAAGAACATAAAATAAACAAAATATACTCGTAGGTGAAATTAACACTTTTTTGGTTCAAGGAACAAAATATTAAAATAAAAACAAAAAGCAAGATAATACGAACAAACAAATAAACTCACCAGATTGTACAATATTGAACAAAGTGAAATGAGAAATTTCAAGTAAATAAAATATACTGTATAGTAATTTCATCGACATCAAAAAATGCCATTTGACTCACGACATTCTCGATCATTGACAAATCTTGATAAGAATTTTTATAAAAAGGTAATTTATTATTTATTCATGACTTAAGGATTAACGATCCTTTTCTACTGACAAAGTGATTGATTGAAAGGACGCTATCAAAATGAAATCAACATTGTTCGATTTTTTGCATGAAAACCTTTTTTCCCCTTAAAGGTGACAGATAAATTCAAGACATCTTTATCAGTTAAGAAGCAAATGTAGATTATCTATTTTCGGTAGCGAGGAAACTTCTATACTTTTTTAAAATTTTAAATTGTTATTTAAACGAAAGCAACAAAAATATATAAGAAAAATTGCAAACTCTTTTACCCATATAAAGAATGTTTTTTTTTACTCGTAATCATAATAATCAAATCCTGCTGTGTGCAGCGAAACTGTAATGCATGATTCGCTTAAGCGCTACGATAGCTGTAAGTCGTTATTTGTTTAACAATAATTGGTTTAAGACCCGAGTTGGAGCGCCCTTCAGGATAGGCTGCTCTCTAAATGGCACTATTTAAAATTGTTATTTAAATTATATTAAAAACTGATAAATTCAATGTAATGAATACGAAGTGAGAACCTCTCGGTGGTTGCCACATAGGCATGTGAGTGAATGACTAATGATAATGTTGAGCACATGATGAGAAGTTGTTGAATATGTTTTTGATGTGGTTGTTAAAAATATGATACGGTTGGAATTGAATGTGTAATAACTTAAAATATGAGGTGTATGTATGAATATGAACGCAGAGTTATATTGATTACGTTGTTGGGTATGATTTTTATGGGGTTGTTAAAAATTTGACACGATTTATTGAACATGTAATAACTTAAAATTTAAAGTGTTTGTATTAATATGAATGTAAGGTAATATTGAGTACGTTGTTGGGTATGATTTTTATGGGGTTGTTAAAAATATGACACGATTTATTGAATATGTAATAACTTAAAATTTAAAGTGTTTGTATTAATATGAATGCAGAGTAACGAAGGGTATGATTTTTATGTGGTTGTTAAAAATATGACACCATTTATTGAATATGTAATAACTGAAAATTTAAAGTGTTTGTATTAATATGAATGCAGAGTAACGTAGAGTACGTTGTTGGGTATGATTTTTATGGGGTTGTTAAAAATATGACACCATTTATTGAATATGTAATAACTGAAAATTTATTTAATTTAATATTAATATGAATGCAGAGTAACGTAGAGTACGTTGTTGGGTATGATTTTTATGGGGTTGTTAAAAATATGACACGATTTATGGAACATGTAATAACTTAAAATTTAAAGTGTTTTTATTAATATGAATGCAGGGTAATATTGAGTACGTTGTTGGGTATGATTTTTATGGGGTTGTTAAAGATATGACACGATTTATTGAATATGTAATAACTTAAAATTTAAAGTGTTTGTATTAATATGAATGCAGAGTTACGTAGAGTACGTTGTTGGGTATGATTTTTATGGGGTTGTTAAAAATATGACACCATTTATTGAATATGTAATAACTGAAAATTTAAAGTGTTTGTATTAATATGAATGCAGAGTTACGTAGAGTACGTTGTTGGGTATGATTTTTATGGGGTTGTTAAAAATATGACACCATTTATTGAATATGTAATAATTGAAAATTTATTTAATTTAATATTAATATGAATGCAGAGTAACGTAGAGTACGTTGTTGGGTATGATTTTTATGGGGTTGTCAAAAATATGACACCATTTATTGCATATGTAATAACTGAAAATTTATTTAATTTAATATTAATATGAATGCAGAGTAACGTAGAGTACGTTGTTGGGTATGATTTATATGGGGTTGTTAAAAATATGACACGATTTATGGAACATGTAATAACTTAAAATTTAAAGTGTTTTTATTAATATGAATGCAGGGTAATATTGAGTACGTTGTTGGGTATGATTTTTATGGGGTTGTTAAAGATATGACACGATTTATTGAATATGTAATAACTTAAAATTTAAAGTGTTTGTATTAATATGAATGCAGAGTTACGTAGAGTACGTTGTTGGGTATGATTTTTATGGGGTTGTTAAAAATATGACACCATTTATTGAATATGTAATAACTGAAAATTTAAAGTGTTTGTATTAATATGAATGCAGAGTTACGTAGAGTACGTTGTTGGGTATGATTTTTATGGGGTTGTTAAAAATATGACACCATTTATTGAATATGTAATAATTGAAAATTTATTTAATTTAATATTAATATGAATGCAGAGTAACGTAGAGTACGTTGTTGGGTATGATTTTTATGGGGTTGTTAAAAATATGGCACGATTTATGGAACATGTAATAACTTAAAATTTAAAGTGTTTTTATTAATATGAATGCAGGGTAATATTGAGTACGTTGTTGGGTATGATTTTTATGGGGTTGTTAAAGATATGACACGATTTATTGAATATGTAATAACTTAAAATTTAAAGTGTTTGTATTAATATGAATGCAGAGTTACGTAGAGTACGTTGTTGGGTATGATTTTTATGGGGTTGTTAAAAATATGACACCATTTATTGAATATGTAATAATTGAAAATTTATTTAATTTAATATTAATATGAATGCAGAGTAACGTAGAGTACGTTGTTGGGTATGATTTTTATAGGGTTGTTAAAAATATCACACCATTTATTGAATATGTTATAACTGAAAATTTAAAGTGTTTGTATTAATATGAATGCAGAGTTACGTAGAGTACGTTGTTGGGTATGATTTTTATGGGGTTGTTAAAAATATGACACCATTTATTGAATATGTAATAACTGAAAATTTAAAGTGTTTGTATTAATATGAATGCAGAGTTACGTAGAGTACGTTGTTGGGTATGATTTTTATGGGGTTGTTAAAAATATGACACCATTTATTGAATATGTAATAATTGAAAATTTATTTAATTTAATATTAATATGAATGCAGAGTAACGTAGAGTACGTTGTTGGGTATGATTTTTATGGGGTTGTTAAAAATATCACACCATTTATTGAATATGTTATAACTGAAAATTTAAAGTGTTTGTATTAATATGAATGCAGAGTTACGTAGAGTATGTTGTTGGGTGTGATTTTATGAGGTTGTTTAAAAACGTGATGTGGTTAGAATTGAATATTTAATAACTTAAAATTAAAGTTCATGTAAGAATAAGAATGCCAAGTAATATTGAGTACGTTATTGGATATGGTTTTAATAGGGTTGTTGAGATTCTGATGCAGTTGGAAACGATAATGGGAGATAGCGTGAGACTTTAAGTATAAGTTAGGACGTGAATGAAGGAGTATGAATGTTTTATCTGGGGTTTTTAGTATCCAGAGATTAATGAATAAGATTACTTCGTGATAGAATTTGGCCCAGTGAAGTAATTCCCTATATTCACAAATTGACATTTTTTACAGCGTGGTTTCCCTTGTACTGCATTGTTCACTTTTATATTGAAACTCTTTATTTTTTTTTAGTCTTATATTACCGATATGCATTACATAAATCAATTCAAAACATTCGATGTATAATACCCTTGAGAGAAAAAAGTTATTTAGAGATTTTTAAACTTTTTTTTCCAATATAATATGTTTGATCTTTTAGGAAAATGCATTATTAACCTGCGCAGTTTTAATCTAAATTTAAGTGTTCCTAAAATATACGTTCACCCTAGGTTGATTGGTAAAAGCAATCGGTGAAAACGATCCAAACAAGCTAACCAACTGTGACCCATAGTTTACATTTTTAATGCACTCGTTTTGGCCTATAGGCGTAATGAAGAGTCAGCATAATGGGGGAGGTTTTGATTAATTTTAAAGTCACCTTTCACTGAAATATTTTATTAAAAGCAAAAGATTTTTCCGTTTTGAAGGAAGACCAGAGATAGTGGTGTGGAAGTGAGAATCGAAGTCTGGAAATGCCTAAATTCATTTCTCTACAAAAACTATCGTACTGTGCTTGATGTCTAACTTTTTGGTAAGCGTAGTATAACTTGAAAAGTAGACAAGGTGATCTGCTTCACGCCACTGGGATATCCATTATCCTTAACTTGAAACTTCTAGTTTATCATTGTACGCGATAGCAACACTACCAGACGTATATAGACAACAACACTCGTACTTTTCTAGTACTAACGAATTGTATTATCAAACGAAATTTTTCGATAGACTGGGATATATTTTTATGTTACCAACAGGAAACAAACACAAAACCATTATGTTAACAACAAACCATTAGTGTATGTAAGAAGCCTTTTACATCTTAAATAAAAATAGGATTGTGATTGCTTAGAAAAATAACAATCCAAAAATTGCTCAATGATAAAGATCATACATACAAGTACAATATTTTAGACTTTCAATGTATTATAACTACTATGCGTATCCAGAAAGTAAGTGTACTGAGGCTCTCACGACCGGATGGATTTTATTTTCGACATGTTGGCTACACTTCCGTGTAGCCTGACCCTTCCCCTCCGCAACGAGACCGGTTCGAGGTCAGTACGTTGAGAAGTGTCGACGCGACAACACGTTTCGTGAAAAATGTCAATCCAATCTCCCGCCAAGTGCGAAATACGCGGCGTCATCCGTTATCTCGTTTGGAAGGGAAAACCTCCGGTTGAGGTTTATAATGAGGTGAAAACTGCATATGGTGATAAAACTATGAATCGTACGAGTGTGTACAAGTGGTGTCGCGAGTTTAAAAACGGTCACGTCACACCTCTTCACCCTCCGTCAAAAAGTTCAAAACCACAATTTCAGCCAAGAAAATCATGGCATCCGTGTTTTGGGACTGTCAAGGCATAATTTTAATTGAATATATGCCTCAAGGGGAGACCATCAACTTTGCAAGATACTGTGAGACCCTAAAAAAATTGCGGAGGGCGATTCAGAACAAGAGGAGAGGCATGCTGACAAAGGGAGTCTGCCTGCTGCACGACAATGCCAGACCACACACGGCCAACGCCACGAAGGAACTGCTCGCCTCGTTTAAATGGGATGTCCTGAACCATCCCGCGCATTCCCCTGACCTAGCACCTTCAGATTACTATCTCTTTACCTTCCTGAAGCTGTACATGGGTAGAAAAAGGTTTTCAACCGACGAGGAGGTAAAGGAGGAGGTGGAGAAGTGGACGGAGGGGTTGGCGGGAAACTACTTCGAGGAAAGCATCAAAAAGTTGATACCCCGCTTCACCACCTGCATTGAGAGGAATGGCGACAATGTCGAAAAATAGCTTACATATGTACTACGGTAACCATGTAATTTTTTTGTTTAAATAAAAAAAATTGTAACCTACAAAAATTCAGTACACTTACTTTCTGGATATGCCTCGTATATTAATTGTTAAGGCTGTTTAACATTTTTTAAATATTCAAACGCCATCCATAGCTTTGTGATGAAAGGTTTTTCTCTAACTGAGGAGGCATGGTTTCATTTTTCAGTGCTGACTAAAAATAGTATATTTTTATATAAAAACGTTTGTTTTTATTTTAAAGATTTTATACATATAACCAATATTCTAGAAAAAAGCTATTTCAAAGCTAGATACATATACACATACCATCCCGCCATTTCCCTGTCAAAGTAAGCCGAGAGTGTCAATTACCAGATTTCCCTATCGCATCCCACATCTTTGCCTTTTCCACATCCATACCCCTTCTCATACAGCTCCTACAAATTATCTGACTTTTAACGAATATTTCATTCTACATAGTACTCACCTGATATAGCTACGTTTTCCTTTAAATATTTCTATCAAACCTTCCACTTACATATGCACTTATTTTTTTTTTTTCTTCATTCATTCCTTTTACATGCTCAAGCCATATCAGAAATGTCTTATTCCTCTTAATTAACACATCAGCTTTAAGTTTACATTTACCCCTTATCACTTCATTCCGTATTATGTTATACACTGTCACGACATGTATATTTCTCAGGGCACACATTTGTACAACATGTATTCGGCTCCTTTCAGTTTTTTTTCGTGTCCACGTTTCACTCACAAGTTGGTACTCAATTACTGTTATCACATTAGTAGTTTTTGATACTCTCCGGTTCTAGCAAACATGTTTTAGTTAACTGATGACTTTGTTTCCTAGCGTTACGCGCCGTTCTACATTCCTGTTAAATCTTCCATCATCTCAGAAAATATATTGTTAATATTTAAGGCATTAACGTTGTGGAGGTTTAAAGACATTGTGATTTGTTTTATCAAACACTGTTTATTCCACTTTTTGTGGAATTTCTACAAAAAAGTGGAATAAACAGTGTTTGATAAAATAAATTACAATCTCAGAAAATACTACCCAAATATCAAAATATCTCAACTTCCTCCAATTTTTTATTGTTTCCCCCCATATATCACATTTAATTTTCATTTCACACTAGATTCACAACTAGATAGACACGTTTACAAAATAAGGTCAAAGTTTTATCGAAATATTTAGGGAATGTATTATACGAGTATGTGTATATTGAAAATATCTCGAGGATATTTTTTGATAATTAATCAAGTTGCGAAAGTGTTCACGATCCGTTCTCTTAATTAATGTTAAAATTGAAGCACTATTAAAAGGGTGAGAATGCGTCGGTGTGTAGTGCGTAAAATAAAATAAGGTATTAATAAATAATAAACAAGGAAAGTTGACTACTGCTCACTCCTCTCTGCTTGCTCCAGTCTGTGAGCGCTGACTCGGCTAAAAATGTCGAGTGCTTTATGCTGACAAATTTTAATTAAGCCCTGTGAAAGGCAGGTAGATTCCTCTTGAAAACGGTGATCGAGGCAAAAACTTGTTTCACCATACCATAGCTCATTATACCCTGTTGCTTTGAAATTATAAAAAAATCGTATAATTTTGGGGAACAGACAAAGATTTATTCACATTAAATCTAACTAAAGGCTTTTCTATAAAACTTAAAACAATTTTTTTTTACTAAATATATAATAGATTCTTTTCATGGAAAGTTTATATTCATAATTTATTCATACATTCCAGAATTGACAAATTCAACATAATGAACCACTCCAATTTATTGTATGGTATTTTTTTCAATTTTCGTTGTATGCTGTACAAACTGGAGGATTATTTGCCTTGTTAGAGTATCTTCCAAGTTGTCATAAATATTTTAAACAAACCTTTTGGGAAAACCAGATATCAGGTTTTTGCTGTTGCTGGTTCTGTGTCGTAGAATTGCTTGCCTCTAAGTATTAGAGATATAGGTGGTATTTGCAGCTTTCAGAAGCCCTTCAAGATAACCGGTTTTAGAAGAGTTTATCAACATTTATGAATAAGCAGATCTTGCTATAAAAATTATTATAAATAACTTTTTTCACTTATTTCAGTAATTTGTACTCGTACATTTTTTAGAAATCATTTAAAAAAAAGCTAGTGTTCATACACAATATATTTCTCAAACTATAACATTGTTAATCACAGCTGCTACTAGTAATTTGGCTTGGGGTAAGGTTTCAGTTACGACCTTAATTGATGCCTTCAGGTCTTTCCTGTTGCGTGGCTTGGTTTTATATACCTCCTGTTTACAATAACCCATTAAATATAAACCCAGAACTGTGAGACCTTGAAAGTCAACAATGTGTGTTATTTGTTGAGATTACTTTTTTCGGCAAATTTTTAACACAAATCATCCATTGTGGGAATTGTAATGGGGCAAGTAGCCCCATTTTTTTTAAACCAAACATTTTTTAATGCAATTCTACGTCAGCCTAATTCCAGGACAGAAAATTGTTATTTTATCTCTAAATAGCACAATTTACTCTTACAGTTGTACCATTGCGTTAAAAAAATAAAGACTGATAATGTAATTGGCTTAAATCGCACGCCATACAGTGACTCGGCTTGAATGTAATTTTTGTTGCTGCCATTTTCGGGGATTTTTCATGGCCCAAAATTACCAATTTTCGTAGTGAATATCGCCTTTAAGGTCAACACGGCCATCGTTTCACATAAATAAGTGAATAACAACGTTTGGATCTTCCTTCGCAAATTGTATTTTTTGGCAAAAGGTGCCAGTAAAATTTTGTAAGGATATAAACTCCAATCACTGTGCAATATACTGGACACATTCCGTTATGTTATGCCAATGTCCAATGTTAATTGCTTGATTGAAATAAAATTGGCTCTAGTGATTTGAGTGGCATGTGTAACTTCAGGAAGCATTCAAAATCATCCTTTTTTTAGACACTTTGTGTAAGATTTCAATGATAAATCAATAAAGTATATTTTTCAGTTATCAATTATTGAATTGGCATTAATTCTAATTCCTTTTTATCACTGATTTTACTGAAGGCTGCAAACACGGCAGTTGATTTATTGCATCAATGAATTAAATGGTTTTTGCATTTTTTTCTCATTTCAAGTGAAGTTGTAAAAAAAATACTTTATTTTATTCTAACTGTTTGTTTATTCAAAAAATCAACATCCCCTTTTCATATTCCCTTATTGCTGTTGAGTTGTAATAGAAAAAAAACTCGAACAGGTATATTTGTTATCATTTATTGCAAATATGTCAGTATTTCTACTCTCCACGGTTCCGTTATGCCAATAAAACAATAAACTACACTTTCACATAATTTAAAAAAGAGCTCATCAACAAATCTAAATGAAATAACAAGCTACACGTTTGCGGGATAGTTACTCGAATAAAAGTAATCTTCTCGAGACTATTTTCAGCACGCTAAATGTGAGTTGTAAAGGGTTTGCGTAATACCCATAATGATGTCCATACCTTTACATCAGCGCCATCGATAAGTTGGACGAATCATCTGTGACTCGGTTATTAAAGGTACATGGTGTTGAAATTTGAACCAAGAGAGAATAGCCTAATTAACGAGTTGCACAAGCTAAGAGCTGTTAAAATATAAAGAGTTATTAATGATCCATGTTGTTAACTTCAAGAGGTATGGTCCATAAATATATCTTTACCATCAAGCTGTATCCCTTGCGAAGAATGCCGAAATAGCAGATCTCCATTCCCTTCTATCTAATAATACATCTTGTCTTTCAAATCTGATTTGACTAAGCAATATTTTTCACGCACACCTTGCACATATGACTTGTATACTGGCTTAATCAAACTTTCTTCGTTCATTCTTTCTATATTTCCAAACCATTTTCTATTTATTTGTTCCGATAAATAGACGAAATTTAAATAGTTTAAATACAAAATGCAGTTTAAAAATCACAAATCGTAAAAAAAAAATCCCTGTACTTCCTCCAATATTATTTATTACATGGTTTTACTGTATATGTATTGAATTTAAATAAACATATAACCAAAACAAAAAAACTATTACTTTGTTATTATATAATAACTACTGCTTTTTTTGTATTTACATCGTGGTAAATAAGATTTATTCAAACGAAGTAAAAAAACCAACAGGAATCAAACGACGTCAGTATTAAAACGTCGTTCAATTTCTAACGGACTTCTCCCCTATTTTGAAAGACATTTGACTGCGTGGTAAACAATGTTTAATATTTCAGAAAATAACGAAACAATACGTCTTCTATAGGCTCTTGTTGGCATATTTTTGACAGCAGAGGTATCAAATTTTAACTTAAACATAGTCTGATCATACGGTGGACGATATCTGTCCATAGACGTTTTCACTTCTTTAGACTGGAATCTTTTGGACATCAGTGATTTAGTCAACTATGATTCTGATATTTATTTATTTAACACTTTTATTGCAAATACAATCTGGCGGACTTATTGCCAGGTGGCAAAGTCTTCCAGCCAACCAGACAAAAGTAAACGAAGCAAGTTACGTGGTCGCATTAATCATTCAAATGACTATCCATCCATACGAAATTCATAAACATATACGTGAGCACATGCCCACGAACTCCACAAAGACGGGCAATCACCCAAACATTATTTTTCATATAAAGTGAGATATCATCAATCAAAAGAAAATGAAGCGATCGTACAGAGGAAAGGAAAATAAAAATCGGGAATGAAACACGTTATTTTACTGACTAGAAATTAAATATTTTATTGACTAGAGTTTTTTCAGTCGCTTCTTAAAGCATGCCAAGGACGGAGTGAGTCTTATATTGGTTTGTAACTGATTCCAGAGTTTCACTGCATGGACAGTAAAGGGCATAGTTTCCCAAATCATCATTCATGACTTTTAGAAATAATTAAAAATGTTTATTTTGTGGACTCATTAAAGTTATTGTATATTATTTTGCAATTTGTTTAATCAAACACTCTTAATTCTACTTGATGTAAGGGTATAGATCTGACAGTTTCAAGGTTTCCAATTCATCATCAGATGAACACAAACAAGACTTATTTGTTTGTGTTCCCTGATGAAGAGGTGAGAGCCTTGAAACCGGTAGGGTTATACCGTTACATAAAGTGGAATAAACAGTGTTTGATTAAACAAATTACAATGTATTTAACCCTTCCTTCCCTGTGATGTGTTACTAGTAAACATTGCTTCTAAAAACTTTAATATCTCCATAAATATAATATATACTGGGTTCAGATTGTAGACATTCCTCCGTAATACGAATACATTTACGCATTGAATGAAAAAAAAAATATTTATTATATTAATAATTAGCACTTATCGGCCACAACAGAGATATTTTGTGAAAACCGGGAACAAGTTCACCAATGCAATCAAGTGTGTGACGTAGGTATATTCATTCTAAAAAATCACTATGGGTGACGAAACGATGCTTTTCACGTATCAATCTCCCTCTACTTCGGTATATGGGAACGCAAGAATAGAATCTCAGTTCACTCGCTTCTCTCGCTTTAGTTGCTCGCGGACATCCATTTGAGGTGGTCTCTTCACCCGTTTTGTGAACGTCGGTCGATGTTTTTTCATGTTTTCAGCAATTAAATTTAAATTTTTATCACTTTTTAATTTCAAATTTAATTACCTTAAGCGATTGGCTATGAATGTTCTTATTTTTACGATTTTAAATTATTCATTTTTACATGTGTATTAAATACACAGCACCGGAACGCGAGGGTTTTTATAGCACAGGAAGGGAAAGGTTAAACTTACACAATGTTAGTGCCTTAACTATAAATAATATATTATTGTATTATATTTTAAGTATCCAACGAAATGAGTCTATGCGCCTTTTGAGGTGAAACACAGTACATCACAGTTGTTTTAATGAAGACACGGCGCGTGTTATTTCGTAAGCAACATTATACGGGGTGTCGCGTTACACGGCTTTCCTCATCTCTCGCCCTCGTCATAAAATACAATGAGTTGCATTTTTGTATCAATTTTAAATCTGAACGATGAAATGACGTCAATTAGAGCGTTTCAATAGAAAGGTGTATCAATATTGCATGACGTAAGTAATGGATATTATACGATAAAATTAATGATGAGTAAGTAACACGACGCTTTATCTTATATACCAGAAATAAATCGAAAAATAGGATAGTCGTGACCTAGTTCCACTATTTCCACACGGAATATTTGGAGTTGGTTCCAGGTTGTACCAAAATAAAAAAAACCGATGCGTGAGACTCTCGCGCCGTAGAAGTGAAACTTCTTAGCTCCTAGGAAATGTTGATTTTGTACATTGCTTTTTTTCCATTTGCTAACGATTTTTTTTAGGATTAGGAAATGGTTATGTGGAATTTAATTCAAGAAAACCTTTCTTAATTAAATAAAAAATGGTTATGTGGAATTGAATTCAAGAAAATCTCTCTGAAATAAATTTAAAAAAAATATTTTTGATAATAAATAATAAAAAATATTTAAAAATATTATAATACACTTCATGATATTAAATTTATATTTTTTAATTTTAAATATATTGAATTTTTTGTCTTTATTAATTATTTTTAAATAATCATTTAATATTTATATTTTATTATATTATTTATAATATCATTATATTATATTATTAATTAATTATATTATACTTAATTATAATATAATAATAATGTAATTATTAATATTATAATAACATATACGATTACATATTATTATAATTATATATTAAATATAAATGATGTATTAAATAAAATAATTTAATGTAAAATAAAATTAATAATCATTAAATATATTTAAATAACAATAATATAAAACAATTTTTTTATTCTTAATATTATAATTAATAATAATAATAATTAAATAATACACTAAATACTATTAATTATTACCAATAATAAATAATTATTAATGTTAAAATAATAATTTATAAATAAATAAAATATTTGATAATAATATAATACACTGTTTCACTTTTCGTGACGTTCAGGCCAATTTGCCCTACCGCGACTATTTTTTAAATAAAAAAAATTCCCAGTATGCAAAAAAGTTTGGCAATTAACAATATTCACACATGCCGAGTAGGTACGTGTGCGATATAGTTACAAAAACGTGTAATAATGAATCTTTAGTTCTGTGAATACTCCGACGGTTCCAAACTCAAAAGCTCGATATGTGAGACAAAACACAAAAATTTATCCTGATCACGCTCTTTAATATGTTTGAATCACAAATTCAAAAATATTGAAAAGCGTTGCTGGGATATGTTGAATGGAACCTTATTGAATGAGTAACACTATGTGTTATATAGTATATTTTTGTATTACAATCCCGTTGTATACAGCGTAACCTGGGGTGTCGAATTGTTATGTAATAAAACGGAAAACTATATAAACCAAATCAGTTAATATAATTAAAAAAATCATTAAGTGGATAAGCCTTGCATAAGAAAATCAGTCTGTTCACTTCCTGCTCGGGGAGGTTTTCATCATCAATATCTTTGCAGAATTATGTTGATGTTGATTCGTGGGCAGGTTTAATGGAGACCAGTCTGGCCTAAGCACTCCTTTTAAACCAAATCCCTGGTAAAAAACTGGGATAATCCGCATGCTGTAAGTCTCGAGTTTGAAGATATAAAAACGTGAAATGGGAAGAAATGTAATTAGTGGGAAAACAAAGTAATTTATTATGAAATAAATGCTTATTAGAAGGTGTTTTCCTTAAATGCGGGGAGACAGAGCTGATTTTTATCCCGAGACGTTGCGACAAACCCAAAATAGACCCGAAGACCTACAGGCCAATAACCGTCCTCCCACTTTTGGGCAAGATGTTGCAAAATCATCATTTCTAATATTCTCTTGGAGTGATCTGATGGTCGCATTTGTTACCAGGTCTGTCCATTGCGTTGGTGATCTACCCCATGATCGAAATCCTAACATTTTCCGATGGATCAGCAGTCTTATCTTCCCATTTGTTTATATTATCAAAGTACTTGAGTTTCTCAATACATACGAGTACAAAAAAATCAAAAACCAAATACTTTTTGTAATATTGTAAATAAAAAACTCAATTCACTCGTATTTTTTATAAAAATCTCTTGTTATCTAAAAAAAAACGTAATATTTTTCTTTCAGAATATTTGCATTCGGAATATTTGCAAGGTTCTCGGTTTCACTAAATCTGAAGGCTGTTTGGATGGTATAGATAATATTCAGACAGACTGAGGAACAAACTTCAGGTCTGAATAATTCAGCAGGAAGACCAGGTGGTCTGAATTGCGGCTGAAACACATAGAGCATAGATCTTGATAACCTCTGACAATTCGAAAAGTAATTTTTCATGAGATGGAACTACACAAGCTACAAAAGAAAAGTTTTTGTAAAACTTTTTGACAAGCCTCTTGGTATTTAATTATGATTAAAATAATTATAATTTTCAATGGTGCACCGCACTATCTTCAATTGAGAAATGCAATACGATATAATTGTATTTATTTGGTTTTACATAACTTTTTATTGGCATCGTTGTAGCTGTTTTTATTTATTTTAATTTTATCAAAGGTATCGGCTTTATCTTTGTGAAATTCCTTATTAGACTATTGAACAATAAATTATTTTTTTGTTGTTTATGTTGTTTGTAGTTAAGGCATTAACGTTGTGGAGGTTTAAAGACATTGTAATTTATTTTTATCAAACACTGTTTAATCCACTTTTTTGTAACGGTATAACCCTACCGGTTTCAAGGCTTTCACCTCATCTTCAGGGAGCACAAACAAGACTAATTTCTGTTTCAACTGGTACCGATATACACGCTTCAAAGGTTGGGGGCTGAGGGGTGAGGGAGGCATAGGACGATTTCGGCTAAGAGCGGAGAAATTTTTGGGATATAAATGTTCACCAGATGTTCGGATCAATGTAGTGACTTAGAAATTTCTAGGGCCTCGAATCTGTCCAATTTATTCCCGTTACTACTGATATGTAAGAATTTGGCATCATCGATAGAAAAAGTATGGTTTTCATGGTGACTATGATTAGCCATTTCAGAATAAATTAGAGGATTTGTTAAGGTTGTTTGTGCTTCCCTGAAGATGACGCGAAAGCCTTGAAACCGGTAGGGCTATACCGTTACAAAAAAGTGGAATAAACAGTGTTTGATAAAAATAAATTACAAATATTGTAATTTTGTTATTCCACAAATAACAGGAATACCTGCTTCACATGTTTCTTATTCCTATTTTGAGGATATCTTCAAGCAGAAGATAGCCTTAGGATAGGAGGTAAAAACACCACGTAATTAGTAGAATAACAAGTAAAAAAATCTTGTATTTTTGGAGTAATTTTATTTTTTATTAATTATTGAAACACACGCTATTTTTTTAAATTTTGTTATACGGTGCATTATTATACCGTTGAGGAATAAATAAGTAAATAAAACGCATTCAGTCAATACTACCACAACACACGCTGTTAAAGAGGACAAAACAAGTCTCCATCCAGCGTGATCTACACTCGAAATTTTCCTTATCGAAGTGAAACATCTATAGGCGCGGTAGAGCGAATTGGCCTGCACGTCACGAAAAGTGAAACGCTTCCCCTTCTCCGACTTTCATGGTAATATTTCAAATGATCTTTAATATTTATTTACATTAATATAAATAAATTTAATATATAATAAATATTAAATATTAATTTATAGTTAAAAATATTATAATATAAATAAATGATTTAATAATTTGATAAATGAACAATAAATAAATAAAAAAATTTGATTCTTTATTAAATATTATTTTATAATAATTATTTTTTGTATTTAATTTAATTAATTAAATAATATTTAATGAAATTAAATAATAATATAAATATAATTTATAAATATAATATAATTAATAATAACTAATAATAATAATGAATTATAATAATTAATTATTAGTATTATTAATAATAACAATTATTATATTAATAATAATTATCAATAATATTAATATTATTAATGTTAATATTTTTAATTTATATTGATAATTTATATGAATACTAATATTTATATTAACATTAAATATTATTTATAATAATTAATTTATTATTATTAACTATAAATTTCTTAATTATAATACAATTATTTATTTATAATAACTAGTAATATAATATTACGATTATTAATTAATTATAATTATTATAAATGATTGTGAATTAATAATTATAATAATTCATTATTTATAAATTAATTATTAATTAATATTAATATTTATAAATTAATAATGATGTATTAATTAATATAATAATTAATAAATAATACTCATTAATAATTTAAAAAATGTATATTATTTAATTTAGTAAATAAATGATTAAATAAATAATTAATCAATTTATTTATTATCAATAGACTAATTTAATTTATTTATATAAATCAATATATATAACCATTTCCTAATCCCAAAAATATTGTTAACAAATGGAGAAAAAGCAATGCATAAAATCCACTTTTCCTAGGAGCTAAGAAGTTTCACTTCTACTGCGCGAGAGTCTCACGCATCTTTTTTTTTATGAGCGTGATGTCACGTAGTGACGAAGAAGAAACTGCCCAAAGGGACTCCTTCTTGGGTAGCGACACACTGGAGTGTAAAAAAAAAATAGTAGGAACAACGCACTTTAGGTCCGATGTCACAGAAGAAGGAAAATGACTCGCAGTGTGTTAAACATACTTATTAAGGCCGGGAGTTCAAACAGCCCAGCAAATTGTCAGTAATTGCAGAAAAAAATATATAATGTGGCAAAATTATTCTTTGACGCCACTTAATCGGAGTAATCTGTCCGAAGATGAACCAAAATAAGAGTTAAAGGGGTTCTGCACAATATATGCTCTGAAGATTGATTTAGATGGCCGCAAAACATTTAACTTGACTAAGGGGTAAGATGGAAGGTAAAAAGTTTACCATTAAAGCGTCCATGATTAGAGAGAACTTGGGTAGTAACAAAGCTTAAATACTTCCACGGAATATCGAGGCGCCCACAGATGCAATAATTTTCCCTATAGGTTATTTAATTCAGAAATAAATGTTTTATTAATAAGGAGACGAGGCTCCGGTCTTAAGGTCTGTCGCGTAAGAAGATTCAGAAGGCACAATTGGCCACCGGTGGTTCGTTTTAAGCCCTCGAATAATTTATTGTATGGTTATATTTGCCCTAGAATTTTCCAAAATGGGTGTCTTACTAGCTTTAAGGCTTCATTTTAAATGTAGAGTCATCCATTATTGTCAAGCAAACTGTGTTAACCATTTTTCAACAAAAGCCATTTTTCAACATTTTTCAACATGATATTTTTTTCTTTTGAAAAATAAATATTTGATATGGCATATAATTAAAACTTTTATCACTGATAAAAAAGGGTTTCATTTCGCAAAATATTAAAACAATATTTTTTTAAAGAAAGTTAATTTGATCAATTTTCACAAAAAAAAAATCATTTTCGGCTTACATAAAAAACATCTTTTCGACAACCCTCTTTAGCTAGCAAAAAATATTCTATGGCAAACCTTTCCGGTTTACCAAAAAACCTTTTACGGCATACTTCTCCGGCTATCCATGAATCTTTATACGGGTTAACTAAAAAATCATGTGTCGCAAACCAAAACATTATCTCCAACAAACCTCTACAGCTAATCAAAAAACATACAACAAACCTTCCCAGGTATAACAAAAGTATTTTACGGCAAACCTTTCCAGTTAACCAAAAAATCCTCTCCAGCTAGCAAAAAATCCTCTATCTAGGAAATATGCGTTAAATGAGTTATCATGTTTTGAAATTTGCACAACATGATACTATATTATTATAATGTCAAATATATACTGACACAATTAGTTTGGTTTAGAAACCCAATCAAATATGTTATCACGTTGATTTGAAATGTGTGAATATTGTGTGCTATGTATTATTAACACTTGCCTTACTGTGCTAAAAAATCCGCCAACCACGGTGCTGGACGCTAAGCGTCCAGTAAAATATGTATATTTTAAATTAAAATTATGCAAAATCTGCTAGGTTATTTTTTGTAATTAGCTATAAAAATCCATGTGTAGTGTATTAAAACGTCGAATAATCAAATAAAATATAAGTCCTGGTCACTCGCTATCCATCTCAGGAAGGCAAGTGTTAAAGAAAACAAAAAGGTTTTTGTATAATGGAAATTACAAAATATAAGCACTTAAAACTGTTTTAAAACTCTTTGCAACAAGATTGATTATGCATAAAAAAATAAATAATCGAAGAGAAAACTCATGAAAAGGGTGATCAAAAAAATGTGATGGATGAATCCAAATTCAAATCACGAAAACTTATTTGTTCAGTGCAAAGTTAAGTGAATTTTAAATTATTTGACGGTATCAAGATGTTTAGATGCTTGTCTTCCCATACACAGGTTGCTGTTCTTATTCCTATTGGTACCGAAATTTTTAAAAAGAGGTTCGTGTCTGGTTTTAAATTAAGGCATTTTAACAGCTTTCAGGGTGATTGGAAGAAGTACCACTTAGTAAGAAATTAGCTAGGTTGTACTGAATACGCGAGCAGAGAAAATGTTATTTAAAATTTTAAAATAAGATTAAATTATTTTTATAAACGAATAAATAAAAATATTATATATAATCTTGGACGACCATTCTGAGGATACTGGAAACCGGTGAATGAAATTAAAAAAGCTTGAAAGATTTTTATTCATTATTGAGTATCATTAAGTTTATTGAACTATTTACAGTCACGAATTTGTTTATGATTTTTTTAGTGTATTTTCTTTAATCTTTCCCTTCCTGTGCTAAAAAAATCGGCACGTTCCGGTGCTGTGTATTCAAAACACATGTAAAAATGAAAGATTTAAAATCGGAAAATAAAAAGATTCATAGACAATCTCTTAA
Source organism: Odontocerum albicorne (assembly GCA_949825065.1). Lineage (NCBI taxonomy): Eukaryota > Metazoa > Arthropoda > Insecta > Trichoptera > Odontoceridae > Odontocerum > Odontocerum albicorne. The sequence continues at coordinate 4,576,453 of OX463853.1, read as the reverse complement.
ATTAATTACATTTGAAATCAAAAGTGATAATAATTGAAATTTAATTGCTGAAAACATGAAAAAAACATCGGCCGACGTTCACAAAACGGGCAAAGCGACCACTCAAACGGATGCCCGAAAGCTACTGAAGCGAGATACGCGAGCGAACTTATTATTATAAATATTATTTTTTTCATTCAAAGCGTAAATGTATTACGGAGGACTACCTAAAATCTGAACCCAGTATTTATTATATTTGTAGAGATATTAAAGTTTTTAGAAGCAATGTGTACTAATTACACTTTATAGGGAAAGAAGGGTTAAAAACGAAATGGATATCAGAAAGAAGATAAAATAGACTAAACAAATATTGATGAAACTTTTAAATAAATTAAAATATTCCAAAATTCTTTGGTACCAAAACTGTTTATATTATATATAAGTTTAGTATAAAAGTTTTCAGTAAAAATAAACAATCGTGAAATGTATACAGAATTTTATATTGAAATATCAGTTGTGAAATATTTTTTTACAGAATTCCCTGCAAAGACGCGGGTTTCAAGTTTCAATTGGTTTCAAGAAAACAGCGTAGGTATAAATAAAAAACGCATTAATGGAGGCATTAAATGATATGTTAAATATGTGACGTTTTTACACAAATTTCGATATCTTATTCTCATTTAATAGATTTTTTTTTAAATAAGGCTATAAAAGTGGTAACTGGTATCTACTAAAACATATTTTGATGCGAGTTGTACGATTCATTTATAGATCCATTTATTGTACTTAATTAAAATCACAACACAAGAGACGCAATTCTGAGTCTGAGACTTATACTGGAAAAGAAAATGAAGAAAGGCAAAGACACAAACATAGCTTTTATAGACCTAGAAAAAGCTTTTGACAGAGTAGACTGGAGACAGCTTTTTAAAGTGCTTAATAGGATAGGGCTGAGCTTCAAAGATAGACAAGTAATATGGAGCTTATGTAGAAATTAAACCGCTGTGATATTATATGGAGACAGCAGGGCTGAGGCTAGTGTTAGTCAGGGAGTGAGACAGGTATGCTCGATGTCACCGACATTGTTCAATTGTGATATACAGCAAGCTATCGACAAGATGAGGGAGGAGATGAGAGATTGGTCCAGCGTGAGGATCCAGGGGAGAAAGATCGACATTATAAGATATGCCGACTATATTGCACTTCTTGCGGAGACGGAACAGGAATTAAACGAGGCCTTAAGAAAGATGGAAAATGTTTTGTCATCCAATTACAAAGACAAAACAAAATGTATGGTTGCTGGAAGAGAGGAGGTGACCGCGAGTGTTGTTCTGGGTGGCGTCAGTGTTGAGTAATTGAGGGAATTTGTTTACTTAGGCAGCAGAGTATCCCAAGATGACGGATCAAAGGCAGAAATAATAAGTAGGGTCCAACAAGTCAGAGCTGCTTTCAACAATAAATCCCAGATATTTGAATCTCCTAACATTGATATCAATGTTAGGAAGAATTTAGTAAAAACTCTTGTCTGGAGTGTGCTGCTGTATGGCTGCGAAGCTTGGACCATCAGCCAGAGCGAGTCCGGGCGTCTGGCTGCCTTTGAGATGTGGTTCTACAGGCGCATGGCCAGGGTCCATTGGTCAGATCACATCCGAAAGGACGAGGTATTGAGCGGGGCTAGAGAAACAAGGCAACTTCTAAATAGAGTTGCCCAACAACGATCCAGTTGGATAGGCCATAACACCAGGCACCCAGGCCTGCTCGTTATCATCGTCGAAGGATTGATTGAGGGCAATAACCATAGAGGCCGCCCTAGATATAGTTACATGCACCGGGTGATCCAGGATGTGCGCTGTGGCAGCTACCAGGAGACGAAGAGACTAGCGGATGACAGAGATGAGTGGAGAGATTGAGTGCTTGGTGTAGACCAATCCTAGGATTGTAGCCCAGAAGAATAAAATCACTATCAATGAAAGAATCTTTCATTATGAGTATTGTCGGTGTTGATCGTCTCAATAATATTTCTGGGGTCTGCTACTGGACTCTTCTTTTCTATGCCTCTAATCCTACATAGAAGAAATCACATCAATGTGGGGTTCGCGTAAATGAAGGGATTGCTTTTTATATAAAATGAATGTAAAAATAAGAAAGAAACAAACCTTCTCAGACTTAAGCTGAAATGATAACGAAAACGATATTTTACACTTGAAGAAACAGAAAAAAGAGAATGAAATAAGTAGGCTTTTAAACACTCTTTTACTTTCGGTAAACCCCCACGAAATTGGAAAAGAAGGCTTCGGCAAACCATCCAGCCAAACAGTTTCAAGGCAATTTTGTTTCTCGGAAATTGGTATTTTCTCTCGATTTAATTTCAACTCCAAACCATGGCCTTGCAATAAAAGTTGATCTTGTTTGTCTTAAGACTCTATTTGTATATCTGGACTTTACGGCTCAACATTGAAAAACCAATAAGTGCCCATAACTCGCTGCAGTGTCGGCTCGAGAATATTCCAGACATAATTGTAAGTCCACATTTAGAAATCAAGCTTATTTAAAATTCAAGTAAAACAATTCAACGAAATGAGTAAATTAAAGTTACATTATATTTAATTTTATTGAAAGCTTTATTGTACATTTTTATCTTTGCTGTAACAAACGTGATTTATTAAAAATAGTAAAAATAACAATATATAAAAGGATATTAGTGCCCACCTTAATATATGGAAGAAAACTTTAATTTCACGGAAGAAGGATTGAAGCTATATTAGTGATGTGGAGATGCGTGCACTAATCTTTAATACCAACATTTGCTAAAGGCTTTACCTATGTACGTACAAATTGATAGCTTAAAACTAATCTAATTCATGTATTATAACTATGAATTTATTTAATTTTCATTTCTTACATGTTAGTTTAATTTTAATAATCTGAAAAATAAGTTTCTCAGAAATAGTAACACCTACATACTACTTATAACTAGATAACAATTCTTACAACAAGTTATTTTTATACAAATTATTTAGCACCTGCGTGTCCACTCGTTCAGGCTACTTGGATTCCATCACTTTCACCATGACATTGGTCCTCGAGAAAGCCTGTACTTATAACGGAACGGTAGATCGGACTTACTCTCGTAAATCCCCAGGGCGACTTTAATGTTTCTTGTGGAATAACAAAGTTATTATTGAGGATAACAAAGGTATTCACTATGAAATATTCTCATATTGAATTCCACAAAGCTAAAGTTGAATTATTTGATGAGGTAACAAAATTTACTGATTGCGTATGTATTGGGTGTTAACATAAATTGTGTCCGTTTTTTTTCCAAATGAAGAGAACAAGAGGACACAACAAAAAAAATATAACAAATTGATCAATAATGTATTCTCCTTCATTATTTTACAACAAATTAGTAAATAATGTATTCTGCTTCATTATTTTACAACAAATTAGTCAATAATGTATTTTCCTTCATTATTTACAACTTCTTGCCAACGTTCTACAAGTTTTTCAATGCCTATGCGATAAAAACCATCCGGTCTTGACCCAAGGAATTCGTCCAACCGTGTCCGCAATTCGACGTCATTAATGAAGGAAAAACCATTGACGAGCTGTGTTTTAATTAATAGCATCTTCACCGTACATTTCACAAATATCGCGAGCAGCTTTGGCAGCTTTGTTCCCTCGATTGAACGCGAACAGAAGGAGGTGTCGAAAATGCTCACTTTCGTCTACTTGACATTCCATTTTGAAGGCTTGTAATCAAATAAAATAATATGTGTAACGTAAAAGCAAACACAATGTCTTATGTTAACACCTAATACATCATCCTCACTCTGAGATGATTCTAACATTTTCAACATAACTTTTATTTCGCTCTTCGTCAAGTCGCCTCTGTCTTTTTTTTATGTAAATAAAACATGAATCTGACGTATGTGGACGATTGATTTCCACAATGGTCTCGTCTAGGGCAGTCTAGGTAATAAATAGTGCGTTAGCTCCACGGTATAGTATGGGCTAGCCGTGACCCAAATAGTGCCTCGGTATTGATGGAGAGAGTAATAAATACGGATGGACACATGGCGGGAAGCGAGGTCGATTAGGATTTGACTTTACATAAAAATAAATAATTAATATTTCAATGCGTAATGGCTTAGCAAACACAAGGGTAAAATACAATGTAACCTTTTCTAACTACCACCATCACTGGTTTTTGAAAATGTGTCTATCAATTTTCAGTTATTCTAGAAATTTGAAGCCTTGTTCTGACTTTTTCTAAATTGTAGTCTAAAGACTATCGATTACTTGGGAAATATAGTTCTTGAGATGTTTTGGAGTCTAAAACTTGTATACATAACATACACTAAGCTTTTCAAATATAGTCAATAAAAGTTTGGGGCCGTTTAAATACGTGGTCGTGATAGTCGCCTAAGTGCAAGATTTCACAAGTAGATTTAAAAAATTGTTATAATTTTAGCACTTCGTTGTATGGTTTGATAGTTCATGATTTGTTTTATGTCATTTTGCTAGACAACTGTCTGCAAAATAATGCAATTTAACGCTACTTTATATGAAACTATTAAGTCAAAATGTTGTATTCAACGTTCATGCATTGTACTCGTACACCTTTACGTAAGCAAATTATCAAGAAAATTAAAAAAATATGGGAATTTTTAAGACCTTATAATTTTCACTAAGAATTTATAAAATCGTTTTTACATAAAAAAACTTTTAAAATTTATCTCTTTCGTAAATTTCACACTTTATGACGTTAACCCTTAAAACTTCCATCTTATATTTTTTATTAAAGAAATTATACAAATTGTACCCGATGGAGACGAGAAAATGTATGAAGAATTTTTTTTTTCTCGAGTAATAACCAATTTTCAAGTAGATTACACCCTGATGGTACGTATTACCCCATTTGCACGGTTAAACTTCCGAAAAACACGTTCGAAATTTACGGGCAATTAGTTCCTGATGTTTGTCACAAAGACAGATCGGTTCCTAACTTCAGAATTGCTTGGTCATCAATCTTCTGCGGAACATTCGTGGTAACAGTGAATTAAAAATAAATTTACCTAATTGATGGTGTTTTTCACAGATTCATTGAATTTCAATCTAGTAAAACATTAAAGAAAACTGAATCTTATTTGAATTGGAAACTTCTTTGAAGTTTTAACACTTTTAAGAACATTTATTTAATATTATAAAATTATTTTTAAATTCCTTTTCATAACATTTGGCATACTCGGTCGCTTAATTAATCGCCGCCATATACTGTACAACATTTTTTTTTATTTACGTAGCCTTTTTCCCTTTGCGGTAGTTGAAAAGCATAATGCACAGAAAAAAACGGCTTATTTTATTTCATTTTTAACCCTCCCTGCCATGTGATGTGTAACTAGTACACATTGCCTCTAAAAACTTTAATATCTCTATAAATATAATAAATACTTGGTTCAGATTTTAGGTATTTCTACATTATGCATTTACGCATTGAATGAAAAAATTAATATCAATAATAATTAGCACTTATCGGCCACATCAGAGATATTTTGTGAAAAGCGGGAATAAATTCACCAATACAATCAAATGTGTGCCAGTGTGTGACGTAGATATATTCATTCTAAAAAAAACATTATGGGTGAGGAAGCGATCCCATTCACGTCTCACTCTGACTCTACTTCGGTATGTGGGAACGCAAGAAATACGAGTAGAATCTCAATTCGCCGTTGTTTCTTTCTTCGAGATATAACATACACAGTGCTAGTGTTCCGAGTTCCGTCTCAATAGCTTGAAGGAATTCATACAATGTGGTCTCTGTGTCCGTTTTGTGAACATGGGCTGATTATTTTTCATGTTTTCAGCAGTTAAATTTCAATTATTATCACTTTTGACTTCAAATTTAATTAATCTAAGCGATTGGCTATGACTTTTCTTATTTTGCCGATTTTAAATCGCTCATTTTTACATGTGTATTGAATACACACCGGATAACACCGGAACGCGCCATTTTTTTAGCCCCGGAAGGGAAAGGTTAAAATAACGCCATAAATGCTTACATAAACAATTAAGATAAACATTTGCCAAAAATGCGCTCAATTAGAGCCTTTAATAAAAATTATATATTCAGCACGCATGGAATGTAGAAAGTTCCGAAAATTTTGTTTTAAGGACATCTGTCCGAGAAAAACTAAAACTTTTTTCGGATAACCCAATAAAACACCAGACTTTGTTAACTTTCGCTTTATTCATAAGCATATTTAGTTTAACTGATTAACCTTAGGTCATAGCTTAGTAAATGGTTAAATGCGTTTATTGATATAATAATAAATATGGTGGAAGTAACAAAGTCAAGTATTTTATTGAATTCAATTAATCATTTGACTTAACTTCAAAAAATCCTTTGAGTATTTTATATTGAAATATGTGAATCACGTGTTCGCCTTCGTCAAACGTAAACATTTTGATAAATCCATAAGATCTTGCATCATAAATCAAATACCTCCGATTCCAAGGGACCTGGTTTTGGATCAAGCGAGATTTGAGGAAAATGGACAACTAGGACTATTTAAGGTTTTTAACGATGATGTATTATTCAGTTTTGATAAAATATATTTTATGTTAGTATATATATTTTTCTGGAAGTTGTTTTTATTCATTTTTTATCAATACTATCATGCCTACTTAGGCATATATTATGCCGATTCTAAGGCAGACAGGTTACACGAAACAAAACGATATACTACGTTGATCAAAAAGTTTTAGGGTTTTATTCATAAAATCGAAAATACCAGTTTATTCATCCAAATCAATATGGTTCCCTTCAATAACTCTCCATCGACTGCAACGCATTTACGCCAGCGTTTGATCCAATCCTTGAAAGGATTAAATCAAGTGCTTGATCCAATCCTCGAAACACCGCTGGTACTCAATTTTCAGTATGTCCATCAGAGCCGTCTTCGATTTTTCGACATCCTTTCGGGTGCTGTAACGCGTTCGTTGTTTTTTAGGTCGGTTGAACAGGAAAAAGTCGCAGGGAGCCAAATCAGGTGAATTCAAAGGCTTTTGGATAGTATTCGTGTTGTTTTTAGTCAAAACTCATGGATAAGGATCGCATTGTGCGACGGTGCGTTATCGTGGTGCAAAATCAACGAGTTGTTTGCCCACAAACCCGGTCTTTTTTGGCGAATTGCTTGACGCAAATGTCTCATAATGCCCAAATAATACTCTTTGTTGACTGTTTGTCTTTTTGGCAAGAATTCATGATGCACAACACCGTTGTAATTCATGAAAACCGTGAGCATCGCCTTCTTTTTTGACTAAAAATGACGTGGTTTTTTCGGTCTCGGCTCATTTGGTGCACGCCATTCACTCGCTTGATGTCTGGATTACGTGTCATACTCATAAATCCACGTCTCATCTTCAGTTATGATCCGTTTGATAAATTTTGGGTCGGATTTGGCTTTGGAAATCATGTCTTTCGCGATTTCAACGCGGTCCTTTTTTGCATGTAATTGAGGTCTTTTGGCACCAATTTTGCAGCGACACGTCTGAGGCCCAAATCACTAACCAAAATGTCTTGAGTGGATCTATAAGCGATGTTCAAGTCCTCTGCCAGCTCTCTGATGGTTAATTTGTGGTTTTCGGCCAACATTTCTTTGATTTTATCGACGTTTTCATTGGTTTTCGACGTCGACAGCCTGTCACTACGTTCGTCAACCTTGACTGACTCACGACCACTTCTGAAGTGTGCCACCGAAAAACGTTTGATCTCAAAAGAGTATCGTTGCCGAAACACTTTTCCAACATTTTCAATGTCTGCAGACCGTTAAATCTGTTTTCCACACAAAATTTAATGCAAATTCGTTGATGCACAGTTGATGCCATTTTCAAACTTGTAAAAATTCGAAAACACGCACAAAGGTAGATGTACTCAGTACAGCGTAACTTTTACAAATGTTTAGCCATGATGCTGAAATTTCGAAGAAAGTGTCAATGACAGATGTGGTAACCTAGCAAAAAAAAAGAATTCCAATCGGGTGACTGACAGCGCCACACGATGGCCGGTCCTAAAACTTTTTGATCAAGGTGGTATATAAAACAGGTATATGAATAAAACTCATACTTATATAGAAGATAAAGTTAGTCTCATAATAATCACATTACCACAAAAAAGAACGTTTCAATCAAAAACATAAAATATTTCTTAATTAAATGCTCTGTATGGTATAATGTGATAATGATATGGTTTGGTGTAATTTGATTCAAAACACAATTTATCACTGTATACAGCACAGTAATGCAGCAAATCTGGCTCGAAAGACCACTTTATACAGCACCTTACAAAGACTATAGAATAGGTGGATGGCTGCCGCTCGATACTCCAAGATTTCGGCTCACTTGATGCTTTTCGGTTAAAAGTAGCAGGGTGAAGAGATTTCTCTTTAGCAGGTAGTAGTTGGTCGCAAGTAAAAGGCAGTAGACGGGAGTGAACTGAGAGTTTAGTTTTGACGTTTTGCGCTCCTTATGTGCAGCCAATCACTCATCGTAAGCGCCTGTTTTTGTCCATGCATGCCGTAATGACTTTCGAGATATTACATTTCTCACACGTTTTCGCATGTATGGGTCGGCCGACTTGATACTAGCTCGCGCGAAGGCTGAGCATAAGGAATATTTCATTAAGGTCGTGACACAGCACATACATCAAACAAACTAGAAATTATACATACATAAATAACAAAAAAATATATCAATCATATTTTAATTGCACATGTTATTAATGCCTTTTCATTCAAGCAAATAGATAAATAAAATAAAATAAGACAAAATGAAATCAATTACACCGAAAAAGTGTATTTTTAACACAGCTTATTTATTTTATTCATACATTTTACAATCAGTCAACCCGACTTGAAATGAGTTCTTATGTTATATGCAAAGTAAATTAAAATCAATTGGGCGTTTTTTCTTAATTTTCACACGAAAATTCACATATCACACGAAAATTCACATTCACACATGCCTTCGTTGCTGGGTTATGTAGTCAAGAATTTCCTCGCTATTCCAACGTCAAATCTGTGTCGTAGAGTTTTGGTTTCTTTCTTATTTTTAGTCACATTTCAGGGAGTGAGCTGTTGCACACCAGCAAACTCACCGATCACATCGACACACTGAATTTGATAGCAGAACTGAAGGGAAAAGATCGGAGTACTCCAGCACCTTTTTTTTTAAATAATATATATGATCGAAGTCATGTGTATCCTTATGTCCCGAATATTAGGGGAAAAAATGCCTGTGTCATTCATTAGAGGGGAGTAACATGGCGCGGAGTTCGAACCGAAAACCTTCCACGCGGAAGTTCAATGTGTTACCACGTGGCTATGTACTTCATGCACGTCAATCTACATATCATATGTACAAACACATACTAATTTATCAGTCTTATAAGGAGTTCAAAGTTGGACAATAATTATGACCCATTTAAAAAGAACATTTTTTCCAGATCTGACAGATGTGTCGTACTCACGTAACTATGAGACTTTTATCCACCAACTTCGAATAAACCACTTAATTGTCTCCGTGTATCTTGTTATAGTACGTCTTTATAACTTAATTGTCTCCGTGTATCTTGTTATAGTGCGTCATTATAACTTAAGTGCCTCCGTGTGTCTTGTTATAGTACGTCATTATAACTTAATTGTCTCCGTGTATCTTGTTATAGTACGTCATTATAACTTAATTGTCTCCGTGTATCTTGTTATAGTACGTCATTATAACTTAATTGTCTCCGTGTATCTTGTTATAGTACGTCATTTTAACTTAATTGCCTCCGTGTATCTTGTTATATTACGTCTTTATAACTTAATTATCTCCGTGTATCTTGTTATAGTACGTCATCATAACTTAATTGTCTCCGTGTATCTTGTTATAGTACGTCTTTATAACTTATTTGTCTCCGTGTATCTTGTTATAGTACGTCATTATAACTTAATTGTCTCCGTGTATCTTGTTAAAGTACGTCTTTATAATTTAATTGTCTCCGTGTATCTTGTAATAGTACGTCATTATAACTTAATTGTCTCCGTGTATCTTGTTATAGTACGTCTTTATAACTTAATTGTCTGCGTGCATCTTGTTACAGTTCGTCTTTATGACTTAATTGTCTTCTTGTATCTTGTTATAGTACGTCTTTATAACTTAATTGTCTGCGTGCATCTTGTTATAGTACGTCTTTATAAATTAATTGTCTCCGTGTATCTTGTTATAGTACGTCTTTATAACTTAATTGTCTCAGTATATCTTGGTATAGTACGTCTTTATAACTTAATTGTCTCCGTGTATCTTGTTATAGTACGTCTTTATAACTTTTTATGTATATTAAGTTTATTCAAAGTAAAGGTATTTTTCTGTGTTTTTATAACTTCTAGTTTATGAGGGAAGTTCATCACATGTACCTACAAAGTGAATGGACATATTGAATAAACACGACTTGACGAAGTTTAGGTAAGGGCTTCGAATTAAATAATTGCTCCCCCAAACATCATTTAAACTACATGTATCCTGCATTCAATTAGATTATCTCAATTAATTAACGTGTTTATTTTAATCCTGACACTTACATGTTTTTACCCCTCATCCTCTTGTGAACTTATAATTAGTCCACAAGTAACAAATATGTTACTCAAGGACAAATATTAACTTATTGGAAAACCAAATTGACGATGAATGTCATCGATTTGATTTTTTAATATTTATTTGAATGTCTACTTTTGCTTTCATTATTTGAATATTTAAGATACATTTTGGGGGATTATTTAAAAGATAACAAAAGTTTATTTCAGAAATATTTCCTATGAACAGCACCACCAATATATTATATTTACAGCGTATACAAAGATAAAATAAACGAGTTTATTGTTGATTTTTTTGTACATATTTAATTTTTTTTTTGTACATATTTCATACACTTACAATACTAAAAAAACAATATTTAAAGCATCGTTTAGAGAGCAGATTCCCTCCTCAAGGGTATTTAAGATTAGGTACTGTTAACATCTGCAGATATTTAAAGACACACATTTGGTAAGAACACCGCCAAAAACATACCAAGGAAAGATACACTACAAAGATACCTTAATCGATCTTCCGATATGTGATAGTGACACATTCAGCTTAAGAAGTGTTGTAATGTTTATGTGGAGTGTTCATTTATTCAGAAATGTTGATAAGACCTCCTCAAAATTGTCCATACACTATCATAAATGTTGATAAAACCGTCAAGTATTTTCCTAATATTAGGTCCTTACATATGAAATTGGCGTTTTGTTTGGGAGGAACATAAAGTTGATTTTTTTTTAATGTAATATATTTATTTAATCAAAGTATGTACCATTGCTATCTATGCACTTTTGCCATCTCATAGGTAGTTCATCGATCCCTTTACTAAAAAAACCATTCGGACGGGAATCAATAAAATCTTTGAAGTCGGTTTGGACTGCCCCATCGGAGTTGAATTTTTTCCCTTGCAAGAAGTTATCCAAATTTCGAAAAAAATAGTAATCTGTTGGGGCAAGGTCCGGAAAGTACGGTGGATGTCTTAGACATTCCGATTGAAGCTCTTCTAATTTGGTAGCCGTCTGTTGTGCAGTGTGTGGTCTAGCGTTATCATGAAGCAGCAGTGGCCTAGAGCGATTAACCAGCCTCGGTTGTTTAGCAGCTAGCTTTTCCATCATGGTTTGCAGTTGCTGACAATAGACATCTGCCGTAATCGTCTGGCCAGATTTAAGAAAGCTGTAGTGAACGACACCAGCACTAGTCCACCAAACGCTCACAAGTAACTTTTTTGGAGTCAATTTTCGCTTGGGGCATGGTTTGGCTGGTTCGGCAGGGTTCAGCCATTGCGATGAGCGCTTCCGATTATCATACAGGATCCACTTTTCATCACAGGTAATGATTCGATTCAAAATCCCTTCATTATTGTGCCGGTTGAGTAATGCAACGCAGCAGTCAACGCGCGTTTGTCGATTTGCTTCACTCAATTCGTGAGGTACCCACCTTTCAAGCTTTTTCACCTTCCCAATTTGCTTCAAGTGGATTAAAACAGTTTTATCACTAACACCGCAGCCTGCAGCTAACTCGGACGTGGTTTGCGATGGATCCGCTTCCACAATAGCCTTCAATTCTTCATTATCAACTTTGGTCTCCGGCCGTCCACGGGGCTTCTTCTGCAGGTCGAAATTTCCAGAACGAAAACGTTGGAACCAAAAACGCACTGTGTTTTCTTTTGCGGCACCGTCGCCATACACATCATTAATCCTTCGAGCCGTTTCTGCAGCACTGGTGCCACGGTGGAACTCGTACTCGTAAATAACGCGATATTTCAAGTTTTCCATTTTGTAAACTGAGGAAAAAACAAATGAATTATAATTTTCGAAACACAAATACTTGAGTAAATAGCTGTATAAATTTGAATTTGGAATTCCTAACCAAAGAGAAGATATTTGAGATCAAAGTTGCCAGTACGGCAAAACGCCAATTTCATATGTAAGGACCTAATATAAATATTTTTTCTTTCCTCATTTAGATATGGTTTCACTTGGTCGTGCTACGTTTTTTTTTTATCTAAACACACTTCTAATAAGCTCTATACTTCTCGCACAAATTATTCTTCAATGATTTTTAATCAATATCTAATCTTAATAAAAGTAGTTATTAAATAGTAAATTTCATTCGAGTCTTTTTCTCAATACGCTCAAATTCCTTCAGAAAGAAAAAATATTTTGAATGTATTTACGTGTCTTAAATTATTTGAAAAAAATTTCAATGAGAGAAAATAAAAATAACTTAGCAGAGAAACACACTGAATAGGTGAACTTGCGTGCCGAGTTCTGAAAGGAATTATTTCAATGGAATCTTTTTACATTTCGAATCGGTTTTTTTTTTACATTTATTACAATGCTTTGCTGACTTGTGTGTTAAGTAAAATCCTGCTTTATTTAAATATGTTTTTCTTGTTGTTTTTTAAAAAATATCAAAGATTTTTAAGCAATGATGAAGATTCTAATTGTGATAAAGATTTTTAATTGGAATCAATACATTTGTTAAATCAACTTTGCTGCTCTAAACAAGAAATGCATATTATAACAAAAACACAAGATTACATATTTTTTTGCTATACGAAATTATACAATTGTTTTTTTTCTCTCCCTAAAAATATAAATATTTTTTTGGAACCCATTTATGTCTCGAAGAAGTTAACAAATAAATATTTATGAATTATTTTTAAGAGATTAAGGAGTTAAGTGTGTACCCAATATGAAATTAAAATGTGCTTTACAAAAACATGGATTCCTTTTGTTCTTGAAAACCGAGTATAATAAATAAACGCGATTATCGACAGTTACATCATTCAAAGTATTGGTTAAAAATTGAAACTCTTGTCTGGCTGGTTAGAAATGTTTGTTTTGGGATAGTAAAGTGTTTAAAGTTAAACTAGTTGGCTCTAGCAACGTAAATTTGTAGCGACTCTCCTAGCTCAATCAGCTGTGCTAAACCTTAATAAATATTAAATAATTAACAAAAGAATCATATCTTTTATCAAAATATTCATTGGTACTCCTATATAATCCCCACACGAATCCCTATTTTCTTGAAATGTATCTTCTATATACAAAATATTCATTAGTACTCCTATATAATCCCCACACGAATCCCTATTTTCTTGAAATGTATCTTCTATATACAAAATATTCATTGGTACTCCTATATAATCCCCACACGAATCCCTTATTTCTTGAAATGTATCTTCTATATACAAAATATTCATTGGTACTCCTATATAATCCCCACACGAATCCCTATTTTCTTGAAATGTGTCTTCTATATACATTTTTGTTTGTTTTTTCTCAAATATTAACTATATTTTCATACATTACGTTACAGATAAAGTCATGGATACCAATAACAATTATAATATAAACCAATTACGGTTATTTGGAAGAAACTGTTTTAAGTCCACCAGATGTATTTATAATAATGAAGTTAATAAATCATAATTATAGTCAGGATGGAGATGTTGTAACTGCAATAGTCAGGATGGAGATGTTCTAGCTGCAATAGTCATGATGGAGACATTGTAGCTGCAATAGTCAGGATGAAGATGTTGTAGCTGCAATAGTCAGGATGGAGATATTGTAGCTGCAGTTGTCAGAATGAAGATGTTGTAGCTGCAATAGTCAGGATGGAGATGTTGTAGCTGCAATAGTCAGGATGGAGATGTTGAAGCTGCAACGGATATTTTTAAATAATACTTTTGAAAAGGATGCGCAATGAAATACCTTTTGAACATTTTATGAAATTGTTCAGGCGTCGCCATTTGCTGTAATTTACACTATCCATGGTATTTTCTTTTTTTGATTTATTTATCAACACTTTATTGTAAAAAAAATCTGGCGGGCTTGTTGCCAGGTGGTTATCTCTTCCAACGAACCAGACAATAGAAAATAAAGAAACTTCGCAAAAAAATAGTCAAAAGATTATTCAACTTTATGAAATTAATGAACATATAACCAATAAAAGTAAAAGTGAGATATCATCAATTAAAGAAAAAGAAAGGGGTAGTAGAGAGGAAAGAACACTAATAAACCTATTTTTCCGTTATAAGCACAGGCTTCTGAAGCATCATCTGTTGCCTGAGTCCACCAGTAGTATTAGCAGGGAGAACCAAGATCTGAGTGAATGTGCTGGAATGCAAGTAGACTCAACAAGTGGACACGTATGTGCTAAATCTCTAATTAAACCCTTTATATTACTCACTAGAAATTAAGATTTTTTCAGTCGCTTCATAAAGCTTGCCAAAGACGAAGCGATTCTGATACTGATTGGTAACAGTTTCCAGAGTATCTCTGCATGGACATTAAAGGACGATGTAAAAAATAAGATCAGTGAATTCAGAAGGCCAATAAACCATTTCCGTCTGAGAGCAGTGCAAGCCCACTATGAGAAAGACGCTGAAAATGTTCGTCGATATAAGAGGATTCGGGGGGACAGTTAAGGATATTATATAATATATATTATGTAAACTTTGCATCTTTTTTTCACGTTCAACTAGTTCAGCGTCTTCTGGTATATAATTGTACTTTCTCAGGTTGAAAATAAATCTTCGATAAACATTTGGAAGACACTGTCATCTTTGTTGAATATATGAGGAGGGAATATACAAATTTTATAGATGTTCCTATGAGCAACATAGTCAGTCATCCCATTCAATGATCTTCTAACTTAATTTCCATAAGGTCATAGATAATATTTTAAGCCACGTATAACTTCAACCTACATAAAACCATGGGTACTATATATAACCATGAGTACTATATTTTTAGCCACTTCAAACTTAAACCTACATAAAACCATGGGTACTATATATAACCATGAGTACTATATTTTAGCCACTTCAAACTTAAACCTACATAAAACCATGGGTACTATATATAACCATGGGTACTATATTTTTAGCCACTTCAAACTTAAACCTACATAAAACCATGGGTACTATATATAACAAGTTTTTTTAGTTTGCCTGACTCACTGAGGAAGACACAGTGTCTGTTAAAATATCAAATTCAAATACAAAGATATATTTTCATTTCATTTCATTCTTTGTCAATATGTAACTACCTCTATGGCATTGATAGTAATATGTTTATATTCCTCCTGAAGCTTTCGTGTTCGATTCTTGATGAATCCTAAAAAAAAAGGTTGAAAGCTTAAAAAGTTCGATTAGTAAGAAAACGTTATAGACGTCCGTGAATGTTGTTGGCGTACACATACGTGGGTAAACTGTGAATTATTTGTCTACTCAGGTGGTTCTTAAGGACCCTAAAACTCAATTTAAGGGTTAATTCTAATACTCGATTGCTGGAGATATTTTCTCCCAGCCACGCTCTTCAACGTGTCTGCATCATTAATCCGAATATATTGAGGTGTACCATTAGGATATACTAATTAAGGTGTACCATTCGGACATATTAAAGTGTACCATTGAAATAAAACAAAACATTCAAAATTTCTAAGAACATTTTAATTATTAGCAAATCGTAGACCTTCGTATTACTTGTAAAATTACATTTCGTAAAAATATGTATTCAAGATTTAAAAAATATCCAATCAGACGTATAGAATCAATAGAAAATGAAAACCAATTTATTTTTTCCGAAAACATAAAAACAAAATTTGTTTGATAAATTGAGAATACATTAATTTCGAAATCGTTTGAAGTTTTTGAGATTTATTTTAATGTATATGTACATAAATTTGAACAAAAGTAAATAATTTTCTTTATGGTATAGTATAAGAAAAGAAGTTCACGAAAACAGCACGATAGACATGATATTATAATTTGAATGAACCTTGAGATTATTTTTATTAAATTTTATTGCTCGTTCATTCCCATTCACTCAAATTGTCAGTTGGAAATGGAATCACGTAAGTTTTTAAAAACTTAATTCTTTTATTTTTATAATTCCGTTGTAAACCGTGTAACCAGTCGTGCCTATTGCTCTGTGACAATCTCTTTCAAGCAACCAGAAACATGTTAAAGAAAGCCTTAAGTGAAAACGAAACTAAAAACCGTTAAAAAAAAAGGTATGAAAATGAATCGTACTCGCAACCCTCGAGTGAAGACAGGCGTATTGTTAGTTAGTTTTTTTTTTTTTGCCCGTGGCCGCTCTGCGGCCCCACCCCGTACTGACTCTGCGCACCCCCTTTAATATTTCTGAATGTTTTTTAAAATTTAAAAAACTGGAAAGGTTAAACGAAAGTGCAATTGTTTATAAATTTTGATCTTAAACTCTTGATTTCAGGAGCAAATAATTTATATAAGGAAAATATAATGTATATGGTGAACGTAATTGTATATTAATATGAAACAAAAACTTTAGATTTTCTTTACAAATAATTTATAAAATTGGCTAATTTGGTTATTTATACGTTATTGTACACAATTATAAAAAAATAGTTCAGTTTTTCGATACATACATATGTTATAATGTTAAATGCATTGATATTATTGCTGTATACGTAATTGTATACAAGTTAGTGAAAACAAACTTCTTGACCTGTAAAAATAATTAACAGAAGGTAAAAAAAAGGTTATTATACACAGAATTGCATATAAGTTTGAAAGAAACCCTCTAGACTGTAATTCCATATTTATTTATTTATATATTAGTGTAAAAGAATCTACTTGACCTCTAGAAAAATGTGCAAATATTTTTATAAACGTAATTGGATATCAGTGGGAAATAAAACCTTAAGTCTTTCTATACTTACAATTTAAATAAGGTACACATTCTGTAAACTCACAATTGTATATAAGCGTGACAGAAAATAATCTAGATATTTTTTTAAAATAATTTGTAGAAGGTACGAATGTTGTAGTATGCGTATTTGAATATAAATTTAAAATAACCTAAAGTCTATCAATACTAACAATGTATATAACAGAATAAACACATTTTGTAATACACATAATTGTACATGAGTGTTACAGAAAACCATCTAAATATTCTTTAAAAATAATTTCTAGAAGGTGCGAATGTTGTTATAAATGTGTACATAATTTAATTGAAGTGTAAAATAACATTTCTAGACTTTCTGCACAAAAAATGTATGAACAATAGATGGTATGAATTTTGTTATATACGTTATTGCACATACGTGTGAAAGAAGACCTCTAGATTCTCTATACAAATAAACAAGATGTTTTTATGAAGCACAATTTGGTCTGTAACGTATCAAGTGAAACAAGTTAAAATAAAGAAAGCCCACAGTGTCAGGAAAAAGAAATATGAGGCGGAATTGAATGCCGAACATTGGGGTCATTGATTTTCTACTATAAATAGACTTTAATCTTCCCCACGTAAATACAAAGAGGTAAATGTTTTATGTTACGTGCTAACAAGCCATTTCCAAACTTTTTATTTGAATCATTATACGTCTTAAATTATTTACGTATAATAAATTTAAAAAGTTATATTTGAATTTTATTCACAAAGTTTTATTTGGTTACAAATTCAACTTAAAAATAAAACAACACAAAGTGTTTTTTTAAGTATTTTTTTATATTGTACTATTTATTAGATATTTACGTGCCAAATTATCTACGTTTGTCAGATTTATTGCCATATGGTAATATCTTCCAATTAACCAAAAATATGTTGAAGAGGCTTTCAGCAATTGCTGGTTGATAGGAAGAAATTGTTTTAAAGCAATTAATCCACCAAATATATTGACGGAAAAATTTATGTACTTATAAATCCAAAAAGTGATAATCAGATTTAAAATAAATTGATTTCTGACGGGGATGGAACCCGTTTACCCTGAGTCTGAAACAATTCTAGATAGATGTAACTAATACTTCTAGAATGATTTGAATTAAGGTAACTGTAAGGTTCCAGGATGGTTGCATTATTTGCTTAGA
Source organism: Odontocerum albicorne (assembly GCA_949825065.1). NCBI lineage: Eukaryota > Metazoa > Arthropoda > Insecta > Trichoptera > Odontoceridae > Odontocerum > Odontocerum albicorne. The sequence goes on along the minus strand of OX463853.1, from coordinate 4,557,993 downwards.
TAATAGGTTTAGGAGCTTTGGTTTCGATTTTCTGTCAGTCATATTCTCTCCTGAGTGATGATAACATAAAATCAAACTCTTGTGAGCGATTATCATAATCGATATTAAGAAAATCAATGCTCCAAGATGATTGGCAGGTTTAATCGAATGCAGCTTTACCCTTGGCTTTTTTTTAAATCGTACTTTGTTAAGTTGTGTTATAAAAATAAATATAAAGGGTCTTTAAAGTTAATAATACAGATGAATAAAAATACCACGTTACATATGTGATGCTGGAAGTGGATGCTCCGTATCAAATGGACCGCAAGATGTACCAACTGTATCCAGTAATTGGAGACTGCCGAACTATTTTTAATAAAGAGCATAAAAAGAATCTTAACCAACTTCGGGTATTGTGTGGAAAAAAAATCAGGAATAGCTGGTGATCACGGTAACAGTTGAGGAAGGTGAACGACAAGAAGATGTTTTATGAAATGAATGGATCGAATAAAAGAGTAAACATGTCCTTTTTTAAGTACTGCGTTCAACATAGTTTAGGGTTAGAAAGAATGGAGACAAGTGGTGCACCCAGTTCAAGACATAATCGAGAACCACGACGCTTAACATTGAGCACGTGATAAAAAAGAATATAAATATAATAAAACTAGTACGGGAATGAATCCACCAGTAATCGAACCTGATGAATAAGTATGGTTGGCGTAAATCTTAACTGTTAGGTTACAGCCGACCAAATGTATGCAAAACTCAGTTTAGACCCTAAAGAATTCACATACGGTCTCTATTGTATACTATCCTTGACTGTCCCGCCACCTCCCTCTTATTTCGTCGATAAATTTCAGCATCTTTCCAATCATGGATTAGCGCTACGCTCAAACAGATATTGTTTATGGGCCTTTCCAGTTCAATGCTCCTCTTTTTTTACGCCTTCCTTTACTGTCTATGTAGTGAGACTCTGGAGTCAGTTACAAACTAATATAAGACTCGCTCCGTCCTTGGTATGCTTTAAACAGCGACTGAAAAAACTTAATTTCTAGTCAGTAAAATAACGTGTTTCATTCCTGATTTTTCTTTTCCTTTCCTCTTCACCATCCCTTCATTTCTTTTTGATTGATGATATCTCACTTAATATGAAAAATAATGTTCGAGTGATTGCCCGTCTTTGTGGGGATCGTGGGCATGTGCTCACGTATATGTTTAGGGATTTCATGGGGCATAGTCATTTGAATGATTTATGCGACCACGTAACTTGCTTAATTTACTTTTGTCTGGTTGGTTGGAAGAGATTTCCGCCTAGCAATAAGCCCGCCTGATTGTGTTTGCAATACAAGTGTTAAATAAATAAATAAAGAAGAGAAAAATAAATTTAGCGAGGATATATTACAATAAAAAGGATGACCAGCATAAGTGATCTCAGGTTGACTTTCCCAGAATGTCTACATCCACCATCTACAGTGAATTCCCTTAGGGTAGTATCAATACTAATAAAAAAATATGCATTAAGATACACTTGAAGAACCTTCAGGATTGATTTCTCCAATAAAGTATTAGTGACTCACTTGACATAAAATTGGACCTTGTATGGGGATTTACACAAAAATTGATAGTCATATGTGAATTATAGATATTAGTATACAATAAAAAGTAAACACAATATTTTTTTCTTAATGGAGTTTTATGAAGTTGTTGTACATGATATTGGGTGGAATTGTTTATGTGATAAATTGGAATTTAAGTATGTGTAAGGATGTGAATGCAAAATAGGAAAAGTTCAATGTTTTGGTATTAAGGGCAATATATGAAATGTGTGCTTAAGGAATAAGACCAATTTATTACAGGTCTTCTAGCCCAGTGAATTGTTCTTCAAATCAATTAATTTTTATATCTATTTATCACAAGTTTTTTCAAAAAATGTATTAAAAAAAAACTCAATTTTTTATTTGCTTGATGAGGTCATCCCAAAACTTTTACGGTTCAAGGTGCCCTTAATATAAAAGAAATTTTACACGGCGCCCAAAGTCAGCACAAACCTACCAGTTGCAGTTATGTTTATTAGTTAAGGTTGATACATACGGACATATCATTACATCGTGTCCCATGTGGGGAAGGCAGAGAAAACAGGTTTCCAGCCCATTTTTTTATTTAAGAATAAAACTTTCGCCTCCTCTACATTCATACAAATCGTTATGCATAATCTACTTTTTTTTTTACTGTACCTTCTTTCCAAAATCTGTTTCATTTTATTCTAACACGTTGTACTTTGTCGAATATTTATCTTTCGCTATTTCCAGATGTTCCAACCTTTTTAAAAGCCCTTTCTTTATCTTACTCAAGACATCCATTTTTTCTATGTATCTTTTTTAAACATTGGCCATATAACTCCGCTGGAGAAACTTCATTGATATATTTAATTTAAATTAAACTAAATAATATCTTCAATAACTTAACATTTAAGTCAATAAATTTTGTTTTTTTTTTTTACAAATTTTATTATACTAAGTCAATAAATTTTGTTATACTTTACTTTCAAACACATCTTTGTTCATTCACAATTTATTTTTTCATTCACATACTTATACATATGTACATTTTTGTAAATTCCGTTACCACTACTATTTTTCCTACATATAAAAACAATTGCTGAAATATTCGAAAGCTGAAACATTTTTTTTTAGGAAAACCAATTTTCGAAGACTTAATCATGTGACATGGAACGTGAGAATGTTAACGGACCGCGAAACAGGTAACTCATTGAGCGCAGAAATGCACTGTTGCAAATGAGTTCACGCCACATAATATATTATATTTTAGATATTTAAATAAATAAATAATAGGTTTATTGATAGCAACATAGTGTGTACAGATTATATTTAAATAACACTTCTAAAACACATAAATTGCAGATAATTCATTAAATACAGATATTTCTGCGCTGTCAGAAATTCGCTTAGCTGGGAAGAGACAAATAGTGAAAACATCTGTAAGAGCTTCGAATTAATGGAGTCGACTTTGCAATGAAATCAAGAATAGTCCGAAAGATTATCCAACTTATTGTCAGTCCATGGTACTTGTTAAAAAAATAGTTGTAAGAATTGTTATCTAGTTATAAGTAGAATGTAAGTGTTAACTTGTTCTAAGAAATTCAATATTAAGATAATTAAAAATAAAATGACGTGTAGGAAATCAAAATTAAGTTAGTTCATTATTATAAGATATTAGATTAGTTCTTAAGATATAAATTTGTGCATAAGCATAGTCCTTGGCAAATGTTTGTACTAGGTATAACTTAATTAAATTAATTTAAAAAAAAAGGTTTCTGAGGGAGTAATCTAAGCTTGAATCGTGATTCCTAAATATTTTATACTACTTACCGTTACAAGCGGAGTGCAGTCATAGTTAACCCTTGCCGATCTGTGAACGGACAAGAGTGACCAAGACGTATATTTTATTTAATTTCTCGAAATATACTGCTTGCAGGGTCTTCATACTTTATGTATTCCTCATCGAAACCTCTATGATTTGAATGATGTCATAACAAAAGAAAATCATTAATAAATATCAACAGAAATGAATGATATTAAATCGATAATTGACGAAATGTCAAAACACTCCGTATGACTCATTCTTTTTTGACAGTTAATATTTTACAAGTACATTCGTTCCAGGGATTGGTTACCAGTTTTATCAAACACCTGTGTGTTTAGTTCATAGCATAGAAACAAAAGTTATTTCGTGCCCCAATTGCGATAGACTTTCTCCACAGGATTAAATTTTGATTTTATGATATGTTTGTCCTATTTTCAAAGTGTTTATATTTTCCAAATGGCATATTTTATTGATTGGAATTTCGTGTTTGTTTTTATATTATTATTTTTGAATTTATATATTCATTTTATATTTTGTTAATTTGTTAATTATTGTCTTAATTCGAATTATATTTTTATTGCAAAAAAATTCACGCTACATTTTATTGTATAATTTAATGATTTTTTTTAAAAGGTTGGAGACCTCTTTTCAGTCATGCGCATTCTGAACGTTGCGCAGACCGAACAACGCAGTGGGAAAATGATATTCTTATAGAAGTGTCACCTCTCTGTTTCAACTCTTATTTTATCATTTCTTACACTTATTTTATATTATTCGACATTTTATGACATAATAAAATGATGTTTATACAAAAGCTAATTACAAAAAAAAAACTAATAGATTTTGTATAATTTTAATTTAAAACATACATGTTTACTGTACCCTCAGTGTCCAACACCGTTACTGGCGTAATTTTTTAGCACAGTAAGGGAAGTGTTAAAGTCAACAAATTCGTGAAAATAATTTTCTAAGTCCAGTGGAGAAATATTCTGATCGATTACAAAGTTTAAAATTTTAATTAAAGAACATTTATCATTTAAGTAGTTATCGCCGAGTCAATTTTCCATACTTACATATATTGTACTCAGCTTTCATATAACTTTTCCAACGAGACTAAAAATAAGACTATATCTATCTCCTTACTCATTTTATGGTATACGAATCATTGGTAAAGATAAAAAATAGAAATGGACCAAGTTTACAAACTTGAATTTTACTATAATAGACATCAGATATACCTTTACTATGTTATAATGGGCATCAGATATAATATAATATACCCAAAACACATTTTTTTACGGAAACAGGTTGTGAAGTAGTTTAGTAGGAAGTCAGTAGACTTGTCAGAAAAAAATGTCATTGAATTTTAAAGGATAACTACTCACAGAACCAGTATAAGAATATTATGATCAAATCAAGCAGTTTCCCTGTCAAGGAAGATGGATAAAAGGGATCATCAGACTTTCCTGTATCGCCTCTTCTATATTCATACACATTTTCTTACACCTTCTACGACTTCTCTCAAATGGTATATGTCTTATGTTTAAATTAAGGGCGAATGATATGATAATAAAGTCGATAATCCACTGTGAAGTTGAGTTATTACCTTAATAAAGTTTAATCATTAAATAATGGATATGTGGGAACCACGTTCGTCGCTGAATATTGTCAACACATACGGTCAACGACCGATGAAACGACCTTTGGATATGTCCAAAGGTCACATACCAAAACATTGACGCGGCCGGACATCTCGCCGTTTTTGTAAACAAATTGTTTACCCACAATACTATTTACGATACATTCCACAGTAGAAAGAGAACGCATCACGCTGTCTCGCCGATCCCGCAAACAAATTGTCTACCCACAATACTATTTGCGATGTCTGCAATACTGCAATCGACCATTTCGGCCCGCACAGAAGCGAGATAAAAATATATCGCGGGCGCATTCCCGCGCCCATTCTGAAATGTATAAATGCCCACTTACCGATAAATAAAACATTCATTCATTCACTCTCTCCTTGCGTATTGCTAATTGACGTATTTTATTTATTTACCAACAACTACTATCATCATCTCTTCAGACAAGAAGCATTCCGCTAAAGATAAAAAAGGCAAATCACTATCAACTTTTTCCAAATAAAGTGGCATATTTCGCTTTTACAAGTATCAAATCATTCGATAAGTTTAAGAACGAGTATATTTAAAAAAAGTAATGAGAAATTGCATAAAACTTCTTCCAAAAATATGGCTTAATATTTTTTTCTTCGTACGGACATCTGAATCTTAAAAGAAAAAAAACTGTATTGCTGCCTTTGGAACCACAACTTCACGCAAATTTTGTAAATTCATTGTCAAAATATTAACAAATTTGATGATTGTGTGCCAACTAATATACAAATTCACTGATTTTGGCTAATATATTTACATATTTTTATGTATTATTTTACGAGTGTTTATAGCGTTTCCCAAGATTGTGTTTGATAAAAACTAATATATAAATCATACAAGATATATGTTTAAAACTCTAAAAAAAGTTTTAACATCATTAACTAATAGACGTTTAGTCCGTCTATTAGAATTGTTTTTATCTAATCGGATTTTTTCCATACTATGAGTATCTTTGCTCTCTGAATTTCCCAGTCAACTTGTCAATTAATCTCTTCCTCCTGCCACTCTCTCTCTCTCACTCTGAAAAATAAAAATTTCCATTATTCCGTATTTCAAATAAGATTGAAGCAAATTTTGTGAAACGCAGGGTATTTGTATTTTTTCCACGTTCAAACAGAATTCCAAAGTCGTTTTTAATAACAAACTTGAATAGCAAGTGAAAGGTGAAATAATTATTTGAATATTACGAGTGAAAATGATTTCGGAGAAATCATGGGAATAAGAAATAATTGATATATTTTAATATTTTCTAAATTGCTTTTATATCAATTTGCATATCATTCAAATTCTATGTTACTTCAATCATGAAATACTGCTTAGATACTGTTACATAAACTATATATGAGTTTTTCCCATTTGGCGTTCTCTTATAACCTACCAGATATATGCTGAAGAGGTATTTAATAAAAAGCAGACTCAAACCCTTCGAAACTCTGAAAAAATAGTGACAACAGGAATCGTTCTTGGAAACCCCCGATTAGGAATGGATGCGTTTTACCAACCATGCTACGGAGGTTGTCTATTTTTAGGGGCTGTATTTTTAAAGGTTCGATTTCGTTTTCATTATATAAGTTGACTGTTCCGAATCGGTCTAATAAGATGGGGTAATATGACAAGGATTTTTCCGTTGCTGGTTTTACGGTCTGAAATGTTTTACTTCTGAGTGTTAGAGATAAACGTGTTGTATGCAACATTAGGAAGTACATTGTAATTTATTTTTATCAAACACTGTTTATTCCACTTTTTTTGTGACGGTATAACCCTACCGGTTTCAAGGCTTACACCTCATCTTTAGGGGAGCGCAAACAAGACTAAATGCTGTTCGAACTGGTACCGATATACACGCTTCAACGGTTGGAGGCTAGGGCGTGAGGAAGGCACGGGACAATTTCGGCCAAGAGCGGAGAGATTTAGAGGAAATAACTGTTCAACAGATGTTCCGATCGGTGTACTGACTTAGAAATTTCTAGGGCTTCTAATCTGTCCAATTTATTTCCGTTACCACTGATATGTAAGAATTTGGCATCATCGATAGAAAAAGTATGATTATCACGGTGACAATGATTAGCCATTTCAGAATAAATTAGAGGATTTGTTAAGGCGGATTTGTGTTCACGAAATCTCTTTTCAAAAGATCTTCCTGTCTTTCCTATATAGAAATTATCACAGTCAGCACATAAAAGTTTATACACACCACTGCTGCTAAGTATTCCATTTTTGCCTTTTCCATTAAATAAGAGTTTCCGGAGATTAAAATTTGTGTAAAAAGCTGGCTATATGTGACTGGGAATATTTCATATGATATGTTTTTTTTATAAATAGGACTTTGCTCCATTTATAGGTATGCTTTATAGGTATGCTTATTTAACGACACCTATAAGCATATCATTTGAGGTGGTCTCTTCGCCCGTTTTGTGAACGTCGGCCGATGTTTTTTTTTATTTTTTCAGTAATTAAATTTCAATTATTATCACTTTTGACTTCAAATCTAATTAATTTAAGCGATTGGCTATGAATCTTCTTATTTTTCCGATATTAAATAGCTTATTTTTACATGTGTATTCAATACACAGCACCGGAACGCGATGATTTTTTTTAGCACCGGAAGGGAAAGGTAAAGGTGAATATGCTTACTTAACAGCTCTTCATAAATTTTTATTTTATTATTTTCAGTATGGCTATTTATTTTTTAAAATAACCGAAAAATTGAAAAGACCATTGCATATACAGTTTGTGTAATTTTACTTATTGTATTTAAAGAACATTTAAACCGACTATCATGTATCTTAAAAAAATATATCTTAGACTGGGATATTAAATAATAATACTATTTTTTATTTTACCTTTGTGAATATAATCGAGTTATGTTAAAGGAGCATCAGAAATAATTTATAGATATAATGTACAAGTAGATCTTGATACAGACACAAACAAACTTTTCACATCAGTGGTAATAAAGGCGAAAGCTCGTAAAAGCACACAAATGAGATCGTAAAAGGGAAATTTGAACTTTTATGCGCACAAATCACTCCTATGAATATGGCTAGGGGAAGATTTGATCTTCATGATAACGCCCAAATAATATCATCTTGATTCTTTTCTTAATAATTCTCAATCTTGAAAAGCTGAAAGTTAAAATAAACTTAAAATAATTAAAAATAAACTTTATATAATTAAAAATAAACTTTAAATACAATAATTAAAAATAAACTTAAAATGATTAAAAATAAACTTAAAATAATTAAAAACAAACTTAAAATGATTAAAAATAAACTTAAAATAATTTAAAATAAACTTAAAATAATTTAAAATAAAATATGCCAATGATGTGTTCTCAAGATATCTTTCTGGCACAATTGAAGAATTGTTGTTTATTGAGGTAACAATTGTTTTTAAGATATTTTATCGAACATATTTTAAATTTGTGGAACTCCATATTAGAAAATTTGACAATAAATTATTTTGTAATATATGTGTTGAGTATTCAGTGGAATAACAAAGTATACTTTGAAGATATTTATTAAAACAGAAAAAATATGTAGTACTGAGTAGAATTATGTAAAAAATTTAATTAAATAAATAATTCGAAAAATGTTATAATTTTGTAATAAACCTAAAAAGTGTTTACATGCTGTTTATTACAGCATTATATACCATTTGAATCATTCTAAATCTTCTTCTTCTCCCTGGCTCCTTCCCAACTCACTGTCTGCGAAGACTGTTGGGGTCAGCTCTCCTCGTCCTCAGGTTGTATGCTCTTCTGTCCCGGACTACGTCCCCCAGGCCGTGCCTCTGCATCAGGTTATCTTTTTGCACCACCCATGAATTCTTCGGTCTTCCTCAGGTTGTTATTCGAGGAAGATCCATGGAGATTGCCTGGTTCACAATGTGATCGGGTGCTCTGCGTCCAACGTGCCCATACCATCTCAATCGCCTCTCCTCCATCTTACTGTTGATGATCTGAATCATTCTAAATGATTCATATTAAATTGAACTTCATCGATGTTTAATACAAAATTACATATATCATAATATATTCAAAATCCTTTCCTTTTCCTTTGATTGATGGTATCTCACGTATACTTTAATATGTTCATATCTATAAATTACGTTTATATGAATAATATTTTAAATATTTTTTTGCGACCATGTTACTTGATTAATTTACTTTTGTTTGGGTTAGTTGGAAGATTTTGTCGCCTGGCAATAAACCCGCCAGATTGTATTTACAATAAAGTGTCAAATAAATAAATAATATATCGCCTGAATCATTCTTAATTGCTGATTTAAAATAGCACTTTATATATTGTTCATTAAAAAATACACGACCTAAATATTTTCAATGTTTAATCTAAAATTACACGTTATTATGTTTGTCAAAAAATATAATATATATCCTGAAACATTCTGAAAGATTAATCTGAAATTGTTCTTCGTATTTTTTTTATGGTCGCTGCCTTAGGAGAAATTGAACTCTCATTTAAAAAAAATCTCAAAACACATCGTATTACGAAAAAGGAAAAAAATTCCAACAAAATTGAAAAAACAAAAAACATTTATTTAAATGTTTGTTTTAAGACTTTCGTTTCAGTTGTAGAAGATCTTTCGGAGTTTTAAACCGCGTTTAGAAAGTGTTGCAGTTTTCATCTTCAAGGTTTGTTTGTAGCAAACTTAACAATTTTGTACATATATACAAAACCAAAGAAAATAAAATTATACGAGTTCAAAAAAAATAAAGATGGTTTTTTTTAATAAGAAATGGCTTTTTTAATTCATAACGAACAATTTAAAATTAAAATAAACATGGTCAACTAAAATTAATGAAAACATTTGCTACTTGCGAAGTATATTCTCAGACAATTATAATAAACATGGTCACCAAAAATGAATGAAAACATTTGCTACTTGGGAAGTATGTTCTTAGACCATAATAATAAACATGGTCAACAAAAATGAATGAAAACATTTGCTCCTTGGGCAGTATGTTCTCAGACTATAATAATAAACATGGTCAACAAAAATTAATGAAAACATTTGTTACTTGGGAAGTATGTTCTCAGACTATAAAAATAAACATGGTCAACAAAAATGAATGAAAACATTTGCTACTTGGGAAGTATGTTCTCAGACCATAATAATAAACATGGTCAACAAAAATGAATGAAAACATTTGCTCCTTGGGCAGTATGTTCTCAGACTATAATAATAAACATGGTCAACAAAAATTAATGAGAACATTTGTTACTTGGGAAGTATGTTCTCAGGCTATAAAAATAAACATGGTCAACAAAAAATTATGAAAACATTTGCTACTAGCAAAGTATGTTCTTAGACTATGTAAAAGTGGAATAACATATTCAGCGGCAAGTTGGAACAGGAAACAAAGTCAAAACGAAACTAAAATACATTTATTCAAATTAAGCATTGCTATATAAGAATTAATCCTAGGCGTTGAAAATGAATAATGTTTATTATAACATGATACCCCCTGAACTGTTCACAAAGGTTTATCTTAAAGTAAGAAATAATCTTTAAAAACCTTTGAACATGGGTCTATTTTTATCAATAGGTATGTTTTTAACTTAAGGGAATTTGACATTATATAATAATATTTAAATTAAAATATCCATGTTCATCAAAGTAAGAATAAATATAAGGTGTCCCAATAAGATCGCCGGATTAAAATTTTGCGCCATTTATTTATAAGGTTGGCACCTCTAAAAAAATCATTTGTGACAATTGTTAATTTTGTGATTAGTAAATAAGGAACGTAACACAAAAGAACAACGCGTTCTTATTGTTAAAACTCATAACAAAAATTGGGACAGTTTTGCTGAAACAGTTTGAAAACTTCGTGGAATTTTAGGTCGAAATAATGACACAAATTAGTCATTATTTCGAAGATTTATTAAAAAAATTGAGGAAACTTGTTCGATTTTGGACAATAAGTTACCCATGCGTCCTCATGCGGGCGTTCATTCGAAAACATAGCCGCAGTGTGAGAAAGTGTTACTGAAACCCCAGGGACATCAATTTGTCATCGTTCACAAAAATTTTATGTTTCAAGAAGCACCTTACAGTGAATTCTCGTGAAAGATTTAGATATGCATGCCTACAAAATCCAACAGACTCAAGAACTCAAATCAGCAGACATCAAAAACTAAATCTGGCGCTCATATTGGGGCACCATTTATTTAGAGTTCTGAGAGATACCTTCGTCTTTTATTGGACAAGTAAACGACGTAGGATATTTAATTAGATATTTGAGTTATTCCACTAACGCCCTGTTCAGACTCCCTCTCCAGTGGTTTATGTGACATTGACCGTTGCGTCCTTCATAATACAATTACACTAGTTAACAAATTTAAAATTTTTGTCTGTAACATAAATTAAATTAGCTGATTATTACTAAATCGACCCTGCTGATTACGAAAAAGGCAGCGAAAAGTTTGTAACACTTAACATTTTTGTGTAACAGAAGGGGGAGTGTTTTAATAAAATAAGTACGTTTTTGCGCATTTCAATGGTCGTAATTACAACAATGAAAATAAATAAATTCCTGAAATACTAAATTTAGACACAGAATACAATGTTGTTACATAGGAAAATAAAAAAAGCAGAATACAAAACTTTTATATAAGTATATTTTTAAAATATTTTTTTTACAACGTAAACTTTCTTATATAAATACAACGTTATATTTTCCTTCCTTTATTCAGATAAAACAAAGTAACATCTCATCCTGTGCCTTAAGACAAAACTTGAAGCATTCCTCTTTGTCACATGAAATACTCACAAAGAACCTTATATAAGCAAAACACAACCAACACTCACAATACATTTTTATGCCATTTCCAAAATTGAATAAACAAACAAATGCAACTAAATATCTAACTAATATTTTTTTTATAAATTTCTTCTAATGCATTTTTATTACGTTTAATTTTAATAACATAGAAATATTTACATGTTATATTTCCTTTCATAACCCCAAAGAATGTTATTGTTGGTTGGATTCTACAATATTTATGTGTTAAGGTCCATATAATTTATATAAGAACTAGCTTACAAAAGTGAAAAACGTTTACATTTCACGAGGACCTCTTACCTATATTAAATTCTCCCTAAACGATTGTCTTGAAAGAGATATTTATGTAGAAAGGGCTTCTTAACACATTTCAGTCTAAAGACGCAACATTCGCATTGCAGACAAAGCTCTACAAATGTCTAGCATAAATATAAGTTTACTTCTATGTTTGATGACGCTAATTCGATTCAACGATTTTGACCCAGAATTTAGCAACGCCATATGCGGCTTTAGTTACTTCCTTTTTACCATTAATTTGTTTGTAGCTTCATAATAGACAAAAATGAATTATTCAATTTCATTTTTCTCACTTTTTAACAAATTCCTCCTCTATAAAACCTTCATCCTTCCGATTTTTATTTCGCTGCACCTGTTTAAAGGAACTATGATCGACACAGGTCACCTGAAGCTTCAACGAGTGCAAAACACTCTGTCAACACCCATCCCAGGACAAACCTCTCGCGACTTAACGCCGAAAAGCATAAAAAATCCTCCAACAACACGTACTCCCTTGAATCGGGAATTTATATAAAAGCCAACAGGACCACAGCAATCCTCTAATCGCTGCCCTGGGGGCTTACGATAGTAAATCCGAACTACCCTTCCGTTATAAGCACAGGCTTCCGAAACATCATCTGTTGTCTGACTAGTCCATCTACAGTATTTGCTGGAAGGACCAAGGTCTCAGTGAATGTGATGAAATGCAAGAAAGAGTGGACAAGACATGTTAAATAACTAGTTGTAAGAATTGTTAGTCGGTAAAAAGTTAGTATGTATGTGTTAACTATTTCTAATAAATTAAACATGAGAATAAAAAAAAAAATAGGTGAAGGAAATTTAAATTAATAAAGCTTATAGTTGTTATACAGAAATAAGGTTAGTTCATTGGTTCTTCAGTTATAAATTGGTTTATCGGTATAGCCTTTGTCAAATGTGTGTATTTATTAACTAAATTACATATAATAGATAAAAAAAACATTAACGTGTTTCACTTCACATTCTTCGGGGTAGTATTTGTTTTCACTCTACGTTCTTCAGGGAAGTATTTAGTTTCACTATGCATTCTTCGGGGTAATATTTAGTTGCCATTACATCTTCGGGGTAGTAATTAGTTTCACTCTAAATTCTTCGGAGTAGTATTTAGTTTCCCTCTACATTCTTCGGTGAAGTATTTAGTTTCACTCTACATTCTTCGGGGTAGTATTTAGTTTCACTACATTTTTCGGGGTAGTATTTAGTTTCACTCTACATTCTTCGAAGTAGTATTTAGTTTCACTCTACATTCTTCGGGGTAGTATTTAGTTTCACTCTACATTCTTTGGGGTAGTATTAAGTTTCACTACATTCTTCAGTGTAGTATTTAGTTTCAATCTACATTTTTCGGTGTAGTATTTAGTTTCACTCTACATTCTTCGGGGTAGTATATACTCGTAGTTTCACTCTACATTTTTCGGGGTAGTATTTAGTTTCCCTCTACATTCTTCAGGGAAGTATGTAGTTTCACTCTAAATTATTCGGTGTAGTATTTAGTTTGACTCTACATTCTTCGGGGTGGTATTTAGTTTCATTCTACATTCTTCGGTGTAGTATTAAGTTTCACTATACATTTTTCGGGGTAGTATTGAGATTTTTCCATGTATTTCGATAAAAAATATTTTTTGTTTATTATAATCCTTAATATATGACAACATCGTGTGTTAATGAAATAGATTGAGAAAACATTTTTTGAGAAATCAATTCAGTTTTACTGATATTAAATGTTTTAAAAATATTTTTTCAAATAACTTATATGAACGAAGCTACGAGTATCTATATCCATTCAAATACTCGTCTGAAAAAATACATGTGGTATCGGCAGAAGCACAGTACGTAATACGAACCGATGACCTTCCACACTAAGTGCAGGTTTTTATTTATTTATTTATTTATTTTATTTATTATTACACATGACAAGAAATATACACAATTTGCGAAAAAAACAACAGGTAATTTGATTTGGACATACAATTTTAACGGATCTGGATTTGTTGCCTTTCATTTGTCGTATCCCCAGTAAACTAGGCTTTTGCCTGTATCTCACTAAGGGTTATGTTAAATTAATAGAGTATGAAAGCTTACAACTTTGTTTAAAAAGGTTGACTTTACTTCGTTTTTTCTCACAACGTAATTTTTTTAATTAATCAATCAATTTATTTCTAAGACGCTGTTTAGGGGCCTCAGTCACTCCAATAGCATGTCTTCACGGTGGAACATCTATAAAAAAATAAGGTGGGCTCTATCGCCATTTAAATAAACTTTTACCTTTGGTTAGCAATTGAAGATTCCATTATTTACATATGTTTATTTTAACAAGAAAAACAATCAGCATAATATTATAGTAAAAATTCCAACATAAGAAGTAAAAAATTCAGATGAAATTTGCAAAGAAACTTGGACTTCAATGGGTTAAAGACTTATACTCTTGAAGGAAGAAGTAGCACTGCAACACAATAGAAGGCGTTGTATAATTAAGATAATTCAAGAAAGACGTGGAGATTTTTATTTGAGAAAATTTAACGAAGAACAAAAATTTCCGTTTTGTAAAGGATTCCTTTACGAGACAAGGTAAACTGTATGAATAAGTCACTTTGTTCCTAACGCTCAAAGAATAGGCTGAAGATCTTTAGGTTATTATTGCACTCTTGTGTTGTTATATTTCTTCAAGATCTTTCTTTCCTTTGAGAACTTAGTTTTTTCCTCTTTCAAATACAGCAAAGCAAAAAAAACAGTGAAGTGGAAAAGTGCCTTGTCTTGCAAAGTGTGAGTTGTATTTAAAATGTGTATTTATTTTATTTTGTTTCAACGGCAAAATGACCTTTTTGATGCTAAAGATAAAAAAAAAACAAACAAAATTTAACATTGATTTGTAAGCAGTGTTCTCTATAGGAAAAATGGTACATTACAAACCACACAAAGGGTTTGTAATGTACCATTATCTATGGTACACTACAAACCACACAAAAAAAAACAAACAAAATTACTCTAATTAGTATAAAAATTATATTAAAATCCAATACTTATATTGATTTTTGATCTAGTTGGTAAGATGTCTGTCCTCCGACCCGAAGGTTACGGGCTCGATTACCGCTGTAAACCAGTTTATTTTTAATTAGAAAAAAAGGCAGTAAGGTATAAAAGCCTCATAAACATCTTTATACATGTATAATAATTGTATATAATACAAACAAAGTTTTATACGTGTTTCACTCGGGCGCTGTTATATTTACCAGACGTGTTATTTAATAATAGTGGGTTCGAATTCCCAGTTAAAGCACCAATGAGAAAATTTTTCTATCTAAACGGCGCTGTATAAAATAATCCTTTGAAAGAATAAATAATTGCTCAATATGTGCTGTTTTGTTATATTGGTCGGAAAGAGTTTAGCATTTCTCAGATACATGTTAAGACAAAACTTTCGTTGCTAACTTGATTCCAAACGTTTTGAATGTATATTATTATCAACGGTTTTAGTTCAGCCCATATTTTTGACCATTATTAACTGATTGCATTAGGGATTTTTTGACGTCACTTTGAATATGAAACAAATTGTGATGTTTTTATGGTGTTTGGTGTTTTTTTTACTTCCTCAAAAGCAAATATGAGGCACAAATAAAAGAAAGGATATATAAAGTATACGGCGAAGATATATTTAAAGGGGATATTCTACTCTAGATGCGTGAATTTCAGGTTTTTTTTTCAGACTAAATGAAAAAAAAACAAAAAATATTTTTGACATACATTTTTTTACAGTTTGTTCATTGATGATTTGAGAATGTAAAACTAAAAATTCAATATGTTATCAGCTGTTATATCTTGTAAAAAAAAGGGGTCAGCTGGTCGACATGATTAGAGCCCTTTCGTAAATTTGAAACAAAAATCTTGATAAGAAATAATGTGGTTATAGTTGGTAAAAAAAATCGTAAAATTGTTTAACCCTTTTTTCAATTCAAAAAAATAGACTTAAAGTTTTTAAGGTAGAAACTATATAAAAAACATTTATCAAAGTTTCATACCAAATTTGAAGGCAATCGGTTAGATAGAATTTGTGATTTTGTATCGATCAGGTCGAGTAAATTAGTTTCGAGAAAAACACGTTTAAAGTTTTGAGATTATTGTCTGAGTTGCTGCCTCATTTATAGCTACCATATATGGTAACTTCGTAAATATTGAGAATTTTAAATTTTTTTTTCGAGAACATATTCTTAAAGGTCTGAACTTTAAGAATATGCAAAAAAACGAGTAGAACACTCCTTTAAGCGATCTTGTATGTACATATATGATATGAGTATCAGAGTTACTGTTATCGTTTTCAGACGTACATACTATATATTCCCTTGTATTATGTATTGCATTTGATATTACAGGGTTTTACCTGGTTCAAATGCAAAATATTGTAGAATGAAAGTCCTAAAATAGAATTTCTAGAATTATTTCCATTTTGTTTCCTCTGTATACCTTTTCTTAGCCAACCATTAATTTCATACATACGTGTATACAAATATGGACGTAAATTTCAACTGTTTCGAGTAACTATTTTTAGGATAGTAATTGCTTTTATATACTCGTAACTTTTGGATAAGGCAAATTATGAATATTAAAATTAAATATTAACATTTTCATTTCGGTCATTACTTTTCTTTGCAAAAACACATTTTTTTTATTTTAATCTCGTAACATAATTAGCACCACTCGCAAGATGAAACAGTTTTGAATGTTCCTGATTTCAAGTATTGCAATATATACATCATATATA
Source organism: Odontocerum albicorne (assembly GCA_949825065.1). Lineage (NCBI taxonomy): Eukaryota > Metazoa > Arthropoda > Insecta > Trichoptera > Odontoceridae > Odontocerum > Odontocerum albicorne. The sequence continues at coordinate 4,541,078 of OX463853.1, read as the reverse complement.
CCAAGATTAGTGCCACTTGAATGGAGATTGACCTAGTTGTACAATATTTCAAGTGTTTAGTCATTCTCCATAATTCTGAAATACTCCGATTCCGTTCATGGTGAAACTCAAATTATGTTACTAATTTAAATGCACGTTTTTGGTGAAATGTGATTTTGGTGAAATGTGAAATGTGATTTCATATTGTGGCTGCTATAAATGTTACATTATTTTTTATTTTGGGAAAATTACACGCTCTTGGACATTCGTACGCGTATTTAAGCAGAGCTTAATTTATTTAAATAAAAGATAATAAAGAACTAATGATAAAATGTACTCGTAATATACAATATATACGAGTATAACAATATTAAATTTATATTTTTTCATAAATGATGTAGTATATTTTTTCATAGATGAGGTTGTATATTTTTTTGATAGATGAGGTTGTATATTTTTTTGATAGATGAGGTTGTATATTTTTTTGATAGATGAGGTTGTATATTTTTTCATAGATGAGGTTGTATATTTTTTCATAGATGAGGTTGTATATTTTTTCATAGATGAGGTTGTATATTTTTTCATAGATGAGGTTGTATATTTTTTTGATAGATGAGGTTGTATATTTTTTTGATAGATGAGGTTGTATATTTTTTCATAGATGAGGTTGTATATTTTTTCATAGATGAGGTTGTATATTTTTTCATAGATGAGGTTGTATATTTTTTTGATAGATGAGGTTGTATATTTTTTTGATAGATGAGGTTGTATATTTTTTCATAGATGAGGTTGTATATTTTTTCATAGATGAGGTTGTATATTTTTTCATAGATGAGGTTGTATATTTTTTTGATAGATGAGGTTGTATATTTTTTTGATAGATGAGGTTGTATATTTTTTCATAGATGAGGTTGTATATTTTTTCATAGATGAGGTTGTATATTTTTTCATAGATGAGGTTGTATATTTTTTTGATAGATGAGGTTGTATATTTTTTTGATAGATGAGGTTGTATATTTTTTCATAGATGAGGTTGTATATTTTTTCATAGATGAGGTTGTATATTTTTTCATAGATGAGGTTGTATATTTTTTTGATAGATGAGGTTGTATATTTTTTTGATAGATGAGGTTGTATATTTTTTCATAGATGAGGTTGTATATTTTTTCATAGATGAGGTTGTATATTTTTTCATAGATGAGGTTGTATATTTTTTTGATAGATGAGGTTGTATATTTTTTTGATAGATGAGGTTGTATATTTTTTCATAGATGAGGTTGTATATTTTTTCATAGATGAGGTTGTATATTTTTTCATAGATGAGGTTGTATATTTTTTTGATAGATGAGGTTGTATATTTTTTTGATAGATGAGGTTGTATATTTTTTCATAGATGAGGTTGTATATTTTTTCATAGATGAGGTTGTATATTTTTTCATAGATGAGGTTGTATATTTTTTCATAGATGAGGTTGTATATTTTTTCATAGATGAGGTTGTATATTTTTTCATATACACACATACAATCACACTATTTCTCTATCGAGTAGGCAGAAAAAACACAGCACCTGACTTTTCTATTCCAACACAGATGTTTTACTGCATCCATGATTCTTCTCATACAACTCTGATATTTTATATTTACTTTTTTCAAAATACAATACTCTTGATTCGACTTAACTTTTCTTGGTCTTTTTCTATCAGATAAGTTATTATGTCTGCATTCAATCGTTATAAATGCTCAATCGTTATATATGCCCAATCGTTCTAGATGCCCAATCGTTCTAGATGCCCAATCGTTCTACATGCCCAATCGTTCTACATGCTCAATCGTTATACATGCCCAATCGTTCTACATGCCCAATCGTTCTACATGCCAAATAGTTATACATGCCCAATCGTTCTACATGCTCAATCAATCTCAGCGTACTCTTCTTCATCTTACTTAATACTTAACCTAAAGAAGAATATTCATCTCGAACCACTTTATTATGTACACTGTTACACATTATAACGCATTTTCAGTTTTTCCACTCCCACGTTCACGCCCATACATCAAAGTAAGTACTTAAATACTATAATTGACAGTAATAATACAGTTATGCAATAATATAATATACTCGAATGGATACTTTAAGCAGATATTGATACTATTCGGTATCGAATATGTAAAAATCGAAAAGGTCTGAGAATATCAAAAATGATAACAAATTCCGTAGTGTTTTGTAACATGATGAAACATTTACCGAGGATATCCAGCTACGTGAAGTGAAAGGAAACAAAGTGAATGGGGCACTTAAACATATATGATGTTGACAAGATGATGAGATAAATATTGAAAAAAATAAATAAAACATTTATTTTTTGTTACGCATTCTCTACCGTTTTATTTGAGTTCATCACCGATTTCAAAAACTTCCGTCTTATCCTTATCGGGTGAAGATGAACATCTTCGCCGTACACTTCGCAAATATCACGAGCAGTTTTGGCAGCTTTATTCCCTCGATTGAACGCGGTGTCGAAAATGCTCACTTTCATCTACTTGACATTCCATTTTGAAGGCTTGTAATCAAATAAAATAATATATGTAACGTAAAAGCAAACACAATATCTTATAGAGCAGAACCTTTTCTTTCGAATAACGTATAACCTTAACCGTTTTGTTTGAATTTTGGTGGTCATTTTTAAATTTGGAATGAACGGACACAACTTATGTTAACACCTAATATATAATACTAGTTGCAGCCCGTGAAATATTCACGGAAGTAAAACCAATTCTACATTTATGAAAATATATATTCATAAATGTAAAATTTGTTTATATATATACGAGTATATATCATTTATACATCGTCCCCTTTTACACCGGTTCAAAAATTGTTAGCTAGGTATTTAAAATTCGTTCAGTTATCACGGACCCACCGAGATTCAAATTTCGAATTACTTTCGCAGAGAATCCAAGTATTCCTCTCTCGCTCTCTTGTATTCAAAATTCAATTCTCGTATTCTTTCTTTGACGACAACCATTGTACATACAATATAACATTTTTCTTGCACGTATTGTCTCAAATAGAGGTTAGTAATACCTGCTAATTAAAAGGGGGAATAAAAGTTTGTTTACTTTCGTCACGATACTCTTATGTCATTGTATCAAAAAGCTCTGTACACAAAACACATAAACATATAAATACGAGGCGTATCCAGAAAGTAAGGGTACTGAGGCTCTCACGACCGGATGGATTTTATTTTTGACATGTTGGCTACACTTCCGTGTAGCCTGACCCTTCCCCTCCGCAACGAGACCGGTTCGAGGTCAGTAGGTTGAGAAGTGTCGACGCGACAACACGTTTCGTGAAAAATGTCAAACCAATCTCCCGCCAAGTGCGAAATTTTGTAAAAAGGCAAGAGTTTTTGAGGCGCTACAAACTCCATGGAGGTGAATTTCTCCGCTCCATCGTTACTGGAGATGAAACTTGGGCTGCACACTACACGCCTGAAACCAAAAGGCAGTCTCAACAGTGGCGTCACACCTCTTCACCCTCCGCCAAAAAGTTCCAAACCACAATTTCAGCCAAGAAAATCATAGCATCCGTGTTTTGGGACTATCGAGGCATAATTTTAATTGAATATATGCCTCAAGGGGAGGCTAAAGGGAGACTAAAAAAATTGCGGAGGGCGATTCAGAACAAGAGGAGAGGCATGCTGACAAAGGGAGTCTGCCTGCTGCACGACAATGCAAGACCACACACGGCCAACGCCACGAAGGAACTGCTCGCCTCGTTTAAATGGGATGTCCTGAACCATCCCGCACATTCCCCTGACCTAGCACCTTCAGATTACTATTTCTTTACCTCCCTGAAGCTGCACATGGGTGGAAAAAGGTTTTCAACCGACAAGGAGGTAAATGAGGAGGTGGAGAAGTGGACGGAGGGGTTGGCGGGAAACTATTTTGAGGAAGGCATCAAAAAGTTGATACCCCGTTTCACCACCTGCATTGAGAGGAATGGCGACTATGTCGAAAAATAGCTTACATATGTACTACGGTAACCACGTAATATTTTTGTTTAAATAAAAAAAATTGTAACCTACAAAAATTCAGTACACTTAGTTTCTGGATATGCCTCGTATTTAAAAATATATTATTTTTCAAATAAAAATGGAGAAAAAAATTAACAAAACTTTAGAAAGAATATTTCTAGGAAATCATTTATTACAGAAAAAAATCAAACCTAAGAGGTTCGACAATCTTATTTTTACTCTTTTCTCAGGTTGTATTTTGCTTTCTTAACATGCATTCAAGAATTAGCATATTCATGAGGGAAGACCCTTCCCATCCGGCGAGAGGTTACGGAAATGAACACGTAACATTTCTGAATAACTGATGGGTTGCAACCGTTACACTGAAACATAAATCCTTCGCAGGTACTTGGGGATTATGATCAATTTTGCTCCATTTTTTTTAGTTTTTTGTCAAATTTAGAAGTATCTCTCATTGCTTAAACTTGTGAATATGTTTCACAATTTATTGGTTTCATCGTTAATTAAACACTGAAATGTTGTATCGATTAGGTGAAAATCAAAGGCTCTTAAGTACCATAACATTGTGAGATGACCTTTCTGGGTCATATTAACCCTTCCCTTACGGTGATAAAAATAATACGCGTGCTCCGGTGTTGGGTAGTGAGTACGCAATAAAAAATTAGCGATTTTAAATCGGAAAAATAAGAACATTCATAGATAATCCCCTTAATTAATTGTAATTGAAGTTAAAAATTTTAATAATTGAGATTTATTTGCTGAAAACATTAAAAAACCATCTGAAAGCATTAAAAAACGCTCACGGAACGGGCGTACGTCTAACCTATTTGCAAGCCTAGAAGCTAATAGTGGCGCGGAACGTCAGTCGCATACCCCGGCGCTTACGCCTTTGCTTGCGACGTTGAGACAATTCAGCTCCTCGCAATTCAGTCTAGTATGCAAGAGTGAGATGCGAATATAGTGTCGCGCTTCCCGCATACTATTCACCTATCGTCCAGACGAGGCACTCGCAGCGTTTAAATGCGAATTTGTTTTCGATCTTTACAAAACACCTCGATGTAGTCGATACATTCTGATTATTATTAATATTATTTTTTAAATCAATGCGTAAATATATTATGGAGGAATACCTAAAATCTTAACCTTGTATTTATTATATTTATAGAGATAATGATGGTTATTAGAAGCAACGTGTAGAAGATACCCAACACAGGGAAGGAAAGGTTAAGGGGACAATAATACCACTTCCTATAATTTATATTCATGAACAAGATTAAAAGTTGACGCTGAATCGATAGAATACTCTTGTCTTGGTTACGCAGCATTCGTAAATGGACAGGTCTCCAGATAGTTGAGGAACTGTTCCATACCCCTGAACAGATATTTTCTCAAAGATGACCGCCAAAATTAGAGGGACTGGGTACGGTACATGAAGAAGTTATATATTTTATGAATTCATGATGCATAGCCACGCGGTCACGCACTGGACTACGGTGCAGAAGGTCGCTGGTTCGAATCCCGCGCTATGCTACTGTTTTCGAATGGTACTGGCATTTTTTTCGCCTAGTATTCGAAGGTATTAGGATAATAATGACTTCCGTCATATCTATTCTTTCAAAAAAGAAAATATGCCAGTGTGCTCCGATCGTTTCACTTCGATGTGTCTTCGGATTCAGTATAGCGGTGTGGCAGGTGGGTTTGCTGGTGCGCAACGGATCACTTAAATAAAAAAAATATCAAAATAAACTCAACAGCTCAGCTTTGTTTTTCAACTGAACTTACGTTGGAATGGTGAGTTTACCCTTGACTACGAGGTCCAGCAATAATGATAACCTATTTCAATAAAGGATAATTTGTACAGCACCATTTAGAGAGCAAACTCTCCTCGAAGGTGCTCTAAATCAGGATTCGACCTCATTACTATTGAGAAATTATAAAGTTTACAAAAAAATATATATAAATTGAGTGTCAAGATAGGAAGATGCTGGTTGCGGCCATTATATAAGATACTTCTCCGCATTAGCATTTATTCAATAAACATATTTGGAAAGAATACCGCAGAAAACTTATCAAGCATAGCCGCCGACCTACAAAGAAATCTTTGTAGATTTTCCGATATGCGATAGTTCCATATTCGTTTTAGGAGTTAAGTCGAGCTGAGTCAAATGGTTGCCAAAGTTTCGATATCATTGTAATTTTTGTCCTCAGGGCGACTAGATCAGAACTCGGTTTATTGTCATAAACAACAATTTCAAAATTTCTTTTCTCGTGTTGTCTGTATCTTTTCAAAATCAGAAACCATGCAGATTTTATGTGGGTACCGTCATCTCTGTTTAACTTGTTTGTGTTTCAATAGAATGTTTCTTTTTCCAAACCATTCCGTTAGACTTTTTCCAAACCATTCCATAGACTTACGAGTATATTCAATATTTTCATTAGATTTGCTGATAAGCACTTTATGTAAATGGATATTAAGATCGTGTATTCTTCCTAATTAACCACTACCTTCCTATCCTTTAACTCAACTTATATGTATTTTTGCAGTCCCGAATTAGATTACCGTTGAGGAGAATTTTCTCCCTTAACGGCGCTTTTGAAATTTGAACTTATAACTGATTTATTACAAATGAAATTAATAATTGGAAGTAACCCACTGACTTAACTTTTTAAACGTTAAGTCAGGAAAATTAACTTTTTAAACCTTAATTCTCAAAAAGGGGAAAAAATTAAATTTGTGTATGATATAGTTGGGCCAGATTATTAGACTTTTGCAAGTCTCAAACATTTATTGGATTTTTTCAAACTTATATAATGAAATAAGTACAATGAAAAATAAGGGGTGCTCTAACTTATACAGCAACAAAAAAAATACGAAAATTAATAATTACACACCAAACTTAATAATTACAAACTAACTTAATAATTACACACCAAACATAATAAATACACCCTAAACTTAATATTTACACCCTAAACTTAATAATTACACACCAAACTTAATAATTACACACCTAACTTAATAATTACACACCAAACTTAATAACTACACACTTAACTTAATAATTACACACTTAACTTAATAATTACACACCAAACTTAATAATTACACACTTAACTTAATAATTACACACCAAACTTAATAATTACACACCAAACTTAATAATTACACACTAAACTTAATAATTACACACTAAACTTAACAATTACTCACCAAACTTAATAATTACACACTAAACTTAATAATTACACACCAAACATAATAAGTACATACCAAACTTAACAACAACCGTACAAATACAAAATCTTCCGAGACATTGAATGTTACAATGTGAGAGGAAATATCCATAGTTCTAGTTATTATTTTGTTGTATACAGAAACACAACCGTCTCTTACATTGTCACCGTCTGCACTTCCCGTTTATGTTTACTCCTTTAAGATCAATACCACTTCCAGTTAACTGAGTAGCATTAAATGCATCCTACCATTATATGTCTTTCTTACTTGCAACATGGACATGCAACCGTTAGAAGGAGTTGCATTATGGAGTGAGCATTGAATACGGTAATATACATATTTAATTTTATAGAAAATACCAAACATGAGACCAATAAAAAAAGCCTTTTTTGTTATTCAAATATGTATATATGTTACTTTGAATATCTTCGATAGAATAATATGTGATTTGAAGTATAATTCTACATTCAATGGAATAAAATATTTGGTTTCAAAGTTTGATTCCAACTTCAATAGAATTAATCTTTGGTTTTAAAGTATAATTGTATATTCAATGGAATAAATTTTTGGTTTGAAAGTATAATTCCAATGTCAATGAAATAAATTCAAATTTGTATGCTTCTTTGAATTTCTTCGATGAAATAATGTTTGATTTGAAGTATAATTCTACATTCAATGGAATAAATGTTTGGTTTGAAAGTTTGATTCCAAATTCAATAGAATTAATCTTTGGTTTTAAAGTATAATTGTATATTCAATGGAATAAATGTTTGGTTTGAAAGTATAATTCCAATATCAATGAAATAAATGTTTGCTTTTTAAGTATAATTTTTATCTTGAATCTTAAAAAAGAAGTTTGTTTCATTTTATGGTGTCGTGTTTACTTTATTAAACATTATTAGAATTTTGTTTGCCATATTTTTTATATCAATTATGATGTATGTGAATAATACAAATTTAGAATGAACGAATAATTTGTTAGGATGAACGAATAATTCTTGTGGTACCCTTTAACACATTCAAATTGATGATTCGGATATGTTAAAGAGCGTGGCCGGGAGACAATATTGTATTCAGCCCAATAATCGAGCTTCTGCATTTTAAAAACACTGGAGTAGGCACGTAACTCGCCATTCGTCATAGCATGTGTTGGTGATACTATTGCACATAACCCTACTCGGAAAAATCTCCTGGCATCCTTCGTGGCTTTGTAGGTAAGACGTTTGACTTCAACTCCAAGGTTTTAGGTTTGATTCCGGATGGTATCCAAGGCTAAATTTATTTGTGTTTTAAAAGTGTTTATCTAGTAACCACACTCGGTTTTTGATGAAAAAGATTTTATAATGTTATTTTGATATAAATATTTTTTAATTAAAAACTTTCAATTTAGAATAAGTGAAGATTTTATATAAATCGTCTTTGTTAATTTACTCCTAGAAGAATGCGTAAATAAATCAAACATACAGGATAATTCTATGAGGAATATAGTCCTTAATCAAGAAAATGTGTTTTTGTACTTTTTTTGTCAATATATAAAAATTTGATAATTTCGTTGTTTTGTATTACTCTTCCGTTACGTACAGTAAGGATCATTAAGCTTTTTTTTCATTTTGCAATTTCTTATTATTTTCCTGAAAGATGTAAAAAGGCCTTCTGTTTACCACCAGACTGGGACCATTTTTTTTATTTCACAAAGAAATGAATAGAAAAATATGTCGGTCTAAAGTCAGTCATTGTACTAACTAGTTCGGAAAGATAATTTGCATTCGTTGCAATATTAAATCATCATGAAAAACTTCTACCAGGCAACCAATATCGAATAACAAAATTATAAGTGAATGAATGACGAGTGGAAGGGATTTATGTAAGCTCGTGTGGGCTTCTTCTTGTTGTTTTAATTTTGTTTGTTTTTGTATTTGTGTTTCTGTGTATTTTTTTTTTTTGTTTTGATTTTAATTTTTATTCTTATGATTGTGTGCGGTATAGTGTGGGATGAATATTTTTGGTCTTTCTGGAGTGATGATGTGTGAGGAGTTGAATTTCGCAAGATGTTTCCAGTTGTAGTTGAGTGTCACTGTTTGTCAGGTTGATGAGAGCGTGCAACGGGGTTTTGTTTTTGTGTAATCAAAAATCGGAAAGAAGTATCGATTTATTTTTCTAATGCTAAATATCCTCAGTGAGATACAGGCAAAAGCCTAGTTTACTGGGGATACGACAAATGAAAGGCAACAAACCCAGATCTATTAAAATTGTATGTCCAAATCAAATTATCTGTTGTTTTTCTCAAATTGTGTATATTTATTGTCATGTGTAATAATAATAATAATAATAATAAATAATAATAAATAAGTTGCTTAACAGCGGGATGATGAACACTTCTCGTTGGGACTTTTATTCTTTAATTGCTCAAAGAATATATCTTTAAAGCCTTTAAGGAATAGAAAAATAAAAAATACTTAGTTTTGAAAAGAAAATACGTCATCAATACCACTCTGTACCAGTTTTCATGAATCGGTCGTATAAAAATATTGAAGGCCAAAGAAATGCTATGAAAATGCACGCATCTCTAAGAAAATATGGCAAGTACAAAATTGTTAGATAACGTAATTAAGTTATTAAGTACTAACGTAAAATAAAATCCGTAAAATTATCTAAGATATAAAGAAATTTATTAGGTTGTGAGAGCAGATTACATTTATGAGTTACAAAGGTTTATTGTGCATTCATGAATAAGAAACATTACAAAAATACCGAGACAATTATGACGAAATAAAATTTCGATTAAAAGAAAAACTGCTTAATCGAAAACGCTGTTGAAGGAAACGTTGAAATGAAAATGGGGCAACGGAAATATATCGTGATAGGTATAAGAAGACGACGGAAATATGTCGTGATATAGTTTAGTACTTATCCTTTCTGTCGCACCCCCACCAGGGAAATGGAGTAATGTATGTATGTATTATAATTATGAACATTTAAGGTTTGCAGAAAGCTTTCAATAAAAAGCAAAGCATATTTTTCCATCAGCTATTCGTTATGTATTGCTTTCAAAAAATGACTTCAGATCCATTTTTGGTTTATTAGTTGTTGCTTTATTTTATTTTAAAGTTCTATCGTTCTTAATGGGATACCCATCTTATGATCGGTTAAAGTACATAAGCATACAGCCAGCCATGGTCAACACATGATCATTATCTTATATCTTCAAACAATAATTGTAATTAAACAAACTATTAATTGAATTCATATACACGGCCATTGAAATACTTTATATGTGTTTTATTTCCAAAACAAATCCTATCAATCCCAAAAAAACACTCTATACTTTGAAAGAATCGATTTGCTACACCAAATAAAAATGTCCCTTAATGAGTTATTTGTAATAATTAAATAAAACGCTCTCAAAGGAAGTCTTAAAACAATCGAAACTAAAATTATTTATTAAATAAGCAGACTGGATGATTTCTTATTTCAGGAACCCTTCCCCTATCGTGTAATGCGGCCATTAGTTACTACACTACGTCCAGACTGCAGAGGAAATGTTGGCGTTCTACCCTCCAGTGATTTATGCTACCCTGTTAGCACACGGGACCCTCTGTGCGCCGTACAACTGGAGCAAGGCACGGGGATGGTTCATATAAATTGTTTCTGCTGAAACTAATGGATATAAATTGAAAGTTACTCAGGTTTTGTGTGATGGAATTATTTTTATTTTAAAGAAAAAATATTTTCACTTCTAATGCATTTCAAATGTTTATGTGTATACATATATAACATCACGCTGTCTTTTTTTAAGTAGACACAGTAGAAATAAATTTACGCCTTTTATTCATGCACACAGATCTAGCGCTGTCCACAGCCATACATTTTATAATTAATGCTTTCCTATTTTCCATACTTTTGCCTTTCCTTCAGTTCTAATTTCTTCTCTTTCTACTCTTTGCATGTTCTACCTCTTTCCTGTTTCATTTTCACTCTATCAAACATGAAAATACCAGATATTCGACGCAAGGCGCGTATTTATTAGTGCAGAATAAGAAATTCAAGATCTATTTCAGCACCCATCCCAGAACTAAATTCACTCGACTTCACGCCAAACAGCGTGAAGAAACCATTTAACACAACATTGTCGCTTGGATCGTGAAGTCCTCTAAAATCCAACTGAGTCACAGAAATTCTCAAATCCCTGCCGTGGGGGCCGACGAAAGTAAGTTTGCCCTATCTTACCATTATAAGTACAAGCTTCCGAAGCACCATCTATTGCCTGACTAGTCAACCTACATTATAAACAGAAAGGGCCAAGGTCTGAGTAAATGTGATAAAATGCAAGTAGTTTGAACGGGTGGGCATGTACGTGTGTATATGTATAAAAAAATAATAAAACAATTAGTTGTAATAATTACTATCTAGTTATAAGTTATCATGTAGGTGTTAAATATTTATAAGGCATTAAATATTAAGATTATTTAACTGTCCATGCAGTGAGACTCTGGAATCAGTTACAAAGCAATAGAAGACTCGCTCCGTCCTTGGCATACTTTAAGAAACGACTGAAAAAACTCTTAATTTCTAGTCAGTAAAATAACGTGTTTTATTGCTGATTTTTTCCTTTCCTTTCCACCCTCCCTTCATTTTTTCTTTGGTGATATCTTACTTTATATGAAAAAAAATGTTCGGGTGATTGCCCGTCTTTGTGGGGTTTATGGGCGTATGCTCACGTATGTGTTTATGAATTTCGTGAGGATGGATAGTCATTTGACTGATTTATACGACAATGTAACTGCTTCAATTAATGCTGTCTGGTTGGTTGGAAGAGATTGCCGCCTGGCAATAAACCCGCCAGATTGTGTTTGCAAGAAAAATGTTAAATAAATAAAATAAATAAGGTATAATATTATCCAGACTTTAACATGGAGAAAATATCTCTATTAGAAATCCATTAAAGTCTTCTTTATTATTGTAGTCTCGTAAAATCCCTGCTTTTCTGCGCGCTGTGTGCAGACACTAAATAATATTGAAGTCGACATTATGGATGAGGCAAAATGCATGAAGAGAATACTTTATTTTATTACATTACCCATAAAGTTAAGCACAGAATAAAGTAAGTTCAGTTCAATACGACTCAACCTCCACCCACGCCTGTTATATGGGGACAAAATAAATTTTCATCGAGTGTGATCTAGAATAAAAGATCGAAATCTTTTTTCTTTTTTTCTGAGTGCACTGTCACTAAGTGACGAAGAAGGATCTGCCCAAAGGGATTTCTCGTCCGTCAACAACATATCTTAGTGTGTAAAGAATAATAACGAAAATAAAAATGACAGTTTTAAAGTAGCTTTAGACTTGGAGTTCAAATAGTCTAGCAAGTTGCCAATACTCTCACAGAAAATTTTGAATGCAGCAAAACCATAATTTATAAATAAATAAATAAATAATAAATAAATACAGGTTTATTGATAGCAACATAGTATGTACATAATACATTAAAACACATTTCAAGAACACATTAAAAAAATAATACATTAAAAAACAGAAGCTATCAAATGGTCTGGGTTCATCTAATAACACCGCCCCGGCCAAGATACACCCCACCAATATAGGGCAAGCCCAGGCACGGGGACACCAGATGTTTTTCAGCCCACACCCTTGAACACGTAGAACAAGAAGATAAAAAAAAACACAGAAAATAAATAGATGACAAAAAAAATACATTTAAGAGAGAAGACATTAAAATGTCCGGGCTCATCAATTTGACATCATTTGATTGGATTAGCTAATCCATAGGTTCCCAAATTTATTTGACCCACTACCTCTTTTTCAGCAATAAAAAAATACACAAGGCCCCCCTGGTTATTTACCTTTATTAAATTAAATAAAACACAAAAATGTAGTGAACATTTTTTTATGCACATATCTATAGTGTTATAAATAAGATACGAGTACGTTGATACTTAAATTGTTGAAGTATTCATTCAATAATTCTTATGAGAAAAATGAATCGGATGTACTGCCACCAATTTATTAATGTTTTGCTGTTTGTTATTTGGAATAAAATTTCAGCAAAAAAATTATGTAACTATGATCGTAATTTTTTAATTTCAAAAATATATTTGGGAAATAAAACAATTTGTAATTTGCGTGTAATTTTTTAGGTTATGTTTTGGTACTTGCGGGGCACCTGGTGGTCGGTTTATGAACTATGTACGTATAACGACTATGTATCTAATTTGTCACATTACAGAATCGTAGATATAGTTCGGAAATTCTAGGATGAGTCCTGTGACAGCTCACAAATTTTCCCCAATACAACCTTGTTACGATGTTCAGTAATTTTAATTATTTTATCAACTTTAATTTAAGCCTCAATTCTAATAAAAAGCAAGTTATTTAGGTAAATACATTACATAAGGTTGTATAAGGGTAAATTTGTGAGCTGTCACAGGACTCATCCTAGAATTTCCGAACTATAGTAACCAGGGCTGTGGAGTCGCTTAAAAAAAACACGACTCCGACTCCGATTCCTATATTTACCAACAATACGACTCCGACTCCACAACTCCGACTCCACGACTCCGACTCCACAACTCCGACTCTACAACTCCGACTCAAAAAAGCTCAATTTTAGCAGGTTGTTTCCTACCTTTGCATATAGCCATTTTTTTCATGTTATAGGGATAAAAATAAAACAAGATCAAACTTTAATAATTATTTATTACAATTTATTCTTAAAAACAACATTGCTTCTATTAAATCTGTATTCGTAGAGGCTCTCAAATCAGAATTGAGAATTTTAAGAGCGGAAAATAACCGCTCTACGGATACTTGGGTTGGGGGTAATGCTGTAACGATCAATGCTGAATCTTTTACGATTTCTAGATACCGCTGTATTGCCATTTCAACATTTAACTTATAAGTTCGGTTAATTTTTTCCATTATTTTCAATGCATCATAAAATTCAATTTTAAATTTTGAAATAGTCTCCTTCATCTATATTGGGACTGTGATTCAAACGTGGACGTTTTAGTTTATCTTGTTCATTGAGATATTTTTCAAAATCATCTTCAGATTCAGCGGTGTCGGATGAAGATGATGATACTTGGTGTACGCTGCCTGCTGTCGTCTCTTTTTCTAGTCGAAGGCCTTTCATACGAACGGTTAATTCAAACATAGCGTTTTTCGCTCTATTTATTTGTTCTTCCGTCAATATGGATCGAACCATGGGGTTAACATAGATCCCAGCCAACAGAATTTTCTTTCGACGTGAGAAAGAAGGAGACAAACACATTTTCGTAGACTTTATGCATTAAGTGGATCTCGGTGATTCACCATATCGGCGCGCCTTGTGCCTGCAAGTTTAATATTCGTGCACAATACACATTCATTATAATAATTTAAAAAAAAATGTATTTTAAATTTTAACGAAAAATTAGTCGGAGTCGCTCGTTTTTTACGACTCCTACTCCGACTCCGACTCCGACCCAAACACCGCGACTCCGCGACTCCGACTCCAGCTCCGACTCCGACTCCACAGCCCTGATAGTAACTATTTGTTTTTAAGGTGATTTTATCGTATAATAAGGGGTTTTAGAATATTTTATAACGTTTAAAAATATTAACAACTCATTGCTTGTGGTGTGAGCTCTTGAGTGTGGTGTTTTTTGTTGTTTTATATTCATATTTTTACGTGTATGTATTTTTTTTTGTTTTATGATTGTGTGCGGTATATTGTGGGATGAATATTTTTGTCTGTCTGGAGGGATAAAGTGTGAGGAGTTTGATGAATACAGAAACTAACAAGTATAAAATATTGTAAAAACGAATGTTCAAAATACAAAAATGTTTTTTAATTAAATGTTACGAAATAAAATACGTCCAAGCTTTTCACAATATTTCTATTGTATTTTGATTTTAATTCTATTGTATTTTGATCATAAAATAAAAATAATAATTCTAATTTACCCTAAATGCTCGATATATGGTTACAACCAGTGCCAACCTAAAACCTGTAAAACATATCAATTTTAAAAAATGCTGCCGAAAATCATTAAAAGGAGAAATAACGACTGTAATAATATATTTCGTAACCTATTTCCAATAGCAGCCGAAACAGTCACCAGCAAACAACAACCTTAAACTTACTGGCAACAATCTACAACCCTTAACCAAAAAGTAACAATTTTCAGCCCTCAGCCAAAAGGCTACAACGCTCAACCCTTTCGGTGTGTTGCTTTTAATTATTGCGCCAGGTAAAATGATGTAGGGTGGCGGAAGAGCAATATATCGTTTCACCTGTAATTGGATCGAACGCACCTTGGGAAGATTAATTTATTTCGTGGTAGTGCGAGTATTTTATGCCAGCAATAATATTTTTAGTGGTTCGGTTATACGAAAAGGTATTTATGGCAATAAAATAACATATCAAATAGTTATGTTCGTAAGAATTCATGGCTACTTTATTATATCGTTCATACGAATAAACATAAACTGTTCCGGGGTTTGAACTACATTTTGTGGCTCAATATGTTGAGGGAACTCTATCAAATCTAAAGAACAATGTGAGATAAAATATATTATTAAAATAATCATAGTCGAATGTATCATTTGGGAACTTCACCAGAATTCCCTGTAAAGGTGGGGGTACATCAAGGATTGGTACTCAGTCCGCTACCGTTCATTTTAGTCATGGACTATTTAACTAACCAGGAAATGAACAGTCTCCTAAAGATCCTACTATTTGCAGACGATATCGTATTAATTAGTGAAAAACATGAAGACCTGCAAAATAGTCTGGAAAGGTGGAGAAGAATCTTGGAGGAAAATGGATTGAGACTAAACAGAAAGAAAACAGAGTATCTGTACCTACCATTCGAGAACACAAATACTGTCACTCCCATAATGCAAATGGATGGAGAAACATTACCAAATTGTGACACCTTTAAGTATCTTGGGTCACTCATCTATAGCGATGGAGGATGTGCAGCAGATGTAACATATAGAATTAGTGTGATATGGATGAAGTTTAGATAAATGAAGGGAGTTCTATGGGATCCGAAAATGTCAGTGAAGTTAAAAGGAAAAGTATACAAAACGATTGTCAGATCCGCACTCCTATATGGCTTCGAATGCTGGACGAAGTATAACTCTTACTGTAGGCAACTAGAAACTGCTGAAATGCGCATGCTAAGATGGTCAGCTGGTGTGTCCCTAAGAGACAAAATAAAAAGCTCACGCATTCGTGGAAGCCTAGGTGTTACAGACATCAACATCAAGATGGAGGAGAGGCGATTTAGATGGAATGCCACGTTGGACGCAGAGCACCCGATCACATTGTGAACCAGGCTGTCTCCATGGATCTTCCACGAATAACCACCAGAAGGAGACCGAAGAATTCATGGGTGGTGCAAAAAGATAACTTGATGCAGGGGCACAACCTGGGGGACGTAGTCCGGGACAAAAGAGCATACCACCTGAGGACGAGGAGAGCTGACCCCAACAGTCTTGGCAGACAGTGAGTTGGGATGGAGCCAGAAAGAAGAAGTCGAATGTATCATTTGGGTCGCTGTGAAAGCCGTGCATTTGTGTTTCGGGTACGGTACGCCATATACTCACATTAAGTAAAACGAGACGGATATATATGCTCACGTTACGGTTGCAAGTGAAAACTAGTCACGGTTGAGACCAACAGGCATTTCGCTGCAAATTTCTACAAAAAATGATGTTAATATTCAACAAAGCGTGAAGATGTGAACTGCAACACTTTTGAACGTCAACGTTTTGAACCACAAAAGAACGTTTTAACTCCAAAAAAACTTGTTCGTTTATCGTTTATTTAAAAAAAAACTTTATCTTTGTTTAATTAAACTATGACTTAATTAAATTACTTTAATACAATGATGCCTGGAAATACTCTTTGTATTTATTTACACTTGGTTTTATGGCAACTCTATGAATCTTTTCGCTAATCTGCATAACAATTGATACCTTTTAGAGCCAATATACCTTACAAAACAGAAATGTATAATTATAAGGTGGGATTCTTTAGGGTGAAGTTTGTGAAAATACACAAAGTTACATCTGTAAACAAGAATTAAGTGTTTATGCTGTACAAGTAGACAGATATCAGACGTTTTCACATAGCAATACGCTCGTCATGCTGTACTGTATGCAATGAAAATGTAATGATAATATTTAATTTTGTTTGAAAAATGGTGTGCGTTATTTTAGGTTTATCTGGTATGTGTACAACAAGGTAAAACACAAATGAAAAAAATGGTGTGCTTTATTTTATGTTTATCTGGTATGTGCACAACAAGGTAAAACACAAATGAAAAAAATGGTGTGCATTATTTTAGGTTTATCTGGTATGTGCACAAGGTAAAACACAAATGAAAAAAAAATATATCGAATGAAAATCTCATTTATTTTATAGTTAATTTAATTTCATACTTTAAAAAATCCCAGATTCACATTCTTTGTTATTAAAGTCACTTGCATTTAAATTAAGACGCGGTAAGGCCAAAGCTTCTAGAAGGATCTGGATGATTCTGGAAGAATCTCTTTAAAAGATTCTTTAAGCGCACGAAACTCACCAAGTTTATCTTAATACATATTGCGAAATCTTGTTTCTTATCTAGAGAAATCTTGTTTCTTATCTAGCGAAATCTGTTCTGAAAGGAACTCTTAAGAGATGAGTTGTAAAAGATGTAAAAAAGCAAAATGTTTTGACATTTTTCCTGCATAGAAAATATAACACTATGTTAATTTTTTTATACACTTCGTATATATACAAGAAATAGTGTAATTTTGTGATTTATATTCAACATTGTGTTTTTGAATAAAAATATTTTAATGACTATAACTGTTTATTTATTACTTTATGTAAGTCAAGAGAGATGGACCACATTTGGTATAAAATTAAAGTCAGATAATAACACATATACGAGTACTTCAACATATATAAAATTAAAGTCAGATAATTACACATATACGAATACTTGAACATATATAAAATTAAACTCAGATAATTACACATATACGAGAACTTGAACATAAATACAATTAAACTCAGATAATTACACATATACGAGTACTTGAACATATATAAAATTAAACTCAGATAATTGAACATATACGAGTACTTGAACATATATGAAATTAAACTCAGATAATTACACATATACGAGTACTTGAACATATGTAATGATTTTTAATTAAATTAAATTCAGTTTTTTAGTTAATATAGTTTCGTTTGAAATATATATATTTTTTTACATGAATCTTGGCTTAATTTTGTCATAAAAACTGTTCATCATCTATGAACACTACACGCATATATTACATTCAACCTTAAGTCGTATGTCTGTGGCGTTGTGGCAGAAGTTGAAATGTCAATTTTACCTTAGTTTACAGGAGAAGCAATATTAAGTTTGATATGCTGTTAAAATCAGTATAAATAACCATTTTTTTTAGTTTTTCCAAACAATATAGCTCTTGGATAATGACTGACACACCAAGGTTTGCAGCAACATAGTGAGAAATATTTTCTATAAATTGGGAGAATAAACACAAAATGACAAAAAACGAACATATCAACTTCTGCCATATCGCCACAGATGTGTTATTATCAGTTTTTGAAAGTTCTAATTTTTTTTGTAGTTCGTCTTCCCTTGGTATGTTTTCTGTGGTTTCCTTACCAAATATATATTTTTTTCTTAACATATGCAAATGCAAGGAAATACCTTACCTACTGACCGCAGTTCCCACCTTCCTATATTTTTACTCAATTTATTTTTTCTTGTTATATTTTTAATTGGTCAATAATAGTGAGCTCGAATTACGAGTCAGAGCGCCCTTGATGTCTGCTCTTAAATGGCCCTGTAAAAATGTTATTAAATTAAATTATAATTATTCATATTGTTTGTAATTTGTATTGTCAAATACTGATAACGGCTAGTCAAATGCTACGTTTGGCAGTGTTATTGCATGGAGTAAAATCATGGACCCTCAAAGTTGGTAGTATGAACCGACTGGAAATATTCGAAATGTGGATGCACCGGAGAATGCTACGGATACCCTGGACGGATATGGTCAGCAACACAAGGGTTCTTCAAAGAGTTAAAGTTGATAGAGAGTTGCTGACTTATATCAAAATCCGAAAGGTGTCCTATTTGAATCATGCACTTAGAGGAGCAAAGTACAAACTACTGCACCTGATCATCCAAGGCAAAATAGAGGGCCGAAGAGGTGTTGGCAGGAGGCAAATCTCCTGGCTCCGCAATATATATGATTGGACTGGTATGAGGAGCGTTGAGGATCTTTTTCGGGCTGCCGGGGACAAAGATGTCTAATCTCAAGTGATATTCAACGTTGGGGGGACCTGACATGACACTGGGAAGAAGAAGAAGAAATACTGTTACATAAAGTGGAATGAACAATGTTTGACAAAATAAATAACAATGTCTTTAAACCTCCACAATGTTAATGCCTTAACCATAAATAATATATTCATATTGTGTTTACTAGTATAATTTTACTTTCCCTTGCACGTCGTTTATCAGGGCTGTTTTTTTCTGTTTATAAGACAAACAGAAAAACCAATCCTGGTAAAAAAAAAAACATTACTTTAAATACATCTTACTACAATATATCTTACTAAACATTTGATTTTTGTGATGGATCAATATGTACAATGATTTTTAAATTGTAGTTTTTTTATTATTTTATTACGTTTCCGATGAAAAGTTTCTGTTGAATATTTTAAGT
>OX463853.1:4293865-4520865 GCA_949825065.1 Odontocerum albicorne | reverse complement strand
GATCAAGGCCGAAAAACATGGAAACCCGTGGAACAAACTATAATTCTAAAGTGATTTGTTACATATATTTTTAAAATTGGTCGTCAATGGGAGTTTTTCGGGTAAAAAGTGAGAAGTTTCAGTTCATTACGGAAAATATTGAGGTTAAACATAAAATAATGGCAAAATTAAAGGTTTGCGACGGAAACGATGGCAAGTCGCGAAACAAACCATTATTCTGAAGAGATTTTGTACAAATATTCTTAAGCTTGGTCGTCGATGGCAGTTTTTCGGGTGAAAAGAATGAATTGTTAGTATATTATGGAAAATATTGACATTAGACATTGCAATATTAGGTTTACAGAGGTAAAGGCCGAGAAACATGAAAATTCGTGGAACAAACTATAATTCTGTAGTAATTTTGTACATTTATTCTTAAACTTGGTCGTCGATGGCAGTTTTTCGGGTGAAAAGTTTGAAAGTTGAGTATATAATGGAAAATTTTGTCATTAAACATAGCAAAATTAGGTGTACAGAGGTAAAGACCAAAAAACATGGAAACTCGTGGAACAAAAATTAATTCTGTAGTAATTTGCTACATATATTTTTAAACTTGGTCGTCGATGGAAGTATTTCGGGTGAAAAGTATATAAAGTTTTAGTACATTATGGAAAATATTGAGGTTAAACATACTAAAATTGGCAATATTAGAGGTTTGCGACGAAAACCATGGAAAGTCGTGAAACAAACAATATTAATGTAGTGATTATGAATATACATTCTTAAACATGATCGTCGATGGCAGTTTTTCGAGTAAAAAGTATGATGTTTCAGTATTTTCGAGTAAAAAGTATGGTGTTTCAGAAAAAGGCCAAAAAACGTGGAAACCCGTGGCACAAACTATAATTCTGTAGTGATTTGGTACATATATTTTTAAACTTGGTCGTCGATGGGAGTTTTTCGGGTAAAAAGTAAGAAGTTTCAGTACATTACGGAAATAATTGAGGTTAAACATAAAAAAATTGGCAAAATTAGAGGTTTGCGACGAAAACGATGGCCAGTCGTGAAACAAACCATTATTCTGAAGAGATTTTGTACAAATATTCTTAAGCTTGGTCGTCGATGGCAGTTTTTCGGGTAAAAAGAATAAAGTTACAGTATTTTATGGAAAATAATGAGGTTAAACATAAAAATTTCGCAAAAATAGAGGTTAGCGACGAAAAACATGGAAAGTCGTAAAATGAACAATTATTCTGTAGTGATTTTGTACATATATTCTTAAGCTTGGTCGTCGATGGCAGTTTTTCGGGTAAAAAGTATGAAGTTTCAGTATATTATGGAAAATATTGACATTAAACATTGCAATATTAGGTTTACAGAGGTAAAGGCCGAGAAACATGAAAACTCGTGGAAGAAACAATAATTCTGTAGTGATTTTGTACATTTTTTCTTAAACTTGGTCGTCGATGGCAGTTATATGGGTGAAAAGTTTGAAAGTTGAGTATCTTATGGAAAATATTGTCATTAAACATAGCAATATTAGGTTTACAGAGGTAAAGACCGAAAAACATGGAAACTCGTGAAACAAAAATTAATTCTGTAGTAATTTGCCACATATATTTTTAAACTTGGTCGTCGATGGAAGTATTTCGGGTGAAAAGTATAAAGTTTTTGTACATTATGGAAGATTTTGAGGTTAAACATAATAAAATTGGCCAAATCAGAGGCTTGCGACGAAAACCATGGAAAGTCGTAGAACAAACATTAGTAATGTAGTGATTTTGAACATACATTCTTTAACATGATCGTCGATGGCAGTTTTTCGAATAAAAAGTATGATGTTTCAGTATTTTAGGGAATATATTGAGGTTAAACACTAATATTTCGCAAAACTAGAGGTTTGCGACGAAAAACATGGAAAGTCGTAGAATGAACAACAATTCTGTAGGAATTTTGTACACATATTCTTAAGCTTGGTCGTCGATGGCAGTTTTTCGGGTGAAAAGTATGAAGTTTCAGTATTTTAAGGAAAATATTGACATTAAGCTTTGCAATATTTGGTTTACAGAGGTTAAGGACTAAACACATGGAAACTCGTAGAACAAACAATAATTCTGTAGTGATTTGGTACATATATTTTTAAACTTGGCTGTCGATGGGAGTTTTCGGGTGAATAGTATGAAGTTTCAATATTTTATGGAAAATATTGAGGTAAAACATAAAAATTTCGCAAAAATTGAGGTTTGCGACTAGTATCATGGAAAGTTGTAGAACAAACCATAATTCAGTAGTTATTTTGTATATATATTCTAAAACTTGGTTGTCGGAAGCAGTATTTCTGGTAAAAAGAATGAAGATTGAATAAATTATGGAAAAAATTCACATAAAACATACAAATATTAGGTTTACAGAGGTAAAGGCCGAAAAACATGGAAACCCGTAGAACAAACTATAATTCTGTAGTGATTTGGCACATATATTTTTAAACATAGTCATCGATGGGAGTTTTTCGGGTAAAAAGTAAGAAGTTTCAGTACATTACGGAAAATATTGAGGTTAAAAATAAAAAAAATGTTAAAATTAGAGGTTTGCGACGAAAACGATGGCAAGTCGCGAAACAAACCATTATTCTGAAGAGATTTTGTACATATATTCTTAAGCTTGGTCGTCGATGGGAGTTTTTCGGGTGAAAAGTATGAAGTTTCAATATTTTATGGAAAATATTGAGGTAAAACATAAAAATTTCGCAAAAATTGAGGTTTGCGACTAAAATCATGGAAAGTCGTAGAACAAACCATAATTCTGTAGTTATTTTGTATATATATTCTTAAACTTGGTTGTCGGAAGCAGTTTTTCGGGTAAAAAGTATGAAGATTGAGTATATTATGGAAAAAAATCACATTTAACATAGCAATATTAGGGGGCACAGAGGTAAAGGCCAAAAAAGATGGAAACCTGTGGAACAAACTATGATTCTTTCGTGATTTGGTACATATTTTTTTAAACTTGGTCGTCGATGGGAGTTTTTCGGGTAAAAAGTAAAAAGTTTCAGTACATTACGGAAAATATTGAGGTTAAACATAAAAAAATCGCAAAATTAGAGATTTGTGACTAAAAACATGGAAAGTCTTAGAACAAACTATAATTTTGTAGTGATTATGTACATATATTCTTAAACTTGGTCGTCGATTGCAGTTTTTCGGGTGAAAAGTATGAATTTTCAATAAAGGAGTATTGTCGAAAATATTGACATTAAACATCGCAATATAAGGTCTACAGAAGTTAAGGACGAAAAACATGGAAACTCGTAGAACAAACACGTATTCTGTTGTGATTTTGAACACATGTTCTTAAGCTTGGTCCTCGATGGCAGTTTTTCGGGTGAAAAATAAGAAGTTTCAGTATATTATGGAAAATATTGACAGTAAACATAGCATCATTAGGTTTACAGAGGTGAAGTAAAAAAAAATGGAAACTCGTGGAACAAACAATACTGTGTAGTGATTTTGTATATGTTTTCTAAATCTTGGTCGTCGATGGCAGTTTTTTGGGTGAAAAGTATGTAGTTTCAGTACATTATGGAAAATATTGATTGAGGTTAAAAATAAAAAAAATCTCAAAATTAGAGGTTTGCGAAAAAAACCATGGAAAGTCGTTGAACAAACCATAATTTTGTAGAGATTTTGTACATATATTCGTAAGCTTGGTCGTCGATGGCAGTTTTTCGGGTGAAAAGTATGAGTTTTCAGTATATTAGGAAAAATATTGACATTAAACATCGCAATATTAGGTTTACAGAGGTAAAGGACGAAAAACATGGAAATTCGTGGAACAGACCATAATTCTGTAGCGATTTGATTCATATATTTTTAAGTTTGGCTGTCGATGGGAGTTTTTCGGGTGAAAAGTTTGAAGTTTCAATATTTAATGGAAAATATTAATTGAGGTTAAACATAAAAAAATCGCAAAATTAGATATTTGTGACTAAAAACATGGAAAGTCTTAAAACAAACTATAATTTTGTAGATATTTTGTACATATATTCTTAAGCTTGGTCGTCGATGGCAGTTTTTCGGGTGAAAATAATGAAGTTTCAGTATTTTATGGAATATTGTATATTGAGGATAAAACACAAAAATTTCGCAAAAATAGAGGTTTGCGACGAAAAACATGGAAAGTCGTAGAAAGAACAACAATTTTGTAAGAATTTTGTACACATATTCTTAAGCTTGGTCGTCGATGGCAGTTTTTCGGGTGAAAAGTATGAAGTTTCAGTATTTTATGGAAAATATTGGCATTAAACATTGCAATATTTGGTTTACAGAGGTTAAGGACTAAACACATGGAAACTCGTGGAAAAAACAATAATTCTGTAGTGATTTGGTACATATATTTTTAAACTTGGCTGTCGATGGGACTTATCGGGTGAAAAGTATGAAGTTTCCGCATTTTATGGAAAATATTGACATTAAACATTGCAATATTAGATTTACAGAGGTAAAGGCCAAAAAACATGGAAACTCGTGCAACAAACTATAATTCTGTAGGGATTTGGTACATATATTTTTAAACTTGGTCGTCGATGGGAGTTTTTCGGGTAAAAAGTAAGAAGTTTCAGTATTTTATGGAAAATAATGAGGTTAAACGTAAAAATTTCGCAAAAATAGAGGTTTGCGACGAAAAACATGGAAAGTCGTTAAATGAACAATAATTCTGTAGTGATTTTGTACATATATTCTTAAGCTTGGTCGTCGATGGCAGTTTTTCGGGTGAAAAGTATGAAGTTTCAGTATATTATGGAATATATTGACACTAAACATTGCAATATTAGGTTTACAGAGGTAAAGGCCGAGAAACATGAAAACTCGTGGAACAAACCATAATTCTGTACTGATTTTGTACATTTATTCTTAAACTTGGTCGTCGATGGCAGTTTTTCGGGTGAAAAGTTTGAAAGTTGAGTATATTATTGAAAGTATTGTCATTAAACATAGCAATATTAGGTTTACAGAGGTAAAGACCGAAAAACATGATAACTCGTGGAACAAAAATTTATTCTGTAGTGATTTGCTACTTAAATTTTTAAACTTGGTCGTCGATGGAAGTATTTCGGGTGAAAAGTATAAAGTTTTAGTACATTATGGAAGATATTGAGGTTAAACCTAATAAAATTGGCAAAATAAGAGGTTTGCGACGAAAACCATGGAAAGTCGTTGAACAAACCATAATTTTGTAGAGATTTTGAACAAACATTCTAAACATGATCGTCGATGGCAGTTTTTCGAGTGAAAAGTATGATGTTTCAGTATTTTAGGGAATATATTGAGGTTAAACACAAAAATTTCGCAAAAATAGAAGTTTGCGACGAAAAACATTGAAAGTCGTAGAATGAACAACAATTTTGTAGGAATTTTGTACACATATTCTTAAGCTTGGTCGTTGATGGCAGTTTTTCGGGTGAAAAGTATGAAGTTTCAGTATTTTATGGAAAATATTGACATTAAACATTGCAATATTTGGTTTACAGAGGTTAAGGACTGAACACATGGAAACTCGTGGAACAACGATAATTCTGTAGTGATTTGGTACATATATTTTTAAACTTGGCTGTCGATGGGAGTTTTCGGGTGAAAAGAATGAAGTTTCAGTATTTTATGGAAAATATTGGAGGTTAAACTTAAAAATTTCGCAAAAATA
Source organism: Odontocerum albicorne (assembly GCA_949825065.1). Taxonomy (NCBI): domain Eukaryota; kingdom Metazoa; phylum Arthropoda; class Insecta; order Trichoptera; family Odontoceridae; genus Odontocerum; species Odontocerum albicorne. Next base: position 4,515,189 of record OX463853.1, on the reverse strand, counting down.
GAGATTTGCGACCAAAATCATGGAAAGTCGTAGAACAAACAATAATTCTGTAGTGATTTTGAATATATATTCTTAAACTTGGTTGTCGATAGCAGTTTTTCGGGTGAAAAGAATGAAGATTGAGTAAATTATGGAAAAAATTCACATAAAACATACTTATATTAGATTTACAGAGGTAAAGGCCGTAAAACATGGAATTTCGTGCAACAAACTATTATTCTGTAGTGATTTGGTACGTATATTTTGGAACTTGGTCGTCGATGGGAGTTTTTCGGGTAAAAAGTATGAAGTTTCAGTACATTACGGAAAAAATATTGAAGATAAACATAAAAAATTTGGCAAAATTAGAGGTTTGCGACGAAAAGCATGGAAAGTCGCAAACCAAACAATAATTCTGTAGTGATTTTGTACATATATTCTTAAGCTTGGTCGTCGATGGCAGTTTTTCGGGAGAAAAGCATGAAGTTTCAGTATTAAATGGAAAATATTGAGGTTAAACATAAAAATTTCGCAAAAATAGAGGTTTTCGACAAAAATCATGTAAAGTCGTAGAATAAATATTAGGTTTACAGAGGTTTAGGACTAAAAACATGGAAACTCGTGGAACAAACGATAATTCTGCCTGGATGTTGCAAATATATTCTAAATCTTGGTCGTCGATGGCAGTTTTTCGGGTGAAAAGTATGAAGTTTAAGTACATTATAAAACAATCACAAAATTAGAGGTTTGTGACGAAAACCAGGGAAAGTCGTAGAACAAACAATAACTTTGTAGTGATTTTGTACATTTATTCTTAAACTTGGTCGTCGATGGCAGTTTTTCGGGTGAAAAGTATTGAGTTTTATTATATTATGGAAAATATTGAGGTAACACACAGAAACACATATATACTTAAAGTTGGTCGTCGATGGGAGTTTTTCGGGTAAAAAGTAAGAAGTTTTAGTATTTTATGGAAAAAAATGAGGTTAAACGTAAAAATTTCGCAAAAATAGAGGTTTGCGACGAAAAATATGGAAAGCCGTAGACAAACAATAATTCTGTTGTGATTTTGTACATATATTCTTAAACTTGGTCGTCGATGGCAGTTTTTCGGGGGAAAAGTATTAAGTTTTATCATATTATGGAAAATATAAGGTTAAGGTTACACACAGAAATTCGGAAAATTAGAGGTTTGCGACGAAAAACATGAAAAGTTGTAAAACAAAAAAAAATTCTGTTGTAATTTTGTACACATATTCTTAAGCTTGGTCGTCGATGGCAGTTTTTCGGGTAAAAAGTAACAAGTTTCAGTATATTATGAAAAATATTGACAATAAACATCGCAATATAGGTTTTACAGAGGTTAAGTAAGAAAAAACATGGAAACGCGTGCTACAAACAATAATTCTGTAGGAATTTTGTACATTTATTCTAAATCTTGGTCGCAGTTTATCGGGTGAAAAGTGTAACGTTTCAGTAAATTATGGAAAAGATTGAGGTTAAACATAAAAATTTCGCAATATTAGAGGTTTGCGACAAAAAACATGGAAAGCCGTAGAACAAACAATAATTCTGAAGGGATTTTGTACATGTATTCTTAACTTGGTCGTCGATGGCAGTTCTTCGGGTGAAAAGTATGAAGTTTCAGTACATGTTGGAAAATATTGATTGAGGTTAAACATAAGAAAATCGCTAAATTAGAAGGTTGTTGACGAAAAACATGGAAATTCGTTGAACAAACAATAATTCTGTAATGATTTTGTACATTTTTATTCTTAAACTTGGTCGTCGATGGCAGTTTTTCGGGTATGAAGTAAAGTATGAAATATGAAGTTTCAGTATATAGTACGAGTATTATGAAAAATATTGACATTAAACATCGCAATATAAGGTTTACAGAGGTTAAGGACGAAAAAAATGGAAAATCGTGGAACAAACAATAAGTCTGCAGTGATTTTAGGCTTCATTGTTATACAAGTAAATAAAGTACAAAAAAATCAAGTTGCTAGATATATTATTTTTTCACCCCATGTGGTACTCACTTCTAGTCGACGATATACGAAGTTTCTTTTAATATCCTATAAATCAAAGCAGCGTAAGATACGATGTATTATGTATTGCATCATCACTGATATGATGTATTTCTTAAGAATAATTTAACACAAAATTTTTAATTTGATTCGAAAATGAAACTTTGCGATCGATGGCAAGTGAACTGAAATATTCGTGTCTTCCCTCGACCTACTCGAGACAAACGAGCATTGATTTAAATATAGAGCTGCTGCATTATTTCTAGTTTATCAACATTCGTAGACATCGTTCACATAATATATCGAAGTGCACAAAACGCAAACTATGGTCAGCGGAAAATACTTAATTGATATCAGGGTTTATACCACTCAACACAAAAATATTTAGAAAAACTTTGATAATCAACCAAAGTTTTTCTAAATATTTTTGTGTTGAGTGGTATAAACAACGACTCATGCGCTGTTACAAATGTGATACAATACTCTCCATGATTTACAACCACATAGGTTTAATAGAAAACTGTTTTACCGGTCAATTGGGCAGTTGAAGTTTGACTTGTTGCGCGTATATGACTTTTGTGATTTGTTCCAGTTTGAAATCAAATTCCTTTTTTATTGATGATCAAGGTAATCTTATTTTTTTATTTTATTCTTTTTTAGTACATATGTGTAAAATCAGTTAAGTTAAATATGCAATTTCATTTATATCATTATATTATATAATTAACTTACAAATGCGCAGTGATTCATATATGAACCGTACTCTTTTTTTTTAAATATATAGTACTCGTAAATATATAAAAACAAAAAAAAAAGTTTTATTGTATTTTTCATGTTGCGATACATATTTAATGCATAAATATATTTTTATTTATGAAATTAAAAAAATCACGCATTGTAGGGTTAAGTGATTTAGATTCCAGGATAACGTCTTTCACCTTCTTACAATACATTGCCTTTTCTCTTATTCATTCTTTTTAGTTTGTTTTCATAAAGTCTAACCTCAAATATAGTTTCATAACTGATGGTTTCAGTTAGTAAGAATAACCAAAAACGTTTTAGTAAAATTTAGTGAATATATTATCAAGTAACCAGAAATGTCTATTTCGCTTACACAATCTGACTACCTAGTAAAAAGAAGGCACAATATAACGTGGGTGATCAGGGTACCTGACTTTGGTGCACCCGGATATGACTATTTATATCAATTTGTAATAGGCGTATCCTGTTGCATAAAAGGCAACGTACATAAGCACCTGCAGCTTCTCTGCGTCTTCTTTCTCTATTGGGTCCCCGACAACAAGACACAGTTCCACGCTATTTGGCTTTATATGTTGCTGTTTCCTTTCAGTTGTGCTGAGCATTAATGTTTGAAGCATCTCATGCAGAACGTCCTTATATAGGGTCTTTCAAATTAAGCGGTATTTTAATTATTGGATAAAACACAGATGGCGTCGCGAACTTGCCTGGGTCTTGAGAGATATTTGAGAAGTGTAATGTATGGCATTTATAAAAATGGAGTCGTATACAATACAACAATGCGTTCAAATTGTTAAACTATTTTATGTATTGCAATCTCTGGAAACGGTGATGTTAATTGGCCACCAAGATCATGTGATCTGACACCGTTGGACTATTTTCTCTGGGATTTCATGAAAAAGTAGATCTATAAATATGATCCTCGATCAATTCCTGAGCTTAAGGACGAAATTATTCGCGTTATTGGTGAGTTAGAACCGCAATTAGGCCAAAATGCCATTGAAATTTTTGACAAAAGAGTGGACATCTGTGGAGCGGCAAGAGGTGGACATTTGGCGAGTATTGTTTTTCGGGTTTAAATTATACGTTAATGACCAATAAAAAGTTTTTTAAATTGAAGTAAATTGCGTGTTTTATTCAAGAATTAAAAAAAAAATATTTAAACAACCGCTCAATTTGAAAGACCCTATATGTCGTGCGCTGGCCACCGTCTCTCATTTTACTCTCCGATCTATCCAAGAAGTGACGTGACTTCCTTTCTATACCCATCTTATTTCCAAAAAGCCATGCTTAAATGTGCAAGCGTATCAACGATACAATTTTCAAACATAAGAAAATCATACCGACACTTCTTCCTTGTTGTGGTTTTCACAAAAAATTAAACCAGTCCCTTAAGAACATTAAGAAAAACATTCTGAGACAAAATCCACAATGCTGAAATTAAAAGAGTCGGACGTACTTAATTTTGTTTCAGCTGATATTTTAAACAGGTTAAGATAAGGCTCTATGACAGACCAAGGTAAATATTTTAGCGTAAGGGCCGCATTAAGGATTTAAATATAAGAAGAAGCTGCCAAATAAAAAAACGTTTTTTCGTAGACGCATATTTTTATAAAAAAGTTATAACATAGCCAAAAATAAAAAAAGGTCAACAAGTGATAGTGTATTGGAGTACGACTTTTATATATACACATTTATAGTAATATTGAATGCTGTGCATCACACACCGTATTCATACACTTACTCTTATAAAGCGACTCGGAGCTTAAATGAATATTTTTTGGTATACGTAGGTTATAATAATTTTTTTTTGTATATAATGCATTACTGTAATTATACAAAAAAAAAGTTGTCAGTCTGGAAAGAAATGCTATAACTTGCGGACCACACTAAAATTTGGTTCGTATTTGGCCCAAGGGCGTAGTTTGCCCAGGGTTGCTTTATGCGGTAGTTTTGGGACGTACAATAAATTTATGAGCAAAACAACAATTTTTTAATGAAATGTGGTTTAATGTAGTAGAAATGTGGTTTAATCAAATCACGATAAGCTAGAAAATCGAACGACCTGTATAAGAAAGTCTATGAAAATAAAAATAAAAACATTGTGTGTCGCGATTAAAACATTATGTAACACGACTAAATACATAAAAAATCGTTAAGAAAAGCACACGAGGAATTTTTTCAAATATATATAAATTTTACACAAATTAGTCAAAAGCTGTTTTTGTTATTCATTAATTACATAATTGAGATGACATAAATTTTGAAATTTTAATATTTGTTGACGACTTCAAAATTTATAAACGAATATTTCACATAAACCACTTTCTGGTTCTTCAGCGGAATGTAAATAGTTTTTATATAAGTCTCTCTCCCTGGCTCCATCCCAACTCATTGTCTGCGAAGACTGTTGGGGTCAGCTCTCCTCGTCCTCAGGTTGTATGATGATGATAGGATGATGATGCAGTTGGCAAATGTTTGTATCACTTTATTTTTTTTTTTAATATTTGTTCAACTCTTTGTGTAAAAACTGCATAGATTGGCAATCAATATAGGAATTGTATGAATTTTCACGTGATTTTAATTAGGTACTTAAAGGAATAAAGTGAAGACGATGTTTTTCTTGCCAGGATATACTTATTTAACTTAATAGGTTTATTTATCATTTGCTGGGTTCGTCTTGTACTATGGTTTCCTTTCTATTGTAGTAAGGAAACCATAGAGTAGAAACCATAGTACTGCTTAGATATTGTTAATGTTAAATGTAATTTGTTAATTTTTTATTCTCTTGTATCAAAAAGGTCATTTGACCGTTGAAATCAAATAAAAACAGAAAACAGGGACAGTATTTCAGTTTTTACCCACAGGTAGCGCTATTTCTAGCTTTGTCTGCAATTTAGCAGTATGGTACTATTGAGGTAACATGTAGTTTTTATATTCCTGTAAAGGATGCTGTGTGCAAATTGGCTGTGACGGCTTTAATTAGAAAGTTTAGCAATTAATTACAAAACCGTGCAGATTTGGGCTGTTTTTTATATTTTTTGTTTAAAGTTTTCCCTTCACAAATAATTATTTTAAACGCTTCAGTTATTTGAGTACTGATTTCATCTATCGAATGTTTTAATTTATTTATGAGAATACCTTAGATTAGTGTTCATTTGTTTAATTTAATTTAATCCGTAATATTTTTTAGTTTAAATTTAATTTAATCCGTAATATTTTATTTCATACTCGTGTATGATATAACTTATTTTGGATTAAAATCATACGGTGAAGAGTTTCATGTATTTTTTTTCAATTTCAATCTCTTACCCTTCCCAATACACATGTAAAAATGTACGAATTAAAATATGAATATTCATAGCCAATCGCTTAAATTTATTGAATTTGAAGTCAAAAGTGATAATAATTGAAATTTAATTGCTGAAAACATGAAAAAAAAACATCGGCCGACGTTCACAAAATGGGCAAAGAGACCACCTCAAATGGATGCCCTAGAGCTACTGTGGGCTGAGATGGGACTCGGTCTCAGACGGGGCTGTTATACCTCGCGAAGGAAGAAACACAATTGCGAACTTAGATTATATTTCTAGCGTTCCCATATACCACAAAGTATAAGTGAGAGTGAGAAGTGAATAGCGTCGCTTCCTTACCATAGTGGTTTTTTTGAATGAATATATCTACGTCACACACTGGCACACGTTTGATTTTATTGGTGAATTTATTCCCGATTTTCACAAAATATCTCTGACGTGGTCGATAAGTGCTATTTATTATTAATATTATTTTTTCATTTAATGCGTAAATGTATTACGGAGGAATACCTAAAATCTGAACCCAGTGTTGATTACATTAATAGAGATATTAACGTTTTTAGAAGCAATGTGTATACTAGTTACACATCACAGGGAATGAAAGATTAATATACCATCGGTCTTTAACCAAGAGTTATCCTTTATCTGATAATTTCTAACTACAGTAAATAAAATATTGTAATGCCAGGAATTCTATGTTAGCATCTTCTTTGTAAAATAAACACCCAAACAGATCAAGGTTTCTTATTAACGATGATATTTAGCAAAAAGTAAACTTCATTTTCATTTATTTTGTCTGATGAATATTACGTTGGAGCTTCCTTATACCCAAGAGAGTGTTCTTCTGAAATTAGAATTAACCGAAATGTTACACTACAAATAATTTGTTTCCCAGTATATGGTTCAAAAATTCAATTAACGAAAGAGTTCAAAGCAATATATAAAACATATATTAAGGACCATCCTCATGGTATATAAAATACAAAGTAAATAAATTAAGTTAGAGCAAAGGCCAAAAATGTTAATTTCCACTTTGCAATATATTAAAACTGTCAATTCTAACGCAAATTCAATTAAAAGCTAACAAAGGGAAAAAAATCCAAGGTTTCCTTTATGTTGAGATTTTTTCTTAAGATACGAGTATATTATGTACCAAGAAAGTGAAAAAAAAATAATTAATTCAGTATACAAAACAAAACTGTTTTCTTTTCAATTTTATGTCTTCGAAATTATTAAAAACAATTTTTTGTTTACTATTTCGTGGTAAAAAAAAATATTTTATTGAAACGAATACTTAATAAGTAAAAAGCTGAATAAATGTTTTGGAAATGTGTGCACTTGGAAAAATACATAGTGTGACAATATACGAGTATAACAGAATACGGAATGAAGGGATTTTTTAATGTTTTTTTTACGTATGAGAATATAGATTTAAGGCTAATTTGCGAATGTTGAGTAGATTAACACGTTCACTGCGTCGAACACGGCTCCCGTGTCCATACAAAATAATTGTATCAAATAAAACCATACAAAATAAAATATTTGAATCCTTGAATGTTTAGTGCACTCATAAACGTCTCCCGATAAGGATTCGTCGCCGGTTTCATGTGTTTTGAAGACACGAAGGAATACACTTGTATATGATGTTTCAATAGAAAGTAGAATTTGATTTTTAACAAAGTTATGGGTTTTCAAAAATTTGCGAATTTTCAGCATCTCTGTATGACATTAAGTATTTTATACGCAGTGAACGTGTTAAGTATGAATGTAGATTTAAGGCTAATGTGCTAATGTTGAGTAGATTAAGTATGAATGTAGATTTAAGGCTAATGTGCTAACGTTGAGTAGATTAAGTATGAATGTATTATAGAGTTAAGGCTAATGTGCTAATGTTGAGTAGATTAAGTATGAATGTAGATTTAAGGCTAATGTGCTAATGTTGAGTAGATTAAGAATGAATGTAGATTTAAGGCTAATGTGCTAATGTTGAGTAGATTAAGTATGAATGTAGATTTAAGGCAAATGTGTTAACGTTGAGTCTACTCAATCTATTAAGTATGAATGTATTATAGATTTAAGGCTAATGTGCTAATGTTGAATAGATTAAGTATGAATGTAGATTGAAGGCTAATAATGTGCTAATGTTGAGTAGATTAAGTATGAATGTAGATTTAAGGCAAATGTGCTAACGTTGAGTAGATTAAGTATGAATTTATTATAGAGTTAAGGCTAATGTGCTAATGTTGAGTAGATTAAGTATGAATGTAGATTTAAGGCTAATGTGCTAATGTTGAGTAGATTAAGAATGAATGTAGATTTAAGGCTAATGTACAGTGCCCGGTGGTAAGTAATACACATCGGGCTTAAAAAATAGACTGTCGGCCATAAACGGCTAACTTCTACTTTGTAGAGGGTCGTCTCTCTCATTCATACACGTGTTATGTCGCAATTTGTCAGTCGTTGTCAACTGGACTGTTATCGCATCGTGCGACAGAGACGATGCTCTGCAAAGCCGAAGTTAGCCGATCATGGCCGACAGTATCTTTCTTAAGCCCGATGTGTATAACTTACCGCCGGGTACTGTACTAATGTTGAGTAAGATGTAGAAGAATACTCTGATATGGTTTGGGCACGTGGAACGAATTAACAAGCATATTTATTTCTTGAAGCGTTCATCATAGATGACAGAACGTTTTAAAAATAACCGTTATAGACTCAAAGAAAAAAAAATTCTATGATTTTTATGCGAGCACATTTGGCAACTCGAACGTTTTTACAGTAAAACGTTTTATTTAACTTTATTGATAAATTCAAATTGGGACAATATGTTGCAAAATTGCGAGCAACAATATTTGCACAATTAAATTTATCGTTTATCATCAGAATCTATGATTTACATATGGCTGTATGGCAAGGATTTTTGATTTTCCAAGAATTCTCCTTAACAAAAGCAAAAACAAATATCCCCTACAGGGCCCGCGCTAGAAGTTGTGCAACATTTTTACGAGAAGTGGGAATCGAGACTTTTGGATCTATAAACGTGTCATTAAGATTTCCTGGATAGATCGTGGAAGAGCTTATTCGTGTGTATAAGGCAAGAAAACTACTTAAAACTGTGATAGCTTGCAAGTTACATTATCCTGGTCATGTAATTAGAAGCACAATGTGTATATATAACTGATCATATAGGGAAACCAAATGGCAAACGAGGTAGAGAATGGCGCTTCGTCTCTTAGCTTAAGTACTTGCGGAAGTGTTTTAGATGCAGTTTTACTGAGATGCTTTTCAGGCTGCAGTGTACAAGATAAGGGATGCCATGATGGTGGCCAGCCAGCCTCTAATAGGAGTTGACTTTTTAAAGACGTTGTTACTTATTTAATTCCATACTTTGTTAAAAGCCACTTGTGCATATCGGAAGATTTTTTTAACAAAATATTTAAATAAAGCCACGATTATTTTTTAATTGATATATAATCGAATCCATACTTCAAGAAATAATATACAACATGCCATCTATAAGAACTGCTGTAAATAAAAATTATTCATATTTTTATCCATGAGTTAAGAAGTTGTAAATAAAAATTCAACATTATAAGCAAAATGAATAAAATAAAATCAGTATTATTAAAAAAAAGTGAGTAAAACGTAACTGAATAAAAAAATTGGAAAGAAGTATCGATTAATTTTTTCATGCTAAATATCCTCAGTGAGATACAGGCAAAATCCTAGTTTACTGGGGATACGACAAATGAAAGGCGACTAACCCAGATCAATTAAAATAATGTATGTCTAAATTAAATTACCTGTTGTTTTTTCGCAAATTATGTATATTTCTTGTCATGCTTAAGAATAAATAAATAAATAAATGTCCGTTTTTGTTCATGTAACTACATATAAGACAACATTCCACAATTGAAATGTCACTTTCAGGCCCAAATTAATAGTCCGACCTCTTGCCGTCGCTGCAGATCTTCGTAGTGGAGGATTCCCTTACCATTACGATGTCAATAAAGTTAAAAAAGTGAAGCTGTCCTGTGGAGTTTTTTTTGTTTCTTATTAAGTGAGGGAACCGTTACACATCACCAATTCACCGATTACACCGCTGTTACTGGATTTGATGGCACACCGAAGTAAAACGATCTGAGCACACCTGCATGCTTTTCATATTTTTTTTTAAAGAATAGATATGACCGAAGTCATAGGTATCCTTATACTTCCAAACACTAGGCAGAAAAATGTCTGTGTTGTTCGAAGTGAGCACAGTGTAGGATTCGAACTGGCAACCTTTAGCACAGAAGAAGTCCAGTATGTTACGACATGTCTATGAACCTCAACACCACGTAAACTGTTTTCAGTTTTCTTGCTTCACAACTGGCCATGTTTTCACTGACCAGTGGGCCATCATTTCAATGGCCATGCACCTCGACACTAAATACTAAATCCTAACTATTTATGACGAAATTAATATAATATTAGGTCCTTACATATGAAATTGGCGTTTTGCCGTACTGGCAACTTTGATCTCAAATATCTTCTCTTTGGTTAGGAATACCAAATTCAAATTTATACAGCTATTTACTCAAGTATTTGTGTTTTGAAAATTATAATTCATTTGTTTTTTCCTCAATTGTTTTTTTTCTTTGCGTCACTCAGTTTACAAAATGGAAAACTTGAAATATCGCGTTATTTACGAGTACGAGTTCCACCGTGGCACCAGTGCTGCAGAAACGGCTCGAAGGATTAATGATGTGTATGGCGACGGTGCCGCAAAAGAAAACACAGTGCGTTTTTGGTTCCAACGTTTTCGTTCTGGAAATTTCGACCTGCATAACAAGCCCCGTGGACGGCCGGAGACCAAAGTTGATAATGAAGAATTGAAGGCTATTGTGGAAGCGGATCCATAGCAAACCACGTCCGAGTTAGCTGCAGGCTGCGGTGTTAGTGATAAAACTGTTTTAATCCACTTGAAGCAAATTGGGAAGGTGAAAAAGCTTGAAAGGTGGGTACCTCACGAATTGAGTGAAGCAAATCAACAAACGCGCGTTGACTGCTGCGTTGCATTACTCAACCGGCACAATAATGAAGGGATTTTGAATCGAATCATTACCTGTGATGAAAAGTGGATCCTGTATGATAATCGGAAGCGCTCATCGCAATGGCTGAACCCTGCCGAACCAGCCAAACCATGCCCCAAGCGAAAATTGACTCCAAAAAAGTTACTTGTGAGCGTTTGGTGGACTAGTGCTGGTGTCGTTCACTACAGCTTTCTTAAATCTGGCCAGACGATTACGGCAGATGTCTATTGTCAGCAACTGCAAACCATGATGGAAAAGCTAGCTGCTAAACAACCGAGGCTGGTTAATCGCTCTAGGCCACTGCTGCTTCATGATAACGCTAGACCACACACTGCACAACAGACGGCTACCAAATTAGAAGAGCTTCAATTGGAATGTCTAAGACATCCACCGCACTCTCCGGACCTTGTCCCAACAGATTACTATTTTTTTCGAAATTTGGATAACTTGTTGCAAGGGAAAAAATTCAACTCCGATGGGGCAGTCCAAACCGACTTCAAAGATTTTATTGATTCCCGTCCGAATGGTTTTTTTTAGTAAAGGGATCGATGAACTACCTATGAGATGGCAAAAGTGCATAGATAGCAATGGTACATACTTTGATTAAATAAATATATTATATTAAAAAAAAATCAACTTTATGTTCCTCCCAAACAAAACGCCAATTTCATATGTAAGGACCTAATATATTAATTTAAATTTTGGACTAACTTGTCGTAACATTCATACATAAGCGTCCCTTTGATTCATTATCTCGCTTATACGTTTTAAGAGTATGTTGGATTCTGAAAAGAAATTACATTTTAAAGTTAGAAATTAGAATTAAGTTTCTGTCAGACTATGATAACAGGTTACGTATTGAAAAAACGTTATTGCAATAAATTATGTTTTTGCAAAAGTCTTGTGTTTGTGGATTGTATGATTGATACGCCTGAACATATAGGCCGCGAGTTTTTTTATTTTTTAAGATTTTTGTCGCAATGATGTTATTGATCGATAAAAATTATTTTTTTGTTTATTTTCTTTAAATAATGAATTTAAATATACACAAGTAAGAATATTTTGATGTCAATCGTTAATTTTAGACCCTAATGAAACATTAATAAACCGTTTATGTAATGTAATTGATACCATAATTCTTTCTAAATTAATTTGTCAACCCATTTATACATTTGTTAATAAAAGTTAAAATGACTTGACTGCAAATAAAGTATTTTGTTAATGTGAAAAGACATAAGGATGTATGCATACAAATCATATTTGGACAAATATCAAAGTGCTTCCGAGATGTTTGCTCAGGGTCGTCTGTCAGGTTTTGATGCATTTCTCTAAGGCAACGCGTATGGAGAGTGTTCAATGCGACCTGACAACCCATTCATTAGTAATATTACAAGTCAACAATTGATGCTACGACACGGAATAACGGAATTTAAAATAGATAAGTGATAATTGCCACAAAAAGATATACATCTGAAAAGAATAGTTATTTGTGTTTATTCGAAGAGTTTTAAAATGTGTTTAGTTAAAAAATATATTTATCAAATTTTTATTGTTTTATATACGAGTACATACGTGTATATATGAATTAAACTTTTTGTTGCTTATGAATATTTGTTGCTTATGTACGAGTATATTTGTTGCTTATCATATGTACTCGTATATTTGTTGCTTATGTATATGTGTTGCTTATGTATATTTGTTGCTTATCATATGTACTCGTATATTTGTTGCTTATGTATGTTATATGTGTTGTTTATGTATATTTGTTGCTTATCATATGTACTCGTATATTTGTTGCTTATGTATGATATATGTGTTGCTTATGTATATTTGTTTCTTATCATATGTACTCTTATATTTGTTGTTTATGTATATGTGTTGCTTATGTATATTTGTTGCTTATCATATGTACTCGTATATTTGTTGCTTATGTATGTTATATGTGTTGCTTATGTATATGGCTTGTGTTGCATTGGATATTCTCGCTCTCTTATGGAATACATTATAATTACGAGTATAATAAACAGTAAGCTGCAATCGGAAACAAAGTAAACGGAACACTAAAAGACATAACATAACGTGAATGTGGAAACTTGATTAAAGAAATCGAGTAAATTCGGTGAAAATGCGTGCACTGAAAAGATTGTGTGGTATGTCGATGTATGACAAATGGTATATGTGAGTTAAAAGCTGATGAATATTTAATTATTAATTAATTTTGCTATCCAATTACTTACATTTATCCTCACAACACGTTTTTCTACCTCCCAAATTTGAGGTTTTCTTCAAGCAGAATGATTTCGGTGTGTAACGAAAACAGACTTAGGTCAGACTGGTTTCACATTTCATCGAAAATGTGTGAGGTCTATTATTAACCCGAAGGAAAAAAATTGTGAAACTTTTAAAGTTTTTTGGTGATAGTTTTTATTTTTACTTAGAGCTTTATGTATCCCTAATGTTTCCAAATTCATTGTTTTATTATAAGTTTTATGAGGCATGTTAAATATTGACTAAGGTTTTTTTAAATTTAGATTTAGTACCTTCTCTGCCTACGGCCACAGGGAAATGGATTGATAGTATTCACTTTATTTTTACCATGAACAACATTTCACTACCCTGAACACCATATATTTTTTAATAAATCAATGGCTCATATAAACAAGGCGTCTTTTTTTTTTTTTTTTTATTAAACAAGTAAATTACTATACAAACATTTGTCAAAGCTATACCTATATACAAATTTATTACTTAACTAATCTTAATTATATGTTATAATTTATGCACTTATTTAAACTTATTTTCCTACATATCATTTTATTTTATTTATTCAATCTTAATATATGAGATCTTAGAAATAATTAACACCTACATATTACTTATAACTAGATAACAATTCTTACACTTATTATTCAGCAAAAACAAGTCCACTCGTTCAGGCTACTTGTATTCCATCACATTCACTCAGACCTTGGTCGTCCCAGCTAATACAAGGCGTCTGGAACAGGTAAGAAATTGTATTCAGAAATATTTCATTCGCCTTTTTCCTTACGCTTTTTACACGAAAGCGGTACGGGCGGTCCTGGATTGATGCTGGGGGAAGGTGAATGCTTTCAATATCGCCAGGGAATCCAATTATCCTGCTCAGTCTGCCTAATGTAAAGTCATTTTCCAAATCACTCGATTGATAAAGGGGCGCGGGACCTATCTCATTTACAAAATCCTTTGTCACGGAAGGGACAGTAAAACAAAAAAGGGGAAAGTTATATCAATCTTTGGTTTCTACATTGTTTTTATTTTTCCTAACAAAAACATTTAAATTACACAGATTTTGATTAATTTTTAAATTCATTTGGTTTTATTTTAGATGTTCATGTATTATTTCAGGATTTCTATTTTTGTTGGACAAAAAGAAAATAATTTTCAATGGCAAAACACTTGATAATTTATTATTCTTGAATATTGGCCGTTAACTCATATACATAAAGAAGTATACGCTAGTGTCAAGTAATGTTTATTTTATAAAATCTCGTTAGTTCTGTTCACATGGGCACTTCTCCCAACTGCACATGTTCAGAAAATCATATGTGGTAAGTCGCAGAAAACTTACAAAAGGAAGATGAACTACAAAGAAACCTTTGTAAATTTCTTAATGTGTAATATTTACACAGTTGGCTTTATATGTGCAGTGTAGTGTATGTGTTAAGTGTTTATAAACAATCATAAATTGCAATAAAACCTCCAAAAAAAGGTTTGATTTAAGTGCTTCCAAAAGGTACGCACGCCACAAATATTTCTAGCACTAAGAGGCACACGTTATCACGCCACAGGACCAGCAACCGTAAAAGCTCTATTATACCCCACCATTTTGGAACGTTTCTAATAAATAAATAAATATCACCTACATTGCATGATAAGGCGGATCAACATATACATATAGGGTCTTTCAAATTGAGCTCTTTTTTTAATTCATCTGGTTGTTCTTTGACCCAATTGACAAATACACGACGTTTTGCATGATCCAATGACTTTAGTTCCTTTGTTATTTGAATCTTATGTGCCTTTAAAGCTTAATATTTTCGTAAAATATGCCATGTTGTAGAATCACTTAGTCCTACTTGTTGTGAACGTCAACTAATGGACATTTCTGGGTCTTCAGCAACACTTTCACGATGCTGGACCAAATCAATATGATCTTGTGAACGACCGCTACGGCCTATATCTTTTTCTTCTTTTATCTTCCACCGAACCAGTTCCTTGAAATGTTTTAACAATTCGATTAATAGTGCTTTCAGATGGACGATTACGCAACCCGTAAATATTTTCTAAAAGCATTTTTCACTCAACGCCCAATTTCATAAAATAATTTAACAATTTGAACGCGTTGTTGTATTGTTTACGATTCCATTTTTATAAAAACCATACATATTACACTTCTCAAGTATCACAAGACTCAGGCAGGTTTGCGACGCCATCTGTATTTTATCCAAGAATTAAAAAACGCGCTCAATTGGAAAGACCCTATATAATAAACCAAATCCTGTTTCTCCAAATGAATCATTTATAATCTCCAAGTTTTAACAATAGCGAGCATAGTAAGGAAGGAATCCGCGCTAGCACTATGCACGGTCTGCAAATAAATATTCCAGACTAATTGGCAAACGGCGAATAATGAACATTGCATTCCTTTCCCTGCAGTATGAGAGTGTACTGTGCAGTGTGCAATGGTACGGACTGGAGGAAACAAATCTACAATGCAGATTGTTTATAGCCCCGTTGGGAAGAAATCCTATGATAACTTTGTCGTTTTACAAAAAAAAAAATAACATAACGTTTAAAGGCAACTCGAAAAAAGTTTTTCTCGAAATTATTTACCAAAATTATACCTAGTTTTCATATGATATTTTTGACCCATTTCTAATTCCTTTCATCTCAAATCTTCAGAACGGTTTTATGCTCTTTTTAATTTTTTTTATATATTTGATATAGATTTGACCCAATTATATTAAACACGTGCGCAGATCGATTTAAAAGATGATGGAAAATGTGCAAGAATGACTGAAGTAAATGTATGTAAACTTTTGTATGGAGAGGATATGCTAATTAATGCTGAAAATCAAAGTTATTTAAATAATATGATAAATGAGCTTTATAAGGGATGTCAAGGGATGTCAAGGTAAATGAATGTAATGAAATCAAAGGTGGTTTATTGAAAGAAATGTGATGGAAAGAAGAACAGAAAAACCAGAGCAGATTGATGAGTTTTGTTAAATGGGCAACATGTTTGCATGTGAGTTGAAAGGGATATTTAAAGGAAAGCAGTGACAAGGAATATGGCAAATGGAGCACTTAAAGTTATTTACAACAACCGCGCAATCACTATCAATAGTAGCAAAAATTACAATACATAAAAATGTGTTGATACCCCACCTTGATGTATGGAAGTGAAACTTAGCAGAGAAGGATAGGAGAAAGATTAATAGTGTAGAGATGTGTGCAGTGTTGACGTATGAAGTAAAGCGGTACTAAGACATCAGAAATATATGCATTATAAAATGTTAGTGAGATGAAGAAAAGAGCTGCAAGATGGTTTAGACTTATGGAAGGAAAAATGAAAGACTGACTAAACGAATATACAAGTTAGAAGTGTAAGGTGTGCGTGGAAGACGTAGACCGAGAAAAACGTGGTTGGACATAAATTGACCAAAATATGAAGAATAGAAGATTGCGCGTGATGTGACATAGCCCACAGAATTCGTAATTCTTGTAAACAATGCATGCTGTGGGCTATGATAAAACATAGTCCACAGAATTCGTAATTCTTGTAAACAATGCATGCTGCAGGCAAACGTTAACAATGAATGCTGAAATTCCCCTCGCATTAATACTGCACAGCACACACACATTACAATTATGCACAACACACAGCACACAGCGTCGCCTTACCTTATGTAGTCATATTTCAGCCTTGAAGTAACAATTAGTATTGTTTTCGTTAATAAATAGACTCATGGAATATTAATGTTTTTTTTTTTCATGTATGAAATGTTCAACATTAACATTAGCTAATTACTATATTTACCGAGTATATACAAATGTATTATTTAAGAACTACAAAACAAATATCTATGTTATAATTTTTATACTTGAATTTCTTTACTTTAATTTATATATTGTAACTGAAAAGTAAAGTAATTTTAATTTTCTACTTGTATTTTTTTATTTTTAACAACATTTTTCGTTTCTGAGAAAGGGTTAACACCTACATACTCGTACTAACCTATAACTTATAACCTACATACTAACTTATAACTAGATAATAATTGTGACAGCTAATCATTCGGTTAATTTATTTCTATATACACGTACATATCCACTCGTTATTACCTCTATTACTACTTACATTTCATCACATTTCCTCAGACCTTGCTAATACTGTAAGTGACTAGCCTGTTAACAGATGATGCTTCGAAAGCCTATGCTTATAATGTAAAGCAAGGTTGGACTTGCTTTTGTCTTACTTCTCTCCCAGGGCAGTGATTATATAATCGATGTGGTCCTGTTGGTTTTTATAGAACTTCAAGGTCCAAGCAAGGTTGTGGTGTTGAAGTGTGTTTATCATAGAAGCTGTTTGGCGTGAAGTCGAGTGAATTTTATTCTGGGATGGATGTATGTTATTAATGAATCTCAAATTCCATGTTCTGCGCTCGTTGAAGTTTCCGATGATCCGTGTTGCTCACACTACCTCAAACGAGTACTGGATGGAGATAGGTTAGATGGAACTGGATGGAGATAGGTTAAGATGGAACGGAGAGTTTTATGGAGGAGGAACTCGTTTTTGGGAGAAAGGAAGCTACATTGGTGGAATTGAATAATAATGTATATCAATAATGCATCATGTTGAATTATTTATTTTAAATTATTCAAGATTTGAAAACATTTTGATACAAAATCCATAGTCAAGATGATAGAAAAGTGTGAAATGTAAATGAGATATATCGGTGAGCAATAAAAAGTTAAAGAATTCTACTGTATGGGTTGTACTTTCTCTGACGTTGAAACGGTTTAGAGGGATATCGAACGGTGTGTAGCGATAGAAAACAAAGTCAATCGAGCACAAAAACATGTTTAATCCAATCGGATAGTAAAAATAAAATCTTTTAGAATGACATTATTATATTATATTATATTGATGATATATCCTATCAGGCAACACTTGCCTGGCATTATTTTTCACAATCAATTTAAAGGCGCAATATTATTACTTCATTTACCTTTATTAATCCAAAAATTATGTTGAAAATAAACAATGTTATGCTTAAATGAAAAACGTGCGTTTCCTCTCTTTGCAAAATACAAGCCATTCAAAACACACACAAATTAGTGTTTTTTGAATGGCTTGTATTTTCCTCTGCGCCACCCTGTATTACACCTTCGTTATATACAATAATACTTGGTGGGTTTATTTCCATATGGCAACCTCTTCTTACTAAACAAAAATATATCACACTCTTTCAATTCCTTGTACCAAGAATTTACAAAGCATTCCTGAGAGACAGTGGTATTTTTTTGTGATATCACGCCTTCCAGTGTAAAAATATATGGAACAGGGTGGCATTTTAAGTGAGGAATTTACATATGCGTGTATGATTGATGCATGTGTTGTTTGACGTAATGTTGTTGAATATTATCATATGTTGATGTGGTGAAATCATTTATAATATAATGCGGTCACACCCGAGATATCATCGGTCAGTTAATTCTCTACGAATCGTATCAATGATGTTTCAGCATAATTTCGAGGACAAACATTGATATGAATTAGGACACTTATACGAACTGAGTCAACTAATTTAAGAGATTCCGACAAAGATTTTTGTTTTCCTTGACATATTCCTCAAAACAAACTTTGAGTTTTTAAACAGGAAAAATGTTATCAATCCATCAACGTGCCATTTTGGAGACGAAACAAAACTTAAATATGAAACAGAAAAGTAATTTGAAAATACTCGTATATACTCGTATATACATATATATTATTTTTTAGTCTAGATTTCGGTTTATGGTTGAGTCATGATCCGCGTGTTTTATCGTTTCACTACTTATTTTGCGGAGTACCCTTGAGGCTGCCGAAAATTTTGTACGTAAACTTAGATACGAGTGGCATAGAGCCAAACCAGCCTATCCAACAAAACCAAAAAATGAGCTAGTGTTAAAATTTGAGTCACATAACGTTTCTTTTAAGAGAGAAGTGCCTTTACTTCAAAATTCTAAATGGTAGGTACCTACTACTGCTGCCATCCATAATTTTTTTTTGGCAAAGTGATTTTCGTGATACACTTTTATGCCAAATTTGCCTACCAAACAAAAAACGGTAATCATCAAATAATATTGTATAATCTTGCCATAATATTGTATTAGATTCATTTTTTTTATTTTTATTTTAGTAGCTTTCGAATGTACTCGTATCTGTTCAATGAATAAAAAACATTGATTACACAACATTAGATTTATAATAACCCATAGATTTTGAGCTCCATTATCTCAGTTAAATATATTCGTTGTATAGGCTGGTTTGGCACTTCGCCACTTATAAACGAATAACAGAATAAAAGTTATAATTTAAGTCATACTAAAATCTTCGTGACCTTGTTAGCAAGGCGCTTGTCTCTTAGTCCGGGGGCTACGGGTTCAATTTTCGTTGGAACCCAATTTATTTTATAATAGGTTCCAGGTCGGTTTTTCATTTAAGACCTCTTTAACATATTGCTGGTAAGTTGGACGAAATTTTTACTTGGCAATAAACCCACTAGATTTGGAATAAATTTCTTTTTTTGTATTTTGAAATTATTTCCTTCATTTATTGTTTTCTACATATTATTTAAATCACAGTTGCATTATAGCTGCTAGCGCTGTATTTTATTAATAAACAAATTTACTCAGTCACTCCACCTCCTTTCTCAGATTATTTATGTAACTTCTTCTATAAGCGCTGATAAACCTCTTTTTCCGGCATTCTTAAAATATGCCTCCAGCCACTGCAGGTGAAACCTCTATAAATTATATTTTTTCACAGGTAATTCTTAGATACGAAAGTTCATGGCACACTTTATTCGGAGTCATTTTTATTTAATCGGTTCTATTCATAGTTGGTCCTATTATTATCGTTTATTTTAAGAGTGGATCACCAAGTCTTACGAAAATACCAAAAGTTTCAGACCTTAACCCCCTTCCCTTACGGTGATAAAAATGAAACGCGTGTTCCGGTGTTGGGTAGTGAGTACGCGATCAAAAATTAGCGATTTTAAATCGGAAAAATAAGAACATTCATAGATAATCCCCTTAATTAATTATAATTGAAGTTAAAAATTATAATAATTGAGATTTATTTGCTGAAAACATTAAAAACCCATCTGGCAACGCTCACGGAACGAGCGTACGTCTAAACTATTTGCAAGTCCAGAAGATACTGCGGCGTGGAGCGGTACCCCGGCGTGGCTTACGTTTGCGACGATTGAGACAATTGAGCTCCTGGCAATTCAGTGGAGTATGCAAGAGTGAGATGCGAATATAGTGTCGCGCTTCCCGCATACTCTTCACCTATCGTCAAGACGAGGCACTCGCAGCGTTTAAATGCGAATTTGTTTTCAATCTTTGCAAAACACCTACGATGTAGTCGATAAATTCTGATTATTATTAATATTATTTTTTAAATCAATGCGTAAATATATTATGGAGGACTACTTAAAATCTTAACCTTGTATTTATAATATTTATAGAGATATTGATGGTTATTAGAAGCAACGTGTAGAAGATACCCAACACAGGGAAGGAAAGGTTAACAAATCAGACCCCGTATGGATGGATAAATACAATACCGCCCGCACCCATTATATGATAAGACGATATTACAGTTAAACTTTTGTAATTCTACCTCAATAGTATGTTGACTAGGGTGGATAGAAGACGCAGTGGTTTGTTATTTAAGTTTTTTTTATAAGACGGAAAAAGATGGTAAAAAAGACTCAACTTTTACATGCTGACGTCGTTTAATTTTATCCGGACTTTTCCATTTTTTGGAAAAAACTTGATATCCGCACGATATTTAATTTATAACGTTTCATAATATTACGAAAAGATGACCTCCGTGGGCTAGGGGTTGTAGGACGCTTTTTTCCAACCCGTGGACATAGTACAAAGAAACATGCATTGGAATAATACAAAGAACTAGAATGCAAAAACCTGCTATCTCCATTACCTAGTTGTAAAAGGCTTATCTTAGAATACGCGAGTCGCGGCTTCAACTCTCGTTGAAATCCACGTATTTAAAAAATATGCCAATCTGTTTTTCTCTTAAGGCCTATTTGACATATTTGTTGTTCGTTGGAAGGGATTGCCGAACGACATTAAGGATACCAAGTTGTATGATATACAAAGAAAGTAAAATATAATACAAAAAAAATAATATTAAAAATGAAATTACATGTAGGAAATTCATATTAGGTTACTTCATGATTATAATATAAAAATGTGATTAGATTTTAAGATATAAATTACATGTAGGAAATTCATATTAGGTTACTTCATGATTATAATACAAAAATGTGATTAGTTCTCAAGATATAAATTACATGTAGGAAATTCATATTAGGTTACATCATGATTATAATATAAAAATGTGATTAGTTCTTAAGATATAAATTACATGTAGGAAATTCATATAAAGTTATTTATTTATTTAACATTTTTATTGAAAATACAATCTGGTGGGCTTATTGCCAGGTGGCAATCTCTTCCAACCAACCAGACAAAAGTAAATGAAGCAAGTTAAATGGTTGCATAAACCATTCAAATGACTATCCATCCTCACGAAATCCATAAACACATACGTAAACATATGCCCACGAACCCCACAAAGACGGACAATCACCCGAACATTATTTTTCATATAAAGTGAGTGAGATATCATCAATCAAATAAGAAAAGGAAGGGATGGTGGAAAGGAAAGGGGAAATCAGGAATGAAACACGTTATTTTACTGACTAGAAATTAAGAGTTTTTTCAGTCGCTTCTTTAAGCATGCCAAGGGCGGAGTGGCTCTTATATTGGTTTGCAACTGATTCCAGAGTCTCACTGCATGAACAGTAAAGGACGACGTAAAAAAGGACGAGCGGTGAACTGGAGAAGCCAGTAAACAATCTTTGCTTGACCGTAGCGCTAATCCATGATTGGAAAGACGCTGAAAATTAAAAAAAAATTGTTTCTTCATAATTATAACACAAAAATGTGATTAGTTTTCAAGATATAACATAAATTACGTGTAGTAAATTCATATTTAGTTACTTAATGATAATATAAAAATATGATTAGTTCTTAAATTTTAAATTACATGTTGGAAATTCACATTAAGTTACTACATGATTAAGATGTAAAAATGTGATTAGTTCTGAAAATTTAAATTACATGTAGGAAATTCACATTAAGTTACTTCATGATTATAATATAAAAAGGTGATTAGTTCTTAAAATATAAATTACATGTAGGAAATTCATTTCATGATTATAATACAAAAATGTGTTAAGTTCTTAAGATATAAATTCGTATCAGTGAATAGCCCTATTGGCAAATGTTTTTGTTAAAGATTGCTTTATTAAATTAAAAAAAAAAAACTAACCAAAAATGTTTGACTCTCGAATTACAACTTTTCAGAATTCGCGAACAATATTATAGAGACAAATCATAATTTTAAAAGACAGAGTAAATCAAATTTTTACTTATGTACAAAATATTGATCAGGAAATATAAGAAAAATTAATGACCAAAGGATGCAATAAATGTACCTCTCAATATTCTTCGAGAGGGGAATTTATGACCACCCCTGCACGAGTCAAATGAAGGAAAAAACGACAAAGAGAACTAACCCAAATATGTCATATCTCTAGAATATTAGTCACGAAGGGTTATTTCCTAAACCACTTTTATGATAACTTTTAAACCAAAAATAGATTCTTATTTTATTTCAATGTTTTTATTGCACCTAACACTGGTTCAAAAAAATCTTTACAAATGAATATACACGATGAAAATGGATAAAAATCAAGTAAAAAATCTGCATAAATTTATTTATTTATTCACTTTTATTGCAAATACAATCTGTTGGGCTTATTGGCAGGCGGTCATATTTTCCAATCGACCAGACAAAAGTTAATGAAACAAGTTATATGGCCGATAAAAAACTTCCTGCCTGCCTAAACTTCCTGCCCGGTATCCCGCAGCGGAACTTTTCAGGGAGTATCGGGTCTTGAACATAGCCAATTTACATTTCAAATCCATTCTCTGGCACTATCATCGAGAAGAAGGGAAGATGCAGGCTCAGCAGACACGCATGGCAACTGATCAAATGTTTACCATCACTGAAGTTAAAGCATATTTTGCCCAGAGGCAATAAGTTTAAGTACTTGGACTTGCAAGAGGAATGACTTGTGGAAAGGTTAGTGTGAGCTCTTGAGTGTGGTATTTTTTATTGTTTTGTATTTATTTTTTTACATATTTTTGTTTTTATTTTTATGATCATGTGCGGTATTTTGTGGGGTGAATGTTTTTGGTATGTTTAGAGTGATGAAGTGTGAGGAGTTTCATTTTGCGTGATGTATACATACACTCGTATAATTGAGTGTCACTGTTTGTCAGGTTGATGAGAATGTGCAATTGGGTTTTATAAATTAAAAAATCTGAAAGAATTATGTATTTATTTTTTCATGATATATGTCCTCAGTGAGATACAGGCAAACTGGGGACACGACAAATGAAAGGCAACAAACCCAGATTCATTAAAATCGTGTGTTCGAATTAAATCACCTGTTGTGTTTTCGCAAATTGTGTATATTTCTTGTTAAGTGTAAATTATATAAATAAATCCTTGAATTTATTACAATTTCGTATGAAAATATTTATAAAAACGATATTCAATTTTACACGGAAAAATTAAACGCGGGCATCGATAGTTCAATACCTCTTTGATTATAATATTTTTCAATCTCGCTGTTTTCTCGAAAATTAGAAATCACAATGTTTTGCTAAATAAAAAATATTTTTTCCATCAACCACATACTGATCGCTCTTTTTAACGTCATCCTTTACTGTACATGCAGTGAGACTCTGAAACCAGTTACCAACCTATATAAGACTCGCTCCATCACAGGCTTGTTTTATAAAGCAACCGATTTTCGTTTCAAGTTAGTGATGTAACGAGTTTCCTTCCCGGTTTTCCTTTTCTCTCCATATTCCCTTCCTTTTTCTTTTTATTGATGTAACCTTGTTTTAATTTTTACGTTGTGATTAATTTTTTTTATGATTTGAATATTTTAGATATAATTTAACTTCCTTTATTTACGTTGTTTGGTTGGTTGGAAGAGATTTACACCTGGAAATACGCCAGTCAGATTATTTTGCAATGAAATGTGAAAAAAATGAAATACTTAGCAATATATAGAAATTAAATTATAAATGCGTATTTTTTTACTGAAATAAATACATAATTAAAATAAAACACGTTTTCAGTATGATTTATTTTGCTGTAAAATATTTCTTATTCGAATACGTTCCAAATCAGTGGAGAAATTTCATTTTAAAACCTAATGAAACTAGAACCGATAACAAACGTTTCAGTCAATAATAATTGTTCATTAATCTGTCAAGACAATACTATTCTGCATGCAATGTAGATTTGATAGTGCGTATTTTTTCCTGACATTTATTACAATTTTACCAAAACAAACAATTCCATCAAGCGGTGCAGATGGACGTTTTGTTTGTTTATACTCGTGTTGCCAAGTCACCGTCAGTACTCGACGGAAACGCCCGAAGTCACTTACCGAATATATCCGAAGTTCCGGTGTCGCGGCGCCTGGGAAGGAACGAGACCAAATGAATAGCGCCAATCGCGTCGCACGGAAGTATTCGAAATTATCTCAGCGCGTGTTATTGTGGCAAGTCTATTTTGAAAATTCGTAAAAGAAAAAAAAAAGTTTGTTAAAACTATTTGGCGATAGTGTTTGCAACTTGAATTTCACATTTGGCGTTCAACTCGTTTCGATATTGACTTTCGGCGTCGTTTAAAATACAAATTAACCTCTAACATTTGCATATCACACGGATTCATCAATAATTATCATTTTTGCTTAGTGTGTTTTTCAATTTTTTTACTAGTTTCTCGTACGTATACATTTATAAATATCTTTGATTACTTTAATAGTGTGATGGGAAAGATTTTATTAATGTGTGGAACTTTATAAAGTAACTTTACTAAAATATTTTTTAAAAAACAAATAGACCGTAAGTGAAAAATTTCTCCCATTCATCATATCTTTATTTGTAACAATAACTTAAGTAAGGAAATTAACGCACATATTAAAAATAAATATCATTAATTCTTTAAATCGTTATTACTCTAAAAAATATAATAATGACAGTCAACAATAATTAATTGGGGCCAAATAATCAAAATAGAGACTTGCTAATAAATTTCGACCGACCAAAAATACGTGACCATTAAATTATATCCCTTTTCTCGTGGTTTTTCAAACCAGATACTTAAAACTTTGGTGGGTTTTCAGTGATATGAAATAAATAATATGTGAAAATTTAAGTTTTCTGTTATAAAGGAGTGGAAGGAAATCGGCTGCCTTTAAGATTTGCTATATTTAAAGGTAAGAGAAAATCATTTTAATTATTCGTTATATTTCTTCAATAAATTTTAACTTTCAACTTTACATATTTAGAAGAAAATTTTCTTGTAATTTCAAGATATACTAAAATTATTATTAGATTTAAAGCTATGTTTTATATACTGAGAATTCATATGACATATAACATATGAACCTTCCGAAAATGTGTAATACGAGTATAATTTACATTAAAAAAAAATCTTTATGAAACTTAGGTTATGTTTATGATTGCACTGAACGATAAAATCTTTATGAAACTTAGGTTATGTTTATTATTGCACTGAACGATAAAATCTTTATGAAACTCAGGTTATGTTTATGATTGCACTGAACGATAAAATCTTTATGAAACTTAGGTTATGTTTATTATTGCACTGAACGATAAAATCTTTATGAAACTCAGGTTATGTTTATGATTGCACTGAACGATAAAATCTTTATGAAACTTAGGTTATGTTTATTATTGCACTGAACGATAAAATCTTTATGAAACTCAAGTTATGTTTATGATTGCACTGAACGATAAAATCTTTATGAAACTTAGGTTATGTTTATGATTGCACTGAACGATAAAATCTTTATGAAACTTAGGTTATGTTTATGATTGCACTGAACGATAAAATCTTTATGAAACTTAGGTTATGTTTATGATTGCACTGAACGATAAAATCTTTATGAAACTTAGGTTATGTTTATGATTGCACTGAACGATAAAAAAAATTAATTCTTTAAACATATTTATGTAAAATGGATAAAGATCTTTAAAAACCATAAGAAAAACTTCCTAAATACAATAATAAATGCAGAATAAACGCTTGAAATAAATTTTAAACACTATTTTCTTTTCGTAAAAAGTTTTTGTTTTTGGCAATTTTATTTCTTTTTGAACATATATTGTTATTAATTATTCTACGATGATAATCGAAACTGTAAACTTCGACAATGGTTAGTCAAATGCTACGTTTGGTCAGTGTTATTACATGGACTGGAATCAGAGAGCCTCAAAGCTGGTAGTATGAACCGACAGAAAGCATTCGAAATGTGGATACACCGCAAAATGCTACGGATACTCTGGACGGATATGGTCAGCAACACGAGGGTTCTTCAAAGAGATGCACCTGATCATCCAAATTACTGCATCTGATCATCCAAGAAAAAATAGAGGGTCGAAGAGGTGTTGGCAGGAAGTAAATCTCCTGGCTCCGCAATATACGTGATTGGACTTGTATAAGGAGCATTAGGGATCTTTTTCGGGCTGCCGGGGACAAAGATGCCTACTCTCAGGTGGTAGTCAACGTTAGGGGGACCTTACATGACACTAGGGAGAAGAGAGAAGAAGAACCTAAAATTTAATAAAATAAATTATACATATTCGTATATTTCTAGAGCTGTATCATTTTCAGCAGTAAACGATGATAATCTACAGAACATCGCTTAAATTATAGACCAATTTTACTTTACGGAAGCATTTGAATGGCAATATACAAAAAGTCAAACCGGTTTGTAACCTATGTTCGTTAATTGTATCAGCTTGTTTCAAAACTTCAGCGAACATAAAATTTAAACATCAATTAGTAAAACTTTTTAATATTCAACGTACTCCACGAGGTTTGTGTAAAAAAAATCAAGTCCGAAATATAAACTTTACCAACTTACCATTATAATAAATAAATGAATTAAAATAGATATACGCCTACTTTCTTTCTTTGTATTTATTTTTAGGCATTAATCGTTATGTAAATAATATTATTGAGATTTTTTTTTAACTTTCCTTGCCAATATAAAATCTGTTTTATCTTTGATTTTAGTTTTTCGAAAGATAAATATTTCATAAGCAGCTATGAAAAACGAAGTTTCAGTGATTCTTGAAAATACTTTTATGTAAACCAAACATAGAGATTTTGATAATTGAATTTTAGGTATGTTATGTAAAGTTTTGATCAAGATAAACGTTTTTTTTTACATTTAAAATAAATAATTTTATTTTAAAAATAGCTATCAAAATTTATCTGCTATGAAAATTAATAAAAGAAAGGTTTTGTTAATGTTGACAAAGAAAATTGACATAAACCAATTGCCAGAATTGTCTTAATTAAAATTGAAGTGTTTTCGATAAACTAAATGTATACCAAGAAACAATTAATCCGCTAAGTAAAATATTCTGCACTATCTCACAATGTCTTGTCCTATGTCGATGAAAGTTCTCTATGAGTAATTGATGTTTACTTTTCAATATAAATATCTTGTTTCCAATTTCGTTTCATCAATTGTTTAAATTTACCAATTTACTTTTTGAACCAGGATTAAATATTGATTAACTCTGTTTTATTCTAAAAAAAAAATTCTGTTTTATTTTACAGCTTTTAACTTCCTTTTTTATTTGATTGTCTTTGAATTTCATATTGAAATAATTAACGACCTCTGTAGCATAGTCAGTAATAAGCACAAAGCAATGCTTGCATTTGGAGCCCGGTGGGGGCGCAGAACTCACTCATGGTGTAGAAAGTACAAAAAAAAAATCTACGATATCTCTATAGTATATGAGAGAGTTCGGTGTCTATCCATGGCTTTATCCTACTCAGTTTCTGCTGGGCATGCTCGGGTATAACTCCTTGAGCGTAAGAAGAGATCTGCGTCTCCTGGTATACGTTGTTAAACTAGTTCGAGGAGTTGTGAGCTGTCCAGCATTACTACAAAGATTAGCGTTAAATGTTCCTAACAATTACACTAGACTGCGCCGGCAAGAACTGTTCTTAATAACATACGCAAGAACGGGTCTTCCAGCCGCTATGCCTGTTCGAAGGGCCTTAACTCTTCGGAACGGGACTGCTTCGGATATTGACATATTTCATATCTCATTACCAAAAGCAAAAGTAAATTTTCTTCTAGGATTGAGCGCGTTAGAAAGCACTCATCAACGTACTTAAGTGACTGAATATATGTGTATCATATGTTTGTGTGTATAATATATACTCGTATGTATGCATATACATTATTTTTTATTTTATATAATTGGTTATTTTTTTCTATATAATTTTTCTTCTTTTTTAATATGTCTTGTAGTTTTCAAAGTAATTGGGCTAAGCCTGTATTGAATAAATAAATAAATAAATAACATAAAAATGTGTTTCGACCCGAACGATACAAATTCGATTTCGATGGCGGTTTTTACTTAAGGTCTCTTTAATGTTTTTTTGGTTGATTGTCATACAAAATAAATCCACTGGGTTGTATTATGATATCTAAAAACGTAAGTCAATAAAATAAAATAATTTTCTTTCTTTATAAAGGTAAAATATATTAATTCCATTACATGGTTATATTGTCTCCCTATTACGCAAAAACCTGTTTTTCAAAGTACCGGTTTAAAATCGTTGCTCGGTATATTTGTTTGCTAAATATAAATCTCAGAGGCTTAAAAACTATTTTTAAATGTATTTCATATTAATAATAACAATTCAAAAGAAAAAAAAATGCACACTGGCCAATTTTTTGAATTTTGCATTTATCAAAAAAATACCTAAGACCACAAATATTGAAAGAGAAAACCAAATAAAGTTAAAGAGCTAATGAATCCACCCTTATCGCATACTTAGTATGACAAGTATCTTTCAGTTCGAAGGTAACGTGTTCGATTTCCATTGTTATCCATTGAAACAAAGCGTTTCAGTCTAATTTTCATCTAAGACCTCTTAAATATTAGGTGTTAACATAAGTTGCGTCCGTTTTTTTTTTCAATTTAAAAATGAGCACTAAAAGTAAAATAAAATAGTAAAGGTTATACGTCATTCAAAAGAAAATTTTCTGCTCTACAAGATGTTGTATTTGTTTTTACGTTACATATATTATTTTATTTGATTACAAGCCTTCAAAATGGAATGTCAAGTAGACGAAAGCGAGCATTTTCGACTCCTTCTATTCGCGTTCAATCGAGGGGATAAAGCTGCCAAAGCTGCTCGCGATATTTGCAAAGTGTACGGTGAAGATGCTATAAAAGAAAGGACAGCTTGTTGATGGTTTTTGCGTTTCAAAGACGGTAATTTCGACCTGAAAGACATGGAGCGTTCCGGACGACCAGTGGACTTCGATGAGGACCGCTTAAACCATAGTATTTATGAAAATCACCTTCAAACATTTTTCATCCCCATTTTCAAACCATTTTTCATCACCAGTAATGATGCGGTAAAGGAACCTTTGCTTGTGGCCATGCGTAGCTCGATGACGCGCGAGCAAACCAGCAGAAATTGTCGAACGTTGATTTTTGTTGTTTTCATTCAAAACATGTGGAACCCAAGTGCCGAACTTCTGGACTTTTCCCATTGATTTTAGATGGCGGTATACAGTCATGTGACAACAATTCATCTGCTCAGCTAATTCTAAGGTGATTTGAAGGGGATCTTCATGAATAATATGGTTTAAGCGGTCCTCATCGAAGTGCACTGGAGGTGTCGAAAATACTCACTTTCGTCTACTTGACATTCCATTTTGAGGGCTTGTAATCAAATAAAATAATATTTTCAACGTAAAAGCAAACACAATATCTTGTAGAGCAGAAAATTTTCTTTCGAATGACGTATAACGTTTACCATTTTGTTTTACTTTTGGTGCTCATTTTTAAATCGGAAAAAACGGACACAACTTATGTTAACACCCAATACATTTCTGATTGGCTGAACATGATTGCAATATGGCAATAATTCCGCAAATTTGTACTGTTTACAATAAAAGTGTAATACATTCGTTGAATCAGTCAATAAAAACTGAGAAATGAATCCAATTATAAACGGTGAAGATCTTTTAAATCAAATTATAAAGGGGATTTTTTAAATTATAAGCATAAAGATTAAAATACGTTTAGGCTGTGAGAGTATGGAAAAGAAATTTTTGTTTTTTATGTGTTTTCTTTTGCTTAAGCTATAATTTTAGGAATTCGGCAAATTATGTCATTGAATTGAGATAAGTGCTGTGAAATTGTGAACTCTACTAAAAAATCTGCGCTGTGCCTGTGTATGGTTATAAAAATGATGACATCAGAAAATACCGCTTCGTTTAAACAGGGTTTATAACGAATATAAAAAATAATCATGTGGAAAGGATGAATATGCGCACGAGGATATGGAAAAAATGAATGAAAAAAAATATATATAATTCTGGAGTGCATGATGCACGCTATAGAGATATACCGAAGAAAAACGATAAAACTAATTTGACTGGGTGTAACAAGAATGAAAAATACGAATAATAAAATATTGTCCTTGACGAAATGGATGAATGTGGATAAAGCGAAAAAAAGTAATTTGAATATTATGGATAGTCTTGGCTTTGCAATATATATGATCATATGTAATAACGAATTTAAAAAGTACTCATATATAACAGCCGCTCATGAAAACATATTTTATTTTGTTGATATAGTGTTTATATCGAACGGCGTACGGCGTCAGGAAAAAGGCAATGG
This sequence comes from Odontocerum albicorne, assembly GCA_949825065.1. Taxonomy (NCBI): domain Eukaryota; kingdom Metazoa; phylum Arthropoda; class Insecta; order Trichoptera; family Odontoceridae; genus Odontocerum; species Odontocerum albicorne. The sequence goes on along the minus strand of OX463853.1, from coordinate 4,483,851 downwards.
TGCATTAGTTAATATGGCATAAACTCTCGAACTGGACAATATCAAAATCTACTAAGATGATAGTTCACAGCAGTATTTTAGTACCAACGTTGACGTATGGAAGTGAAAAATAGCTGTGCATAAAGACTGAAATGAGTCGAATACATGCTATATACATGCGTGCATTGAGAAGTGACAATGCATTATACAATACAGGATGAAGTGAAAATAGATTATTGTGAACTTAAACCTAATGTGCTGAGTAAGGTGATGAAGACGTTCTGAGATGATTGGGGCATGTAGAACGAATAAATGAAAGAAGACTAACAAAATAAATTTAATATAAAGGGTAAAAGTGAGTGGAAGATATGGTTGAGGAAGGCGGTGGAAAGTATGGTTTGATCAATTGAATGACATTGAGAACCGAGGAAACGTAAACAGTCAGATAAATCGTAGAAATTTTATGCGAATACGTTTCTATGTAGAAAATATGAAAGATGTGTATCAATATAGTAAATTTTGATACTATATCATCCCCGTCTACCCCGATAGGAAATGGTGTGTTTGTATGGGTATCCCCCTTAAACCCATCATGTGTTTTTTTCAAGCTGTCATTGAAACAATCACTATTTTGTTAATAAGTACACCTGACATATGCAATATTCCAAAAACGGATTTCTATTTTAAGAGAATCATAACGACTTTTTAAATAATAAACTTCCCTTAGAGAGCGGGACGAGAAAGCTTTTGAAATGAATTTGCTGTTGGAAATTGATCTCGGTCCTTCTGAATTTTTAACTGACACGCTAAGAATCAGACCATTGGAGTAGTGAACGTAATATTGCAATCTATCTTCATCTCACAAACAATGTGGAAGGCGGCTTTTATCTGAATACCACTTTAAAAGGCTTCGCTCGATATGAGCCCATATATTATGCAAAGTTCGGGTTAACAGCTTGAATCAGCGGGGCAAGCCACATGTCACTGCATGGAGACGAGAAACTCCTTACTTGTCCATAACTCAATATCTTTCCGCTCATGGGAGGCAGTGACTTTTAAAACGTTTCGAGTGTTTTAATATCAGACTAAATAACCAATAAAGGGGTATTGTAGTTTATTTAGTTCAAAACTTTTTATTCCACTTTATAAAATGGTATAATCCTACTGGTTTCAAGGTTTTAATTTCATCATCATTATACCGTTAAATACAGTGGAATAAACAGTGTTAGACTAAATACATTACAATATACAAGGAAAAAATAAGGAAAATGAAAATCTTATTTTATATTTTTGTGTTCACCACAGGTTTAATTTACGTACGTTCATAACTAGTTTCGAAGAACACCGTCCTCTTCATCAGGTGAATATAAACTAAGTTGCTAAAATATATTATGTACAAGTGTAAATAACCTAATATAAATAGTTGTGAACCTAAATTAAACCTGTGGTGAACACAAAAATATTAAATAAGTTTTTTATTTTACTTATTTTTTCCTTTTATGTAAAAAATAGCACCACAAAGTGAAACTATAGTCTTTTCGAAGATTCAAGAAAAAATATTACAATATAAATAAACCTCCACTATACTATGCTAATGCCTTAACTATAAATAATATAAAAAATGGATCATGTATAAAGCGCCATTTCGATAACAAACTCTTCTCGAGAGTTCTCCTACATTCCGACTCGAACATACTATTATTGAGAGTTAAAATATACAATTTGACAGGAGTTTGAGTGCTTGGGTTTGCAAGAGGAATGACTTGTGGAAGAGGTTTGTGTGAGCTCTTGAGTGTAAAGTTTTCTGTTGCTTTATATTTATATTTTTGAATAAATGTTTTTTTTTTGCTTCATGATTGTGTGCAGTATATTGTGGGAAAATGTTTCGGTCTGTCTGGAGTGATGAAGTGTGAGGAGTTTGATTTCGCGTGATGTATAACATACATATATAATTGAGTGTCACTGTTTGTCAGGTTGGTGAGAATGTGCAACAGGGTTTTACATAATCCAAAATCGGAAAGAAGATTTGATTTTTTTTTTAATGCTTTAATGTCCTCAGTGAGATACAGGCAAAAGCCTAGTTTACTGGGGACACGACAAATGAAAGGCAACAAACCCAGATCCATTGAAATTGTGTGTCCGAATTAAATTACCCGTTCTTTTTTTAGCAAATTATGTATATTTCTTGCCACGTGTAAAATAAAGAAATAAAATTATAGTACAAAATAAATAAAATGTTACAAAATTAATAAATATTACAAAATAAACAAATAAAAATTGAGTGTATGGATAGGAAAGAAGTAGCTGCGGCTATTAAATTATGTTAAGTACTTCCCCGCATTCGCAAACGTTAAAAAAAACGAAAAAAAAAACGGTGAAAGCTTAGAAAGGGAAGACGAACTATGTTACAATAAAACGTTTTAAGATCTTCCGATTTGCGATAGTGACACAGTCGGCTTAAGATGTAGTATATTGTATATGTGAAGTGTTCATACATCATAATTTTAGTGTAAATGATATTAGAATAGAAACAAATTTGATAAATATTTATGAACACATATTTTCTCAATCGGATTCTTTCATCATTTCTCCTCGTCTACGTTATAATATTGATGTTTTCTGTGAAAGTACTGGCAACTTTCTTGGCTTGGAATTAAAATAGTTTTTCTGCATTCGAAGTTTTCTGTGAAAGTACTGACAACTTGCTTGGCTTGGAATTAAAATAGTTTTTCTGCATTCGAAGTTTTCTGTGAAAGTACTAGCAACTTGCATGGCTTGGTATTTAATTAAGAGTTTTCAATTTTAAACTAAATCGAATCATACTAAACAATCTTAAAAACGACCAAATTATAAATTCATGGGTTATGGAAGATCCTATCAACTCTTAATGAGTAAGGATAAAGAGGGGACGGTGGAGAGGAAAGAAAAATCAGGAATAAAACAAGTTATATTACTGACTAAAAATTAAGAGTTTTTCAAGTGGCTTCTTAACACATTCTAAGGACGGAGCGAGTCTCACATTAGTTTGTAACTGGTTCCAGAGTCTCACTACATAAACAGTAAGGCCAATACACAATATCTGTCTGAGCGCAGCGAAAGTCCATGATCGGAAAGACACTGAAATTTTTCGGTGAGATAAAAGGTGGCGCCGGGACAGTTATACTCGTAGATATGATACAATAGAGATAGTATGTTAATTTGGCGTCTATTTTTATGGTATGTAAACAAAAAAAATGCATTCAGCGTGGTATATTTATAAACACGTGAACAAAGAAACACTTGCTTCAAAACATCAATATTAGTACTAGAATACTGTTGTGAACTATCATCTTAACTTATTTTGATACTGTCTGATTCAAGTGTTTACACGTATGTTTAATGCCTCATTAACATAACAAATGAATTAATTATTAAATAAGCCACGGAGTTCGCTGTATCTCGATATCTCTCCTCCAATGGGTGCTTAAAGCTTCTACGCGGTTTTGATATCAGTCTGATCAAATTGTCTCTTCACATCTAAGTCAACTAAATATTTACCCAAACAATGAAAAGACTTAGAGGATCAAATGTTTAACACTGAGCCGTGCTCAAGTTAGATTGGCACCCTACATGTCATATCTCCGGTACAAAGTACTCCTTACTTTCATTTCTTATAGATCAACAAGAGCTTAAACTTTTCAGTTTGCAACTATTATTAAGAGCTTTACAAGAGTAATGTTTATTTCAGGAAAAAAGCTGTATTTATATCCATTATATAAGTTGATCTCAGAATTTTATACGAAAAATGTTGAATTATATTTGGAGTGAAACTTCTATAGGCGCGGTAGGGCCAATTGGCCTGAACGTCATGAAAAGTGAAACGGTGTATTATATTATTATTAAATTATTATTTACTATTACGACATATTTTTTTTATTGATAATTTTTTTTTAATTATTTTAATATTTATAAATATTTACAATTAATAATAATTAATATTATTAAGTGGATTGTGTTTTCATTAAAATTATTTTTTATCATCAAAATTATTATTATTTAATATTAAAAATAAAAATATTTTTGCTTTATATTATTTTTATATTTAATAATTATTAATTTTATTTGATATTAAATTATTTTATTTATAATTTATTTTTGTATTTATTTAATATATAATTTATATTTAATACATACTTATAATAATATATGTATGTTATTATAATATTAATTATTACATTATAATTAATTATAATATAATTAATTAATAATATAATATATTAGTAATATAAATAATATATTATTAATAATATAATAAAAATAGTATGATAATAAATAAATAATTCAATAATCATTTTAAAATAATTAATTTAATAATTAATATTAACATAAAAATATTAATATAGTTAATATTAAAAAATATTAGTTTAAGATAATTAAGTGTATGTTATTATATTATAAAAAAATATAATTTATTAATAAAATGATTATTATTTATTATTAAAAATAATATTTTTTATTTAATCAAGGGGTATTTGTTGAAGTTAATTACATATATTATTCTTTTATTTAATTAAGAAAGCATTTCTTGAACTAAATTCAACATAACCATTTCGTATTCCTAAAAAAATCGTTAACAAATGGAAAAAAAAAGCAATGCACAAAATCAACTTTTCCTAAGAGCTAAGAAGTTTCTCTTCTACCGCGCGAGAGCCTCACGCGTCTGTTTTTGAAGATATTATGCGTAAAGGAATAAAAAAAAATACTTGAACTTTTACGTCATCATAAAAAATATTTGTAATGAGGGGGAATTATTAAGAACAGAGATATTCGTATTAAATATTTCAATAAAAATAATCAGTACAATATTTTGGTTTTACCTTAATTTTGACGTATTGCCATATTTTCATATTTTTATTTTCAAATATTTTTAGTGACTTTCTTTAACTTTACACGTCTTTATCTATATAATGATGCTAACGCTTTATTTTTCAGGGTATCTAGTAATGTTAAAAAGACGACCTTAAAAAAGTTGTAAGCTTTTAAATAAACTTTAAATATGAGAACTGGCCAAAATCTTGGAAAATAATTAAGTTTGTACGATTTGGTGAAAAATTTCGTCATTCTTGAGATTTATGAAATTTGTGCTGCAGTCGAATTAATTTTATTTTAGCAGCCTATATCTTCGAAAACTATAGGAATATATCAAACCTGCATTGATCTCGTCCTTTTTTTAACAGAAAACTGTGTGTACTAAGAATTGCTATCACCAGGTAAAATATAAACAGCTCGGAAAGTTTATCTCAAATGGGTAAATCTACTTAATATTGCGTTATGTGCATATATTACCATCTTTCTTAATATCACTCTCTTGATCCAATCGTACCTTCTTTGGCCTCCCTTTACCATGCATTTCACTCACATTTGCACTACATTATTGTTTTGTTAGTTCTTCCTCATTCATTCGTTTCGCATCCCTAAACCTTCTCAGATAGCCCTTCTTTATCTTATATTCAACATATCAGCCTTAAGTTCACATTTATCCTTAATTTATTTATTTCGTATTCTGTTATACATTGTAATCCTACAGAATCGTATAATTGCAAGCAGCCCTTAAGCATTTATTTGGCTCTTTTCAATATTTTTTCTTCGTCAATGTTTCACTCTTATACATCGAAGTTGGATAAAAAAAACTGTTGTGTTTACGTAAACGTTTCAAGACCAGTTTACGTAAACGTTTCACTCAATTACATCAAAATTGATTCTCAAATACAGTTCAAGACTATTATCTTAGCAGATTTTGGTACTGTCCGATTCGAGTCCATCTCAGAGTGCTTTACAAGTACCACATCTTACTCACTTCATCAACCTAAAGTTCGCATTCATTCCTAATTGTTTTATTTCGATATCTGTCCTACATTGTAACCCCGTCCATTATTTTAAGTGCACGCATTTTTACAGCATTTAATCGGTTCTTTAAAAAAATTCCACGCCCCCGTTTCACTCCCATACATCCCAAAGTTGGCAGAAAAAACACAGTTGTGGACTTTTGATATCGACCATTTCGAGTATATGTTAGCTCTAGGATACTGTTTCTTAGCGCTACACGCCTTTCGATATCCCTCATATATCTTACATCATCTGACAAAATACTGCTAAAATCGCAAAATTTTTCAACTTACTTTAATCTTTCATAACTCACATGCACTCACTAATTTATACTAATTTATATAAAAAAATTCCATTGCCCAGACAAGAAATTAAATATACTCGTTCATCTATCTGTGACTTGGTTTGAGATGTCGTGACTCTTGTTCAAAGCTTGAATTAATTTTAAAAATGCCTGTAAAGTACTCATGTTGATTATTTGATATAAATGGTTCTAGAACAAGACAAAGCAAATAAATATTTCAGTACTCCCAGTTTTCGTTTTAAAATTGAGAATTATGTGGTTCAGTCGAAAATGTTTATAGTCTAGTTCCTAAGACGATTGACTTCCACCCAGAGTTTCGTTTTCGATTCCCGATAGTATCAAAGATTGATAAAAGAGCCCCAGTCTGGTTAATAAGTAAGACAAGTAAAATACTCGTAGAAGCTGAATTTATGTACGAGTATTGTATCTTCACGTGCAGCATTGTTACAAACATGTACAATGACGAAACTGTTTCTACTGTTGTGGTTCTAAACACGAAAGTTTGATAAATATGGCCGAAGACAATATATTATCCCTGTCGTGCTCTTCAACGTCCCCGAAAAATACCTTTTTAAGATATATTGAAGGGAATCATACGAAAGAAAAAATAATATTGTAGTTTGATTGAGTATGTACAAGTCAAAACTAAATAAATTATATTTATTCTTGTTTTCCATCTAGACCGGGAAATAATCACATGCCAAAAGAAACATTGTTTGAACACAGGCCCATATCCAAATATAGCAAACGTGAATCAATAAACTTCGTATATATAATGCAGAGAGCTACAGAAGTAATTTGTGTATCAATGCTATTTGAAATATTCCAGACTAGGAAAATGAATATTCCAGACTAGGAAAATGAATGTTATTCAATGTGTTCTTTCTACAGTTAAACATGCTCAGTTGTTTGGCGAAAGTGTGAAAAAAGGGGGGGCAAAACAAATCACAGGCATAGTATGAAAAGTTCATGGACTTGTCTTCTGCTCAGCCAGATATTGACTCTAGGTATTTCAAATTAATTGCTCTGCCTTCATCACGCCGTTCTTTACTGCCCGTGCCGTTAGACTTTCATTGTCTCTAGGCCTTACAGTCGAGGATAAATCTTAAGCACCTCTTCCACGTCGACCATCTGATCTTCTGTGAGAAAACGGCCCGATCCTAGATGCGCACTCCCTTCCACAGAAGTTACAGACATGTGGATCCTGGTGAGTCACATGGCAAGGTTGACATACGTTACAGCCCGCTGACAGCGTCTAGCTGTTGAGACGCAATCAGTCTAAGAATATATGTCTCTCCATCCTCCGTGGTCCTGAGTCACTTGTTTCCAGTCATCAGGCGGACCGCACAAAGTCAGCGACTCTCGCAGAAGGTCGTTATAGCATTTTCTCAGCCCACCAACCCTTCGCTTGCCGACTATTTCCCAGTACAAGACGCGTTTTGGGAGAACACAATCGTCCATGCGTATCACATGTTAGACTTTGTAACCAGCTACTGTACGACTTGCACTCTTGCAACTTTAAGATATTGTAATTACAAATGTTATCTCTTCTAAGATGTAACATATGTCTCTCCATCCTCCATGGTCCTGAGTCACTTGCTTCCAGTCCTCAGGCGGACCGCACAAAGTCAGCGACTCTCGCAGAAGGTCGTTATAGCATTTTCTCAGCCCACCAACCCTTCGCTTGCCGACTATTTCCCCGTACAAGACGCGTTTTGGGAGGACACGATCGTCTATGCGTATTACATGTTAGACTTTGTAACCAGCTGATAGCAGCTACTGTACGAATTGCACTCTTGCGACTTTAAGATAATTACATATGTTATATCTTCTAAGATATAACGTGTCTTTCTCTATTCCAAATTCTTCTTTTTTCCCTATCCTTCACTTCTCCAAGTCATTGGGGATATTTCAAAATTATTTTTGTACACTTTATCTTTATTTTTTAACTCTACTTTTAACTTGGAATCAAATGTATACTTAAAAAATATTATTTTTATACCGACGTTTTCGATGGGTTTTTTTTTCATTCGTATGTCATCTTAAATTTTTTGACTTCTCTTTCTTGTTGATTGGAAGAACCTGCTATGCGATGATAAATCCGCGGAGTGTACCTATATGCAATGAAAGGTCACATAAAAATATGTTTTACAAAATCGGATCGAGAAATATAAGAATGGGACCAAGAAAAAATAATTAAGAATGAAAAGTGAGATAGATTAAATTAAAGAGGAAACGAGACGTAGGGAGGGTGAAATATTAATGTCATAACATTAATCAATCTGATTTTTTCTAAAGGTATATTTATATACATATGTTTCTGATTGGGTCAAAAAGATCGCAACTTGGAAGTTTAAAAAAAAATATAAAAAGTAAAAACGACATTTTGTAACCTTTTTTTTCAAAGCCTCATTTTTATCGAAATACAATCTCAAAAATTAAATAATAAATATTAGATCCATGAAAATTTTGCTGCTGCATAAAATTTATTAAGACATTTTTTCTTAAAACTATAAAATTCTTTTTCGTACACTTTATCTAGTTACAATATTTATAAAAACTAAGCGTAAACAAAGGTTAATTTATTTATATTTTATGTATTTTTTCCAAGTATTTAAAACCATATTTTCCATAATTTATACTCAGACTTAAGCATCGCAACATCGTCTCCGATTATTTTCAACCCTTTTTGAACCAAAAAAAGATTTCCTCTCAAAGATGTTGAGAGGTCTTCATACTGTTGATTCAGTATTCTTGTTTCCTAAGCATGCCTATGTATAGTATTTACTAGCTTTTTCTGAAGAGTCCTCTAGTTATTTTTAGAGAAAAAAATGTTACAAAAAAGTACTTATGGAAGGAAAACGTACAAAAACATTTTGATAAAACATCAAAGTTATACGAGTAAATATGTAAATTTTGGTATTTAATTCCGTAACATATTTTATTTCAATAAAAATGGAATAGTAAAAGATAAACTCGGGTGGCTTTATTGATTTGTATTTCGGGTTTGTATGATCGGAAATCATTAAAACTCTAAATACAAAATTCATTTATTGTACAATATTAGCATTTTTTCATATGTAGAACCTATTGGGGTCAAAATATACGAGTATTTTGCATCTCCAACTTAACCTAAGTCAACGCATATCCTTGTTCCTAGTTTTAAAGCTATTCTTGTATACAGTGAACCTGGCAATTGTTGTCATGAGCCGATTTCTTCCATTGAACTGAAATATGTAAGAGGCCTTATGTCAAAACCAGACTTTAAACTTTTGCACTAGGTCAAAAAGTTACAAAACAATAATTTCTTCTTCTTTGTGTACATTGTATTTCTCATAGCATGAGTAAAAATTTACAAGTTTTTTTTTTTACAAAAAAAAGTATATGAATACTTGATATGTAGATAAACTTTGTTGAAAACATAAACTAATTAAAGCACGCAACTTTTATTGCTATGAAATAAAAAAAAAACATTTTTCATGTTAAGTAAGTCTTCTAGGCTTATATTATGTAATAATAATATTTAATGAAAATAAATACACACATCTTATTAACATAAAAATAATTTAAACAATAGCTTCCAATTAAAGCCGTTACAATCGTTGTTAAGGGCCTACCATATAACTTTTGTCTTTATATATAATATATTTATATTAAAATATTGTATGATATACAGATAAAGTCAAATATGTATCTGACATCTATGACAAATTTTTATTTATTTATTTAGATAAAAAAAAATATACGCCTAATTAAACAATCATAATAAATTAACATTTATCAGTTTATAAACGAGGACTTGCATTAACATAGTTATTTTAAATCAATATAGTAAGAATTTAAAATATTTACCTTGGAAATTATTCGAATTTGAATTTGTATGTATATTTTATGTGTAAATTATATATAGCGGTTTGTGTGTTACCTAAGGCTTATGTGATAAATTGAAATTAAAAAACTGTGTACATCGTTGATAGGTTTGTCTTGCAAAAAAAAGACAATTAATACGTTTTCGTAGAAGAGAGCTAGATCCTATGCAAGCGATAATGCACCGGTATTTCTATAAGGTAATGATGTTTAGATACATTTAAGTTCATATGACCAACATACACTAATATATTGTTGTTTGAATGTAGTGAAATAATGATAATGTTAATAAACTTAGATACATTTAACTTCATACGACCAACATACAGTAATATATTGTTCTTTTAAGGTAATGAAATAATAAACTTAGATACATTTAACTTCATACGACCAACATACAGTAGTAGGCTGTTCTTTAAAGGTAATGAAATAATGATTATGTTAATTAAACTTAGATACATTTAACTTCATACGACCAACATACAGTAATAGGTTGTTCTTTAAAGGTAATGAAATAATGATTATGTTAATAAACTTAGATACATTTAACTTCATACGACCAACATACAGTAATAGATCGTTTTTTAAAGGTAATGAAATAATGTTTATGTTAATAAACTCGTTAGTTTATATATTCAGTTTATTGAATGTGTTAATTTCGTTTGCATATAATTTTTTTTATAATGAGTATTTGGTTTTTATACTCATTAAAATGGTTTTTAATTTTCTACATGATTTGTGTTAAAAATCACATAACTTCATACGACCAACATACAGTAGTAGGTTGTTCTTTAAAGGTAATGAAATAATGATTATGTTAATAAACTTAGATACATTTAACTTCATACGACCAACACACATTAATATATTGTTCTTTAAAGGTAATGAAATAATGATTATATAAATGAACTTAGATACATTTAACATGACACGACCAACATACAGTAATATATTGCTTTTTAAAGATAATGAAACAATAAACTTAGATACATTTAACTTCATACGACCAACATACCGTAATAGATTGTTCTTTAAAGGTGATGAAATAATAAACTTAGATACATTTAACTTCATACGACCAACATACAGTAGTAGGTTGTTCTTTAAAGGTAATGAAATAATGATTATGTTAATAAACTTAGATACATTTAACTTCATACGACCAACACACATTAATATATTGTTCTTTAAAGGTAATGAAATAATGATTATATAAATAAACTTAGATACATTTAACATGACACGACCAACATACAGTAATATATTGCTTTTTAAAGATAATGAAACAATAAACTTAGATACATTTAACTTCATACGACCAACATACCGTAATAGATTGTTCTTTAAAGGTGATGAAATAATAAACTTAGATACATTTAACTTCATACGACCAACATACAGTAGTAGGTTGTTCTTTAAAGGTAATGAAATAATAATTATGTTAATAAACTTAGATACATTTAACTTCATACGACCAACATACAGTAATATATTGTTTTTTAAAGATAATGAAATAATAAACTAAGATACATTTAACTTCATACGACCAACATACAGTAGTAGGTTGTTCTTTAAAGGTAATAAATAATGATTATGTTAATAAACTTAGATACATTTAACTTCATACGACCAACATACAGTAATAGGTTGTTTTTTAAAGGTAATGAAATAATGATTATGTTAATAAACTCGTTAGTTTATATATTCAGTTTATTGAATGTGTTAATTTCATTTGCATATTCTAATATATATTTTTTTAATGAGTCTTTGGTTTTTATACTCATTAAAATGGTTTTTAATTTTCTACATGATTTGTGTTAAAAATCACATAGCATTCCGTGCCACCGTAATAAAACCGCGCCAAGTCTCGGTGTTTACGACCGCTAAAATTTCAATGAGTGTAAAGCTCTGGGCTTTTGAAGATCAACCTTTTATTCCCAACAGTAAGATATCATTATAACTAGAAACTTCAATATTTTAAAATGGCGAGATTTTGCCTGTACTGAATATTATGCAACAAAATGGTAAAGTTTGAATGAAATCTCTATAACTTGTGACGATAGACGGCAAAAAATCATTTTGTTTGAAATGAATAGTCTCTCGTTAAAACAAAAAAAAAAGGTACATAGCTTAAATTTTTTTTTAGTGATAAATAAACAATCATTTGGTTAGTAGTTTCATGTTTCTCGAATATACATTGTTAGGACAACATTTTCGTTGCTTACGTCACATTAAACGTGCTGAATGTATATTATTATGAAACGTGATAGCTAAGCGTATATTATTGGCAATTGTTTACCCATATTATTGCTTAAGCGGTTTTTTCAATGGAAAAAATAAGTCGCTTGATGCATTCTTACGGTTCAATAAAAAATATATATTGTAGTGTATGGCGACGATGCAGCAAGCGATTATGTGTGTCAAATGTGGTTTGAGAAAATTTGTAATGGAAATACTACACGTGAAACAAGAGTACACTTTGAAAAGCCGATTATCAATAACAACGACCAAATCAAGGAATCAATCGAGAATAACCGCTTTTTGCCACTAAGATATTGAAAATGTCGAAAAACTCTATTTGATGCAATTTTGTCTACCATAATAAACGAAATAATTATCCGATCAACTCAACTTATAAATATTGACAAGATGGTGTATTTGTACATAGAATTAAATATTCCTTAATTGGTGATTTGCTCAAAAATTTATATCATAAAAAATCGTGGTTTAGTTTGTAATTATCCTTGTTGTTTTGTAATTATCCTTGTTGTTTTGTAATTATCCTTGTTATTTTGTAATTATCCTTGTTGTTTTGTAATTATCCTTGTTGATTAGTAATTATCCTTGTTGTTTTGTCCTTATCCTTGTTCATTTGTAATTATCCTTGTTGTTTTGTAATTACCCCTGTTGTTTTGTAATTATCCTTGTTGATTTGTAATTATCCTTATTGTTTTGTAATTATCCTTGTTGTTTTGTAATTATCCTTATTGTTTTGTAATTATCCTTGTTGATTTGTAATTATCCTTGTTGTTTTGTAATTATCCTTGTTGATTTGTAATTATCCTTGTTATTTTGTAATTATCCTTGTTGTTTTGTAAAAATCTTCAAATATTTTAAAATACTTTTATCTAAGCGTTTGGATCGATATGATCGATAAGTTTTTTTTAAATATTAAATAATAATTTTGGAAATTAACATATGAACAACATTCAAGACAAATATGTTGAAAAATATGGTTCCTGAAAATAACTCAAGCTTAGGGAGGAACCTGGCAATGTACGCTACTGGTACAAAGACTGTTACAATAGGTGGATGACTGCTGTTCGATGCTCCGAGAATTTAACTCACGTTAAAAAGTAGCAGGTTGGGGAGAAGTAGAACAGATTTCTCTTAGGCAGGTAGTGGATGGTCTCGAGTAAAAGGCAGTAGACAGAGTGAACTGATGATGTTTTTTCCAAAACGAATGAACGAAACGATTTCTATGGCTTATATTAAATTTTTAAACCATGTGCATTTTATTGCACCGTCGATCTTTTGTCAGTGATTTCAGGGAATACCTTTTCCACTGTTGTGTCATATGTGTGTTTGTGTTATATATCTATGTATACTTATATTAAGTATTTTGTGTACGAATTTATCCATAATTTTAACGCTGTCTACATCTCTGATTTCCCTTCGTATCAACCATAGTTGGGCATGGTGACTATCTCCATAGCGCTCGAACGCTCATGTCAGCGGCCCTGGTGGCGCAGTTCCGGTTAGACGTCATCTTGCTCATCCCAGGGTCCTCAGTGTAGCGACAAGGCGTTTAACGCTACTTATGTGCAACAAATCGCTCATCACAAGCGCCTTTTCCGCCCGTGCATGTTCTGAAACCTTGCGAAATGTTACAATTTTCGTATGTTTTTCACCTACATGGGCCGGCCGGCTAGCGATACTGTCTCGCGATGGCCGTGCATAAGGCACATTTCCGTTACGGTCGCGACGCAGCGCGGACCAACAAACATAAATTTTACATACTTAAAAATCATAAAAAATACACATACAAATATTTTACGAAATCTTAACAGTAATTTATACATATTAACAAGAAAACAAACCAATTAACATCGAAATATATCATAAAGTGCCAAATAATAAACGGAAAACAAATACATCATATGTCTCTGCTCACGCCTACATCGGATACAGGTATAAACTCAGAATTTATAATAATAAAACACACAAGAATTTATACAAATTACAAGAAATCAATTATTTATGGTGACGCATACGTCCGATACAGGCAATATGTGAAAAAAATTGACGACAGCTGTACCTTTATTCATTTTTTGCAGGCTGTTCATTTTGGATGAGACTTGGGTAAGTGTCTAAAACATTTCAGAAAAAATTCAAGAAAGAATTTTGAATTGTGTTAGGGGATGGGAATGCTGCTACGTAAAAATATTTTTTTAATTTCAATTTATTTTGAATTGAATAATAATAATAACGTTAAAGGAAAATGTATATAGCGCCGTTTAGAATGCAAACTCTCCTCAAAGGCGCTCTACCTCGTCACTCAAATCCACTATTGCTGAAATGTTAAAAATATCACAAATTAAATTTATATAAATTGAACATAAGGATAGAAAGGTGATGGTGAGTGACTGCGGCCATTAGATGGGAAAACTACCCGCATCTGAATATATTCAGAATATTTCTTACATTCCCACATACCACAGTAGAGTGAGAGTGAGACGTGAATAGCATCGCTTCCTCATTCATAGCAGTTTTTTTTAGAATTAATATACCCACGTCACACACTGGCACACGTTTGATTGTGTTGGTGAATTTATTCCCAATTTTCACAAAATATCTCTGATATGGCCAATAAGTGCTAATTTTATTATTAATATTTTTTTTTCATTCAATGCGTAAATGTATTGCGGAGGAATACCTAAAATCTAAGCCCAGTATTTATTATATTTATAGAGATACTAAAGTTTTTAGAAGTGTACTAGTTACATATCACAGGGAAGGAAGAGTTAATGATGATGACCCCAATGGCTTGATTGATGAATAATCTATCCTCCGATCTAGAGGTTTCGGGTTCGATTCTCGTTGGTACTCATTTTTTAAATGGCTGGCAGACTGGTTTTTACCTCAAGCCTCTTTAACACCTTTCTGGTTGGTTGTTAGATATTTCCACATGTCAATAAATTTGCGACATTTTACTGTATACAATGAAAGTTAAATATAAATAAATATGGGTTTATATTATTTAAAAAGCGTAAAAAAGGGGACTTATCGGTGTTATTATCTGAGTCTGATTACTAACAAAAACACTTCTAACATATTTTTTATTTATTGGCCCTTCAGGTTAATTTATTTATGACGGGAGTGTTGTTAATTAAAAACAGTGTTGATTAAATGACGATATTGTGTTATAAGTGAGATCGTCGATAAATACAGACAGCGTTTTTGAGCATATAAAATTTTCAAATGATTTGTTTTGAAATATACTCGAATATGGTGAGAATTATATAATAATTACCAAATAAACTTCATTTTTTAACGTTTATTTGCTAAAACTGTATCAAATATTTCAGTGAAATCTTCATTTACTGAAATCCCAATTTTCATTCTTCTATTGCTATTTTTTTTTATTTGTACTTATTTTAAAAGTAAAAGTATGAATTCTCAGACCATAACAAAAAAACCTGAAGCTTTTTAACTGTAGTGGTATCAAATAATGTTGAGATATTCATATGTTGATAATTTCTGTAATGATAACATAAAATGAATTATATATCATCCATTATCAGAAAAATTAAGTTCAACAATATTTTTTTTTATTTCTACACTACTTAAATTAATCCCCGCTAGTATTTCTACCTCATATTTCAATAGTCTCGAAATATGAGGAAGAAACGCGTGTTGTGAGAATTAATTAAATTAGTTAAATAACATAATTATTTATTTTATATATTTTAATATGCAGTTTTAACTTGGTATCTTTGACACATTAAGGGTAGTTTGAAGATAAAATATGAGGTACTTCTACTGATATCAAATGACGTGAAGAAGACGCACTCTTAATTGAAGAACTAAGAGGGGCTTAAAAGCTTTGTTCAGAGGTTTTGCCTCAAAGGTTAGAATGGCCATGAACCTCCGAAGAAAAGAGGAAATTTGAAGAAGAAGAACTTAAAGCGCACTTTATTAGTCACGTATTTTCAAAGCCATAGAAAAGTAAAATTTTATAAGTTAAAAAGGCACATGATAAAGTTATTAGGGTGAGTTTTTGAAGCGGATTGCCCGACGGCAATATCCTGTCACTACACGTCTCGTGCATTACTATCAATTTAATACTGGCTGCCTTGAACACAATATAAACCTTAAAAAAATATTTTGCGATATGTCTCGTCATGTGATGGAAACGCCGGGAAAGTTTTCAGGGATATTATATGGAAGTAAATACACTTATATATTACATATTTATAGTTAAGGCATTAACATTGGGGAGGTTTAAAAATATTGTAATTTGTTTTATCGAACACTGTTAATTCAATTTTTTTTGGAACGGTATAATCCTACCGGTTTCAAGGTTTTCAAATTATCATCAGGGGAGCACAAACAAGATGATGAGGTGAATCCCTGATGATGAGTTTAAAGCCTTGAAACCGGTAGGGTTATACCGTTACAAAAAGTGGAATAAACAGTGTTTGATAAAACAAATTACAATTAGTACACTTATATGACGACATCCTTGGTCTAGTTGAGAATATGCTTGTCTTCTTATTTAGAGGTAACAAGTTTGAATGCCGTTGGAATTTAATCAATTTCAAAGAATCTCTTTCATATTTATATCATATTTTTTTAATGTTTATTAGATTTTTCATGTATTTGTAAAAAAAAAACTCTTGTCTGTACCACTGTTCTGCTTGTATAATATTTATATCATATGTTATGTACGTATAAGGTGTTTATAGACCTACAATGTTAACCTTAAAACTTGTTATAAATAAATTATTAATATAAAAAAGGTTAGAATCTGTTTTTTACTTAGCTATCTTTAACACCTTTGTGGATGATCGAAAGAAATTGCCACATGTCTAGAAACCTACCAAGTAGTAATTTATTTAAATAAGGTGATATTCTACAATATACAGAAAATGACTAAGCTGAAAATACATTTTAGTGTTTTTCTACTCGTTTCTTCAAGAAATAAATTTAGCTGCGTCGCATTACGTGAACAAGTGGCGTTGAAAATAGGCAGATGCTTAAAGTATGAGCTGGATAAAGCAGAACGATGTGGCAGGTTTCAGCCTAACCCTTCTTTGGCCATGTAGTAGGATTACTTTAGACAGTTTTGGGGCATGATAGGGCTCATAACGTATTATGATAAGGAAAAATATTATTATTTGTATGATTGAATTATGGTTTACGCTTCAGCGGTGTATTATTAATTTATACATATAAATAAATTAACACATGACAATTGTACAATAGGTAGATAAGTTTAATACATTTCCATGATCATTCAGCCTTTATTTATAGACTGCGGGATGTAGGCTTCACATTTCCATCTCCATCCGATTTGGAGCGTTTTACGTTCACTGCACCTCAGCGAACCGTCTGATGTCATTATCACACCGTGGAGTATAATATAATTGAGATATAATACAATATCATACAATTGTACTGCGTAATGAAAAAACAATATGAATAATTTATTGTCATTCACTTTCATGTTATTTATCAGGTTAAAATCTTATTGCTTATACATAACTTTGGAAGGTCTTTAAACCTTGGGCGGGCGCATCTAATCTGTGAGATGATGTGCCTAGTTTTTTTTTTGTGCCAATGGGCGAGGTTTACCGACAAAAAAGTGAGGCTTATAGTAGCTTATTGCTTTTATTTTCGTCACATGAACATCTACCTTATGAAGATGTGACAGTTAATTCCAAATACTTTTTATTGTGCTAAATGTTTTTTACAAACCTATTGTGGGTATAAAATTACTGAAAAAAAAAATGATGTTACTGAATTGCATTAGTTGTGTTGATAAGCTGCCAACAAAAGACTGAGAATGTTGTAAACTAGTTATTTTCTCTTTTAAGAAAAACAATATGAGAAAATTAAAAATTTTGTTATTGAAAAGTGCAAATAAATGTACAAATGTTATATAATCATGATTGAGTGAAAAGTTCAGTTTGATAAGCTTCCCCTTAAGCGTAAGCATAAATAAAAATTTTAATCTCACAGATGAGTTGCGCCCGAACGTGTTAGGATTTGTATTGTGCCCGACGGAGAGTTAAATTAAATAAAAATATATTGTTGTTTATAGTTAAGGCATTAACTTTGTGGAAGTTTAAAGACATTGTAATATATTTTTATCAGACACTGATTATTCCACTTTTTTGTGACGGTATAGCCTCCTATAAGTCTTGTTTGTACTCCCCTGAAAATGAGGTGAAAGCCTTGAAACCGGTAGGGTTATACAGTCACAAAAAATTGGAATAAACAGTATTTTATAAAAATAAATTACAAAAAATATATTGATTCAAATCATTAATCAAGAAAAACACGCGAAAATATTTGCTAGCTAAGATACATAACAGTTAATAAATAAAAATGTATATACATGTTGTATTTAAAAAAAAAAGGACTTCAAAACGTTTTTAAGAATACCTCATTCTTATTTTTTAGGAAGTATTTAGAAAAAAATATAATTATTTGAACATTTTTTCAGTAGGTATTTTATTTCTTTTTTAAACACTTTCACGTAAATACGTCTAGATTATTTATTGCTATAAGTATTTTTTTCTTATTATCCAGCTTTGTTACATAATAATTATTGGTACACGTGATTGTGTGTTTATAATAGTGCATGAACGCAGTACCAAAAAATCAAATAAACGACAAATCTCAAGAAACATAGATATTCGAATGGGAATAGCAAAGAAGAAAGATGAAGAATTTTAGACGGAGTAGTGGTTTTTTAGGTTATTCTTAAATATGGATAAGGATGTAACACACGTGGTTGAGTCAGGAAAATTGGTCTTAAATATGGATAAGGATGTAACACAAGTGGTTGAGTCAGGACGATCGGTCTAAAATATGGATAAGGATGTAACACACGTGGTTAAGTCAGGAAGATCTGTCCAAAATATGGATAAGGATGTAACACACGTGGTTGAGTCAGGAAAATCGGTCTATAATATGAATAAGGATGTAAGACACGTGGTTGAGTCGGGAAGATCTGTCTAAAGTATGGATAAGGATGTAACACACGTGGTTGAGTCAGGAAGATCGGTCTAAAATATGAATAAGGATGTAACGCACCTGGTTGAGTCAGGAAGATCGGTCTATAATATGGATAAGGATGTAACACACGTGGTTGAGTCAGGAAGACCGGTCTAAAATCGAATCGAGTGAACCCCACCGACGGAACGTGGAGATTTCTTCGCTGTCTTATTTTATTCCTTTAACGGGCATAAGCAGAAATCGGTCGCATAGGCGACCACCCTTATGGTTATACTTATAAGGATTCATTTTCTTAATTAAACGTTTTTAAGTAATACAAATGTCAAATTGGCAAATGTAGTGGATGGCCAAAGGTCTTATTTAAGACGGATCGTCATGAAGTTAGCTGCATGTTCAGTAGCAACAATCTAAACATCCCGTCAATTTATTGTCAAATATGTAAATAGGTATTATAAGTAAATCACCATTCATTATATCTCATGTAAGAATTTTATTTCCTAATACAACCTTAACTTCGATATTATTACCTAAACATTCATTGGTCACTTTTGCGACCACTGACATGACCCCTGAAATAGGCACAGCTCTTATATGTGACCGCCTCATTTCCAAAAAAAAAATAATTTAAAACACATTTTCGAAGAAATAAAGTTGATTTGATACACATAATAATGATTTATTCAACAAAAAACTCAATATCTCAAAACTAAAAACTTGCCCTATAAAAGGTTAAGCCATAGTTTGAACAAATTGGAATATGTTTCATATTTATTTACATTAAAAAAACAAATATTCTAGAGCCTTTTATTTTATTTTATTTAACATTTTTATTGCAAATACAATCTGGCGGACTTATTGCCCGGCGGCAATATCTTCTAGCCAACCAGACAAAAGTAAATGAAGCAAGTTACGTGGTCGCATAAATCATTCAAATGTGTTGTTTATAGTTAAGGCATTAACGTTTATAGTTAAGGCATAGTTAAGGCACGTTGTCGAGGTTTAAAAACATTGTAATTTTATTTTTATCAAACACTGTTTATTCCACTTTTTTGTAACGGTATAACCCTACCAGTTTCAAGGCTTTCACCTCATCTTCAGGGGAGCACAAACAAGATCGTTGAAGCGTGTATATCGATACCAGTTCGAACAGCATTTAGTCTTGTTTGTGCTCCCCTGAAGATGAGGTGAAAGCCTTGAAACCGGTAGGGTTATACCGTTACAAAAAAGTGGAATAAACAGTGTTTGTTAAAAAAAAATTACAAAATCATTTAAATGACTATCCATCCCTACGAAATCCACAAACACACACACCGGTGAGCATATGCCCACGAACCCCACAAAGACGGGCAATCACCGGAACATTCTTTTTCTTGTAAAGTGAGATATTAATCAAAAGGAAAGGAAGGGATGGTGGAGAGGAAAGGAAAAGAAAAATCAGGAATTAAACCCGTTATTTTACTGACTAGAAATTAAAAGCGTTTTAAGTGTATCCATCGACTTCACAGTAGCATCGAGATAATAAACATCCCCGTAGTCAATTAAGGGTAAAATGTGACCTTGGACTAGCATCATAGTATATGTATGTATATTTTTTAAAACGACGTTAACTTTCGCATGAAATTTATTTAGGATAAAACTAATTTAAATAAATGTATTTTAAGATACAATCGGGTCCAAGGTAATTTATGACGTCAATTAGGTTGGTCCTGGTGAATAACGGGCATTAAAATTGGATTTTTTTTTTTTATATTTTTGTATTTTTTCAGTATCTACAATTTATAGTAAATCGGTAACTACACCAATAATGCCCCTCATGTTTACTATTTATTTATCACTGCATTGCACTGATCGTGACATGAATGTAATAAAATAGTTTAGTCAAATTACCATCAGAATATAAAAACATTAGCTGTAACTCGTGAAAAATCACGGAACGTAAATTTACTTGCAGGGATTGAAAAATAAAAACTGCTGATAAAGTTGTAATAATTAATGTTCGTTTTAAAGTTTTGGTAGCCCAGTTATTCTGAATTGCTAGAACTCCATCAAAAGTTGAAAAAAACTGACATCGTGGCTCATTTTTATTTTCAAGAACAATTTCTTTGTGACTGTCGGACTGACAAGATGCAAGGTGAACATACAAAGGTGAACGATTCAAGTAGGACTGACAAGATGCAAGGTGAATATGCAAAAATGTTTTTTTTTTTAAATAGTTGCACTGAATGTAATTGTGGGGTATGTAGGACTCACAACATGTGCTAGTTTGTCCGAGCATGATAACTTCATGCAATGTGCAGGACCTGATGATTGATGTTGCGAATGATAGGGTGATCTCTCTTACATAAACTCTCTAACTGGAAATACGTGCCATGATTTATGGTCCAGATACGGAAATTAATGAATATGATATCTCAGCTTCAAAAATGAGAGATCGGCAGAATTGGCATTAAAAGTCGTCGAGCCACAGTTATCAATTTTATTTCTGTTCAAAGCTATCATGATGGCTAGCTTTAAGTTTTCTGTCAGAATGTTGACATAAATCACGTATTTAAAGTGCGTTATCAATACGACGCTTGTTGCTTCCTTGGTTTTTTACTGTTAAACTGTTGGGAATTTCGCTTTTTTTTTAATTATTTATCACTTATTTTGCAAATACAATCTGGCGGGCTTATTGCCAGTAGGTAATCTCTTCCAACTAACCAGACAAAAGTAAATGAAGCAAGCTACATGGTCGCTTAAATCATTCAAATGACTATCCATACCTACAAAATCCTTAAACACATACGTGGGCATATGCCCACAAACCCCATAAAGATGAACAATCACCCGAACATTCATTTTCATGTAAAGTGAGATATCATCGATCAAATGAAAATGAAGGGGTGGTGGAGAGGAAAGGAAAAGAAAAAAAAATCAAGAATGAAGCACGCTATTTTACTGACTAGAAATTAAGAGTTTTTCAATCGCTTCTTAAAACATGCATTTACAGTGTGACACTCATTGCCTTCATCTGCTGTTTTTTTCTGTACACTGTAGCTTTCGATAGTTGCTTATATAACATGTATATTCATCATGCTTTGCTCTCCTTTCCTACATATTTAACTAAACCATATGACCATAATTGATTTACTTGAAGATAACGATAATTAATACCTTAAATATATATTTTGTCTTGGAAATACAAGTATATATAAAGCAGAGTTTTTACAGGTTCTGAAATCTTCTACTTAATTTGAACCCTTAATTTCAACCCTTAAATCACTTATGTTTATTAATGCAGTCTAAGAGACCACCCCTCATTGTTTTGTTGATAACATGCGTGCTTTCTACCCGAATATATCAGAACTGGTTCCTTGTGAACCAAAAAATGTCCGGTTTTTACGTTCAACTGGTACGCGCTAGACTTGTACGAGTGTTGTTGACTCTTCGCATGTGGTAATATGAACCAGGCAATAATGCCATATAAGTGCCCAATCAGTGATTGTTAACCTCAAGGCTAGATTAGTGGGGCTTTATATTGTCTTCCAGTCACATATCATCAATTTAGATATGTTGAAGGCTACCACCATACGAATTAATGATTTTTTAGGGTCTCCCGATACCCCTCTGAAATGTTATTTCCATTTACTTATTTTCCTATACACAACAACGAATCTCAAAAAACTAATTATTTTTCATTAATTTGTATGATATTTATCAACATATTTAAATGGATGATGTCTTGTGCATTGCAGTATTATTGCCAGACGAAATATTTGGATTTTGAGACCCCTGTTTTATTTTTATTTCTTACCATAGGGAATTAAACCTGAAACCCTGGTCGTAAACCCAGCACCTTACCTATTAGGCAACGTTTGTCGCTGTCTCCTTTATATATCCGGATTTTAATTATAAGAATGATCTTCCATAAAGATTATTTGCAATATTCTGTTGAGATTTTGGTATCTAAGCCAAACATCCAAAGTTTTCGTTTAATATATTCAATCTATTTAAAAAAATTAAGCAAATATTTGTCGTTAAAACCTCATCAAAAATTTCGTATCAAAATAAAATATCGAGAAAACATTACCTATTTTAAATGTCATAAAATGTTTTTAATCACTTGCAAGCTTCATTAAATCACTTGCAAGCTTCATTAAATCACTTGCAAGCTTCATTAAATCACTTGCAAGCTTCATTAAATCACTTGCAAGCTTCATTAAATTTTAATGAAAATGAATGTTTTAAATCCCACGGGTTTGGGGTCTATTGATTTTTCTTTTTCGACCCTGAGGGAGGTTCGAGGAGAATTAGAGCGATTGTCAGCAAATAAAAGTTCCTAAAGTGAAACATAAAGGTACTTCCGACCCTTCAATCATATTCAAGGTTGATTTAACTATCTGGTGGTCGATTTAGAAACACAAGAGTAACGAGAGATAATTAAAAAACAGTAAAAGAAAGGTAGTCTGAGAAGATTTTGAAAAAAAAGTTGTTAACCCTTACTTCCCTATGATGTATAACTAGTACACATTGCTTCTAAAAACTTTAATATCTATAAAATAAATAAATAAATAAATAATAGGTTTATTGATAGCAACATAGTATGTACATATTATATTTAAATAACACTTTTAAAACACATAAATTGCAGATAATACATTAAATACAGAAGCTATCAAAAGGTCTGGGTTCATCTAATAGCATCCCCTCGGCCAAGATACACCCCACCAATATAGGGCGAGCCCAGCCATGGAGACACCAGATGTTTTTCAGCCCACACCCTTGAACACGTAGAACAAGAATATATAAAAAAAATAAACACAGAAAATAAATAGATGACAAAAAAAATACATTCAAGAGAGAAGACACTAAAAGGTCCAGGCTCATCCCACAAACATTCCCCCGGCCGAGATACACCCCACCAATGTAGGGCGAGCCCGACCGCAAGGGCATCAGGGGGCTTCCATCCCACACCCCCGCATATCTAGATTAAAGAATAAATAGAAAAAAAAAGAAAAAAACAAAAACGTATCGCAGAAAACAAAATAAAAAGTAAACTCGCTTATACCACCTCAGGTTAACTGTCAGCAAGAGCGAGAAAAAAAAAGAAAAGAAAAGCCTCAAAGGAGCCCAAATTTTACATAATGACAAATGGGAAGTAAGATAGTTGAGACAACATAGAAATAGTTAGGCAGTTATTCATTGAAATAGATAAGCAGTTTTAAAGAATTAATGAGGAAATAACGCACAAACACGTATGCACAATCCTCGATACCCCACCAGCGAAAAGAGAAAAAAGAAAGAAAATAAGAAAAGAAAAAGCAAACAAGAGACCCAATAACTACTGAGAAACCCATTAACCACCCAGAAGATAACGCTTTAGAGCATCTCTGAAGGTATAACTATTCACCCGCTCCTTCAAGGCTTGGGGCAACTCATTCCAGCATTTGCTGGCTGAGTATGAGAAGGATCCCCTGAACAGTGTTAGGTTATGGTTTGGGATAAGTAAAAGAGTCTCTCTACCTCTAGTTTTGTAGCCGTGAAAGTTTCTAGCCCAATTCAGTTTTTCGAAGAGATAAAGTGGCATTTTTGTACTAGTAATTTTATGCATGAGTACGCTATAGTGAAGAAACCGTCATTGTTTCATGTCAATAATTTTAAAAGCTCTCAAAAAAGGGGTGATGTGTCCTCTGGGGGGAATGTTGAAACAATACCTACAGCAAGCATTTTGCAATCTTTGCAATTTCCCTTCGGTTCTCCTTAGAAGGCACGGTCCATAGATGCAATCACCATACTCGACTATTGGGATAATGAGCGCGTCGATTATTCTACGTCTAGCCTCAATGGATAGGTTTTGACGGATGCGATAAATATTTTTAAGCCGCGAAAAAGCCCATTGTAATTTATTTCTAACGTGAACCTCGAATCTTAAGTCATATTCCATATACACACCTAAATTACGCACCACGCTCTCTGTAGGCACAGTCGCGTTACCAATCTTAATTTCCAAAGGCTCATTCAACTTTTCGACTTGTTGTCTTGTACCCATTACAATCATAACCGATTTTGTAGGGTTCAAGAGAAGCGCATGCCTCCTACACCATATCATCAGCCGCTCGAGGTCATCATTTATGTGTTGAGTGGCAGACTGAACCTCATCACTTCCAAACGAATAATAAAGTTGAGTATCGTCAGCATACATGTGGTAGCTACAGTTCCTTATCACATCTGGAAGATCAGATGTATATAGGCTAAAGAGTAATGTACTCAGCATTGACCCTTGGGGGCATCCATTTTTAAGACTCGTGGGGTGGGACAACACCCGTCGTCCAGCCTGGTCTCTAGTGGTAACTCGTTGACTTCTACCAGTTAGGAAACTCTTTAGCCACTGGCATGCATCTCTATAAATAAAATAAACACTGGGTTAAGATTTAAGGTTTTCCTCCGTCATACATTACCGCATTGAATTAAAAAATAATATCATAATGAATTAACACTTATCGACCACATCAGATATATTCTGTGAAAATCGGTAATAAATTCACCAATACAACCAAATGTGTGCCAGTGTGTGACGTAGGTATATTAATTCTAAAAAAACCGCTATGGATGAGGAAGCGACGCTATTCACGTCCCACTCTACTTCGGTATATGGGAACGCAAGAAATAGAATCTCGGTTCGCTCGCTTCAGTAGCTCGCGGGCTATCATTTGAGGTGATCGCTTCGCCCGTTTTGTGAACGTTGGCCGATGGTTTTTTTTCATATTTTCAGCAATTAAATTTCAATTATTATCACTTTTGGCTTAAAATTTTATTAATTTTAGCGATTGGCTATGATGAATATTCTTATTTTTACGATTTTAAATCGCTCATTTTTACATGTGTATTGAACACACAGCACCGGAACGCGCGGATTTTTTTAGCATAGGAAGGGAAAGGTTAAAATAGGTTTCAGGTCAAAATTGAAGGAAATCATACTTGTATTAAAATTAAATTGCTTTTACATTTTTATATTTTTTAAACTTTTTATTAAAAATATACATTTATGAAAAAAGTTCATAAAACCGCAATTATGTAAGATTTTATTTCAAATATTGGTTCTTAAAAATATATGTATTTGACGCGATAGATTTTTTTTTAAAATACTCATACAAAAAAAATATTTTTTGCAGATTTTTTAAATGAACCGCACAGTTTTCCTACCGAAGAGTAGCTTCGTTTCATTTCATATTTTTAACAAATATGTCATCAGTTTCAGGAATGTGATTTTCGCAGTTCTGTGGATTTCATAGTATTTTTTTTGCATTGAGAATATTTGAATTGTTTAATTTAATGTTTAAAAGAGATATTTTTATTCAGT
Organism: Odontocerum albicorne; assembly: GCA_949825065.1. Lineage (NCBI taxonomy): Eukaryota > Metazoa > Arthropoda > Insecta > Trichoptera > Odontoceridae > Odontocerum > Odontocerum albicorne. Next base: position 4,457,251 of record OX463853.1, on the reverse strand, counting down.
GTGCATATAAAACCAAATGTATTTAAGTTCTCCAGTTTATTTGGCTACATTCATAATTAAATATTTTTTATTTTACGAAGAATACTTTATTATTTGTCATATATACGACCCCCGTGACCTGGTGGTAAGACACTTGTCTGCCGATCCGGAGGTTGCGGGTTCGATCCCCGCTGGAACCCAAATTTAAAAAAATACGATTTCAGTCTGGTTAACACTTAGAGCCTATAAAAACATATTTCAGGTTGGTTGGAAGAGATTGCCACACGACAATAAACTAGCCAGGTATTTTTTTTAAGTAAAACATATTTCTCTCTGTGCACTATTTCATATTTGAGGAGGTTATATTAAAAAAAAAGAACTTGTCCTCCAAATAAGAATGTTGGGAAATCGCAAAAAAAAACTGTTACAAAACAACAAACAATAATTCATTGCAAAAATATCTGAAATCCTTAAAATCGCTTAAGGTACCTTGATTCGTTGTTTAAAATCAAAACATTACAATGAAAAAAGTTATTCTGGTTTAAAATAAGGATAAGATCCTTTTTGAGTGAAAAATTCAACGTTAATCTTTTTTTATTGAACAGGTCTGGGACATGATTTTGTTCGATTTCAAAAATTTTATACAGGTGTTTCAAAAAAATAATCAAAAAACAATTAGGTAGAGTAATTGATTTTTATTTTAATCAAATAAAATATTTTAAGTAAAGAGTTACAAAATAAGAAGAAATATTACTATAAAACTATAAATATATGTAGGTAGATAAAGCTGTGTAATGACATTACACTGCACGTACGATTTAAAACTGACAGTTTATAGCTAAGGCATTAACGTTGTGGAGGTTTAAATACATTGTAATTTGTTTTATCAAACACTGTTTATTCCACTTTTTGTGTTGAATAAACAGTGTTTGATGAAACAAATTACATTATCGTTTATTATTTCAAGAACAAGATATTCTACTGTTAGAATTGAATTATTTATAGTTAGAATTAAAGGTATTGTATGAAATACAGTATTTGAGATATATTCCTGCTAGAATTCCTGTTAGAATTGAATTATTTATAGTTAGAATTAAAGGTATTGTATGAAATACAGTATTTGAGATATATTCCTGCGGAATGTTCTAGCGCGTGGTTTCACTTATGATGAAAAACATCGTAATTCAAACCTAGCGATTCAATACTTCGAAAGGCCCTATACAACTAATACGAAGAATCTCTAAAACCTCAAACGCGCAGTCTATGACTCTACTCGGAAAGTTATTGAGAATTGCTCAATAAATCGTTAGATAATTTCATAACAGATGTTGATGGTAAATATTCTTACAAATTTAATGGCAGGGGGTGAAATATATAATTCAATGTTTGTTTTTGCTATCATTGATATTTTCTGCGGAAAGGTAGAACTTATAAGACCTGATAAAAGTGGGGATTTTTTAAGATAAAATTAGTTTGATATATTGGAATTTGTTTTATCAAATACTGTTTATTCCACTTTTTGTAACGGTATAACCCTACCGGTTTCAAGGCGTTCACATCATCATCCGAAGAGCACAATCTTCCTGAGGTGAAAGCTTTGAAACCGGTATGGTTATACCATTACAAAAAGTGGAATAAACAGTGTTTGATAAAACAAATTACAATGTCTTGAAACCTCCACAATGTTAATGCCTTAACCATAAATAATTTAATAACCGAAAGATCTTTCTCGAGCAGAAACAGTTTTTTTTTTGTTTTAGACGCATTGTGAGGGTTAATTTTGGTTTTCCAAAATAATGCCCTCACGTCATAAATGTATGACCATTGTACTTGAATTTATAGTAGTATAGTTCCCGCCTAGCATTCACTAGACGCGAATAAGTTTTTCGGAATCTCCGCCTAATTGCTAGTATCGCGGAAAGATCGAGAAGTTAGATTGTTCTGAACGCATCCACTTTAAACGCGTCCGCCCTTGCTTTTCTGGGACGCGGACTGACACAGCCGGAAGCTGGTGGAGTCGTCGTACGGATTAGCGTACAAGAGAGACTGTGTTGCTAGCTGTCCCCAAGTTGGAGGAAAATTGTGCGTCGTTCTGACCGTTATACTAATGTTCAGAATTGTGGTTAATCCTAGTCGGTATGTGGGCGTGATGATATCTGAAGGGATTTCAGTATCATGGAAATGGTTTCCATTCTTTGCTGTGCTGGTTAATCCCTGATACGCCAAAGACGCGTCATGGACAACAACTTAATTACGAGCATTCAGTAACTGAGGAATTACTAGCGTTACTGGCTACGCCGAGCCGCCTTTGTTCTAATTCCTCGCTCGAATGCGGTTTGCATATAGAGTAAGCCTAGACCGTTCCTTTCTACTAAGACGCCGATCGTCTTTCGTTATCCGGCTTCATCTGAGGATCCTGGCTCTTGAGATCCTGCCGGCCTATAAAAGGCCATCGCTGTTGCTGGTAGTCATGACGTCATGCATTACGCAAGTAGAACATTAAGTGTTTTAATAATAATAAATCTGTGTTCTGGATGTGAACTGAGATTGACTCAACCATCAGGTAATTTATATTGTAACCCCATTCTACCTGTGATATCTATGGTGATAATCGATGTGGTGAGCCGTCTTAGGACCCCTTTTGATGGATTTCTTATTATTTATCAAGGGAAAATCTCTCTCGTCTCCGTGAGACAAGGAGTAGAAGCATAACTGCCTTAACCTCATTGAACCCCTCTGGATAATTCGAGGATGATTTAAATATAAAACTTAACAATCCATATGTGTTTCTTTATAAACTTTCCGATCTCCAAGCTTCATCATGAGTAACCAAGTTTCCAGAATCCTAACGATCTCCAGAGATGTATAGAGCATTGTTTAAACAATATCGCTGAGCTAGTATAAAAGGGTATAAGTCAATGCAATTTCTGTTGTTGGAATATAGCCTTATAGAAATAATTTAGTAGTTTTCTAAAATCCGTTACAGTACCCAGCGGTAAGTAATACACATCGGGCTTAAGAAAGAGGCTGTAGGCCGTAATCGGCTAACTTCGGCTTTGTAGAGCGTCGTCTCTGTCGCACGATGCGCTAACGGTCCGGTAACGACTGACAAATCGCGATAGAACACGTGTGTAAATGACAGAGACGACGCTCTACAAAGCTGAAGTTAGCCGATTGTAGCCGACAGTCTCTTTCCGAAGCCCGATGTGTATTACTTATCGCCGGGCACTGTACGTAATTTTGAAAGTTCCCAAATTACCGCGCTTACGCGCGCAAGTGACCTGAATACAACTAGCGCCGCTCTCATCATAGAGAGAAAGAAGCAAATCGTAGCTGTCAGATTCTGACAGATATAAATCAAAACATAACCTCTAAAGTTGTTTACGTAATTAAGGATCGATGTTTCTTTGCACTTACGTTAGAATAACTTATATTTATTTAATGTTGGATGAAAGGCTAACCCCATGAGAAACATGCCTGACAGCATGTTCACATCAGATTGAAAGAAGAGTAGCAGCATGCAATAGAGTGAATGATGGGTTATCTAATGTAGTTACCGACTGGTGCAATTCGAGACAAAACAAGTTGGATGCTTGTAACGAAATATTATCGAAGGTCCCAACATAAATAAATACGTTACAGAAAAAGTGATGAAAGTTAGATAAATGCGCTAGAAATTTTAAGAAAAACAGTGTTTAAAAAATTAAGCAATAAAGATTCTATGGAAAAATGCTAAATTAAAAGAACTAGAGGGCTTAATATCAGATAGACACGTTGAGATTATTTGGCCACGTAGAAAGGATGAACGATGAAAGATTTACAAAAATAAATCATATAAGTAGTAACAAAGTACGAAAGGTTTAAGTTAACGTGACAAAACATGACATGAGCAAATTGATCAAATTTTGAATGAGGCTAGAATGAAAATACCATATTAGGAGAGTACACATAACGAGGTCTATAGAAATAAAATATGTGTCAAAATATCTTATCCAGAGTCTTGTTAACGCACCGCTGGTGATGAGGTGAAAGCCTTGAAACCGGTAGGTTAAACCGTCACAAAAAAGTGTATTAAACAGTGTTTTTGAATCTAATCAATATTAATGCCTTAACTTTAAATAATAAGCCTTAATATAGTTTTATTTCATTTATAAAGTTTTATTACTTCTCTATGAAAATTCTCTTTATTTTCATTAATTTTGGGTGATGTCGTTTTGTCAATTATTTAAAAATTAAAAAATTATCTAAAGCCCGATTTTTTTTATTAAAAAACGTTTCTAAGTCACTATTTTCTTATGTTTATGTGCTGAAGCTTTACTTTTAAGCTCTGTTTTGTTTTGATCTGCCAAACATGTTATTTCGACTCCACATTGTTCAGATTGGATGGAAACAATCCACGTTTCTGGAATCCATAGATAAGTGTTTCCTGTTTTTTTTTTTACCTGGTGCTAACAACTTCATTCAATAAATGAGCAAATGTTAATGCTTCTTCCAAAACATTATTTAAAGACGAATCAATATGATGAAAGCAGCTCTACTAAATACAACTGGTAAAGTTTTCTGTTTATTCTCATTTTGAAAGCGATGGCATACTCATATTATTTATGTATAATATTACTAACGCGTATATGTATTATTTAAATATAATATCATATTTAACTGAGCGTTAATAATGATATAAATTTTGACAAAAAGGTTCTGAAAGAATAATCAGTCTAAGACCGTCGAGAATGGAATCTCGACACCTGCATTTCAGCTAGCTTTATAATCATAAGACCACCACATCCCCTAATAAGTTGAATTGGCTATTAATACTTAAAATGAAGTAAATATACGAGGATGTACATAATATTGTTTTTATAATTGCATATAAATATACCATCACGCCGTCTCCCTACCAGGGTAAGCAAACAGGAGAGAGCGCTAGACTGTCTTAACGCAACACACATATTTCGCCTCTTCTACACCCAATCGCCTTCCCATACAGCTCCTACGATTTTTCTGACTTATTACATTTTCTTCATTTAAATATCAAATACCTGATCCAACTATAATTTCCTTGGTATTCCTGTACATTTATAGTATACTGTGTATATTTGTTTCGTCAGTCTTCCGTTATTCATTCGTTTCACGTGCCTAATAAATCTCAGTGTGTATTTCTTTGTATTGTATATAGTACTTTCTAATAGGCTTATTACCATGTGGTACTCTCTTCCAACCAACCAAAAATATGTTAGTAACAACCAGCCTAGAATCCTTTCTTTTTTTTTAAATTGGGTTCCAGCGAGTTTTGAACAGACGTCTTATTAATTAGGTCACGGCGGTCGTCTTTATCTTCCTCAAAACATTAGCTTTGAGTTAAATTTCATCCTTGATCATTTCATTACATATTATGCTATACTCCATTATTCTCCCATATTACTTTCAAAGTGCACACATTTCAACAACATTTATTTAGCTTTTTTAAATATTTTTTCACGTGTATATTTCACTTCCAACGTCGGTATAAGAATACTATAATAAACTATTATTTTGAGAGATTTTGAAACTGTCCAGTGCAAGTTTATTTGTTTTAGTGGGTCATTGACTTTGTTTCCTGACGCTATACGCCGTTCGATATAAATATCTTTCAATATTAAATATTTTTTAGATATGTTTTGTTATGCATAAAGTCCTTGATAAAGTTATTTTCTGAAAATAATAAAACCGTCTAATATGGAACTTGCACATGTTATAAATTTTTTTTATAAAAGCGTTCTCATATTATATTCGAGGGAACAATATATTCAAGGTAATAAAGTATTCAAGGCAACAATATATTCAAGACAACAATATGTTCAAGGCAACAATACCTTTAAGTACTAAAACTAGTCAAGAAAAAAAAAAAACAGTTGAAAGAACAAAGAACACTCGAATCATTTTACCACTGACGTCAAACTTTTGCAAAATACGAGTATTAAAAATATTTCCTCTTTTACCAATTACGTAGCTTACATAAGACTTATATTTAACGGAAAAGACAAAAATGGAGTATTGATGGCGATGATTTCTAAAAAGGAAAGATAAAAAGATCATTTGAAAAAACATTTCTTCAACACAAATCTACCTTAACGAAGTCTTTAATCAATTCTGAAAGGGTTATTCATTGTCTCCGAGAAATTCACACATTTTCTTTCGATAATATAAAATTCTTAGATATCAATAATAACGAAAATAAATTGAACATATTAGAGACCTGGGAATATCAAAGTCGTTGCAGTGGAATTAACATCTTGTAAATATACACTTTTCTCAAATCCGCACCGCTGCATGCTGAAGTTATCCCAGCCTCCCTCCACCAACAATTCACAACCATATTTTTTTTTACTATTAGAGACGTGTGTTTGCTGGTACCAGTCCGAACATAGTTCAGAGCCTTGTTTGTACTCCTCTGATGATGAAAAAAAACCACGAAACCGGTAGGGTTATATCGTTATTTTTAGCGGAATAAACAGTGTTTTTTTCAATCAATTGCAATTTTGATTTTACGAGTAGATCGCGTTTTACACTCATGCATCCAAGAAATATTAAGTTTCCGTCTTTATTATAGAGCTAATCTAACGGGCTCGTTGCCGCGTGGCCCTTTATTTATCATTATAACTTTTATTAAAATAAATTTTTCACCACTGTTTCATTTGAGTTACACTACCGGTTTGCACTACCGGTTTCAAATACCTCTGTTTTCTTCGTCAGGTAAAGTTGAACTAAATTATGTGTGAAATATTTATTTTTATAATTGTAATAGGAAAAAGAGAGCGGTTAGGAAGAAGTGGCTAATAAGGGGAAGGGGAGTAGGTACGACTTAATTTAACGTTTTTAAATCTCGATTTTTTTTAGTTCTTTGCCTTTTTTTAAATTAAATTGTGTGCAAAATCTACACACCACGATTGATATTAAACTAATGTGTTTTTTTTCTCGATTAATTGTTTAGCGAACTCCGAAAAATTAATGTAATTTTTTTTTAAATCTATCTTCAAAATTTATTTTTGTCTTGGCTGTATAAAAATAAAAACAGTCGTTGCGTTTTAATTTATAAACTCCAGATTGGGCCAGTTTGCTTTTTGTATTCTTATTGTTAACCAGTTTATTTTTTAACTTATTGGCTGTATAATATGCTGGTTGAATATCTTTAAGCAGTGTTTTAGATACAGTGTGGGCCAAATCATTCATGATTCGACACCAATATTTATTCGAAACTATTTTTTTCACCATATAAATATTATTTTTTAGCTTAAGCATCGACTGGGCAAATTTCTTGGCTGCTTCATTCTGAGGAGTATTTTTGTTATTCAAATGAGAATATTAATAGTAACTCTTATGAATATTCAAAAATTCACCATAAACACGTTGCCTTCATAAAGAAGCCTCTATTTAAAGGCTTGTGCTTCAGTCAAACTGTTTTCACATATTTGAGAACTCGCTCAACTTTTCCAATAAAATAATAAATTTAATATCGTAGGTGGTTTTCTGATGTTTTCTTTTGAAATTCAGACATATCAAACAATGTTATGAAGCGATTATGGATGTTCATTTACTAAGTGATTTTTTTAAAAATAATGTACGAGTATGTATGTTTCCAAATAATCTATATTCTAAATAATGCATGTTTCCGAAGGTTTTCTAGAAACATGCATCATTTAGAATAACGTACATTCACGTTGATTCTCTGTTAACCCTACAATGCGCAATGATACACATATGAATCAAACAAAGTTTTTCTAAATATTTTTGTGTTGAGTGGTATAAACAACGACTCATGCGCTGTTACAAATGTGATACAATGATCTCCATGCTTTAAAACCACATAGGTTTAATAGAAAACTGTTTTACCGGTCAATTTGGCAGTTGAAGTTTGACTTGTTGCGCGTAGATGACTTTTATGATTTGTTCCAGTTTGAAATCAAATTACTTTATTATAGGTGATCAAGGTAGTCTTATTTTTTTTTCTTTAGTACATATGTGTAAAATAAGTTAAGTTAAATATATAATTTCATTTATATCATTATATTATATAATTAACTTACAAATGCGTAGTGATTCATATATGAACCGTACTCTTTTTTTTTTTTAAATATAAATATATAAAAACAAAAAAAAAGTTTTATTGTATTTTTCATATTCCAATACATATTTAATGCATAAATATATTTTTATTTATGAAATAAAAAAAATCGAGAGTTGTAGGGTTGCTCGTTTACACAAAATATATTTGTTTTGTTAGTTTTTCTTTATTCATTCGTTTTATATGCACAAACCATATCAGGGATCTCTTATTTATCTTACGCAATACATTACCTTTATTTTATATTCATTCTCAATCACTTTCTTCCTTAATTTAATAATCCATTACTTTGTTATTCCACAAATTACACGTAATCAGCGCGTTACGTGTTTTTGCCTCCTAGAATGTTTGTTACGACAGCAATGTTTATTAAATATACTTGTATTATATTATATTTTTGTTTTATACAACACAACCTGGTGGGCTTATTGTCACATGGCGATCTCTTCTAATCAACAAGAAATATGTTAAAATGCCTTGTATGAAAATTAGACTGGATTTTTTTTTAACTCCGGGTCCAACGGGAATCGAATCCGCTACTCTCGAGCTGGGAGATAAGCGTCTTACCAACTAGATTTTAAGGCTGTCTGCATACTTATACTTTGCGTAAGAGCGTTAGACACAGTATTATTTTTAATTGTTCATGTTTACAGCAAAACCTGGCCCATTTATTGACATTATGACAGTTATTCTTAATAATTATTTATAAATATGTCAGTCGACATTGAACGGACACTTTCTTATACACCAGTTTTGTGGTCTTTTTAGAAAGACCAATTGACCTATGAAGAAATGAGTTCACAGATAAAATAATAAATATTCAGAAAAAAAAAAACTGGGAGTAAGTTATCTATGTACATAATATATAAAGCAATGTTAAACAATCTGAAATTTACCTTTTAGAATATACAATTAACCTTATAAAATATACCATTTACGTTATACAATAGACCATTTACCTTATAAAATATACAATTTACCTTATAAAATATACAAAAATAATTGATCCAAGATTTCGACTTTTATTTTGTGGAACAATATTTATCAATTATTACTTTTTTCTACCAACCATCGCATTATTCCCTACTACACGTATTTCTATCCCGAAGCTACATTCATTCTACCAGAAGTTGAAAATACAACATTTCATCCTCTACTTTCTAATCTCTACACTCTCTTTACTAATATTATTATTTTTAAAAGCTAAATGTGCTACTTGCACATATCGGAAGATCCGCAAAGGCGTCGTTGTAGTTTCCTGTTGTTAAATTACCAAAAAGGTTAATTAATATATGATAAAAGTCAACCCCTGAATCGTTATAACACCCATGAGAAGAGTCTACCCTTTAAACGGTGCTTTTTAAATTGTCCTTTTATTATACAATAATAAATATTGTATATTATTTATAGTGAAGGACATACTAGAGGCCTTAGAAATATCCAAGTCAGTATATTGGAATCAACATCTGGCAAACACAAATATACCCAAGATTTCACCGCTGCTCCCTTAAGTCTTATTTATACTTTTCTGGTAGTGAGGTAAAAATATTACAATGATGAGATAATTACTTATTATGATGATGAGGTAATTACCTCTGATAATGAGGTTAAGATATTCCCAAGATTTCACCGCTGCTTCCTAAAGTCTTATTTGTACTCCTCTGATGATGAGGTAAAAACGTTGAAACCGGTAGGGTTATACCGTTTTTTAAAGTGGAATAAACGGTGTTGGACTAAACAAATTACAATTAATAAATTTTGCACAAAAATCTATATAGATAATTATTTTTATAAAAAACACTGTAAAAAATACTGATATATAGCAACAAAGCGTTTTTGGATCAAAATATTAGGTCCTTACAAATGAAATTGGCGTTTTTTTTGGGAGGAACATAAAGTTGATTTTTTTTTAATATAATATATTTATTTAATCAAAGTATGTACCATTGCTATCTATGCACTTTTGCCATCTCATAGGTAGTTCATCGATCCCTTTACTAAAAAAACCATTCGGACGGGAATCAATAAAATCTTTGAAGTCGGTTTGGACTGCCCCATCGGAGTTGAATTTTTTCCCTTGCAAGAAGTTATCCAAATTTCGAAAAAAATAGTAATCTGTTGGGGCAAGGTCCGGAGAGTACGGTGGATGTCTTAGACATTCCAATTGAAGCTCTTCTAATTTGGTAGCCGTCTGTTGTGCAGTGTGTGGTCTAGCGTTATCATGAAGCAGCAGTGGCCTAGAGCGATTAACCAGCCTCGGTTGTTTAGAAGCTAGCTTTTCCATCATGGTTTGCAGTTGCTGACAATAGACATCTGCCGTAATCGTCTGGCCAGATTTAAGAAAGCTGTAGTGAACGACACCAGCACTAGTCCACCAAACGCTCACAAGTAACTTTTTTGGAGTCAATTTTCGCTTGGGGCATGGTTTGGCTGGTTCGGCAGGGTTCAGCCATTGCGATGAGCGCTTCCGATTATCATACAGGATCCACTTTTCATCACAGGTAATGATTCGATTCAAAATCCCTTCATTATTGTGCCGGTTGAGTAATGCAACGCAGCAGTCAACGCGCGTTTGTTGATTTGCTTCACTCAATTCGTGAGGTACCCACCTTTCAAGCTTTTTCACCTTCCCAATTTGCTTCAAGTAGATTAAAACAGTTTTATCACTAACACCGCAGCCTGCAGCTAACTCGAACGTGGTTTGCGATGGATCCGCTTCCACAATAGCCTTCAATTCTTCATTATCAACTTTGGTCTCCGGCCGTCCACGGGGCTTATTCCGCAGGTCGAAATTTCCAGAACGAAAACGTTGGAACCAAAAACGCACTGTGTTTTCTTTTGCGGCACCGTCGCCATACACATCATTAATCCTTCGAGCCGTTTCTGCAGCACTGGTGCTACGGTGGAACTCGTACTCGAAAATAACGCGATATTTCAAGTTTTCCATTTTGTAAACTGAGTGACGCAAAGAAAAAAAACAATTGAGGAAAAAACAAATGAATTATAATTTTCAAAACACAAATACTTGAGTAAATAGCTGTATAAATATGAATTTGGAATTCCTAACCAAAGAGAAGATATTTGAGATCAAAGTTGCCAGTACGGCAAAACGCCAATTTCATATGTAAGGACCTAATATCTATGAATCTCATTAATTAGAGTAAACATTGATTATCGATTGGTAAAAAATATAATGGAGGCTACTGTACGAAGGTGAATCCTTCCTTTAAAAAGAGAGCCAAGAGAATAAGAAAATAAATTTTCATTATCAATCAATTGTTTGCTTGTTCAAACAATGAAATAAAAAAAATTTAATAGTCCCAAACAATTTTGTACTTCGGTTATTTTCAGAATAAAATTTTCGCGGACTTGAAAAATGTGGTATGAAACCTTTTTCTTCGTCGCGTGCTCAATGCTGAGCTTCGTGATCCTCTGCTACGTCTTTAACGCGGCGCACGACCTGTCTCCACCCCTCCCGGTCCTGAGGCGTTCTGAATGCGGCGTCCAAAGAGGATCCTGTCAACTCCCTTATTTGATTTATTTATCTCAAAGGACGCCTTGTTTAAACTGTCCCCGCGATCACCAGCTTCTGCAGACTATTATATTTTTTTCTAGCAACATGTGCAAAGAACGTAAAGATTGTTTTTCTGCATGTTGTCGAAAGTCTTTCGGCAATCTGCATTTTTTTGTGATAGAAACATTAGTTCGCCGTGCGGTCTATAGTACATGGAGCATCCTCCTCAAACGGACTGAAAAAACATCTGATGTCCTCACCGGGCTTGCCCTATATTAGTGGGGTATATTTATTTATTTATTTAACGCTTTTATTGCCAATACAATCTGGCGGATTATTGTCAGGCGGCAATCTCTTCCAGCCAACCAGACAAAAGTAAATGAACCAAGTTACATGGTCGGATAAATCATTCAAATGACTATCCATCCCCATGAAATCCATAAAAACATACGTGAGGATATGCTCACAAACCCCACAAAGACGGACAATCACCCGAACATTCCTTTTCATATAAAGTGAGATATCGTCAATCAAAGGAAAAGGAATAGATGGTGGATCTCGGATAGGGGAGATGTTATGAGATGAGCCAAGACCTTATAATAAATTCTGTTTTAAATGTCTATTCTGCTATTTTTCTTGATATATGTGTGTAATTTTGGAATGTATTTATTATGTATGTACATACTATGTTGCTATCGATAAACCTACATTTATTTATTATTATTATTAAAATAACACATCTCGAAGACATCTATCATGTGTGTTTTCTTCCGTCGCATCGTTCATGTTTCCAATTATATAGTGCTATGAAGAATATTAGATTCAGTTAGATGGATTTTGGTTCTTCTGAGAAAAGACCGGTTAGTCAATATATTTTTCAAATTTAGCTGATTTTCCCATTTACTTCGTCATCGGATCTCTGTTTCACACCCTTCACTCCTCGATATAAGTGCACCTTGGTAGACACACTCGTTGACCTCTTTGTCATATATCATATTAACGAGTCACTTATTATCTGTCTCAAATCGTTCCACGATATGGACTTACGTTTAATTTTTGTTTATTTCTTGCATTTTGTAAAAAAAACAATTATCACAAAATATATAACATCGATAGTACCAGTATTAGATATGAGATTCCTTAAACAGCAAGAAAAAAACAATTTTCTTCTCATAATAGTATTTAATTTGAAAACTTTAATTTCCGAAGAAAATTTTGAGAAGTAACATACTACGACTTGTGTAAGTTCATAGTGCGTCATAAACAATCTTATTGATTAATTTCTAGTAAGGACGAAGTTATTTACAATAAGTTAGCTTTAAACGTATGAATGTATTTATTTGTTTTAACATAATTTTAACGAGAAGTCAGATTTTTTATCAGTAAGAACTATTAAAAATATACTCAATGACGACCAAAGAATTACTTTTGTTTGTAAAACAAAAACTATTACGTATCATCACACCATTTCCTTGTCGCGGCAATGAGGATAAAAAATCTGGCTTTCTACCTCGACACACATCTTTCGTCTTTTCTACATCCTTCTCTGTTTCTTCGCATTTCCTTCTTTTAAATTTCATTTTATTGATCTTTTACTGTCCTTCATCTTCGTCATCTATGCCCTCATTCACATTTACACTGTAAATGTTTATTTATCTTTGTCATTCATTCGATTTACATGCCCAGACGATTTCAGAGTACTTTAGGGAATCGTGTCCTAGTAGGACGAGATGATGATGGTTGTTGATAAATAAATAAAACACGTTAGATCGCAATGCGGAAAGAGAGAGTGTTTATTTTTATAGTAACGTAGGTATTTATATGTTTTTGGAATGTGCGCGAGAGTGCGCTCGCGATATGTTTCTGTCTCGCTTCTGTGAATGCAGAAATGTTTTATTGTCGTATGTGGGTATTCATCTAAATACAAAACTTGTGAGATAGCCGTGGTGCGTTCTCTTTCTCTGGCGTGAGGTGCGAGAGCTCGGCCGGCGTCAATGGCCGGAATGTAACCTTTGGACTGTTTACTGTAATTTATCGAGGAATCCGAAGGTCGTTTCATCGGTCATTGACCGTATATATGCGACAATATCATGCGACGACCGTGGTTCCCCACATGGACATATCACCTTCAGTTCCCATGCGTTCTAAGTAACATTGTTCCATATTCTGCCTTACATTATCACCCCCTGTGTTATTTTCAGTGCATACATTTTGATATATATTGGACTTTACAATTTATCATCTTAAAATATATCTATCTCGTACAGTGTTTATATTTAAATATATTTTCCATAGTATCAGTTACAGCTTAACTCAAAATTCTTAGATATAAAGAAAAAGATGTCTTTGATGTTGTAAACATGAATTACAAGAAGAAAATACTAGAATTAGAACTCAAATAAAATTAGACAAGTAATAAAACTGCGTAGAAGGAGTTGTAAACAAGCGTGCCGGTGGTCTTGGTCTAACGATTAGCATTCACGCTAAACAAGAGAGTGCCTTAGATTCGATTCTTGGAGAATTAAATTCCAAACTAGTTATACTCTTGTGATTTTTTATATGTGAATTTATATATCTTTTAAACTTTGTGCTACGTATTATAAAGTATAATAGCGCTTTTAACCTTTCGATTCCTGTGCTAAAAAAAATCGCCCGTTCCGGTGCTGTGTATTCAATACACATGTAAAGATGAGCGACTGAAAATCGGAAAAGTAAGAATATTCATAGCCAATCGCTTAAATTAATTAAATTTTAAGTCAAAAGTGATAATAATTGTAATTTTGTTGCTGAAAACATGAAAAAAAAAAACGGCCGACGTTCACAAAACGGACGAAACGAAACCTCGAACGAAATCCCGCTGGTTACTGAGCGAGAGAAGCGAGCGAACTGAGATTCTATTTCTGTTGGTGAATTTATTCCCGATTTTTACAAAATATCTCTGCTGTGGCCGATAAGTGCTAATTATTAATAATATTATTTTTTCATTTAATGCGTAAATATCTTACGGAGGAACACTTTAAATCTGAACCCAGTATTTATTTATAGAGATATTAACGTTTTTAGAAGCAATGTGTACTAGTTACACATCATAGGACACGAATGGTTAAAGAACATGCTGTAGGTTAAACCAGTCATGGGAAATTGATCTCCATACCTTCGAAAAATTGAGTTTGATGTGTTAAGGTTGTGTCTTTGCTGATGCGCAACAGCATTCACACAATAAACTTATACACGCACAGCCATCTTATAAGATAGCTGACAATTTATTTATTTAATTAACGATACAACGGTGTCTTTATATACAAATGAACATGTGACAGGTTATACACGTAATTAAAATTATTGGCAAATAATACAACTTTATCTTAAACTTACATGAAGATACAAAAAGCAGTAGTAATAATAAATAACAGTCATTGTTTTAAAATTATTTAATAATTATATGTATATTTAAGATCAATATATGTTATGTATGTATACCACAAAATATTACCAAACTTCACCAAGCAGACTTACGTAATTGTCGAAGACTTATTTATAAAGGTAAAGAACTCAGATTTGTTTTTAGTGGACTAACGCAAACATAGAACAAATATTGGATTTTTTGAGAATTTTGAGGGATTTTTATGGAAAGAGTTTAATTAAACGTTTTCATAAGATATAGCTTTTTTGTATCGTCGTAATGAGGAAGAATTCAACAAGTACATAAGCCGCTATGTAGATGATGGAAACATTTAGAGAAGCTGTGTTAAGAAATATTCGTATGTCACATGAATTGGGTCAATGCAAATACCTTGACGTAGGATAGACTGATGTGTAAAAAAGCATTAGAAATGTTGCAACCCAGATCTGGCTGATAAGAATAAAATATTGTCCGAAGCAAGGGTTAATGGAATCCACCAATTCTGCTTCGAATATTTTCAAAATGACATTTTTTACATGACTGGAGAGTAGAATAAAAAAAATAATCATGGAAAATTTCCAAAAATTCAATTTCATTTTCTATTCATCTATTGTAAGGAAAACAATATAACCAAGGTTTTATTTGAAAGGATTTTTTTTCATACTTGAAATATTTTCATGAATAATGGGGTGGTGCTTTATGAATTATTCAAAAGGTATTTATTATAATTACTGGGGATCAGTTCTCGAAATTCCTATTCGAGTTGTAATTTTGTAATCATAATAAAGAAAAAGCGTTTTTTTTTTATCTTTTACGTCGATAAGAAAACATTGATTTTGTTTTGAACTTGACCTAAGGAATAATTTTATTTTTCATCACGTATGTTTGAAAAATATGTGTTTATAATAAAAATATTGATCAAATATATTTTTAATCTAATTCATTCAAACTGATATGGTCTATAGCGAATATTAAATAATTAGTTTTTTTGTTATGTTAATGAACTCTTGAACATATTTACTTGAATCGGACAGTATCAAAATTTGTTTAGATGCTAGTTCACAAGAATATTTTAGTTAGAACTTTGAGGAAAAATATCAGAGCAAATGCACTAAGGAGACTAGCGTCTTTAAGGTTGATTCGAAGAGATGGACTTTATTGCCTAGTTGGCAATACCCCTGTTTTCTAATACGGAGGTTGCGGTTTCGATTTCTGTTGGAACTCAGGCAAAAAGGTTTCCAGTTTGGCTTTAATTTAAGGCCTAATATATAACATTCTAGTTTATTGGAAGAGATTGCTACGTAATACATGTAGTAATGCATGATGTTTCAGGTGCTGCTTTAATCGTAAGATGTAATTTTTTTAATAATAGGTGCCTTGAAACTTAGTTGGAGTACCCTTGAGAAAAGTTTGGTGTATAAAAGGCGTTATACTCGTATATGGTATAATTGTCCTTTAAATGAAATAAAAAAAAATTAAGAATTTTATTGTAACAGAATATA
Source organism: Odontocerum albicorne (assembly GCA_949825065.1). NCBI lineage: Eukaryota > Metazoa > Arthropoda > Insecta > Trichoptera > Odontoceridae > Odontocerum > Odontocerum albicorne. Next base: position 4,440,752 of record OX463853.1, on the reverse strand, counting down.
TTACAATAAGAAGTCTTTCCTGTTCAATTAAGATGCCCTTGAAGCGATAGTATTACAAGATACAATTTGTAAAAAAAAATGTTTCCTTTGATTGCAAGCGAAAATTAATAGCTCAGAAATTTTCCTTGTTGTCGTCTGTCCATCAATTCCATAAATGATGACTTGTGCCATTAAAAATATTTTTTCAACTACTTCTAGTAAACGAGGGGTCTCATAATGTAGAAAACCGATAAGGTGAGCTTCGAGCAACGAGTAAGCTCCATACAGAATTTTAGAAAGATATGCTTTAACTTTATGGAGGATAGTACAGAAAAACCCATTGATAAATATAGTGGATTTAGCAATGTATACCAAATAAAACAATACGATTGGCCTTCAAAAGTAAAAATTGTTGTAAATCCCCTTTGCTAAACTTTGAGTGTTGTTTTTTTTTTTAAAATTAAACGTTTCAAGTTTAAAAATATTATTAAGAATATATAATATCTCAATTCACGTAAATTTTTCACTTATAAAATTATTATAAAAAGCAAAAACGGAAAAGTTTATAACAGTGTATTTGAGAAGTTAATAACGAGAAATTTAATCTTTTTAGATAAAACCATGTTTCTAGCAATTATCGATTTATATTTATGTAACCAAAAAGTTAATTTCTATAGATTTAACCAAATAAATGTTTTTTTTTTCAAAAGTGTCTCTCTGAAAGTCTAACGAGAAAACTAAATATTATTTTTAAATATACTCTTCACTAGAAATTTATTTTTATTGTTATAAACAATTACGAGTAGGTATGTTAAAAATGATAAACCTCTAACGATATTTTCATTTCAATAAATTGTTTTTATTACTAGTTAAACGTTAATTGATAATTTATTCAATACTTATTTATTTTATTGTTGATTCAAAGAATTAAATCAGTGGATTTTTCTTTTCGTACTTGAATATCAAGTTTCAACTCAATGACCAAGGTTTTCTTCCTTGAAAATACTGATAAATATATTCCCTCTATTTTGTTATAGACAGTTATCATTGGAAATTTCGAGAGAGAAAAGATCGAGTGGCGTAAATGTCACAAATGACAGGTGATTTTTAGGGAAAATCAATGTGAAGATGTACAAAGAAACATTTCAGTTTATTAAATGTCAACCCTCCGCACCACTTCCAATTCATATTCAAACAGCATTTCTCCAGATGCCTGGGTCGCCCAAAGGACCTCCGAGTTGATGAGCTAAAGAGACTCCACCTTTACCAGTTGAAAGACATTTTGAACACTAAATACTGAATTCTCAAGGGCTCCCGTGTTTATCGTAAATCATGGGGTGACGTGTCACGTAGTGAATATATATTTATAAGGCAAAAAATGTCATTTTAGACGCAAATAATTCATCCAAAATTAAAACTTTTGGATGACACACTGTATTAAAAAAATTACAACAATATTCAGATAAAAAAGCTGTTTGTCTCAATTTTCAGAGAATAATTGTAATACTGTAGCAAAACATACAGCGTTTCTTTTAAACGACCAAAATTCGGATTAATTTTGTGTTTGAAAAGCAATATTAAAAAAAATTAAGTATTTTTTAAGACTATTGTAAAAAGGAATTTTTTTACAAGTACCAACCTAGTTTTATTAAATAAATAGGTAAATTTAATAATAATACAAACATCTCCGTATTGTTTGTGCTTCACTGATGATGAGGTGAAAGCCTTGAAACTTGTTGAATTATACCGTTACAATATGGGTAATAAACAGTGTTTGATAAAACAAATTACAATCTCAATTGTACGAGTATTAAGTCTTGAAACCACTTGAATTTCAAACCTGTTTTTTCCCCATAAATATTTTTTTTCGATTCCATCGTGTCGTGTGACTCATGATTGGGCATCATGACTCACATAATAGTCCTTGATGACTCCACTCAATCCATCCTGGCACGTTAAAGGTAGTCGTGTTGCACCTCTCTCAATTGATCAGTTCAACACATTAAATCTCTTCCTATCCTCGTTCTTCCACCCTTTTAGTAACCACAATCCTCTTTAAACTGTCTACCTGGCGAGCAATTATTTGGTTAAAAATATTAAATATTTGTTTATCCAATTAAATATAAATATGAAATATCGATTCGAGAGCACTTTTTGTGAACAAAATTATTAAATATATATATAATACGAGGGGGGATCCTTTTTCAATTTCACAGATTTATGCTTAATATTAATTAATATAACGTAACTTGCTACATTTACTGTTGTCTGGTTGGTTGGAAGAGATTGCCGCCTGGCAACAAGTCCGCCAGATTGTATTTGCAATAAAAGTGTTAAATAAATAAATAATAATATTTTCTCTCATTAGTGCTTTGTACTATATACACACATTGTATGGATCCCTTGATCAAAATTATAATATGTTTTTCTTTATCTTACATGATCATGCCCTTTCCCTTTCAGAGTAGACAGAGATAACATTGGGCACAGCTTTACTATTGTATCAAGATATCCTTCCTTCGCTTCTTCTACATTCATACATTTTCTTATAGTTTTTACCTTAGTACTTACCTTTCCTTGTTCAGAAATTTCATTATCTTGTTCTAGCCATACTTATTTGACCCTCCTCTAACACGACTTCCATTTATGTTTGTTTTATAAATTTGTATTTCTTAATTCAATATTTCGTCACTCCATCCGTTCAACATGTACAAACCCCCTCAATGTGCCCTTTTTCACTCTACCTAACACATTAGTTTTAAGCTCATATTTATTCTTTAAAATTTAATTATACTTTCACTGCATATTGTACAGCCTGGTGGATTTATTGCCTGGTTGCAATATCGTCTAACCAACCAGAAATATGTCAATGAGGTCTTAAGTGAAAACCAGACTACATTCCTTTTTAAAAAAATCTGGGTTCCAACAGGAATCAAACCTGGAACGGATTGGGAGACAAGCGTTTTATCAACTAGGCCACGAATATCGTTTATTCTTTCTTTTTTGGTCATACATTGATACCAAAGTTATTTTTTCGAGTGAACGCATTTCATTCATTTTCAACGTCAAAGTTTTTACTGAAAAAAAAATCCATGTTTAAAAATTGTACGGCAGCACGAAAAAAGATAATTTTTTTTATTGTTTTTTACGTTTTGGCTGTCAACTATATCCAGTCTACCCAGTTTTTCTTTACGAATTCGTGAAATAATTCATTCAAGTCACCGAGCTTAATTTTATTCGAGATTTTAAAAGATTGTTTCACGATTTGTACATTGTAAATAAAGAAAATCTGCTTGAAAACAAAGTTCGGAATAGTAAATCAAGTGTAGGAAGTGATGTTTATGAGGTGGTTGTAAATTGTAAAGAATGTTACGAAGATTCCGTCGACGGAATGTAAATATATCCAGATGCTTGAGATGTCAGACATCGGACGAAACGAGAATTTATAAAAATATCTCTAATACTATATCACTACTTTGTTCGGAGATAAATGGAAAGGAAATTTGGTTTGCAGTTTTCTTGCATCTTTTATGTATTTTGGCTGGGTCAAAAGTGAGCAACTATTCTATTTGTACCAAAAAGTTTTTTTCTTTGTAAAGAGTAATTTTAACACGATTACAAGCAGAACAAACTTTAACGAGGCATTGTAACGATTTTTTTTTAAAATATACTAAATAACTTAATCAACTGATAGGTATATTTTCTTGAAATTTCCTGCCTTGGTTCAAATATGAAATTATATCTTTAAAAATATTTTGAAAATCAGAAATGTAAAAAGTCACATAAATCGCAGGAGTTGTATAAGGTGTATTGATGCAGAAGAGGCAAAATATATTTGTTGCAATAGGAAATTCTGGCGTTATTTCCTCTGTGCCAACCTCGACAGGGAAACTGTATGATGAATCTGTGTATATGTATATGTTAAAAGTTTTTTGGCGAAATTTTACGCATTTTAAAGTTATATTATTATGATTTCCTTTAAGAGATCTAAATCTTTCAAGATTACCAATGTAACACCAACATATTATAAAATTACCAATGTAACATCAACATATTCCAAGATTACCAATGTTACAGCAACATATTCCAAGATTACCAATGTAACATCAACAAATTCCAAGATTACCAGATTATAAATAAATTCCAAGATTACCAATGTAACATCAACAGATTCCAAGATTACCAATGTAACATCAGCATATTACCAATGTAAGATCAACAGTTTTTTTTGGTAGCGTATTTCTAAGCAAAGTGTTTTTCAATATCCCACATGTTATTCAATATCCCACATTTTACTCTGTAATTAAAAAATCCGCTGTCCATAAGCTATTCACAACTAAATAAGCCTATTGAATTTTCCATACAAATATTAGGGAAGGGCTTTTAAGTACTGTTACGACAAGGCTATATTGTGTACTAAAAATCAAACAAAATTATTCGAGGGTAAAAAGTACTCCACGAAGACGAACTACAAAGAAACCTTGATAGATCTTCCGATATTTAAAAGTAACACGTTTGGCTTTAGGTGTAGTGTAATGTATGTGTATAGTGTCCATACACAATCATCAATTTCGAGAAAAGCTCCCGAAAAAGTAAGTGCTTTCAAAAGCTGCACACGACACTCATATCTCTAAGACTATGATGAAGCAGACCATTTCATGTCACAGGACCGGCAACGACAAAAGCTATATCGTTATACCCCGCCCTGTTGGATCGATTTGGAATAATGAAATTATTATATGAAAGTAACTGATTATTATAAAATATTACGACACGAAAGCTTGTAAAAAATTCAATAAAATTATTTTAGTATGGTAATTATGTATACAAAATTTACTGGTTTAAAAAAATCTCAGGTAATTTTATATTTCTATTGGAAGTCAAGGTCTCAGAAAAGGGGCAATTTAGACATTATTAGGTGAAATAATTGCTTATAAAATATTTCGACACGAATGCTTGTAACAAAAATTCAATAAAATTATTTAAGTTTGGTAATTATGTAGGTATATGAAATTTACTGGTTTAAAAAATCTCAGGTAATTTAATATTTCTATTGGAAGTCTTAGTTAGTTAAGTTAGATCTCAGAAAAGGGGCAATTTAGACGTTATTAGATGAAAATAATTGATTATAAAGTATTTCTACACCAAAGCTTGTAACAAATATTCAATAAAGTTATTTAAGTTTGGTAATTATGTACTCGTTTATAAAATTTACTGGTTTAAAAAATCTCAGGTAATTAATTTTTTTTCATTGGAAGTCTAAGTCTTAGAAAAGGGGAAATTAAGATATAAGAAAAGTATGAACACCCTAAAGAAAAGAAGAACTAAGAAATAAAAATAACATGTTTTATTACCGGATTCGTAATTTTCAACGAATCGAGTAAAGTAATAAAGCATTGTCGAAAGAAGAAAAAAAAACACGACCTATGGTTTCAGAATGTGTGCTGGAGGCGGATTTCGACAACACGCAGAAAAATAATCCTTAAGTCGTTTGAGTTTGCTGCTTGAAATAAAAATTAAAGTCTGGAGAAGCTGGTGGTCACAGAAACAGTTGAGGAAAAGCGAGCAATAGTAAGGTACCATATGAAATCAAATAAAGGAGCCAACAGGATTATATTTTACCCTTGCATTTAACATGACCCAGGACCAGAATAATGGAGACAGGTTGTGCGCCAAGTTTGAGACATAACAGAAGACAATGACGCTGCTCCGCATTGAGGACGTGATGAAGAAAACGAGTATCTTTTTTTACTACTATAACCTGATATCAAGAAGCAAAACTAACGCATTACATACACCGTACCACAATCTTCATAAGCAATCGCACAATCATCTAGACGACTTCTCCCGTGGACTACTTTCTAAGATTGTTATCTTCGACATGGTGTATTATGGTTCGATTCTTGATGCACCTTATTTTTTTTAATATGGTATTGAGCTAGTTTTATGTTACATATCAAAATTTTCTTTATTTTATTTATATATGTTAAGAAATATTTTTCTTCTTCTTCAGTTTCAATCCTGGGGATTGGTTAGCAGCAAAGCTCTTCATTCCTCCTCCACTCCGCGCGGTCTTCAGCGATCCTCTTGAGCTCGGTATAGGAGGTGCAGTCCATATCGTGGCATATTTGCTCCAGATACTCTCGGCGAGGACGCCCTCTGCCAATCGATCCCTCAATCATTCCCTCCAGTATATTGTGCAGGAGATTTTTATGTCGCAGCATATGACACATCCATTCTGCAGGTCTTTCCGATATGGTGTTTGACAGGTACCTGGTTTCTTCGATCCTGCTTAGAACCTTATCATTTGTAATGTGGTATCTCCAGGAAATCCTTAGGATTCGTCTATAGGTCTCTCGGCCTATAAGAAATATTATAAATACACAATTTGGGAAAAAAAAGCAGGTAATTTTATATGAACACACTATTCATGGATATGGGTTTGTTGCTTTTCATTTGTCGTATATCCGGGAAATTAGGCACTTGTCTGTATCTAACAGTGGACATATAATATGAAAAAATAAATTAATATTTCTTTCCGAATTCTGATAATACAAAACCCCATTGAGTACTGTTATCAAATCGATAAACAGTGATACTCAATTACTCGTGTACATATCATGCAAATCAAACCCCTCACATTTCATCACTCCTGACAGACCAAAAATTTCATCGAATAATGTGCCACACACAATCTTCAAAAACACACCACACTTAATAGTTTACACAAACCTTTGCTACAAGTCACTCCTTCTGCAAGCTCAAGTATTTAAACTCATGTCGCAAAAGCAACCGCGCTCCAATCCATTACCTAATTTGTTGTCTCCTTTTGCCTTTATTGAATTCGGCATCCCATTGTATATCATTGGAGCCAGATAATGGACTTGAAATGTAAATTGGCTACGTTTAGGACCCAATACTCCCTAAAAAGCTCCGATGTGAAATATCGGGCAAGAAGTTAATTCATTATTTTTATAACAAATTTTCGGGAAACCTGCTGTATGTGTTTCCATTTTAAGGTGCATACCCTCCCCCAAACTGATATAATCGCCGCAGGAAAGTGCCAACTAGCAAAAAGTGAGGTAATGTAATTTAAGTACATTCTTACTAAACACATTTTAAATTATACGGAAAATGAAACCTAGTTTTATGATTTTTATATGTGCTCGAAGCGTTAATAAGAACCTCACAGCGAAAAAATTGAACAACAAAAACTCCAAGATACTTTGTACTATCAACTCTTCCCAAATAAATACAAGTACAGCCAGTCAATGGTGAACAAGTGTTTTTTTATGTATTTATTTGTAGGTGCTTGAGTTTTTGTAGAGATACTAAATAAAATGAACTAATTATTGTAGATGTGATCTAATTATATGCAGCGAGGGGACAATATACGTTGCTTGTCTGCTCCAAAGATTTTTAACCTAAAGGATTGACTAACGAAACCAAAGAAAATAGTGTGTCTTAGTCACGATCTGCATCACCAATGCATATTTATTGACACGCACTGTACTAATGACGGAAGTTAAGTGAAATAAACTTTAGTCTCAAAATAAAAAATTACTGAGCTGCACCCCGTAGATTTTCAAAGCTTATTTTGTGGATAAGAAAGTCACCAAATAATGAAATTTCCATATAATCAAATAACCACCTTAAGGGTCTCGGGGAAAGACACAAATAAAAGAGGATTTTTGTAAAACTCTTGAAGAGTTTCCCAAGATTAAGTGAACTCCACCTGAACTCAGTCGTCGGATTCACAATTACGTTTAATGAGGAATGTTTGTCTCCGAGAATGAGGAGGAGAAAACTCGCGCAAGTTCTGAAAGGAAATATATTTCATTTGACAAATTTAATTATTTTCTTTATGAATATAAATGAGGGTTAGTATTTTTCCTGAAAAAATATCGTCGAAAATTCGTTTATTTGATTACATTTTTTGATAGTCAAAGATTGTTTCAGATTTTTAACGGGATGTATTTCGCAATGCTTACTCTACTTGTTTCGTTTTACACTTTCAATATATACAGTATTATCTGATGATTTTATTGGTATATGTCAATTTCTTTCAACCATCCTAAAGGGTGATGAACAAGCCTTTAGTGGAAACTAAGCTGATTTTTTTTTTAATCTGAGTAACAACAGCAATTGAGCCCGTTTGGAAGACAGGTGTCTTGCCAACTAGGTCTTCTTTGAGGACTTTTGTTATTTAAAGTCTTTATTATGGGTGATTATTTGAGTAATTAAAAACTTCATTTGTGCATCAGAGTTTTGATTTTTATCCTAAAATGTCTATTCTGTCTCAGTGTCAAAGTTTAAAATCTGCTCGGACATCGAAAGTCTAATGTCCGATACGAAATATTTGGTTCCAAGTTTATTTATTTTTAATCAACAAGTTTTTATAACACTTTATCAGATTTCATTGGTCCATTTTTTTTTTATTTTTTAATCTTCTTCTTCTTCTTCTTTTAGGCCTGTTATGTGTTGGTGTGTTGTCTGGAGTTGTTCGTAAATTCTTCGGTCTCTTCCCTTGGTCTGGAAATATCTGGGGCATAAGTGTTTATGAGGTGCAATTTAAATAAATAAATATAGGTTTATTGATAGCAACATAGTGTGTACATAATACATTTAGACACATTTCAAGAACACATTAAAAAGATAATACATTAAAAAACAGACGCTATCAAAAGATCTGGGCTCATCTAATAAGATCCCTCCGGCCAAAATACACCATACCAATATAGGGCGAGTCCAGCCACGGGAACACCAGATGTTTTTCAGCCCACACCCTTGAACACGTAGAAAAAGAAGATAAAAAAACACAGAAAATAAACAGATGACAAAAAAAAATACATTCAAGAGAGAAGACATTAAAAGGTCCTAGCTCATCCCACAAACGTTCCCCCGGCCGAGATACACCCCACCAATGTAGGGCGAGCCCAACCACAAGGACATCGGGGGCTTCCATCCCACACCCCCCATATCTAGATTGAAGAATAAATAAAAAAACAAATACGTGTGGCAGAAAATAAAATAAAAAGTAAACCCACATATACCACCTCAGGTTAACTGTCAGCAAGAACGAAAAAAAGAAAAGCCTCAAAGGAGTCCAAATTTTACAAAATGACAAATGGGAAATTAAATAGTGGAAACAACATTGAAATAGACAGTAATACATTGAAATAGTTAAGCAGTTTTAAAAGAATGAATGAGAAGATAATGCACAAACACGTACACACAATCCCCGATTCTCCACCAGCAAAAAGAGAGAAAAGAAAGAAAAAGAAAAAAAAAATAAGCAAATAAGAGACCCATTAACCACTGGGAAACCCACTGACCACCCAAAAGAAAACACTTTAGAGCATCTCTGAAGGTACAACTATTCAACTATTCACGCTTCAAGGCCTGGGAATTTTATAGCTTTACAGTGACTTTTAGGAGGCGGTGGTTTATATAATCGATATGCTCAATGTGATCTTTATAGTTATATCTAAGCAGTAGTCAACTCCCGAGGGTGCCCTGCCACTCTTTTCTTTTCCGCTGTATACAAGAACATAATTAGAGTATTTTACGTTGTCCTTTTTTCTTGGTTTCTGATATCCCGCAGATGTCGATTTTGTGGGATTCCAACTCATGCAGAATTTCTTGGTCTCGATTTCTCCAGAACACTATGTTACAGCATATGCCATTCTAGTTAGGTTTGTTTTTTAAATCGTAGTCCTTTTCCTAGCTTTGGTCGTTACCTTTTTCATTTCCTTGTCCGAGGCTATGTGAATAGGTCTATTAACCTTTTTACGGTGATGGCTCGAGTATCTTTCGTGTGTCGCACAGGCGGCGGTGTTTTAAGTCAATAAATTTATATGGTATCTACATAAAAATATGACTCACCACTATCCCGAATCTGAGTACTGTCGAACTGTGCGCCGATGCATTTTTTAGCTGACACTCTACACACGTAATATTAGAAAATATTCTTATAACACTATTATACAAATAAAAGTATGTTTTTGGATTTTGACGAAAAGATTTATAACGATAAGTACACTGCAATAATAATGTTTCTACTGTGGAAAGTGTTTGCTGGCGTGAAATGGTCCAAAACATGTTACACACAGACTCACATTGCACTCACCACACATATATCTAGATCTTTTCCTTAATTTATGTTTATGAGCGCATTCATAGCATCGACGAGAAGGTTCCGCACAGTTTTCAGTTCCTGGAATTTCTTTAGGACTGTGTGCGGCTATTATTGAACCCGATAAACCAAGATGTAGTGGATTGCTAGTGGACGGAGATGAATGGGACAATTTTGATGCTAGTTTATATTTTTCAAATATTTGTCTTATAACTGCTAAATGAAATTCCGCTAAACCTATTGTTTTTTCCGGTTGTATGCTTGTAAATAAAATATGAATTTAGCATGTATAGATCAACAAAATGAAAAGCCAGCTTTCTATACCATTTTAAAGTTTTTCGAAGGCAATTTTAACTACTAAGCATCATATCGGTTTTGTCCACACTACCCATATTTTTATTGTAATCCACAATGCACTCGGGTTTTTTTACCTGTTCGCCAGTTTTATAATTTAATTTCTCTGTTGAAATAAATCTGTCACTATGAATTGTTGTCAGCATATGAATTTCTCTCTTATCGTGCCATTTTATAGCCAACAAGGGTCCACAATGTTGAGAATCAATGTCTCCTTTCTTGGTTTTTTTGAAGTTGGGCATACCTTTACGAGATTTTCGAACGGTTCCACATGCATTTGTTTTATTGTCATGTAAAAACTTAAATAATTGTGGGCTTGTGTACCAGTTATCACACCACAAGTTGTGTCCTTTTCCAAGATAGTCATTGAGAAGCGTTTTGATAACTGCACACGATATACCCAACGATTTATCATAAATTATTTCTGTTCTATCACCGCAATACACAATTAGATCTAACACACAACCGGTTTCAACATCAAATAAAACAAATAATTTAATGCCGAATCTGTGACGTTTGGATGGGATGTATTGTTTTATCATAAGACGACCTTTGAAAACAACTATGCTCTCATCGATACACAAGTTTTTGTGAGGCAGCATGACACTTGTAAAACCTTTGCGAGTATGATCAAGCAATAATCTTATTTTACGCAATTTGTCACCACTATTTGTTATATTGTTATTAGAAAAATGTAACATATTTAAAATCAGTTCATACCGGTCCCTTGACATAGTCTTGCCAAAAATTGGGCTATTTAAAAGTGGGTCTGTGGACCAATGTTCCCGTATGGTTAAATGCTTATTTCGTGTCATCAACATTGTGACACCAAAGAATACATATAATTCTGGTACATTTGTATCCACCGTGATTTAGCGGAATATTCCTTACTCAAGTTTTTAAAATTATTAAATTGGTTAGTCTGTTGTACCACATTTTCAATTATATTTTTATTTAAAAAATATTCGAAAATATCGAGTTCGGATGATTCTGGTGTAAGTTGGCACGAGAGCAAGATGCCAGATGAAAATTCATCAAACTCGTGGATTATTGGCGCAAATGGATCTCGGCTCCTTGAAGAAAATACATTTTCTAATAGTTCGTTTGGTTCCACATTGCCGCTGGTTGTTGCTCCAATATCTGGAATAATTGTATCATCCATTCTCTGCTCTTCTTCTAATGGATCAACATCGTCTTCTTCATCGGTTAATTCAAAATGTGAATCAAGTTCTACTACCGTGATATCTTCAATTTCCTCTCCAGTCAAGTTCCTTTTAGCCATATTGATAATATAAGCGGTGTTGAATTTTTAAAGTTATTTTAAAAAATTTATGAATTTTTCAATGGCGTATAACACACGTAACATAAAAAATAACGACGATTTGAAAAGTTGTAAAAGTAAGTGAATGTTAAAATCTCTTAAAAAACAGTTTGTGTAATGGTATCCAAATCAAAGCTATAAATAAAGTGCGACAATATAAGAAGCAATAATCGAAGAAAACAACAATCCATAAACAATTAAAAAGGCAATTAATTCAATACGCAATACGCGTATTTACAAAAAAAAATATCGACGCATAATACTTCATATTGATCGGGAGCAATCGTCATTAGAAACATGACCTTTGGATCGCCCGAATGCGTGGCGCGATTATTCAAAATGCTTTAAATATCGACGGCCTGCAAGGGGTCTGTTTAAATCCTTCTTATGGATCAAATACTTGAAGTTTTGATGATTTTAAAAGAGATGTCACTAGAGGACACGTTTTGTCTTATATTCAGGTTAAAAATTTTAAAGAAGATTTAATTTTGACCGAGATATCCACACGCAAAGTTAGTGGCCACTTGAATGGCCGCTCGCCAGGACGGCACGTATTATGTATGGGCCATTTAAGTGGTCCGTAGCCGTGAAAGAGTTAAGTTTGTAAAATAGGTTTATTAAGTTTGAAAATAGGTTCATTTTACAATAGTTTACATAATCTGATCACAACTCACAGTTTTGTCATTTACGTCGCTCGATTCCAGGATTTGTTTTCTTTCGGGAGGGTTTTAAAACCAGAACAGAGGTGAATTGGCAAAATTATCAAAATTAATAAGGTTATTTAAAAGTGTTCAATTATTTGGACAAAATCAAACAATGAACATTTTATTGAAATAAGTGAACCCCTACAAACGGTAAAAATATTTTTTTACTATCAACAGTCACTATATTCATACTTTGCACCATTTCAATGAAAAGGCGAACCATATAGAACCATACAAAAATATAGAAAACCACCTCACAAGGTAAGACCTGTGACGAATTATCCCTATTAATTAATTATAAATTTCATATATTTATATTTTATTGAATTGTATTACATTTTCTTCATATTCGGGCAACTAGCAGGATAATAACTATGTGTATTTATATATTTTCTTACCTACCAAAACGATGTTAAATTCGGTTTCAATAAACAACCCACTCATTCTCTGGCACTATCATCGAGAGTAAGGGAAGATGCAGAGACACACGACACGCATGGCAACTGATCAAATGTTCACCATCCCTGGAGATTAAACATATTTTGCCCAAAGGCAATGTGCCTATTTAGCTCCCATGGCATACAATGGGGTGCCGAATTCAATAAAGGCAAAGAGAGCAAAACAATTTAGGCAGTCGAAAGAAGCGTGGTTGTTATTGCGACAGGAGTTTGAGTACTTGGGCTTGAGGAATTACTTGTGGAAAAGGTTTGTGTGAGCTCTTAAGTGTGGTGTTTTTTATTACTTTGTATTTATATTTATATTGTGGGATGAATGTTTTTGATCTGTCTGGAGTGATAAAGTATGAGAAATTTGATTTCACGTGATGTATACATTACATGTTATGTAATTCAGTGTCACTGTTTGTCAGGTTGATAATAATGTGCAACGGGGTTTTATAAAATAAAAAATCGGAAAGAAGTATTGATTTATTATTTCATGCTATATGTCCTCAGTGAGATACAAGCAAAAGCCTTGTTTACTGGCAATACGACAAATGAAAAGCAACAAACCCAGATCCATTAAAATTTTGGTGTCTTATTAAATAATCTGTTGTTTTTTCGCAAATTATGTATTATATATTTCTTGTCATGTGTAAAATAAATAAATAAACAAATACACCATTTTTTTCTTCCGATTTCCAGCGTGCATTGAACCTGAAATCCTTAGGGTGAAAGACAAGTCTTCTGCCAACTGTGCCATGAGAGTCGTCAGTACTAAAACATTCATATTCCGCATTTACACCCTTATATGTTTAAATCGCGAACCATTACGAGTCTATTCACAATTTCAATCGCATCGTAATCTCAACAACCATATCAAGTTACAATCCAACAACTCATCAGCATACTTTATATATTCGCATCAGTAATTCTCGAACACGCTTATAGTATATGGAGACTTGAAAAAAGTACCATTTTACATATTTTTATGTATTGTCATAGAATGTGATTTATTACATTTTTAGGTATTTCTTAAATAGTGCAACATATTCCATTTATGTTGTTTATAGTTAAGGCATTAACGTTGTGGAGGTTTAAAGACATTGTAATTTATTTTTAACAAACACTGTTTATTCCACTTTTTTATGACGGTATAACCCTACCGGTTTCAAGGCTTTCACCTCATCTTCAGGGGAGCGCAAACAAGACTAAATGCTGTTCGAACTGGCACCGATATAGACACTTCAACGGTTGGATGCGGGAGGGGTGAGGGGAAGGCTAGGTATAATTTGGCCAAGAGCGGGGAGGTTTTGGGGAAATAACTATCTAAAACTAAATAAAATCTCCCCGCTCTTGGCCGAAATTATACCTAGCCTTCCCCTCACCCCTCCCGCATCCAACCGTTGAATTGTCTATATCGGTGCCAGTCCGAACAGCATTTAGTCTTGTTTGCGCTCCCCTGAAGATGAGGTGAAAGCCTTGAAACCGGTAGGGTTATACCGTCATAAAAAAGTGGAATAAACAGTGTTTGTTAAAAATAAATTACAATATTCCATTTAATTCAAGATCTATTTCTTGATTGCTTTAAATCGACAGCAGTGTATATTCAATTATTTTAAGGTGTTTACTTTGAAATTGCGATTCATTTTAGCGAATTGATTATCTGTCATTTTTATTAACGTTCGTTTGCTCGAGAAATATTTCAATTGGATCTAATTTTTACAAAATACAAATAAAACAATCCACGGTCTCTGTGGATTGTTAACCTGTATTTGGAAACCTGTATTTCAAGTTGGAGGTGGCGGTATCGATAAGCGTTGATACCCAGTTTTATTAAAAGAGACTCCAGTTTTGTTTACACCTTTGGGCCTCCTGAGCCCTTGCGGTCTCATACTTGTATTATATGTTTGGTAGATAGTTTGCATGTTTGTACTCTTTTCTGATATTTTTTGTACATGAGTCATATACGAGTATGTTTACTCTTTTTATGAAACGTTGATTGTCTATTTAGGTGCATTCAAAAATATTTTTATTTTTAATGTTCGATAAAGACTTACTTATTTATTTAACACTTTTATTGCAAATACAATCTGGCGGGTTTATTACCAGGCGGCAATCTCTTCCAACCAACCAGACAAAAGTAAATGAAGCAAGTTACGTGTTCGCATAAATCATTCAAATAACTATCCATCTCCACGAAATCCATAAACATATACGTGAGCACATGTCCACGAACCCCACAAAGACGGACAATCACCCGAACATTATTTTTCATATAAAGTGAGATATTATCAATCAAAACGAAAGGAAGGGATGGTGGAGAGGAAAGGAAAAGAAAAATCAGGAATGAAACACGTTATTTTACTGACTAGAAATTAAGAGTTTTTTTTTTAAGACTTCATGTTTTACAAAATAAATAAACATTATTCTGTGTCCTAACCTTAAGTTAAGTCCCGAAATATTTATATTTCTAAGTGTTAAAAAGATTAATTAAAATAGGTTGAATATAAGTAAAAAGTGAGAGAAATCGCAGGAGCTGTATACAAAGATGGATTGATAGTGAAAAGGCGAAATAGGCGAGTATGTGTCGAAATAGAAAAGACTGGCATTATGTAACCTCTGCCTATCCCTGTAGGGAAACTGTATGTTTATACTTATAGGATTTAAATAATTATCTCAAAATATCAGATATTTTTCAACTGTATGTTTATACTTAAAGGATTTAAATAATTATCTCAAATATCATATATTTTTAAACTCGAAGAAATTTTAAGCATTACTCACATGTATAGTATGTATATTTAATTTTTGTTGTCTCTTTCAAAGGGCGAGGAGTAATTATGTTACTTGTAGGTTGCTTGACTACTTTATTTCGAATGAGACAAATCTCAACGTTAGGGCTAAGTAGTAAACTTTCCTGAAGAGTTCCATAACGCATATTAATTAGAAGTGGAAATAAAAGGTTCATTACGGGGTGGGGTCTATTCAGTATTATATTATAGCGCTTACCTGAGATTTTACACTTTGCAAAATTGGCTTCTAGTCCTTATCGTGCAAAATAACATTAATTAATTTAATTATCAAGCGTACGCTTTGGAGTAATAACGTTATATAATTATAATTATTTTAACATACGTTTATAGTTGTAAATAACTTTAAAGATGAATATTTGCTTTTTTACGTTTTAGGAATAGTTCAATTTCTAAAACGTAAAAAAGCAAATACTCATCTTTAAAATCAAGGAACGGTACAATGGAAACATTTTCTCAATATTGGTTGTCATCAATTTAAAATATATAAGGCGTTTGACTTCCACTCAGATATTTCGGGTTTGATTCCCGGTGGTATACGAAAAAAATAAAAAAGGTCCCAGTCTGGAAAAAAACTTCGTAAGCTAACAATAAAACTTCGTAAGCTAACTCATAAGAGTTTTGTCTTTTTTGCGTGCAGATATGTATCAAATCACCTGCATTCACGAACCACAAGTCAAACATTTACTCCACTGATCTAAGTCCAAAGATTCGATAATTGAGACTGAAGACAATGTGGTCTCCCCATTACGCCCATATCCAAATCACCAATTTGTATATGTATAAGGGTGTCATACGAATCAATAAAAAGTATGCGTATGTACGTCCTGCTGTCTTCTATATTATATGTGTATGCGGTTGCACGTTAGCAACAAAAAAACTATTCACAAAGATGAAACCTGTTTATTCAGTATCATTAAAATATTATAATTTTTTATACCAAACACGGCTTATTGCACTTTTTTGTAACGGTATAACCCTACCGGTATCAAGGCTTTCCCCCCATCTTTAGGGGAACACAAACAAGACTCGATGATGATGACAGCTCCTTAAGGATGAAGTGAAGGCCTTGAAACCCGCAGGGTTATACCGTTACAAAAAAGTGCAATAAACCGTGTTTGATATAAAAAATTATAAAGTATTTAAACCTCCACAATGTTGATGCTTTAACTATAAAAAATATACATTAAAATATTTTTTAATGTCAATTAAGAAACAACAATTTCTATAGACCTCTTTAAAGCGTTCTTCTTAAAAATTATTCTACAAAATTGAAATATAAATAAATGTGAACGAATTTCTGAAATAAAATTTTGTCCTATTTTTTATGAACCGACTTCGTAAGAGTTCAGTTGAGTTTGATTTTATAACCATTAAGGCTCTTGTCGTTGTCAAAATAAACCCTCATACAGCGTGACCTATGGTAGAAATCGAAAATTGTTTTAGTTACTCATTATTATGATTACCTCCACATTTGTACATCTTGTCATGGTGGTGCATGACAAGATGTACAAATGTGGAGGTGGTATAATTTGCATGGTTACATAGAAAATATAAGATATTTCTTATATATCTTCCCCGCAAGGGATATCGCGTGATAATATGTACGAGAGGAACATTACGTAGTGATGGAAAGGGAATTGCCCAAAGGAAATTTGCATCCAGCGGCGACACATCTGAGTGTGGATAATAGCAGTGATGGCAGACTTAAGGTACTACGCTAACAGATATGAAAAATAATTCACAGTTCAGTAAATATTCGAGTTCTTCGGAACACACGGATTTACGTTTAATCGAACTCCTAATATATTTATCATTAATACGCTTTCCGCTGCTGTTTATTCAATACACATGTAAAAATGAGCGATTTAAAATCGGAAAAATAAGAATAATAATAGCTAATCGCTTAATTAATTAAATTTGAAGTCAAAAGTGATAATAATTGAAATTTTATTGCTGAAAACATGAAAAAAACATCGGCCGACGTTCACAAAACGGGCGAAGAGACAACCTCAAACGAATGCCCGAGAGCTGCTGAAACGAGAGAAGCGAGTGAACTGAGATTCTATTTCTTGCGTTTCCATATACCGAAGTAGAGTGATAGTGAGACCTGAATAGCGTCGCTTCCTCACCCATAGTGGTTATTTAGAATAAATGTACCTACGTCACACACTGTCACACGTCTGATTGTTTTGGTGAATTTATTACTGATTTTGACAAAATATCTCTGATGTGGCCGATAAGTGCTAATTATTATTAATATATATTTTTTCATTCAATGGTTAAATGTATTATGAAGGATTACCTAAAATATGAACCCAGTATTTATTATATTCATAGAGATATTTAAGTTTTTAGAAGCAATGTGTACTAGTTACATATCACAAGGAAGGAAGGGTTAAAATGATGACACCAAAAATTCATTTTTATCATAACCATAATTAACTCTGAGTGAAAACTGCATCAATCTTAATTTAACAGTAACCACAAACTTCGTGAATACTTAATGCCGTTAGAGTAAATTTTCCACAATGCATTAAGATTTGACGTAGATTTTCCTGCTTGCTTGTTATTTCCACTAGTTTCAAACCAATATTAACCAGAATCTAAAAATGAACGTTTGTTAATCCACCATCGCGCATTTTGTGCTATCAAATTTACCCGAATGTGTCGGGAGCAATAGTAATTAGTGGAAAGGAAAATAAAATGTAATTCCTTTAATTGTTTTTTCCGTGTAATTGTGCTAATACCGTTCCACCATATTGGGTTATCATTTGATCATGCAAAGTGCTCTCTAATGACTACTTAACAAGAAATTAGATAACACTAAATTATTATATTATATTTTATTACTGAGATTTAGCCTTTGTTTCTCTATAAATAATATAAAATTGAGCAAGATTACTTGTAATACTTAAAACATACGAGTATAAGCTTTTGTTTAGAATTAAATTAGTTTAAAAAATTTGGAGAAAAAAAATCTAACAAATAATTGTTACAAAGCTGAAGTTTAGTGAATATTTAATGGTATATGTTAAATAGGTATTGGGTGTGAACATAAGTTGTGTCCGTTTTTTTTTTTTAATTTAAAAATGAGCACCAAAAGTAAAACAAAATGGTAAATGTTATACGTCATTCGAAAGAAAATTACTCTACAAGATATTGTGTTTGTTTTTTTTGTTACATATATTATTTTATTTGATTACAAGCCTTCAAAATGGAATGTCAAGTAGACTACAGTGAGCATTTTCGACACCTCCTTCTGTTCGTGTTTAATCTAGAGAATAAAGCTGCCGAAGCTGCTCGTGATATTTGCGAAGTACACGGTGAGGATACTATGAATGAAAGGACACCTCATCGATGGTTTTTGCGTTCATGAATAATATGGTTTAAGCGGTCTTCATTGAAGTCCACTGGTCGTCCAGAACGCTCCATGTCTTTCAGGTCGAAATTACCGTCTTTGAAACGCGAACAGAAGGAGGTGTCTAAAATGCTCACTTTCATCTACTCGCCATTCCATTTTGAAGGCTTGTAATCAAATAAAATAATATATGTAACGTGAAACCAATCACAATATCTTGTAGAGCACAAAATTTTCTTTGTACCGTCTTTGAAACGCGAACAGAAGGAGGCGTCGAAAATGCTTACTTTCATCTACTCGCCATTTCATTTTGAAGGCTTGTAATCAAATAAAATAATATAGTATATGTAACGTAAAACCAATCACAATATCTTGTAGAGCACCAAAATTTCTTTTGAATGACGTATATCATTTACCATTTTGTTTTACTTTTCGTGCTCATTTTTAAATTGGAAAAAAACGGACACAACTTATGTACGAGTATATGCATTCTGTGTTCTTGACGTTTTGGTCATTGTAATTTTCCAAGTAATCTTAGCATGTTTTGTATTGTTGTGAGTTGTATTTGTAACGGTGGTTCTGATTACTGAAATATTCACCGCATTCAATAGTTACTCTCCCGCTTACGCCAGTTTTATTAAACTCAAAACATTAAAAAAGAGTACATTTATTGTTTAAATAACTTGCACATTGTTTAACTTGAATATTGTTTAAATAACTTGCACATGCATAACATGATTGCATGTTACTTTTCTTTTTAAGATAGCTGAGAAAATAGATCTCCACGACTTTCTTTACACAAACACAACTTTAACCTTGTTCAGATCCAAAAATTTCACCATATATGTTCTTTTGTTTCTCATAATTCTTACCCAGCACAACTGTGCGTTGGCATTGCTGTGTTAGTACCTACTTTTGTTACTTAGTCTGGTCATTAAAAAGAGTGTTGAAATAAGAATAAAGGCGTAGCAGTGCGTGTCTCGTATGATAATTTGTGAGAATCGATCAGACAAAATATGAATGTTTATTATAGACGAATATCTGAAATAAAATTAATATTGCTAAAAATTGTAATTTGTTTTATCAAACACTATTTATTTCACATTTTTGTAACGAAATAACCCTACCGGTTTCAAGGTTTTTACCTCATCATTAGGGGAGCACAAAAGGGACTGATGATGAGGTGAAAGCCTTGAAATCGGTAGGGTTATACCATAACACAAAAGTGGAATAAACAGTGTTTGATAAAACAAATTACAATGTTTTTAAACCTTCATAATGTTAATGCCTTAACTATTAATAAAATGAAGTATTTTAACCATATTGAGAAAATACTTTGCAAAACAATTACATAACAAAACATATAAATGTTTAAAATCAACTATGAGTGAAAAAAATACAGAGCAAGGAACGAACGAAATGAGAAATATGAACTGAGAAAAAGGTAAGAAGTATGGGTAAATATTTTTACAAGTGGGATTCGAAGAAGATTTTTGCAAACTGGGTCCCAATATTATTTCTGCAATTGAGATTTGATTCGAATAGTTTTCCGACAAGAATAAAGATTGTGGGTCTAGCTTATTTGGAAGTGTTTCCTTTAAAGCCAGACACTTGTAAAAATAATAAATTATTATTGAATGTAAACAATATTTTCTTGGATAATTATTATTATCTTCAATTTTTCAACCCTCAGTCCGCCTCTTTGTCGTTTCATTTGTTCAGGCTGAGGGCTCTCCAAAGGCCACTAAATATGACATTAAATTACACCGAGTTATTTAAACGGTTTATTTTACGCTATTGTATTGTATTTTATTTCATTCTGAGATCCGTTGCTGAGATTCACCTTTATACAGGCTCTAAAACTTCGTTTATAAGATAACTCGTATATTTATGATCCAATTAAAACTTACAACGTTTCTTCTAAAAATCTTATTGAAAAGTTTTTAACACAGATTTTTACTACAAAAGATGACATTTATATATAAGATGTTTCTATGGCATGTAATCAGTCCGAACTCTAGTATAGGAATACCAGCGCCTTGCTTGTGTGTCAGTCACTGTAGAAGCCACCAAAAGCGTGCACGCGCACTGCTCTGCGTGCGCACATCGCACGCATGCATCACAATCATAATTAAGTTTTTCGATAAAAAATGTGTTGAACCATTGATATTTGGTCAAGCTTTCGTCTACTCGCCATTTCATTTTGAAGTCTTTATCTTCTTCCTAGTGTCATGTCAGGTTCTCTCAGCGTTGACTATCACCTGAGAATAAGCATCGTTGTTCCCGGCAGCCCGAAACCAACGATCCTTATACCAGTCCAATCACGTATATTGCGGAGCCAGGAGATTTGCCTCCTGCCATCATCTCTTCGACCCTCTATTTTGCCTTAAAGTAATTTGTACTTTTCTCCTCTAAGTACATACCCCAAATAGTATCAACTTAGAGAGTCCATGATTCCACTCCATATAATAGCACTGGCCAAACGTAACATTTGACTAACCGTTGTCGAAATTTCAAGTTTAGATTATCATCGCAGAATACGCTTCTCATTTTATTAAAAACCGCACGAGATGTTTCAATTCTGCACTTAACTTCGGTTTCTGGGTCGAGGTCTTCCACTAGGATACTTCCGAGGCATTTCAATTTTTTCACTCTCTCTTTATCAATGTAAGCCGTGCTCCTGCGTGATACTGCCGGCCAAGCACCATGAACTTAGTTTTACTCACGTTCATGTTCAGCCCCAGCCTCACACGGGCTTCATTATTTATATCTAAGAGTATAAGAGTTTGAAGGTCGTCAGTATTGTCTGCCAGAACAACCGTGTAATCTGTGTACCTGATGTTATTGACGCATACACCATTCACTTTGACCCCCAGATTCAAGTTATGTACTGCTTCCTTGAAACTATATCAGAGTATAGATTGAATAACATAGGTGACAAAATACAACCTTGTCGTTGTCGACTCCATGTTCAATTGGTATACCTTTTGATTTATTATTTTGCCAATTAATGACAGATTTTTAGTTCCAGTACAGGTTTTTAATAATATTTATATCCTTATCATCGATGAAACAGGCAAAAATGTCTTTCCGTTGGTCTCGGCATTTCTACAGTAGCACGTTTATTGCTAATAACGCTTCTCGTAACTCTAAGCCATTCCTGAAGCCAAATTGAGAATAGTTTTTATAACGGAATGCAATAGAAGCTTTTAATTGCACCATCTACGAGACCATTGTTACTCGTATTTGCATCTTAATGCAACACCTCTCCTTTTACTCAAAAATATTTTTTAAATTGTGTGGACTCTATCTTATTTTTTCTTCGGATAGTATTTTTTAGTAAATCTCAAAAATATTAATTGCAATTATTTTTCTTAATACCTTTCCTGAAATTAACCAGTATAATTGCCATCTTGAAATTGTATCTGTGTTCATGCTATGCTATTATACTATTAAACATGTACGTAGCATATAAAGAGTTCTTTATTGAAATTTAAGAAATACTCTAAAACTTCTATGTTTTATGTTCCCAATTTTTAAAAATGACTTCGGCAGTGAATCTAACAACGAGAACAGATTTTAATTTAATTGTATTATATTTCATTTTTGTTTCTTCCATGAACAAAATTTTACTCGTACAATCTCTGCTCTTTGCGATTTTAGACTATGCGGACGTATGTTATTTGGATGTTACAGAGGAACAGCTGGACAAATTACAGCGTCTTCAGACTTGTGTGTCTAAGATTCATTTTTAACCTACGAAAGTACGATCATATAACTTCGTAGCAGAAGGCATGGAACTGGTTGAATGTAAGAAATATACGCCAAATTCACAAACTGTCTCTATTGTATAATATCGTTAACTGTCCCGCCACCCCCTCTTATCTCACCGAAAATTTTCATCGTCTTTCCAATCATGGATTAGCGCTACGCTCAAACCGAGATTGTTTATTGGCCTTTCCAGTTTACCGCTCCTCTTTTTTTACGTCATCCTTTACTGTCCATGCAGTGAGACTGTGGAATCAGTAACAAACCAATATAAGACTCGCTCCGTCCTTGGCATGCTTTAAGAATCGACTGAAAAACAATTTCTAGTCAGTAAAATAACGTGTTTCATTCCTGATTTTTCCTTTCCTCTCCACCATCCCTTCATTTTCTTTTGATTGATGATATCTCACTTTATATGAAAAATAATGTTCGGGTGATTGTACGTCTTTGTGGAGTTTGTGGGCATGTGCTCACGTAACATACATGTTTATGTTTTTCGTGGGGATAGATAGTCATTTGAATGATTTATACGACCACGTAACTTGCTTCATTTACTTTTGTTTGGTTGGTTGGAAGAGATTGCCGCCTGGCAATAAACAGATTATATTTGTAATAAAAATGTCAAAGAAATAAAAATAAATACACCTCGTCATGCATAGTTTTCTATTATTCAGGCTTTTCACTTTTCTCTTATTAAACAATAAAGCCCTCATTCCTTCTTTAAACAAACATTGTTTTCAGTTTTTACCGCATTAATGCTTTTTCCCCACATTCAAGATTCGATAGCATATTGCAAGGTATGAACATGGATTCGATTCTGATCATTCTGTTTTTGTTGAAATGAAAAATAAATTAAAACGAAGCAAGTCAAATTAACAAATACTTGAAGCCTTTTCATAAGCTTTTTCTAGGTGAAGAGAAACCCGCAATAATTTATATTACTCCATATATTTATTCCATAAGTTTCCACATATTTGTATGTGATATAACAAATTCTATTCGAAAAAAAATTACCTAGGCGTTTCAAACATGTATATCTTTCTTCACACTTATCTCGTCACTAATTTAGCTAATATCACGATAATGTCTGCACTCCATTGTTGCGTATTTTTCTTTATATAAACGGAACCATCACTTCAGTCACATGGTATACAGTCAAATTTGGTAATGTATATATAATTGTACAGGAACATTGGATCTGGAAGCTTTAGAGCAGTGGTCGGCTACCAGCGGCCCGCGGGCAGCATGTGGCCCGCGAGACGTCTTGGTGCGGCCCGCAAGATTCTCGCCGCTATAAAAGACAACTCGATCATTTTCTAAATTGCAAAAAAAGCAGTAGAAGAAACTGGAGTAATTTTTTTTTTGGCAAAATACTAAAATGAAAAGTAAATAAATACAACTGCAAACTGAGTTTGAAAACCGGTTTACTGATTTCAAAAGGATCTCACGTAAAATGGAGATTTTCGAAAACCCCTTCGCAGTGGATATCAATAATGTTCCGAGCGATTTGTAAAGTGATACGACACTTAAAATGGCTTTTAAGGAAAAAAACTAACTTTGTGAATTTCTATGGGAGTTTGCCTTCTGAAAACTACGAGGAGTTAAAAAGGTTTGCTCAGCAAATAATAACTATGTTTGGTAGTACATATATTTGTGAGCAAACTTTTTTAATTCTGAATTACCGAAAAAATAAACACTGTTCTCGGTTATAAGATTCACATTGAGAAGCAACGCGTTACTACGCATCTCTACTTAAAAAGTGAAAGCTAATATAAGAAAACTTGCAAGTCAAATGCAGCCACAAAAATCTTATTAATTTTATTAACTAAAATAAATGTCGTCAAAGCATATAATTGTCGCTTTATTTTTCAAACTAAAATATTTACACACAAACATTGAAGGTATACTGTAATGACATATGACCCAAGTGCAGCCCACACTTATCCCCACGTAAAATATTTGGCCCTCTCACAACAAAAGGTTGCCAACCCATGCTTTAAAGCAGTGCTTCGCAACCTTTTCTCACCTACGACACACCAAAATTCTTCCTAGAATTCCACGGCACACCAAAAGCTAAAATATATAGGTATTAAATTGATACACAAATTTTACAATAAATTTTTGTTTTTTATTTGAAAAGTATACATACATAAAACTATAACATATTTATTTTTACGCAATCTTAATAATTATTATAAAATAATAATTAATGAATGTGATACCTGCGCTTGTTTCAATGAACACAAAACTTTTATATTCGGCTCGATTTTTGACAGCGCAACCCGAAGTTCTCCCGAAGAATTTTTCTTTGTCTATGACTAATTTGGTGCGGCCATGGTGTGTACAAAGCACACTACGCAGTTTTCAACAGTTGGCACCAGGCACTGGGAGACCATTGAAAAAATATTTAGTTATAATAATTATTATATACTACATTTTGAAAAATAGACAATATTATGAAAAATAATTTGTCATTGTATTTTAAATACATAATGAAAAATTGTAAAATGTCAAATACATTGAATTTGACCGCGGCACATCTGTATCCGGCTCACGGCACACCAGTGTGCCACGGGACACCGGTTTCGGAGCACTGCTTTAGAGCATGTTAATTCACTGTGCAATATTGAAAATTAATTTTAAAATGATTTTCATTGTGTTTAACATTCAACAAAAATAGTTTGATAAGCTGTGAATTAAGAAAAAACATATTCCATGCGATCATTAATTTTATAAGTTACCAGCTCTCCGGTAACAAGGCAGTTATAATCAATATCGAGTTTCCCGGCACCGATGGTCTAAAATCACTCGCTCAATATACAATTCAATCAATCAACTGAATGTTTCAGCTCTGTTCCAGCTTTTCGTGTGACGCCATCAGCGATCGTAAGTTCCATTTCACTAGTTTATCATGATTAATTGGATAAATAATGGAATTGGATATGAGCAAACATCTAGGGTTCACTGTAAAACGCGTTACTAGATCACTTCAACAATTTTAGTTCCAATTTATTTTCACGATAAACCAAACTGTTCGATTTCAAGTAGAATATATGGTTCAATTTATGTCAGTTTAGTTCATTTCCTCTACCACCTACGCTGTTATGTGGAATAAAATAAGTTACCCACCATCCAGCGCGTGCTAAACTTTCTTCTCCCTGGCTCCATCCCAACTCACTGTCTGCGAAGACTGTTGGGATCAGCTCTCCTCGTCCTCAAGTAGTATGCTCTTCTGTCCCGGACTACGTCACCCAGGCCGTGCCTCTGCATCAAGTTATCTTTTTGCACCACCCACGAATTCTTTGGTCTTCCTCTGGTTGTTATTCGAGGAAGATCCATGGAGATTGCCTGGTTAACAATGTGATAGGGTGCTTTGCGTCCAACGTGCCCACATCATCTTAATCCATCCGCATCTCCTCCATCTTACTGTTGATATCCGTAACACCTAGGTTTCCACGAATACGTGAACTTTTTATTTTGCCAGCGCGATCTAAACTGGAAGATCGAAACTTGACTTGTTTTTTTATGAGCGCAACCTTATGTTTTGACGAATAAAGAACTGCCTAGTGGCTCTTCTTCCAGTGGTGACACACCCAATTTCGAAATTAATAGTAGTGACCACGGATTTCAGGTCCAACGTTACGGGAGAAGAAAAATGACTCGCAGGGCAGTAAATATAAAGGGCAGTAAATATATACACATATAAAGCGACTTAAGGCTAGAACTTAGAAACTTGTCAATACTTTCACACAAAACTTAGAATGGAACAAATATTTTCTTTGAAGCCACTAGATCGGATTGGTCAATTGATCTGAAGGCGACCTGATTTATAACAATGACGCTTTGTATGACGTAGAGCCTTAAAACTTGCGTGGTGAAGTTATGTTAGCAAAAGTTCTCAAAATTACTAAACTGTTCTGACGTAGGCATTTATTGTTCACAACTCTAATTGAGCAGACAAAAGTTGAGATGGGTGTTATGACAGTTATGATGGGACAGAAAACTACTGCGCATTGCATATGACTAATCTGGATAGGGATGCTGCTAGACAGATATATGACAGAGATTCCTGTAGGCAGCCATGACGCATCCTGGATTGTAAGGCTAACGATGATGACAAAGCTTAACCAAATAAGTCAGTTTGTCTTATCATAATCAAGACAGCTTGAATCTTTCTGATTGATTGAAAACTTTTGCGATCGATCAATTGGTTGATTTTACTGGCGTCATTTGATTGTCCCAAGTTGCTTCAAGGGTGTTTCTGATTTGTTGAAGCATATCACAAAAAGTATTCTTAGAAGATTTTTTAATGTTTCAATGTGCTCAGCCCTACAATACTATTTTTCCCCTAATACCCTCCTCGTTTTGTCATAACTCACAGATGCCACAAAACGCCTCTGTTAAGATAAGTCTTCAAAAAGATATTTCACGTTGGACCTTTACTTATTAATTTGTTTTTTATTTTATTATTACATTTTTGTTGTATACAGTAACACATGACAAATGTATTGCCATGTGGCAAGCTATCCAACTAACCAAACAAACTCAAAGATGCTTTAAATGAAAAGCAAATTGTTACCCTTTATAATTGAGTTCCAACGGGCATAGAACTGGTAAACTTTGACGATAAATTGCTGAAGTTGTATATTTTTAC
Organism: Odontocerum albicorne; assembly: GCA_949825065.1. NCBI lineage: Eukaryota > Metazoa > Arthropoda > Insecta > Trichoptera > Odontoceridae > Odontocerum > Odontocerum albicorne. The sequence continues at coordinate 4,413,226 of OX463853.1, read as the reverse complement.
TTTTTTTCTGTGATATGATAAGAGTATGTAACATTTTTCTGTGATATAAAATGAGTGTAATAATTTTTCGGTGATAACAAACGAGCATGTTACAATTTTTCTGTCATATAATACGAGTATGTAACATTTTTTCTGTGATATAATACAAGTATGTAACAATTTTTCCGTGGTATAATACGAGTATGTAACAATTTCTCTGTGGTATAATACGAGTATGTAACAATTTCTCTGTGATATAATAAGAGTATGTAACAAATTTTCTGTAATATAATACGAGTATGAAACAAATTTTCTTTTGTATAATACGAGTATGTAACAATTTATCTGTGATATAATACTCGAATACAACAAATTTTCTGTGGTATAATACGAGTATGTAATAATTTTTCCTGCAGCAACGATTTTATTTATTTTTTCGCTCTATTTATTATAATAACCAAATCTTGAGCTTGACGTTATAATGTAACAGGAAAAGGAATGTTTGAGAAAATAACATGATGGTATATATACTATATACATGACATTAGGCACAAATACAACTTTGATGATATCCGTTGCCTCTAATGGTAAACTCTGTTTGGTTACTAGGATTACGGTTACGGGTTTGATTTTCACCGGAGTCCAATTTATTTTATTAAGGGATTCAATTTGACTTCTTACTAAGGCCTCTAAAATAAAATGTTGCCTTTGTGGAACACATCGAGCAAATTATACAAAAATTTATCTGTAATAAAATCACTTTGGAATGAAGTGGCACAGAAAGTAAATAAAGATGGTAAGTTATAATGAAATTGGTTAGTTTTGAGAATGACATCATGTGTTGACTCAACCGCTTCAACTGTCAAATGAATTTGTGCGTAGCATTTTGGTGTGGCCAGGCATGAAGTCACCTATTCTATGAGTCACATAAAATCTAGCTTAGCACCTAACGAATCGTTTTGATGTGGCCTAGGCCTAAATGATTTCTTCTCCGGTGACACATGAGTGAAAAAAATAGTAGCGGACTTAAATTCAACGTCACAGGAGATGAACAAGGACTCACAGCGCAGTTGCCAGCAGCGGCGGCTTGTCTGAAGGTGCGTTGGTGCGCTGCACTGGAGAAACAAGTCGCAATAATTAAATTATATATTCGCAAACATGACTTACAAAATTTTTAAATATATATAAGAATTTGTAATTTATTTTTAACAAACACTGTTTATTCCACTTTTTTATGACGGTATAACCCTACCGGTTTCAAGGCTTTCACCTCATCTTCAGGGGAGTACAAGCATAAAAAAGTGGAATAAACAGTGTTTGTTAAAAATTAATTACAATGTCTTTAAACCTCCACAACGTTAATGCCATAACTATAAACAACATATATAAGAATACTGACAAATAGTACGAGTATTTTTATTTAAGTGAAAATAAAAAAAAATTAAAGTAAAATTTAAAAAAAATTTCATTTCAAATTGATCGGCCAAGATTGCCAATACTACCGGAGCGATCTCCAATACGCACCGGACGGAAACGCAAATTCATATAGGGCAGACAGAGACATACAGTAAACCGTGAGACAGCGATATTTCATATTCGCTCAGCGTCTCCAACCACTATGTATCCCTCTATATGTTTTTCATAATTTTATTAGGCTTAAAAAAAAGATACTTCTAATAATTTGAGTTCGAGGCATTCAAAACATCACATGTGTTGAAGAAACCTAATATCATGGTATAAATAGGCGAAAACCCATACGATGGTTGTCGCCAAAGAAAGAATACGAGAATAGAATTTTAAATACAAGAGAGCGAGAGACGAATACTTGGATTCTCTCCGAAAGTATTATAATTCAAAATTTAAATCTCGGTAGGTCCGTGATACTGAACGAATTTTAAATACTTAGCTAACAATTTTTGAACCGGTGTAAAAGGGGATGATGTATAAATGATATATATATAAACAAATTTTACATTTATGAATATATATTTTCATAAATGTAGAATTTGTTTTACTTCCGTGAATATTTCACGGGCTGTAACTAGTATAAATTAATGTATTACATGCAACCTCTTTTCTACATGCTAACCAATAAAGTATTTTTCAAACATATTTACTTTATTCTAATAAACTATGTACTACTAAGAAGATATTCCTATTCATTTAAAAAAATAGCATTCGTTGATTCCTTGAATAATTGAATTCCTTGAACACCAACGCACCTCGGGACCAGCCGCCGCTGGTTTCCAGTACTTGCACAGAAAGCTTTGAATGTAGCAAAACTATCATTTGACTCCACGAGATCGTAGAAGGCAATCGGTCCGAAGATGTACCGATGTAAGGTGGAATGGACATCCATTCGGAAATGATCGACTTGATTGTCATCACAAGAGGTCGTAGTGTATTTCAGCCGGAGCACGAGTATTATCATGATTCAATGTTTGTGTTAGCCATTTGCAAATAATGAGAATCTGGCGTGGAATATGGCTGGCAGGAGTTAATCTGTCACACGGAGAGCGGCCATTATTGGATCGCTGTTTAAGTGCCAATTTTCATGGAATTTACGACTCGTTTAATGGGAGTGATGAAACTAAGGTGTTTTTCGAGTAAGATGAACTAATCGCAATTCTTTGTTAAATTAAAATATTTATTTAAATTAAATTAATTACAAAAATTGTTTATATCTACGGCATTTCAAAAAAATAATTCAAATCAATTGATTAATTTAACCCTTCCTTCCCTGTAATGTGTAACTAGTTCTAAAAACTTTAATATCTCTATAATTATAATAAATACCGTGTTTAGATTTGACGCATTCCTCCGTAATACATTTACGCATTGAATGAAAAAAATAATATTAATAATAATTAGCACTTACCGGCCACATCAAAGATATTTTGTAAAAATCGGGAATAAATTCACCAATACAATCAAACGTGTGCCAGTGTGTGATGTAGTATATTCATTTGAAAATATCGCTATGGGTTAAAAAGCGACGCTATTCACGTCTCACTCTACGTCGGTAAATGGGAACGCAAAAAAAGAATCTCAGTTCGCTCGCTTCTCTCTTTTAAGTAGCCAGCCGGCTTTCATTCGAGGTGGTCGCTCCGTCCGTTTTTTGAACATCGTCCGATGTTATTTTTCATGTTTTCAACAATTAAATTTCAATTATCATCACTTTTGACTTCAAATTTAATTAATTTAAACGATTTGCTATGAATATTTTTTTTTCCGATTTTAAATCACTCATTTTTTATTTAAAGCCTTACTAACAGAAGATCTCGCAACATGGTAAATACATTTATAGCTAGCTTTGTATTGTGATATTGAGCATACAAATTCGATGAACTAAATCAATGGTTTCCAAAGGGGTCGGTTTGATTTTTCTAGGGGTCGATAGTTTCAAGAAAAAAATTAGGGGGTTGACGACAGCAAAAATAGACCCCATTACTACTACTGCTATTTGTTTGTTACTTCAAAATATCTATGATTCCAATAGGTACCTAATTAAAAATATTTGTCAATATTTGTACTTATTTTGAATTAACATATTTATTTCATAAATTAAAAAAAAAAACTGTGCTCGTATTTTTTTGCTTTAATTTTCGTCAGCGCAGATTTCCATATTGAATGTTGCTCAAGATAATGTCATAATACGTAGTCCTTTTATCTTGTTCAGTCCTTAATTACAAGTGATTTAAATGAAAAGTTTGATATCTAGTGAAATATTTAATATTGAGTACTGTACAAAAGTTTTTGGTAAAGGGGTCTGCGGACAAAAAAAGTGTGGGAACTCTGGGACTAAATGATGGATCTTCATAGAAAGTAAATTATTTATTTTATCCAACTTGAAGTTCAGTTTGATCTTATGGGGGACAAAATAAGTCCCCATCGCGCGATCTATGCAAGAAGATCGGTCTTCTTTATTTTTTTTACGAGTTGCGAAGAAGAAGCAACTGCCCCAAGAGACTCATCCGGTGGCAACACATCTGAGAGTGAAAATAATAATAGTGACGATGGGCTTAAGGTCTTACATAACGGAAAAAAGAAAATGACTTGTAACGTGGTAACTATACTTATAAAGTGGCCTAAGACTTGGAGTTTCAACAACCCAGCAAGTTGCCAGTACTTTCACATAAAGTTTCGTATACAATTAAACTATCCTTGGACGCCACTTGATCAAATAAACCAATCGGTCTAAATGAACTGATGTAAACTGAGTGGAAATCCATTAGGAAGTTATTGACTCGATTATCATCGCAGTAACACAGAATGAGTTCTGCAGATTGATTCAGGTGGCTGTAAATATTACAATAAGGGGAAAGGACAAAATTGAAGCTAAAAAGTTCGCCATCAAAGCTCTCATGGCTGTAGATAACTTGAATAGAAAGACATTAAAACAATTAAAATGTATGTCTTCCCACAGAGGAGGACGATCAACGATGTGGCCGAGTTTACAACTGGGCCTCTAGACAGGTTTTATTAATCCAACTGTAAAAACATAAACCATTTTAACAGGTTAGGTGCCTTAAGCGAGTTTACTCGCTTTCTGTTGCCGTGCCCGTGGGGCCGGCTATACAAAATTAGCGAGTTAAATCGCTCAACTTTATGCCTGTTTCCAGTCAATGTCTAGTACTAATTCGAATATTCTAAAATATGGAACATATAGAGATATCTATTGAAATGATGAATAAATACTATAATATTACAGTTTATATGTATTATTGAATTTACAGTGATTTACCTAAAAGCGTCGCATATCATTCGACATGTGTCTAATACAGGGTTGTCAGTTTGCGTTTTGCTTATTTAACCGTTGAAATGATTTTATAGTTACATTATTTACTTTCCGTGGGTTATTAAACTAATAATTATATACGTGTTATATATACTTTTAATTATATCAAATCTTTTATAAATGTATGTTTCCGTATTTTCTATGATAAGCTGTGACAACCCTGGCGTTTTGTTAAAGTTTTAGTTGTGTTTTTTTTAATGAACGGTGGCACAAACGACACATATTGTACATATTTGGTAAGTCTTCATAATATCCTTTGAATATATATACAAAAAAAGATAATTCTATTAGGTTTTATTTTTGCTAAAAAATTCACGCCCCTTCGGGATCAGCCATACGTGATATCTTGCGGCACCTAAAGGGTTAAATATGTAAAAAATACATGAGGGATTGAGCCCAACCTTATTCTGGTTGAACGCAAAAATCTATCAACAGACCGACAAAATGCTTCTTTGTTTTTAAGTGTATTTACCAAACACTGCGTTTTCAATCCAGTGTGACTTTCTCCTTCAATTTGTATTTAAGTGAGTTTTTTTACAAAAAAATATTAAAAAAGTAATATATATATAGTAAAATTGTTTTACACACCCTGCATTGGTGCAGTTGAGTTAGGTCCAGACGATATAACCTCATTTATTGTACTGCGCCGCCTCGCAGGCGTCCCCACATGCCGCGATGCTCTGAATATTTCAACTAGATCTTGTTACGAGCACGAAACATACTCTTATAGCATGGTATACCTTTATGTATCCTCTTATAGCATGGTTTACCTATTATTTGGCAGTTTTGACTGAAATATCAATTTAAAGCTTCTAAGATTAAAAGAACAATGTATATACTGCCTTATAGAGAGCAAAATCTCCCCAAGGGTGCTATAACTTAGGACTCGAACCAGCTTTCAGTGATGGATTAAAAATATTTTAGGGTTTACATGTTGTTTGGTGAGTGGATCTTTTATGTATAATTGCTTACAAATTTAATGAGGAAAATATCTTAACAAGGTGGTCCAATTAGTAACAAGGCTCCATTTAGCGTTTGCCAATTGGTAACAAGGCTCCATTTAGCGTTTAAATGTCTTTGCGATAGTAGTTATGCTTGTTAAAATATGTAAATATTTTTTAGATATGAAAATGGGGTTTCGTACTACAGTGGTTAATGCCTTAGTTTAAATTATATCAGAAACATTGAAATGGAAATTGAATTTCTGGAAAATATAATTAGACAGCTTAATTTACTATTCAAATTATCAATTGCGAAGTACCTATTTGTGAGGTAAGGTTTAAAATTAATAATATTCGCTATCACGCCATACACCGATTGTGAAGTTTACCATATACACCTCGTCACATACGCTCTTCTATTAGCAAAATTTTTCGCTATTCCCTCTCACGGAATAATTTTTTTTGATAACGCCACGTTTTTTCTAGATCTTCACATAACTTTTACAATTCTCGTTACGATTTTTTTTTAAACTTTCATCAATCATTTTTCCTACATGGTCCAACCATCGCAATGATTGTATCTCCGCATACAGCACTGCATTATCTTTTAATTCACATTCTTTCCTAATTTCATAATTCTTTATTCTGTAATATATTGTCCTTTCACGTATCGTAGGCGACACTCTTATTTATATTGCATTTATCTTACTAACATCCCTTTTTGCCATGTCTTAGTTTCGCTTACACATTTTACCATTAAACTACATATCACCGTTAAACTCGGAATTTATTTAACAGAGTTTCTACATAACAATTGCATTCTGCACTTAGCTAGCAAATTAATGAATAACAAACACACTGTGAAATATATTGTCATTATCGGGAAACCTGAAGGTATGAAAGTTCAAAGATATCGATAATTTAGAATTTGAAAAAGTAAATATACTTCGAGTTATAATTGTGCTAGAACATTTTATCTAAAATGTTTATTAATTAGCCTCCATAAATACATACAGCACGCTATGTCCCTATTGGAATAGACAAATAAGGTAGAGAATATGATTTTTCGCCATTCCGTAGATGGAAGACACTAGAGCATATATTGGTGTATTGTGTACATGCTGTTGTACTACAAGAAATACATATTTTTTATAGATTGAATCCAAATTCATATGGTAAGGGAATAATTAATCAGCCGGTTTATTTCGCTGGAGCCTTTAGTTAGGCTGCACACAACGCTATTTTTTGTTCCTTAATAACACTATAAGAATTTATGATCAGCAGCATATACAATATGAACACCTTAATTTAGACGTTAAATGGTTTAACCTTTCCCCTCCTGTGCTAAAAAAAATTCACGCGTTCCAGTGCTGTGTATTCAATACACAATTAACAATGAGCGATTTAAAATCGGAAAAATAAGAATATTCATAGCCAATCGCTTAAATTAATAAAATGTGAAGTCAAAAATGATATTAATTAAAACCTTATTGCTGAATACATGAAAAAAAAAACATCGGCCGACGTTCACAAAACGGGCGAAGAGACCCCCTCAAATGGATGCCCCAGAGCTACTGAGAATTGAGATGGGACTCGGTCTCGGACCGTTATACCTCGAGGGAAGAAACACAATTGCGAATTGTGAATCTTTATCTTGCGTTCCTATATCCCGAAGTAGAAAGAGAATTAGACGCGAATAGCGTCGCTTCCTCATACATAGCGGTTTTTTTAGAATGAATATACCTACGTCACACACTGGCATACGTTTGATTGTATTGATGAATTTATTCACGATTTTCACAAAATATCTCTGATGTGGCTGATAAGTGCTAATTATTATTGTATTAATATTATTTTTTCATTCAATGCGTGAATGTATTACAGATGAATACCTTAAATCTGAACCCAGTATTTAGTATATTTATAGATATATAAAAGTTGTTTAGAAGCAATGTGTACTAGTTACACATCACAGGAAGGGAAGGGTTAAGAGTTAAATCAAGTTTGATTCATGGTGGATTCACTTTCGGATTTGTTTTAGTCTTAGATAATTTAACATTAGCATCACGTTTTTTTTGCATGGCTTAATATCATTGTTTAAATTTATAATAACTAGTCAATGCGGCTTCCATACTCTTGCCAAGCGTCGGCAAGCGACTGCAAGCGCGAGAGTGTGGAGGGGCCACTTGTCGAGACTGGCCAAGTTTTGCCAAGCTTTGCCGCCGTTCGAATTGGTGTCGGTATATTGGTGCAAATCAAAGGGTCACAGCAACCTCTTTTTTCGAGATGCTTGAATGAGAAGCGTAGACTGGCACGCTTTGCAAGTATGTGGATGCCTACATTCGGCTTGCCGCTTGCCAAACCGCTTGGGACAAGCGGCTTGGCAAGAGTCTGTAGGCCGCATTATGGGCTGCATGAAAACATATATTCAGTTGTTCAGTTTACTTTTGTAAGAGTAAACTACAGGTTTGATTCCTGGTAAATTTATTTCCGTACTAGTTTTACTCTACGATAATTTAACATTACCATCATACCATGCTTGTTCTTTTTTATTCCTTCGAATCCTTTATATTGATTAACGGATATTGTAATATATTAGGTGTTTACACAGGTGGTGTCCGTTTTTTTTTTTCAATTTAAAAATGAGCACCAAAAGTAAAACAAAATGGTTAAAAAATTCTGTTCTATAAGACATTGTGTATGCTTTTACATTGCATATATTATTTTATTTGATTGAAAGCCTTCAAGATGGAGTTTCAAGTAGACGAAAGTGAGCATTTTGACACCTTCTGTTCACGTTTAATCGAGGGAATAAAGCTGCCAAAGCTGCTTGCGATATTTGCGAAGTGTATGGTGAAGATGCTATGACTTAAAGGACACCTCGTCGATGGTTTTTGCGTTTCAATGACGACCAGTGGACTTTGATGAGGACCGCTTAAACCATATTATTCATGAAAATCCCCTTCGAACATTTTTCATCACCATTTTGAAACCATTTTTCATCACCAGTAATGATGCGGTAAAGGAATCATTTCTTGTGGCCATTCGTAGCTCGATGACGCGCGAGCAAACCAGCAGAAAATGTCGAACGTTGATTTTTGTTGTTTTCACTCAAAACATGTGAAACCCAAGCGCTGAACTTCTGGACTTTTCCCATTGATTTAAGATGGCGATATACAGTAATGTAACTACAATTCATCTGCTTAGCTTATTCTACGGTGGTTGAAAGGGGATCTTTATGAATAATATTGTTTAAGCGGTCCTCATCGAAGTCCACTGGAGGTGTCTAAAATACTCACTTTCGTTTACTTGACATTCCATTTTGAAGGCTTATAATGTAAAAACAAATTCAATGTCTTTAAGTACAGAAAATTTTCTTTTAAATGACGTATAGTTTTTACCATTTTGTTTTACTTTTAGTGCTCATTTTTAAAGTGGAAAAAAACGGACAAAACTTATGTTAACACCCAATACATACATTCAAAAGATAAAATATATTTAATCGCTATTAATCTCCTTTGTCATAAATTTTCTTTCACTTGATAAATTTCAAGACCTTACTACGAGTTTATTATTTATAGCTAAGGCATTAACATTGTGGAGGTATAAAGACCATTGTATTATTATTTGTTTTATCAAACACTGTGTATTCCACTTTTTGTAACGGTATAACCCTACCGGTTTCAAGGCTTTCACCTAATCTTCAGGGGAGCACAAACAAGACTCCATCCATCAGGGGCCCAAACACGAATTCTTATTTGTGCTCCCCTGATGATGAGGTTTGAAGTCTTGAAACCAGTTGGGTTATACCGTTACAAAAAGTGAAATAAACAATGTTTGATAAAGCAAATTACAATCTAATTACGAGTATGGAGCACCTGCGTCAACTTTTGGAATACTGCATTTATTCAAATAAGTTAACAATTTGTCACATAATCTCCTCCAGACATTTATAGAAAACATATTTAAGAACATTTTTTTCTTCCAGTAGTGTTTTAAGAATAACTGTAATGCAATTGTAAGCAATATAAATAAAGCAGGTAAATCGAATCCTGTATCGAGCAAGCATGCTTTCTCTTTATAACTACAATTTGTGTTAGGTCTGTGAAATCAAATTTTATATTGAAGGACAGACGAAGACAAAATAAAGAGTTATCGATTATAGGAAAATCGAAGAAGAAAATGAAACAAGTGTTTACCGAAATGTGTTCATATTTCATATGTTATGGACGTTATCTCGGACACCCTGTCCCAGCGGTGATTGATGAGGCGGCGAATGGGTCAATTATTATTGAGCCTCGATATCGGCCATCTGGGATCTGCAAAGACAGGCTAAGGTGGTTGGATGCCCCAAAACATTATACAGTCAAATAAGGGAAAACATTAGTAATCTTTATTTTGTACAATTTGAAGATACATTATATCAAATATACGAGTATATGAACAAACCATCCCACTGTTTGTTTGTTTGTTTGTTGGGACAGACAGAAAGAATAGAGCACCTGTTTTTCCCATTTTGACACATAATTTTTACTTCTACCTTATTCATTAACCTCCAAATACAACTTCAGCGATTTGTTTGATTTTTATATGCACATCATTAAGAATAGCGTTCACTTAATCCAACCATACTTTCTTTGACTTTATATTCTACGTCTACTATTCAAGTTTGCTATATATATATTTTTTTTTTAATTAGTATTTCATATTTTATTACTTTTACGAACCGGAGCTTTTCAGAGAGTATCAGGTCCTGAACATAGCCAATTTACATCTCAAATCCATTCTCTGGCACTACCATCGAGAGGAAGGGAAGATGCAGACTCAGCAGATACACATGACACGCATGGCAACTAATGAAATGTTCACTATCCCTAGAGTTAAAACCTCTTTTGCCCAAAGGCAATATGCTTATTTGGCCCCCATTACATACAATGGCGTGCCGACTTCAATAAGGGTAAAGGTAGGAAAACCATTTAGACAGTCGATCGGAGCGTGGTTGTTATTGCGACAGGATTTTGAGTACTTGGGCTTTCAGAATGAATGACGAGTGGAAGGGATTTATGTGAGATTTGTGATTGTGTGTGGTATAGTGTGGGATGAATATTTTTGGTCTTTCTGGAGTGATGATGTGTGAGGAGTTGAATTTCGCAAGATGTTTCCAGTTGTAGTTGAGTGTTACTGTCAGGTTGATGAGAGCGTGCAACGGGGTTTTGTTTCTGTGTAATCAAAAATCGGAAAGAAGTATCGATTTATTTTTTTCATGCTAAATATCCTCAGTGAGATACAGGCAAAAGCCTAGTTTACTGGGGATACGACAAATGAAAGGCAACAAACCCAGATTCATTAAAATTGTATGTCCAAATCAAATAATCGGTTGTTTTTCTCAAATTGTGTATATTTCTTGTCATGTGTAATAATAAATAAATAAAATAAATAAATCATTTTCGGTACGCTATTTTTCATATTACTTAATAAATATTACTTAGAGTGTATACAATAAAGCAAATAAATTTGTAACTTAAACTTAAATTATGTTTTAAAACAACTTTTTCATAAAAAATTTTTATTGAAAATATCATATCAAATTATAACAAAGAGGCATGTGATTAAATTTCTGATGCGAATTTAGAGTGTGTCATAAAGAGTACACGACATGATTTCGATGTGATTGTTGAAATTGTAGTGCGGTTGGTATTATGTATGTAACAGATTGGGATTTAAGTATGTAAATGTAGAATACAAATAATTAAGTGTTGTAGTATTTAAGACAAAAATATATGGAATTTGTAATTAATTAAAGATATAAATAAATAAATAAATAATAGGTTTATTGATAGCAACATAGTATGTACAGATTGTATTTAAATAACACTTCTAAAACACATAAATTGCAGATAATACATCAAATACAGAAGCTATCAAAAGATCTGGGCTCATCTAATAGTATCCTCTCGGCCGAGATACACCCCACCAATATAGGGCGAACCCAGCCACGGACACACCAGATGTTTTTCAGCCCACACCCTTGAACACGTAGAACAAGAATATATATAAAAAAATTAACACAGAAAATAAATAGATGACAAAAAAAAATACATTCAAGAGAGAAGACACTAAAAGGTCCGGGCTCATCCCACAAACATTCCCCCGGCCGAGATACACCCCACCAATGTAGGGCGAGCCCGACCGCAAGGGCATCAGGGGGCTTCCATCCCACACCCCCGCATATCTAGATTAAATAATAAATAGAAAAAAAAAGAAAAAAACAAAAACGTATGGCAGAAAACAAAATAAAAAGTAAACCCACATATACCACCTCAGGTTAACTGTCAGCAAGAGCGAGAAGAAAAAAAAGAAAAGAAAAGCCTCAAAGGAGACCAAATTTTACATAATGACAAATGGGAAGTAAGATAGTTGAGACAAAATATCACTTCGTCACAAGTGGTTCTCTTAATCCACCAAATGGATCTTTTTAATAATTTTTTATTTACTTGTATCCTACGGTTCCCCGTTCCTCTTGTAATGTCAAGTAAACTATAAATTATGTTTTAAGGATAATAGAAATAAAATCAAAAAATAATGTCCATTGCAAGTCATATTTTTTTAGTAACATGAGGACGTTAGCAAAGAGTATAGTACAGTTTTAAAGGAAATGTAATGCCTAACACGAAGAAAGAGGCATTGAGATTGTTCAACTACGTAAAAATAATTTATGATGAATGATTTATAAACATAGTCTATACGAGTAATAGTTAATTTATTTAAACATGACAAACAATTTATAAAATATATAATTTATGCAAAAACAACAGGTAATTCAATATGGACATACAATTTTTATAGATCTTATTGCTTTTCATTTGTCGTGTTCCGTTGAACGAAGCTTTTTCCTGTATCTTACTGAGGACAAATAACATGAAAAAATACGTTGATATTTTTTTCCGATTATTGATTATAATCGTACAATACCCCGTTGCAAACTCTTATAAACTTGATATGCAGTGAGATCCAATTAAATATGGATATATCACGCGAATCAAACCCCAGACAGACTAAAAAGTTCATCATTCCAGACAGACTAAAAAGTCCATCCCACAATGTGTCGCATATAATCACCAAATATACACACGCCACACTCAAGAGTTAAAAAAAACCTTTGCTACAAGTCATTGCTCCTACGAAAAAGGGTCGACAAGTTTAGAAAGACTTTGATAATCTGGTAGAATCAAATGTATTTATTTATGAAAGAGTGAACAAGAGATCCTTTATTATATAAGACTATTTATGACGAGGTGTACGGATGTGGTGGAAGTGAAACATGAATGCCTGGATATAATGATTTAGATATATATGTTGTTTTCTCTGCCTACTGTAATAAGGATATAGCGGTCAAGTTACGAAAATCCGTTATACAAATAAAATTGATGTCTGTCATAATCGGAATGATTGAGTTATAATTTTAAAGAGCTAATTCATACTTTTTTTTTCTTCTAAAACGTTGCTGTAAAAAAGGCAATATTTTTTAATGACCAAGAGTCACAGCACGTCTCAGATAATTCGCTTCCGCCAGGTGTTCAGTTCATTCACTATTCGACCCTTATTTATAATGGAAGAGCGACGGAACCGTCTATTTTTGAAATCGGTCAATATGATCGCCCGGTAGTGAAATAATACAATTTCATTGGGGAATTTAATTGGCTAGTATTTAAATTTTTTATGACTTCGCGGAACAATTTTCAGGTTTCAGGAAATTTCAGTGGGCTGCTTATTCTTTTACTTGATGCTAAATAAAATAAAACATCTCCATTGTTGGGGAAAAAATTGTAGCCAATATACGAGTATATATGTTTAAATTTTAACATAGCAAAGTAAATAAAAAAAAACAAATAAATTTAGTATGGGTTGAAAATATATTTTTTTTATACTCGTATATTTTTTATCTTTGCCATTTTGCTCATAATTGTGTAAAAAAATTTAAGAAAATTTGTACAAATATTAAGTTTACACAAAGTGATACTATATTAAATTTTACCATAGTGACACTTTAATATTAAATTGAAAAATCGTGGTACTAAAATAACACACGTAAAAAAATGCAAATGTAACAGTGGTCTAATTATAAAAATAGAAGAGTGAAGATTGTGGAATAATTACTAGGGATATCGAACGACATGTCGCGTTAGGAAACAAAGCCAATGGGGTACTAAATATATGTACTCGAATCGGACAGTATCAAAATCTGCTTAGATGATATTTCATAATAGTATTTTGGTGCCAATTTTGATGTATGAGAGTGAAACGTGGACGCAAGAAAAGACTAACAGGAGCAAAATAAATGCTGTAGATATGCATGCATTGAGAAGAATACATGGAAGGACAATGTTTGACAGAATACGGCTTCGGACGAATGTGAACTTAAGGCTGATTCTTGAGTGTGATGTTGAAGAGCACGCTGAGAAATGTTGGCATGTGGATTGAATAAAAGAAGGAAGACTTACAAAACGGATTTATAGTGCAAATGTGAGTGGAAGGCGTGTGAGAGGAAGCTCAAAAAAGTATGGTCGGATCAAGTGAACGATAATATAGAAAGTCAGAGAAGTTGTAGAAGAGGTTAAGGATTAGTATGTTATTAAATTTAACTAACAAAAAGGGATCAACTAAATATTCCATATACAGCACCTAACAAACTATTTGTCTAATATATACCTACAATTAGTTTCTTGCTGTATATTTTGCTTCGCTATCTGGTTCAAATCTGGACCTGATAGTGTTTTTAATTTTCATTATTGATATCAGTCAAGTCATCAGGTCTTCAATATATTAACTGTACAAGAAAGCATTTAAATAATCAAATAAACAAAGAGGGTAGTTTTAAATATGTTCCACTTAAAACTTTAAGACGAAAACTTGACTTAATATTTTTTTTAAATCCTTTCAAGTCGTATATTGCTTCCTATATACAACTGGTCAGAAAATCTGCACCGTCGACTGTCCAAAGCACCCCTTTAAATATTTCTCATACGAAAACGTCATCCTTTTCTAAATCGCGAAATCGTATATTTTCTTCGCGACACTCTTAAAATATTTGGAAACGGCGTAGGTTTACACTTCTTTAATTTTATTCTGGAGAATTATGTGAAAATTATTTGAAATTAAAAAATTACAGATACATTTTAATGTAGAAAATTTTCAGCAAAATATGAAGAAAAAAAGACGACAATTTGTAAGTGATTCATTCCGATCCTATCAATAACAGAAAAATACAACTGGTATGGCATTGAAGCTTACTTTCAGTAGTGTCTTCCGAGTAGCTAACGGGGCTCGGTGAATAAACCCTCTGGTGGAATATTGCATGTCACTACGCATATATAGTGGTGGATCATCTGCGTCAATCCTCCATCTGAGTAGATTATCCTTTGATTTACCTACCTAGGTGTGTAGGCAATACTTTATACGACCCATAGTGGATAGTCTCCTACTGGCAGCTTATCACAATCCAAAAATCGTCAAATAATTTTCACGTGTTTCAAATGTACAGTATTTAAGAACTGGGATGGTAAAAATTGCAATATCAAAACTAGAAAAAATGGAAGGGCTGAATTATCACCATCACGATGAAAATATGCTCAGTTAAGTCTCTCATCTTCGCAATATTCATGTATGGTGCGGATATTTAGACTCTGAGAGCAAGTGAGAGACGTACTCGTAGAATAGATGCATTTGAAATGTGATGCTGGAGAATAATGTTACCAATTACATAGACAGCAAAGTGAACT
Source organism: Odontocerum albicorne (assembly GCA_949825065.1). Classification (NCBI taxonomy): domain Eukaryota; kingdom Metazoa; phylum Arthropoda; class Insecta; order Trichoptera; family Odontoceridae; genus Odontocerum; species Odontocerum albicorne. The sequence continues at coordinate 4,397,729 of OX463853.1, read as the reverse complement.
AACGTCTCTATTCGAAGAACCGATAATCACCGACAGATTGTCAACAATGCACATTCGACGAGTTCTCCGGTTCTTTGGACATGTTCTTCGTGACCTAGGAGACAGTTTGGAGAGATTTGTGGTTACTGGAGGCGTTGGAGGACAACGCGTAAGAGGAAGAATTCCAATGCGTTGGACTGACCGAGTGAGATACGCAACTGGACTATTTAACAACTGCCCTTCGATCCACTGAGTGCAGGGATGAATGGAGAGGAGCCGTCGGAGGCTATCACGGGAGTCACGATGCTCAATCATGAGCTACACGACAGGATGATGATGATTGTTTTTATCAATATATTCACGGCCGATGCCGACCTAAAAATAATAAACATTTTTTTATGTAATCAACCAATAAAATTGAAACTTTCCAACATATCGATTATGTGAAATATAATATTTTGTACAGTGGTTTCAAAGAACAGGGATGTTTTGCTTTTAATTTTTTTTTTAATTTTGTTCAATACTTGTTGAACAAACTTAGGAGTATTTACCAAAAATATTTCACAATTTATGGATTGCAGCCCAGATATCGATAGCAACCATCTAAATTTTTTTTACACATGACAAGAAATATATATAATTTGCGAAAAAAAAACAACTGTTAATTCATTTGGAGACACAATTTTAATGGATCTGGGTTTGTTGCCTTTCATTTGTCGTGTCCCCAGTAAACTAAGATTTTGCCTGTATCTCAGTGATGATTGGACAATTTCAGATTGACTCAAATTCTTGGAATAAAATGATAATACTTTCCAAAATATTGAATTAGGTGGAAAATTTATATTTTCGAAGATATAAAAAAAATATTTTAAAACATGAGAGGATTTTTTTAAATATCTTAATGTTTACGTTAAAAACAGACAAAATAAAATAAAACGGATTTGCAATAATTTTCCTGATTAATTATCATCAAACAGTGAACAGACATTTTTCAGGATATCGATTTTTATGTATTTATATTCTCAAGAGAAGTACTTTGACATTTGACCTTATAAGCAAAATTGTGTAGCTAATATTTGATTTGTTATACCATTGTTAGGGCTGAAGTTAAAATAAGGCTTTAATACAGCAAAAGAGACACCAGAGTATTGCAAACACTACCTGGATGTATACCTGTGATGTGTATCCTACTCAGTTTCTGCTGGGCATGCTAGGGTATAACTCCTTGAGTGTAAGAAGAGATTTGCGTCTCCTGGTATACGTAGTCAAACTCGTTCGAGGAGCTGTGAGCTGTCCAGCATTACAACAAAGATTAGCGTTAAATGTTCCTTACAATTACACTAGACTGCGCCGGCAAGAACTGTTCTCAATAACATACGCAAGAACGGGTCTTCCAGCCGCTATGCCTGTTGGAAGGGCCTTAACTCTTCTGAACGGGACTGCTTCGGATATTAACATATTTCATATCACATTACCAAAAGCAAAAGTAAATTTTCTTCTTAGATTGAGCGCGTTAGAAAGCACTCATCAACATACTTAAGTGACTGAATGTATGTGTATCATATGTTTGTGGGTATATACTCGTTTGTATGCATATGCATTATTTTTTATTTTATGTATTGTAATTTTTTTTTTCTCTGTAATTTTTCTACTTTCTTTAATGTCTTGTATTTTTCAAAGTAATTGGGCTAAACTTGTTTTGAAAAAATAAATAAATAAAAATATGCGTGGTCTGCCACCGCTTAAGGTCGACCATCGACTTCACCAAATAATGTGTTATCATTGTATTTAAGTTGTCATCCGATTTAAAACTGTTGAACATTAAGCAAATGAATTATATGAAATTTAAGCTAAATTGATTTGTAATTATTGATATGGATTTCCAAAACATAAATATTGAAAAATCTACTTTAAAAAAAATATTTCTGTACAATACCAATGAAATAAAGCATTATACTGTTAACTCTTCAAACAATTGTTTCATACTCGTATTCGCAATTGAAACAAATAAAAAAAAATAATATAACATCTCGTTCTACAAGTGAGCCTATGTGTTTTCTATATCTCAAGATCTATCCATAAAATTCCCAAAAAATCCAATTCTTGTTCTATGTAAGCGTTGTTCCACTAAAAATCTATGTTCTTTACCACTATAAAATAAGTCTTTGATACTATAATAACGTTAGTCTGATTTTTTTATTTTTTATTATTTTTTTTTATCCATTTGGCACGGATTTCTCCTGTTACACAAAGAAGGTCTGCTTCTAGCGTTAGCTTATTCGTTAGGAATAATATCAGCCAGGATTCTTCTAATACTGCTAGACGGTACCGAGAATATATCAACCGTGTCATTCAGTTGGTTCAATATCTCAATACCACGCGTGACTGAGTGTTTAGCCATGATATTCCTCCTGTTAGTTGGTATGTAGAACAGAGGGTGATTCCTTGCACGGCTATATTTATTGGGTACATATAAACTTAGTGCTTCTAGAATCGCGGGACAGTTAAAGCAACCTTGGAAAACCTTTATTAGGAATATCGCAATGGATTCTTGCCTTCTTGTTTCGAGGCTTCTATAGTTACACACCGTGAGAAGTTCGGCATGGTGAGCATACTATATTTTGGGTAATCGCCCTTTGTTCTGTACCATAGATATCTGAGGGTTTTTTTTTGTATTTGTTCTATATTTTTTTATATTTGAGCTGATAAGAAGCCCAAACCGTAGATGCATGTTCCAATTTGGTTCTAATTAGATAATTATATAAGTTTCGGAGGATATCGGTGCTGTTAAATTCTCTTGATATTTTCAGTATAAAACTGAGTAGTTTGTAACAGTCCGATATCAAACGTGAGACATGGTTAACGAACATGAGTCCGACATCAAATCTTTGATGTGGGACTCACGCCCAAATCTTTGAATTTAGAAACTATGTTTAGTGCCACTCCATGTATAGTATATTGATGGTGGATTGGTGAAAACGATCGAACACAGCCACATTTATTAATGTTGAACAGAAGATGATTTTTCTCACTTCAGGAGACTTAGGAGTCTAGGTCCTGTTGTAACTGTGCACATTCGTGAGGTGAATTGATCTTTTTGAACATTTTCAAGTCGTCAGCGAACAATAAACATGTCGAGTAGAATTTTGGAATTTTGAATGTAAGACTTATGGAATTTTGAATGTCGTTTATTAATATGAGGAATAGTAGGGGACCTAAATTGGATCCTTGTGGTATACCAGATCTTGCGATAAATTCCACAGAAGACTTGTTACGGATTGTTACGTATTGAGATCTTGCTTGGTGAAGTTTGGTAATATTTTGTGGTATACATACATATAATAGGTTAGTCAAAAAGTTTTGAAAGCGACATCTATGGAGCAGTAGAAAAACCAAAATTTCTACGCCATTTTAATATTTCATTTTGTATAAGAACGCACTCAAAATTTCATTTCGATCTGTCAATTCATTCTTTGTTTACAAGCCATTTGAAGTTGACGTGTCAGTGTATTTTTTAACAATGGAAAAATCCGAATATCGTGCAGTGATTAAATTCTTTGTTTTAGAAGGTTTATCGGCTACTGAGATCCATGCAAAGATAGTGAAAGTATTAAAAGAGTCTTCTCCTTCATTTCCAACCATTCACCGATGGGTTTTTGAGTTTAAGCGTGGCCGTACAAGCGTTGAAGACGATCCACGCTCAGGACGTCCAAAAAGTGCATCAACACCAGAAATCATAGCGAAAATACAGGATATGGTTTTTAAAAATCAACGATCGACTGTGGATGTGATAGCTGACACCATAGGCATCTCACATGGAACAACATGGCATATTTTGGGTGAAGTTTTGGGTTTCAAAAAACTGTGTGCACAATGGGTGCCGCATTTGCTAACAATGCAACAAAAACACGTTCGAATGCGACTTTCTGAGCAACATTTGGAGCAATTTCGAAAGGATAAAAAGGATTTTCTGCGTCGATTCATCACTATGGATGAGACTTGGGCCTACTACCATGATCCTGAATCAAAACAAGAGGCTAAGGAGTGGTGTGAACCAGGCACTTTGGCTCCGAAGCGAGTTCGTGTTCAGAAATCGGCCAAAAAGGTGTAAGCGTCAGTTTTTTAGGATGCAAAAGGAGTTTTATTGATAGATTATCTTCAAACTGGTAAGACAATCAACTTTGATTATTATTGTAACTTTTTGGACCAGTTGGATGAAAAAAATTGTGAAAAAAGACCCGGTTTGCAGAAGAAAAAAATCATTTTTCATCAAGACAATGCACCTGCTCACACAACTCAAAAAACCATCGCGAAAATCAGTGAATTGGGGTACGAATTGTTGCAGCATCCACCCTATTCGCCAGATTTAGCTCCCTCTGACTTCTGGCTGTTCTCACACCTCAAAAAATTCCTTCTTGGAAAGCATTTTTCATCAAACGAAGAGGTTATAGCCGTCGTAGAGGAGTATTTTGCAGGCCTTCCAGAAAGTCACTTCCGTGATGGGACAACAAAGTTGGAAGATCGTTGGACCAAGTGTATTGATCTTATGGGAGACTATATTGAGCAATAAAAGTGATTTCCCCCCAAAAAAAATGTATTTTCATTTCCGCTTTCAAAACTTTTTGACTAGCCTAGTATTGAACTTAAATATACATGTCAATATTAAATAATTTTAAACAATGATTGTAATTTATTATTACTACTGATTTTTGTATCTTCATGTTAGATTAAGATAAAGTTTTGTATTTTTTGTAAACAGTTTTAAGTACTTGTATAACTTGTCATAACATATATTCATTTGTACAATATATAAAAGACATTGTTGTGCCGTTAATTAAATAAAATAAAATTAAATAAAAAATTTAAAACACAAAACTTTGTCTTTGCTGCCTACCCCAATAGAAAATAAACATAATTGTACGTAATTATGTATTCGGTTATAAAAACATTTTTATTACTTATTAATTAGTTAATGTTATTTTCTTTAAATTAATTAGCATTTCAAATTAAGTGTTTCGTAAGTTAAAATTAAATTTAAAACACTCCAAATAACTAGTTCGAGAACTTGATTCGTTGAACATCCAGTGTTGCCCAGGTAGCAGGTGAAAATAATTTAGTGCTTTTAATATGACACGAATACTGGCTAGGTTAATTACAAATGCTGGAAAATTCAATTAACCAATTACAGACGAATACAAAATATACTTGGTATCATATTGAAAAAAAATCGTAGTTTTATTAAAAAACTAGTTTTATATAATAAAAAAAAAACTGAATGACTTAAATTCTACAGCAAAATCCACATTTAATTATTTTCTGATTAATTAAACACACTTACCTTAGCGTAACATAAAAAAATTTAAGCGTAAAATATATTACCTACTTCATTTATACATATTTGTATATGTTATTCATGTCTCAATACTCAAAATGACTTTAACCCTGAGAGCGCTACGAGAAAAAAATATAATTGTCTATCTAGTGCTGAGATATATTTACGATTCGGACGTTCGTGATAAATATTTATTTTAAACAACAAAAAAACATATATTTTTACAACATAAATATATTTTAGAATATGTACCCTAGTATTCTAAATGAATGATATTCATTTAGAATACAAGGGTAGAACAAATTTCTTCCACTGCTATAGCAGTGCGCCGATCTCTCAGGGTTAAACCGTATGAAAATTTTAAGTTCACACTTATTTAAAAAACAAAAATTAAATTCTACCTATTTGAATCTATTATACAATTTTTAACGCTAAACGCTGCCAAAATATCAACAGTATGTGGAAATGTGAATGCTTTTCAAGTGCGTGTTTTTGGCAACACGCCACTTATTCAAGAAATTGTGGTTGGTTTAGAAATGTAAAAAAAAAAAACATCCGATAGTGTGTAAATAAGACGGCATCATTATTTTGAGACTCATAAACGTCAAATGAATTATCTGGCGGAATAACTGTAATAGATTTATTAACTTAATAATAATACTCGGAAACATTTGATTATATTTAAATCAATGTCAAGTGTTTCGAATTGATTTTGATTGATGTCAGTGATTTAGAGATTAATTTATCATTATTCCCTTTAACCTTAAGAAACATCTCAATTGTTTGCCTTTTTAATATTCGTCAAACTCTTCGGTATCGGCAATGCCACAAACTATCAAATCGTTCTTTACCACATCAAGCTATCAATGTTTAGATCAACATTTAGATGTATGCTTCGAGACATTGAGATTTAATGGAACTTTCCAGCATCTTTTTTTTAAGGTTTGCCAATACGTTCAAAACATCTCAACTAGAATATTGTTAATGATAAAATGGTTGATATTTGCTTTGTAATCTAGTGTGCAAAGTTCGATTTCCAGTTGGATTAGTTTTACGGACACAATTTTTCATTTAACTTTATTATTATATGACCATTGCATCTACATACGAGTTACTCGTCGGAAATCGTAGACGTCTGTCGTGTCGACGCCTGATCTTTTAACGCGTTTTATAAATTCTCATAGTATTCTACACTTAAAAATTGTGTAAATTCGTGTTTATTTTAATATTATTAACAATTAAAACTCTTTAATAAGACTGAAAATAAATATAACACCGAACAAGTTTCAAGTTATGTTCGACTCATCTTCAGGATTTATTCCGAACGTAAGTTCGGAATAACTTTGAAGATAAGTGAATTTAAATATACATATTAATATTAAATAATGACTTTGTAATTGCTCTTTTTATTACTACAACTGCGTTTTGTATCTCCTGTACATGTTAGTTTAAATTTTCCCTTCCGGTGCTAAAAAAATCACACGTTCCGGTGATGTGTATTCAATACACATCGATACACATGTAAAAATGAGCGATTTAAAATCGGAATAATAAGAATATTCATAGCCGATTGCTTAAATTAATTAAATTTGATATCAAAAGTGATAATAATTGAAATTTAATGGATGAAAACATGAAAAAAAAAATCGGCCGACGTTCACAAAACGGATACAAAGACCACTTCGTATGGATGCCCGCGAGTTACTGAGACGGGACTCGGAACATAAACACTGTGTATGTTATACCTCGAAGGAAGAAACAACTGCGAACTGAGATTATATTTCTTGCGTTCCCATATACTGAAGTAGAGTGAGAATGAGACGTGAATAGCGTCGCTACCTCACCCATAGTGGTTTTTAAATTAATATACCTACGTCACACACGTTTGATTGTTTTGGTGAATTTATTCCCGATTTTCACAAAATATCTCTGATGTGGCCGATAAGTGCTAATTATTATTATTTTAATTCAATGCGTAAATGTATAATATTACGGAGGAATAGCTAAAGTCTGAACCCAGTATTTTTTATATTTATAGAGATATTAAAGTTTTTCAGAAGCAATGTGTACTACTCGTAGTTACACATCACAGGGAAGGAAGGGTTACGATAAAGTTTTGTATTTTTTGTCAATAATTTTAAGTACCTATGTAACTTGTCATATGTTCATTTGTACACAGCAGACACTTGTGTCATAAATTAAATAAATAAAATACACAAATACGCCAGATATGACGTGACACAATATATTTGAAAATAAATATGTAGCCCATCTATTATATTTTAATAGATAGGCTAAATATTTATTTTCAAGTATATTGTTATATTATTATGTTTGTTATGATTTTCACTTAAACATTATAGTTGTTTAGAAAATATGTAAATCGTACTTAATACAGTGAAAGTGTTATACAATACAATATAATACTTATTTTTACGTAGTTTAATATATGATACACACAAACAGATAAAAATCTTTTGGTTTCATTCCACTAACTTGGTCATATAATGACTATGACTATGTCATGTATTATTGTATACAACAAAATCTTTTTTTTTGTATTCTTATATACAACAAAATATTGTACTTATACATTACTATCTTTTGGTTTCATACCACTAATTTGGTCATATAATAACTATGACCGTGTATTATTGTATACAACAAAATATTGTATTCATTAACATATTTTGGTTTCATTCCACTTACTTGGTCATATAATGACTATGACCATGTCAATAAACCCGCCAGGTATTATTGTATACAACAAAATCTTTTGGTTTCATTCCACTAACTTGGTCATATAATGACTATGACCATGTCATGTATTATTGTACACAACAAAATCTTTTTTGTATTATTGTATATAACAAAATATTGTTTACATTAAAATCTTTTGGTTTCATTCCACTAACTTGGTCATATAATGACTATGACCATGTCATGTATTATTGTATAAAACAAAATCTGTTGGTTTTATTCCACTAATTTGGTCATATAATGACCATGTCAATAAGCCCGCCAGGTATTATTGTATACAACCAAATCTTTTGGTTTCATTCCACTAACTTGGTCATATAATAACTATGACCATGTCAATAAGCCCGCCAGGTATTATTGTATACAACAAAATCTTTTGGTTTCATTCCACTGACTTGGTTATATAATGAGTATGACCATGCCAATAAGCCCGCCAGGTATTATTGTATACAACAAAATATTTTGGTTTCATTCCACTAACTTGATCATATAATGACCATGACCATGTCAATAAGTCCGCCAGGTATTATTGTATACAACAAAATATTTTGGTTTCATTCCACTAACTTGATCATATAATGACCATGACCATGTCAATAAGTCCGCCAGGTATTATTGTATACAACAAAAGTGTAATTCAATTCAATAAACATACTGCTTTTACCCTTCACGCCAACATCCTCAGAATGGTATTTATTTAAAAGTGAAGCTGAAAAACTAAAGGCTAAGGCTGTGGGCTAAAAAACATCAGACTTCCACTAGCACGAGCTCGCCTTCTAATAATTGGAGGCTTATTGCGATTTGGAGGATGTTACGAGATATGCTCGAACATTTGACAGCTTATTTATTTATTTTTTTACTGTCATAACATATTCATACATATATGTATAAGTTGACCAAATATATTTACATTATATGATATATCTACAATATAAATATTGTTGCTTTTTATTTACTTAAAATTTGAATTAAATTATCAAGAACAAAATGGAAAAGCTTTTGTTTAGATGTAAAATAACTCAATATACACATATGTTCTCATATTATGATATTTATGAAGCAACGTATATTATTACATCAGAGTTATTTAGAACTCATAAATCTTGATTTTAAAATATTCAATAAATATTCACAAGACAATGAACTTCATTCAGTGCTGAATGAATCCTTATTTGCTGAGGTATAAGCTATAAAACGAACCGGTAGAATTTAAACAGTTTCACAAATTACAGTATAAAACACATACTCGTAAAATCGAGAATGCAAAAATCTGTTAATGGTGTTATTGTCTATCTGTACTCATCCAAACACAAAGAATGTCATATGCATACCTAAACCAGCACAAAATATTTTTAATGAAATTAAACTTTTCCATAAAATACATTTTTCAAAAAGGTTCATAAATATTTCAATGAGAAGTGGAGACAACGGTGAGCCAAATATCTTAACAATTTATTTAGTTATTGGCTCACCGTAGTTACCAGTTCGAAAATAATTCAGTCTTGTTTGTGCTCCCCTGATGATGAATGAGGTGAAATGACACCGGTAGGGTTACAAAAAGTTGAGTAAACAGTGTTTGATAAAATAAATTACAAAGTAAATGAACACGTGGTTCTCATATTGAGAGTATGGGACAGTCTGCCAATAAAGTTCTGGGATTTGTAATAAGAGGCTCTAGAGCATTTGAGGGAACTCGACAACCGTCCAGAGGAAGACCAAAGAAATCCTGGATGACTCAATGCTCCAAAATCTTGCAGAGAAACGGCCTACATGAAAGCGACACCCAGAACCGAAGAATATACAGCCTGAGAACGAAAAGAGCCGACCCCAATAGCCTATCTAGGCAATGAGTTGGGACAGTGCTAGGAAGAAGAGCATTTGAGGGAAATGCTGGTATTAATGCTTGATAGAGTATGAAATGATTGGATAAAGAATAACTGTTTGTAAGAAATGTATGATATAAATATACTTAAGAAACGAATGTTGAAATAATGTAGCCATATCGAGAGTAATAATGTAGCCATCAAATAATGTAACCATAACGTAAGACTCGTGAAAGAAAAATATTTTTCTCAAATGAATGGAGATTTAGAGGTAGAACAAGGAAAGAATGGAAGGAAATTTTGAAGGAGGGAAATGCAAGATGGATGAGCCACAAGATGGACGTAACTTATTTATTGTAGCATCATTTTACATGAATTAGGAGTTCCGTGCCTTTTCCAACAGTTCCAAAAACCCTAAAGCTCAATTAATGGGACCGAATAGATTGTTGTCTTCTGGCCTAACTCTTCCAGATTTCCAAAACGCCAGTTTGGATGTGTTCCGTAAGAAGGAGTGGGAAAAATACATTTCATCCATGCATTCATTTATGATATCTTCGATTAACTTTTTTTCACTATTTAAAAATCCAAAAACATTTCAATAATACACGCACGCATCCAAAGGAGTATTTTTACTTTTATCCTTTTATTGGCAAAGCGAACTTTCACGTTTGTATTATATGTTGAGGTATCTTCCATGTGTTGAGGTATGTCGGAATTTCACTTTTAAAAATATTTTTCTACATATTCGTCTTGAAAAAGCAATAATCTCGGCATTCTAAGATAAATCGCTCACCTAGTAAACATTTTTCAAATGAAAAACAATTTTTTTTTTCAAAGGAATTTAAACTTTGAAAGAGTAATCGTGTGCGATTTTTTTGAAACTGTAATATTCTTGAAAGTTTCAAAGAATGCAGACTAGTTACTAGTTTATTATAACATTTTATGATTATATAGAAATATTTTCTTGTAGCTGAATAATTTTTCAACTTGTATTATTCTCTAAGAGAATTTATAGAATAAAAACATTCTTCGGTGACAGCTGCAAATATTAAATTTTAAGATTTTTAACGCTTTAAGTATGTCCAAGTTATTTTTTCTTGAAAGTAACGTTGTAACTTTTAACCTATCAATTACTATTCATATGTAACTCTTGAGTGGTTAGTTGAAAGATATTGCCGTATGATAATAAACATGCTATTTCGTTTTAAAGTTTTGGTTAGTAAAATTTGAAATAAATAAGATACTTCTATGATATAAATAAATAGATTACCATTATTATATTATTCAATCAGTAATCGGTATTCTACAATAAGTAATTTAAGTTTTCAAGAAATCATGTAAGTCTTTAAACAAGGCAATCGTTAAACATTTGAAAAGTTATTAAAACCTACCCTTAAACAAATCCGAATTGGGGACTCAAATAGCTAAGCCGAGAGACTACATTGTATTTAGCCCATTCATTGAAACTTAATATTAAAAAGCCTCTTGATGATGCACGGAGCTCGCGGTTTATTATCGCAATTGTTGCCTTTATTACCTCGTACGTACCTCGTAGAGGCAACAACAACACTCGCTTACGCCTATCGCGAAAGAGTTTTATTACCAGATGAGACTCTTACCTTATTTTCTTTGGGTCGTACGTACCTCGTAGAGGCAACAACAACACTCGCTTACGCCTATCGCGAAAGAGTTTTATTACCAGATGAGACTCTTACCTTATTTTCTTTGGGTCGTACGTACCTCGTAGAGGCAACAACAACACTCGCTTACGTCTATCGCGAAAGAGTTTTATTACCAGATGAGACTCTTACCTTATTTTCTTTGGGTCGTACGTACCTCGTAGAGGCAACAACAACACTCGCTTACGCCTATCGCGAAAGAGTTTTATTACCAGATGAGACTCTTACCTTATTTTCTTTGGGTACTATCAGGAATCGAACCCGAAATCCCTGGAAGTAAATCAAGCATCTTACTAATTAGGTAATTTTTAACATCTAAAAATCACAATATTCATTAAGTTTATTTTCATCCTAGTCAACATACGAAAATGTATTTGAGATTCGAAAAATATTGATCATCATATTAATTTTACTCATAAAATTCAAAACAAGCAAAAAACATTGACTCTTTTATTCACAAACATATATTTTTTTCTATTCACCTAAATTCAAATAATTTCTTTTCTCTGATCGATAAACTTTGACAGAAAGTAAAACAATTTACTAACTGTTATTTAACATGCGACCGAAAAACTTATTTAAATAAGCGAAAAAAAACATAAATTTTTTAACCTATAAAGTAAAGCATGGATATTAACTCGCAGTTACAAAAGCTTATTGAAATTTCAACAGAAAATAGTTCGAGTGGAATTTTGAGCTTAAGGAAAATAAATATGGAACATTAAATAATGCTTATCAAAAGTCACGACAAAATAAGAACATTTTTGTAAAAAGCTTTAAGCCATGCTCTAGACCAGTGCTCCGCAACCTTTTCTCACCTACGACACACCAAAATTCTTCCTAGAATTCCGCGGCACACCAAAAGCTCAAATATATAGGTATTAAATTAGGCATGAGTCTTCAGCGACGCGCATAAGGGTCATTTTTCTTTGTCTATGACTAATTTGGTGCGGCCATGGTGTGTACAAAGCACACTACGCAGTTTTCAACAGTTGGCACCAGGCGCTGGGGGACCATTGAAAAATTATTTAGTTATAATAATTATTCTATACTACATTTTGAAAAATAGACAATATCATGAAAAATAATTTGTCATTGTGTATTTAATATACATAATGAAAAATTGTAAAATGTCAAATACATTGAATTTGACCGCGGCACACCTGTATCCGGCTCACGGCACACCAGTGTGCCACGGCACACCGGTTGCGGAGCACTGCTCTAGACTTTTGTATTATTTTATGTAAAATTATCTCAGTTTAAATAAAAAAATACTTAAACTTTCATATTTGTATATGAACACTAAAACATACACTACATTCTACCTGAAGTCATATACATACACGTATGAATATAACTACCACGTATCGAAAGAACTATAAAGGTTTCTTTGTAGTTCGTCTTCCCTTGTTTAGTATTCTACTGCTTTCTTACAAAATGGGTTCTACTATACATACGAAGAACAACCTTCTCGAATTACTACAGCTATCACTTTTTTATCCTTACATCAAAAAATTTTCTAAAATTTTTAATCTATCAATAATTGTGGGTTCGATGGATTTGTAATATTTGTCAACAAAAGTGGGTTATCTGTCAATAATAGTGAGTTCGAAATTGTCATAAAAGTGGGTTCGAATTTGTCAATAATAATGAGTAATCTGTCAATAATAGTGGGTTATCTGTCAATAATAGTGGGTAATCTGTCAATAATAGTGGGTTCGAATTTGTAAATAATAGTGGGTTATCTGTCAATAATAGTGAGTTCAAATTTGTCATAATAATGGGTTCGAATTTGTCAATAATAGTGGGTAATCTGTCAATAATAGTGGGTTATCTGTCAACAATACTGGGTAATCTGTCAATAATAGTGGGTTCGAATTTGTCAATTATAGTGGATTATCTGTCAATAATAGTGAGTTCAAATTTGTCATAGTAGTGGGTTCGAATTTGTCAATAATAGTGGGGTATCTGTCAATAATAGTGGGTAATCTGTCAATAATAGTGGGTTCGAATCCTGAGTAAGAGCATCCTTGAGGAAAGTTAGCTTTCTAAACGGCGTTATATAAATTGACATTTTATTATATGTACGAGTAGTTAATTATTATTATTAAAAGAGGGTCCTCTGGGACCTGTCCATCTGCAATGTGCTGGTTCGTAGCAAGGGGGTCCCAGGTGCATCTACAATGTGCTGGTTTGTAGCGAGAGGGTCCCAGGTCCATCTACAACGTGCTGGTTCGTAGCAAGAGGGTCCCGGGTTCATCTACAATGTGCTGGATCGTAGCAAGAGGGTCCCAGGTCCATCTACAACGTGCTGGTTCGTAGCAAGAGGGTCCCGGGTTCATCTACAATGTGCTGGATCGTAGCAAGAGGGTCCCAGGTCCATCTACAACGTGCTGGTTCGTAGCAATAGGGTCCCAGGTTCATCTACAATGTGCTGGTTCGTAGCAAGTTCGGAGGATTCGTTTCTGTCAAATGGTGGAAAAAGTACAAAATATTTTTTTGAGATATCTCTACTTACGTCAGTGCGGTATCTATCCGTGGCTCTATCCTACAAGGTTTACTTCCTGGTATGTTGAAATACTGCCTTCTACGCATTAAGAGGGTGTGAGAGTCTCTTCTTATATATTTAATTTGCTGACTCGAGCTACGCCTGCCTAATCTACGTTAAATATATATATGGTTTCATGTTCCTGACATTCGAGGTACAGAAATATTGATCTATTTAGACAGGCAATAAGCAGAACTAACCTGCCAAGAGCTTTTCCTTTGTATCACGGGCTTTGCTTTTTGAATAGGGCCTCGTATAATGATATGTATAGAACAATTTCCACATTTTTCTAATAAATGGGAGTTAGCTGTCTCGGCTTAAAGAAAACATGTTTTATTTATTAATTTAAATTTATTGTTGCTGTATAGAGATCTATTTAAGCTTTTTGTAAGCTAGTTTTTAACCGATATATAAATATGTAAGCTTCATAATATAAATAAATAAATTATTATCAATCTCAGTTTTTTTTATTCCTTTGGTTTTTAATTCGTATCAAATTTGTTCGCCAAAAGATTTTTTCAGATGTTTTTAGTATGCTGTAAAAGTTTTATATTTTTTTTGAAAAACAACACAAAAAATAAAAAAAATATGGGCGTTTTAGAAACACACAAATCAACGACATTTTCTGAACAATTTTGAGTACAGAAATCAAATAAGACTTGATAAAAGATATTTTTAATTAAGTCAACATGATTTCTCTATCATAAAGCATTAAAGAATATCATTATTTATTTCCAAAAACGAGGATATTTATACATTTTTGGCCTTTTAAAAATGGTTGTACAAAAATTAAGTATGATTCCTTGGAACACAAAGAAACTGTCAAGTTGTCACGGAAAAGCTTCAAGGAGGATACATTGAGTAGTAACATATAAATGAATTAATAAAATAATTAATTGTAGGAACTACGGTCGTCCCTGAATATTGTCAACACGCACGGTCAACGACCGACGAAACGACCTTCGGATATGTCCAAAGGTCGCATACCAAAACATCGATATTGTTTACCCACGAATACTATTTACGATACATTCCACAGTAGAAAGAGAACGCATCACGCTGTCTCGTCGTTTCCGCAAACAAATTGTTACACACAGTATTGTTTGCAATGTCTGCAATACTGCAATCGACCATCTCTGCCCGCACAGAAGCGAGATAAAAATATATTGCGGGCGCACTCTCGCGCCCATTTTGAAATGTATAAATACCTACTTACCGATAAATAAAGCATCATTTGATCATTAATCACTTTTTATTATTTATCGATTCATTCACTCTCTGCTTCCGCATTGCTAATTGACGTATTTTATTTAAATACCAAACAATCAAAATCATCAGCGCGTCCTTCAAAAACATCCGCTAAAAGTCTTTCCTCATTTATCGTACTTTGAGGTTTATATTTCCAAAATTTTGAAAAAGTTGCAGTTTTTTTCTTCAGGGCTGGTATTTCGTCAACGTTGCAACTCCAAAAAATACCTTATACTCGTACAACTGATACGGAAAACAGTAAAAACCTCAAAACATTTTTTGAAGTGAAATTTATTTGAGCGCGGTAGGGCAAATTAACCTGAACGTCACGAAATGTAAAACGGTGTGTTATATTATTATTAAATTATTATGTATTATTATTCAATATTTTATTTATTAATAAATTATTTTTCAATATTTTATTTATTAATAAATTATTATTAATTATTTTAATATTAGGTCCTTACATATGAAATTGGCGTTTTGCCGTACTGGCAACTTTGATCTCAAATATCTTCTCTTTGGTTAGGAATTCCAAATTCAAATTTATACAGCTATTTACTCAAGTATTTGTGTTTCGAAAAGTTTACAAAACAGTTTACAAATCAGTTTAAAAAAATCAGTTTACAAAATGGAAAACTTGAAATATCGCGTTATTTACGAGTACGAGTTCCACCGTGGCACCAGTGCTGCAGAAACGGCTCGAAGGATTAATGATGTGTATGGCGACGGTGCCGCAAAAGAAAACACAGTGCGTTTTTGGTTCCAACGTTTTCGTTCTGGAAATTTCGACCTGCAGAACAAGCCCCGTGGACGGCCGGAGACCAAAGTTGATAATGAAGAATTGAAGGCTATTGTGGAAGCGGATCCATCGCAAACCACGTCCGAGTTAGCTGCAGGCTGCGGTGTTAGTGATAAAACTGTTTTAATCCACTTGAAGCAAATTGGGAAGGTGAAAAAGCTTGAAAGGTGGGTACCTCACGAATTGAGTGAAGCAAATCAACAAACGCGCGTTGATTGCTGCGTTGCATTACTCAACCGGCACAATAATGAAGGGATTTTGAATCGAATCATTACCTGTGATGAAAAGTGGATCCTGTATGATAATCGGAAGCGCTCATCGCAATGGCTGAACCCTGCCGAACCAGCCAAACCATGCCCCAAGCGAAAATTGACTCCAAAAAAGTTACTTGTGAGCGTTTGGTGGACTAGTGCTGGTGTCGTTCACTACAGCTTTCTTAAATCTGGCCAGACGATTACGGCAGATGTCTATTGTCAGCAACTGCAAACCATGATGGAAAAGCTAACTGCTAAACAACCGAGGCTGGTTAATCGCTCTAGGCCACTGCTGCTTCATGATAACGCTAGACCACACACTGCACAACAGACGGCTACCAAATTAGAAGAGCTTCAATTGGAATGTCTAAGACATCCACCGTACTCTCCGGACCTTGCCCCAACAGATTACTATTTTTTTCGAAATTTGGATAACTTCTTGCAAGGGAAAAAATTCAACTCCGATGGGGCAGTCCAAACCGACTTCAAAGATTTTATTGATTCCCGTCCGAATGGTTTTTTTAGTAAAGGGATCGATGAACTACCTATGAGATGGCAAAAGTGCATAGATAGCAATGGTACATACTTTGATTAAATAAATATATTATATTAAAAAAAAATCAACCTTATGTTCCTCCCAAACAAAACGCCAATTTCATATGTAAGGACCTAATATTAATGATTATTTATTTTTAATAATAATTTATATTATCTTAATTAAATTAAGTATGCCATAGTATTATTTAAATTATTATTCATTATGAAAATTATTATTATTTATTATTAAAATTATTATTTTTTATTATTAAAAATAAAATAAACAATATTTTTTTTATATATTATTTTTATATTAAATTTTAATTGTAATAAGTTTTATTTTATATTAAATTATTTTATGTTGTTATTTTTATTTTAATATTTATTAAATATATAATTTTTATTTAATATATGATTAACATATAATATTATAAATATGTCATTATAATATTAATAATTATGTTATTATTTTATTGTTATAAATTATAATGTAATTAATTAATAATATAATAGATTCATATTATTAATAATGTAATAAAAATAATATATTGATAAATAAATATTTAAATAATTATTTAAATTAATGAATTTTATAATTAATAGTAACGTAAAAATATTATTATATTTAATATTAAAAAATATAAATTAAATAATATTATTTATCATTAAAATTAATAAATTTTTATTTTTTTATTTAATTAAGATAGATTTTCTTGAATTAAATTCCACACCCTAATCCTAAAAAAAATCGTTAACAAATGGTAAAAAAACAATGCATAAAATCAACTTTTCCTTGGAGCTAATAAGTTTCACTTCTACAGCGCGAGAGTCTCACGGATCTGTTTTTTTTTAAAGTAATATTTTTTTTTCACGTGATCCTTCCTTGATATGTTTTGAAAATGATGAAGTATTTTACAAATTAAAACCCATGTAGTTTTCTGGCTGAATACAGCAAAGTATTCTTCAGTGGTTTGAAAATGAATCCCTAGCCAGTTGTGATTTCCGATTTCCATATTTGAAGCTATGTTCGTACTTTGGTAAACCGCCTGTTAGCTGGCGCGTGGTTTCACCTTTCCTACACCGGCCGACAGAAACCGCTACATAACTCTCTATACCCTCGGCTTTCACCAATTAGTTGGGTATTGGTTTTGCTGTTGAAAAATATTTACTTTTTAGTACATAATTAAACGTAACCACAGATCGATTATGAGTTTTAGTAATAATAAATCATTTCAACGTTTGAATATTTTCATTTTCAAAGTTCTCAGATAATTCTTAGTTGAGCTTCACAGAAATAAATGAAAAATGTTATTTTATTGTATTCAACTTTTTTTTGCCAATTTTGTTTAACTGATATCTTCACAAAGAGTATATTCTATGAATTGCTTTATATCTAAATACAGTTCAATTGAGAACTATTTGGAATCAAATCCAAATTAAATAATACAAAAAGGTTATTATTTTGCATTAAATATTAAATTGAAAGACTAAAAAAACAGATTTGATTCAAACGAGAGTATAATACATGGTAGAGTAAGACCAATTAAAGTATGTTTGAATTAATTAAATGATATTTTGAAAGTAGGAAACGTTAAAAGTCAGAAAAATTGTAGTAGTTGTAGAAGATGTGTGCATGTAGAAGAGGCAAATAATTTGTGGCACTCTATACTCTCTGCCTACCCCCAAAACAGTTATGACATGATGGTATATAAGCAGATACATTTTATTTTATTATGTAAAAATGATTTTTCTGCGTACTGACCTTAATGCTGAGGAACAACGTGACCCACACTAATATTAATGTATGTCGTTCATATTCTTTTTCAGCCCTTCCGGTATCCACATGTCCGTAAAAAGCTAAAGGCAAAAGCAATGAATGATATGTTCGATTGGGCTATTTTAGATAACTATGCGTAAATCTCAACAGTTCTAGCATGAATAGCAATTAATTAACTTAGAAGTTTTTTATCCTTGCATTATGTAAAATTTTGCTATAAATCTCATGGGTTTGCTATCCAGATTTTATTTTACTATCAAATAAACGTATAGAAACGTAAAAAACCAAATGTTTACTAAAATATCAAATAAACACACTTTGATATCAAGTATTTCATGGTTTGATTCCCTTTGAAAAACAATTTACACAGTTTATAACAAGTGCCATGCTTTTTAAATTGTCTATAAAAAATATTTTTGGGCAAGGTTATTTTTGCATGTATGCGACAAATTGAAGTTTAAATGTCAGAAATAATTTAGTTAAAATAAAATTATTTACTTGATAACAAAATAATACTTTTGGTACGTACAATAAAATGAAAGATATGAGATATGCTAACATGAGGAATATGAAATTTGTAGCGATATTTAAATCAAGGTTATTACGTAGTAAAAGTGGAAAGTATTTAGGGTATTAAGAAGCTTTGCACGGAGCTCCTGAATTATAAATACCGTTAGGATAACATAGCTTACGATGATTCCATAAATGGAAACGGAAATTATAGAGCGCTGTTTTTTTTTACTTTGCTAACCCCAAGGATATACGTTAGGCAGCTACTAAGCGGTTATGACAAGAATCCATTGAGATAAAATCCTTCAGAAATATTACTTGGGGTTAAACATAGATGTTTACTCCTAGGCCACGAAACTAATAACGGTTATGTAAATGAATTTGGAACTGAATAATAGCTTTTCAGGACCAAGATGGCTGGAGAGGGGTTGTTAAGTCGGTTACAAATCTGAATGATCTATAACGTCAAGATATAAGAGAAGACAGTTATCGAGTTAACCTTTTTTTATTCATTCATTCGTATGGTGCCCCTTAAAGCACCTAAACTGGACGTTATACATATCAAATACCATGATCAGGAGACAACATTAAAGTTTGCCCCATTTATCGAGTCTTTGGGATTTAGAACCAATGGAGTAGGCACGGGCCTGATAGATTGTCGTCGCACGTATTGGCAATTATACCTCCCACGAAAATTAAAAAAAAAAAACGCACACGTCTTAAGCACGCAAGTACTATTAGCAAACAATTTTGCCAGATTTGGACTCTTTTTTTTTTCAGATAGCATCGGTGCTCGAACACGAAACCTTCAAAGGAAAGTCCCATATATAACAAACTAAACCACGGAATTACTCTTATTTTTTTCTTCTAATTGGAGTTTGTGATTTGCCTTCTCTTGTAACGAGATTTATTTTATATATTTAAAATTATGCATGCGTGATTTAAAGTAATCAGAAATGGAAATAAATATAAAACATATTTATTTCAAAGAATATCGTGAACAAGATTATAACCATACTTAAAGTAAGGAATCCGTACGATTGTAAATAAGTGAAGTAAAACGTGGACTTTTATTGCGTTCTTGTGATTTTACGTATCATATAAACTCGTTGAAGCAGACATGTCGAGGTTAACCATAAATTATATTTGCCTTTCCGTTAAAAATGTTTAACTTGCACAATAAAACTTGCAAAGATGTAAAGGTTTTATTAATAATATATCATTCAAGTTAACTGTCGTTCGCGTTGTAAAATCTGACAAGTGTTTACAAGGATAGGTTATGTTACTTTTATATACAAACAATTTTGCCATGTATCTTTACGTGTTATGGGGCGAGTTAAAAGGGGGCATTGAAAGAAGTATAGCGACATGGAATAAGGTAAATGAATCACTTAATATCATATATAATACAACAGCCGTGCAATATCAAAAGTAACAAAAATGACAATACATAGTAGTGTCTAATAGCAAAAATTACAATATATAATATCGGTGCCCATGTTGATGTAATTAAGTGAAACTTGGACGTCAGAACAAAAATAAGAGAAATATAAGTGCAGTGGAGATGCGTGCAAAAAGAAAAAAATGTGGATTATCAATGTTTCAAAGAAGGTGGAATGAAGACGTTAGAAATTAATACATGGATGTTGAAAGTAAGATGGAGAAAGAAGCTTTGAGATGGTTTGTGCTCGTAGATGGGAGCGAATGAATGATGAAATAATAACTTAGTGAGTATAGGTGCAAGTGAGAAGTGTAAGGTGTGCGTTGAAGAGGTAGACCGAGTAAAACGTGGCTGGACCAAATAATTTTTTTTTAGGATTAGGAAATGGTTTAATTAATTATTTAATATAAATAAATTGAATTAATAAAAAAATTATATAATTAATTTTAAATAATTATTAATGATTCATTATTATATTAATTAATTATAAATTAATTAATATTAATAATAATTAAAATAAATTTATAGTTATAATATTAATATTATATTGTTTTATTAATTAATTGTTAATATGAATTAATTAATATAAATAATACTTATTATTATTTATATTAATCATAAATATTAATGATATCATTTTAATTATTAAAAATATTAATAATTATTATTTTTATTAATAAATATCAATTATTAATTAATTATATTATTTTTATTAAACTATATTTATTAATTATTATAAATTATTATTCATCAAATAGTTTAATTAAATATTATTTAATTAATTAAATAAAAATTTATTAAATATAAATATTTATTATCATAATATATTTTTTAATGTTTAATTTTATTTTTAATAAATATAAAAATTTATTTATTTATCACTCATTTATCAAATTATTCCATTATTTATTTATATTAGGTCCTTACATATGAAATTGGCGTTTTGTTTGGGAGGAACATAAAGTTGATTTTTTTTTAATATAATATATTTATTTAATCAAAGTATGTACCATTGCTATCTATGCACTTTTGCCATCTCATAGGTAGTTCATCGATCCCTTTACTAAAAAAACCATTCGGACGGGAATCAATAAAATCTTTGAAGTCGGTTTGGACTGCCCCATCGGAGTTGAATTTTTTCCCTTGCAAGAAGTTATCCAAATTTCGAAAAAAATTGTAATCTGTTGGGGCAAGGTCCGGAGAGTACGGTGGATGTCTTAGACATTCCAATTGAAGCTCTTCTAATTTGGTAGCCGTCTGTTGTGCAGTGTGTGGTCTAGCGTTATCATGAAGCAGCAGTGGCCTAGAGCGATTAACCAGCCTCGGTTGTTTAGCAGCTAGCTTTTCCATCATGGTTTGCAGTTGCTGACAATAGACATCTGCCGTAATCGTCTGGCCAGATTTAAGAAAGCTGTAGTGAACGACACCAGCACTAGTCCACCAAACGCTCACAAGTAACTTTTTTGGAGTCAATTTTCGCTTGGGGCATGGTTTGGCTGGTTCGGCAGGGTTCAGCCATTGCGATGAGCACTTTCGATTATCATACAGGATCCACTTTTTATCACAGGTAATGATTCGATTCAAAATCCCTTCATTATTGTGCCGGTTGAGTAATGCAACGCAGCAGTCAACGCGCGTTTGTTGATTTGCTTCACTCAATTCGTGAGGTACCCACCTTTCAAGCTTTTTCACCTTCCCAATTTGCTTCAAGTGGATTAAAACAGTTGTATCACTAACACCGCAGCCTGCAGCTAACTCGGACGTAGTTTGCGATGGATCCGCTTCCACAATAGCCTTCAATTCTTCATTATCAACTTTGGTCTCCGGCCGTCCACGGGGCTTGTTCTGCAGATCGAAATATCCAGAACGAAAACGTTGGAACCAAAAACGCACTGTGTTTTCTTTTGCGGCATCGTTGCCATACACATCATTAATCCTTCGAGCCGTTTCTGCAGCACTGGTGCCACGGTGGAACTCGTACTCGTAAATAACGCGATATTTCCAGTTTTCCATTTTGTAAACTGAGTGACGCAAAGAAAAAAAACAATTGAGGAAAAAACAAATGAATTATAATTTTCGAAACACAAATACTTGAGTAAATAGCTGTATAAATTTGAATTTGGAATTCCTAACCAAAGAGAAGATATTTGAGATCAAAGTTGCCAGTACGGCAAAACGCCAATTTAATATGTAAGGACCTAATATTAATAATTATAAATTTATATTTAATATTTATATTTATTTTTTATTAAATTTATTTATTTATATTAATATAAATCAATATTAAAGATCATTTGAAATATTACCATTAAAGTCGGAGAAGGGGCAGCGTTTCACTTTTCGTGACGTTCAGGTCCATTTGCCTTACCGCGCCTATAGAAGTTTCACTTCAAAACATCGTTGGGGGTGTACGGATCTAAAAGAGGCGAAATACTAGTGTCGAGAAAGAAAAGTCTGACGCTCTCTCGGCCTACCTCGGTAAGTAAACATCGTGAAAGTTTACTTACCGATTTGTATGTACCACAAAAAAGTCACCAGCCCTCTTTAAAAAGTCATCATAAATTTTCATCTGACTTCCCGATAAATACTGAAAATATTTTATGTACCGAAATTTTCAGTGTATTTTTCATATCAAGTAACGCTTGTAGCAATTTTATGTCGCTTTCTTGAAATCCTATCAATCTGCCTGAAAGTACAGTAAGGGTATACTGTATATGTACGATACGCTTCGCGTGATAACACAGCCTATAGTATCAATGTGACCTTGCAATATTTCCTTACCCCTCCAACTATATACTTGTAGAGATATATAGAGTGATTCGAAACACCATTGAGTCGGTCGCAAAAAAAAGAAACTGTGTGGCTTAAATGGTAAGACGCCTGTTTAATTCATGTTAAAACCAATTGTGTTGAACCAGGTTTCATGCAGGTTTTTTTTTCTGAATTATTCTTTGATATAATTTTGGGTGCCTGGAGAGATCGCCTCGTATCAATATAACTGCTTAGTTATACTTTAAACAACGGAAATATAATACGGTAAAAAATCCAATTATCTTACTTGAAGAGTAAGCATAATCTCTAAGCGTCTACAGATGAACCAAAAAATGGACTGTATCAGCAAAAATAACTTAATTTACATTTTATATGAGATGATAGAGAAAATATCAAGGGCCGACACCAAGTAAGGCTATAAAAAAATATCGATTGAAATAAAAATTATGTTACCAGGTTTCAAGAGCCTCATGGAAATTATGGGAAATAACTATTACAACCCTGTATCTATAAAATTATTGCTGAACTTGGGAGTTTGATAGATTGATAGTATTCCTAGTTTAACTGAGATTTCATATCACTGAATCATTTCAGTATATTGTGTAAAATGTTCGGTAAGTAAAGTTAACAATATTTTTGGTTCACTCATTTCGAAAAATCCTACATGATTATAGCGATCTTATTCTTCTTCGATGGCTCTACAACTCATATCGGGTCTTGGCCTTCATCAATCCTCGCCTCCAACTCCTCCTGTCTCCCGCCGCGGCCTTCCAATATGTCACGTACCCGTGATGACGGCATTCTCTGCACATGCCCAGCCCATCTCAGCTTGCTCAGTCTAGCATGTACAGAGAGCCTGGGAGCTTTATAGATGTTATACAGCTCATCATTGTATCTTATTGTCCAGGTTTCGCTCTCGTTCACGGGCTCCAGGATTTTACGTAACACTCTCCTTTCAAATGTGTCCAGCATCTCTGCGGATCTTGCTGTCATCGTCCACGCTTTGCACCCGTATGTCACTTTTGTCGTAATTATGGTCTTGTATAGGGTGATTTTTGTTTTTCTGTGAACGCTTCTTGATTTAAGCACTAGGAGAAAAGAGAGAGATCATTGTGTATTTACCCAGAAAATTGAGTGGCATAATTTTTTTGTACACAAGTTGATTTGATATTCGACTAAGGAAATTAAGCTCAAAGATATACTAAGGAAATTATATAAAAAATATCGCGCTATTTTCCTGTCAGGGTAGGTACACATGACAGAGCACTAGATTTGTTTGTTTTGATACGCATTCATCGCCTTTTCTATATCCATAAACCTTCTTATATAACTTCTACGATTTCTCTGACTTGGTATGTTTCCTTTAACCTTTCCTGTCTTGTGATGTGTAACTAGTACACATTGCTTCTAAAAACTTTAATATCTCTATAAATATAATAAATACTGGGTTCAGATTTTAGGTATTCCTCCGTAATACATTTATGCATCGTGTGAAAAAAATAATACAAATTATAATTAGCAGTTATCGGCCACATCAGAGATATTTTGTTAAAATCGGGAATAAATTTACTAATACAATCAAACGTGTGCCAGTGTGTGATTTAGGTATATTCATTCTAAAGAAAACACTTTGGGTGAGGAAACGACGCTATTCACGTCTTATTCTACTTCTGTATATGGGAACGCAAGAAATAGAATCGTAGTTCGCTAGCGTCTCTCGCTCAGTAGCCAGCGGGCTTTCGTTCGACCCGTTTTGTGAACGTCGTCCGTTGTTTTTTTTTTCATGTTTTCAGCAATTAAATTTCAATCATTATGTCTTATGACTTTAAATTTAATTAATTTAAGCGATTGGCTATGAATATTCTTTTTTTTCAGATTTTAAATCGCTCATTTTTACATGTGTATTGAATACAGAGCACCGGAACGGGCAGGTTTTTTGAAGCACAGGGAGGGAAAGGTTAATCAAATATCGTCTTGATCCAACCATATTTCCTTGGTATTCCTCTATATCTTACGTTCACATTTTCTTTCACATTTGTTTTGCTAGTCTTTCTTCATTAACACATTCTACGTGCCAAAACCATTTCAATGTTCCTCATTCTACTTAATACAGTAGTTGCAAGTTTCCATTCATTACTAATCACTTAATTTCTTATTCTGTCATACATTGTTACTCCATTTATTCTTCTAAGTGCACACATTTCTACATTGATTTCGCTCTTTTCAGTATTTTTTACGTCAATCTTATGTATCAAATCTGTGGCATTATGGTAAAAGTTGATATGTCCGTTTTTTGTCATTTTGTATTTATTCTCCCAATTTATAGAAAATATTTATCAGCATGTTGTGGCAAAACTTGGTGTGTCAGCCATTATTCAAACAAAGTTGATATATTATTAGAAAAACGTAAAAAAATGGTTATTTGTACTGATTTTAACAGCTTATCAAAGTTAATATTGCTTCTCCTGTAAACTAAGGTAAACCGGACATATCAACTTCTGTCATAACGCCACAGAAATATCGTACTAAAATGCTGTTGTGATCATCTAGCAGATTTTGATACCGTCCGGTTTGACTGGACATATTTTAGTGCCCTATCGACTTCATTTCCTATCACTAGATGCTATTCGATAACCGTCGTAACTTCCATCAACTGAAAAAAATACTTACTAAATAGCATTGTTCATTTTTTTCATTACTCACCCGTATCATATATATTCGTACTTTCCTTTCATATAATGAGACCAAACTACATGTCAAGTAAAAAAGTTGACAAGTTTTGGAACATCCTGTGGTATATTATGTTTCTCTTGGGTACCCCACACATGACTCGACCCGGTAACAATACTCGGCCCCAGTACTAAACCACAATAAGAATGGAGGTAGCTTCTTCTGAGTTTATTACTATCTTTTATACGAGTTAAACCTTTTTTATCCAAACGTAAATCCGTAATGTGTGTAATCTTTTTTTCTTTATGTTGTACGTTGGTTGAAATACTTGGCTTTATTTCATTAAGAAAAATGATTTGATTCTGTTTTTGTAAGGAAATATTAAATCCTACCTGAATGATAGCAGAATGAAAAATTCATCTTGACATTACTATTTAAAAATCATTCTTGACATTACTATTTAAAAATCATTCTGAACATTACTATTTAAAAATCATTCTGGACATTACTATTTAAAAATCATTCTGGACATTACTATTTGAAAATCATTCTGGACATTACTATTTAAAAATCATTCTTGAAATTACTATTTAAAAAAAATCTAAACAGTTAGATATGTTAGATCTTAGACAGCAAATTTCATATGAAAGTCGTTTGAGTAAAAAGTCATTTAGGTTTTATACGAAATAAAAAATAGTATCTATTATTTTGTACAAAAACATAAAATATATTCTTCCCAGTGTTATGTCTAGTCCCCCCAACGTTGTATATAACCCGAGTGTAGACATCTTTGTCCACGGCAGCCCGAAAAAGATCCCCGAAGCTCCTTATACCAGTCCAATCACGTATATTGCGGAGCCCGGAGATTTTCCTCCTACCATCACCTCTTCGACCCTCTATTTTGTCTTGAATGTTCAGGTGCAATAATTTGTACTTTGCTCCTCTAAGTATATGACCCAAATAGGACACCTGATATTTGGTCAAGCAATAGTCTTTATCTTCTTCCTAGTGTCATGTCAGGTCCCCTCAACGTTGACTATCACCTGAGAGTAAGCATCGTTGTTCCCGGCAGCCCGAAAAAGATCCCCAACGCTCCTTATACCAGTTCAATCACGTATATTGCGGAGCCAAAAGATTTACCTCCTGCCATCACCTCTTCTCTCACCCTCTATTTTACCTTCAAGTAATTTGTACTTTTCTCCTCTAAGTACATAACCCAAATAGGACACCTTTTGGATTTTAATATTAGTCAGCAAATCTCTATCAACTTTGGCTCTTTGAAGAACCCTTGTGCTGCTGACCATATCCGTCTAGGGTATCCGTAGCATTCTCTCCGGTACATCCACATTTCGAATGCTTCCAGTCGGTTCATACTACCAACTTTGAGGGTCCATGATTCCACTCCGTGCAATGATACTGACCAAACGTAGCATTTGACAAGCCGTTGTCGAAGTTTCAAGTTTAGATTATCATCGCAGAATACGCTTCTCATTTTATTAAAAGCCGCACGACACGATTCAATTCTGCACTTGACTTCGGTTTCTGGGTCAAGGTCTTCCACTAGGATACTTCCGAGGTACTTAAACTGTTTCACTCTCTATAAAATAATAACGATTATCAAATTTATATCGTGCCCTTAAGAGAGCCCTTGCACCGCAGGATTATATGATGAAATTAAGGCTCCATTCAGAAATTAAACTCAATAATCGTCAACACCCCCAGTATATAATATACCCTTATTTCAGGTAACCAAAAAAACTGATTTTCACTATTCTATTTTGAAACACATCGTCCGATGCTGTCGCACCCATGCGTACTCACCTTTAGTATTTTTTTTGACTCTTCTTTCTTTCAGAATATGACACAATTTAGACAAGCTACATTTTTCTAGGTTTTTTAAACTTTTCGTTCCTTTTAAACTTCTTCTTAAGATTCGTTTTTTGAAATAATTCATCATTCATTGTACATATCTACCATATGTAGCCAAATCATCTCAACGTGCGCCCTTAATTTTAAGCACTAAAACTTGTAATGAAAATTGAATTTAAAATTTAAATAAGTACGAGTATATTAAATTAAGAACATATTCGTGTATCAAATTTAATTGAAAACCCTTCTTTAACGTGTTCCCCGCGGGGAGCACAAATGCCTGTGATCTGACGACAATCCAAGTTTCAAATCACAAATACTTAAAAAAAATTACACAAAACCGGAATAAAAATTGAACTAAAATTTAAAATAATCTTTATTCTAGCGACATCTATGAAAACCTTGTCAAATAATATATTAGTTTATGAGATATTGTTGAATAAACAGAGCGCCGAATTTTTTTGGTTTCTCAATATTTCCAGCATTAACGACCTGTCGCGCGGATCGAGTCCTGCGATGAGTCTCTCTTACGTAAATAAACATTACTAAGTCTCTCTTACGTAAATAAACATTACTAGTGCTATATGCATTTGATTGGGTGAGTGTCATGAAGCATTTATTTGATCGTAGCATTCCTTTGTTTACTTTACGTAATGTTAAGTTTATCTCCTTTATTTAATGAGTCTCCTTAAGAGTAATGACTATTATTTATTATCAGAAAATTACTTAAGTGTCATGTTTACTTGGTGTTGTAATCAAATATCAGTGGTTCTAAACAAAATATGTGTTTAAACTTAGAAATTAAAAAACGCTGAAATTGTGCCGCGCACAGGATTCGTGGAATTTGATTTTTAACGCGGTGAAAAGGTTAAAATGAAAAAGCTTCTTCTTTAGTATTGGTAAAAAAGAATGAAACATTTAAAGACTCTATATTTTTTACTTTTCCATACATACGTGTATTCTGCTGGGCATGCTCGGGTATAGCTCCTTGAGCGTAAGAAGAGATCTGCGTCTCCTGGTATACGTTGTCAAACTCGTTCGAGGAGTTGTGAGCTGTCCAGCATTACAACAAAGATTAGCGTTAAATGTTCCTAACAATTACTTTAGACTGCGCCGGCAAGACCTGTTCTCAATAACATACGCAAGAACGGGGCTTCCAGCCGCTATGCCTGTTGGAAGGATCTTAACTCTTCTGAACGGGACTGCTTCGGATATTGACATATTTCATATCACATTACCAAAAGCAAAAGTGAATTTTCTTCTTAGATTGAGCGCGTTAGAAAGCACTCATCAACATACTTAAGTGACTGAATATATGTGTATCATATGTTTGTGTGTATATACTCGTATGTATGCATATGCATTATTTTTATATAATTTTTTTCTATGTAATATTTCTTCTTTTTTAATGTCTTGTATTTTTCAAAGTAATTGGGCTAAGTCTGTTTTGAAAAAAATAAATAAATAGATAAATAAATAAATAAATAAACAAACGAACAAACAAACAAACAAACAAATAAACAAACAAACAAATAAACGAATAAATAAATAAATATATATTGAACATCATCGATTACAAAACAATGCTCAAATGGAAATTATTTTGCAAATTTTAATTCAAATAATTTAAACAAATTGAATACCGAAATAAAAATCTTTAAGATATATACGTATTTTTTATTCTATAAAAGATAAACTAAGATCGCTAACATTTACATTTCCTAAAAACTACAATATATTTATACCAGATTATTTAAAAACTTTTCCTCGAAAAAAACAGAACTTAAATCTTCACTGTTTATCTTGATGAAAAAAAAAAACTAATTCATGAGATATAAAAAAATATGTGTTTTTAGAAATTTCCAATAAAATGTCCAGTAAATGTCCAACTGGTCCAATGATATTCCCAATGATGGGGTTACGTCGGTTAGCATCTATTTAATTTAAATATTTTGGGGGATGAAAATTAGGTGTAAAAGTACGATAGTCGTTGTTTAGTAAATTTTGTTTTCTGTAAGAGCGATTTTAATTGAGAATGTTTTTTATTTATTTATATTTTTATATTCACACTGTAGGCTAAGACCAGTTATATTTCTTTTTACATATTTAAAAAAAATATGATTGAAAAATCACTGAAATAATTTAAGGTGTGCTCCAACGACCCCGGTCTTAGAAAAAGGCTTTCTTGTACTTTGACATTGGGAATTTATTTTTTATTTATTTACATTTGACAAGTTTTTTTGATTATTATTATATATAATTTATGAAAAACAACCAATAATTTAATACGAACTCACAATTTTTATGAATCTAGGTATGTTGCCTTTCATTTGTTGTGTCTCCAGTAAACTAGGTTTTTGCCTGTATTTTACTGAGGACATAATATGAAATATATTGATTGATGAAATTACCCTCTTAACATGCGTAGTGGCTGGGAGATCAATTTTTGCTTGAATTATTAAGAACAATTCCTGACGGCGCAGTCAAGTAATTGTTTGGAACATTAAACGATAATATTTATAGTAATGCTAAAAAATTCGTAATTCCTCGAACGAGCCTGCTTACGTATATCAAGATCCTGAAATTTATTTGTTAGCTCAAGAAATTACATTCTGGTATACCAAGTATTGGTTTGGATGGAGCATTAGATACACACCAAATTTTTATTATTATTATTATTATTATTATTACACATGACAAGAAATATACACAATTTGAGAAAAAACAACAGGTAATTTGATTTGGACATATAATTTTAATGGATCTGGGTTTGTTGCCTTTCATTTGTCGTATCCCCAGTAAACTAGGCTTTATCTCACTGAGGATATTTAGCATGAAAAAATAAATCGATACTTCTTTCCGATTTTTGATAACACAAAAAACCCCGTTGCACGCTCTCATCAACCTGACAAACAGTGACACTCAACTACAACTGGAAACATCTTGCGAAACTCAACTCCTCACACATTATCACTCCAGAAAGACCAAAAATATTCATCCCACAATATACCGCACACAATCATAAGAATAAAAATCAAAACAAATCCAAAACAAAAAAAAAGAAGAAAAAAAGAAAAACACTCAGAAACACAAATTCAAAAACAACCAAAATTAAAACAACAAGAAGAGACCCACACTCACGAGCTCACATAAATCCTTTCCACTCGTCATTCATCCTGAAAGCCCAAGTACTCAAAAATTATCTCATATACAGATATTGCAGATCTTTTTTTCTGTATTTCCTCCACCATAAGTGAGTATTGTGCCCCCAGCAGGCACCAAATGCAAACTCAATCTCCCAATATAATGATTTAAAGTTTAAATGATAAAACATAAAAAAATCTTGAAAATTAGTATAACATCTTCATGGGTTACGTGGAAATCTTCCAACTTATCTT
Source organism: Odontocerum albicorne (assembly GCA_949825065.1). Taxonomy (NCBI): domain Eukaryota; kingdom Metazoa; phylum Arthropoda; class Insecta; order Trichoptera; family Odontoceridae; genus Odontocerum; species Odontocerum albicorne. The sequence continues at coordinate 4,366,330 of OX463853.1, read as the reverse complement.
CCAAAGCTTATTTTCCAACAGTGGTTCGATCCCCGATGGTAAAAAATAAAATAAAAATCACAGTCAACGCCTTTCAACCTATTTTAAGTTGGTAGCGAAAGTTCACTTGAAAAAAAACTCGGGCTAACATTTGTACAGACGACGTCAGAAGCAATTCTTGTACCAATTTGTGTGCATAGTATGTTATATGTTATACAAAAAAAATGAAAAATAGTAAAACACTTATTGATCGACACACTTTCGTTCAATATGCTTGATAATTATTTACGCCATCAAAAATTTTGATTGCTTTCAGTTCCATATTCACGAAATGGGTTATAAAAGTGTAACTTCTCGCACACGGAATCACCTTGTTGAATGTATTTTCCAATATTGATATTTTTCATAGCTCGGCAGATATTTTTTTTATAGCTCGACGAATAACTTTTCATACATAACTGAACCATTCAGTTTCGTGTTCCGTACCATCAATCACGACAAGTGTTTCCAGTAGAAGGTAACAGAGATCGTCCTAGTATTCGCATCAATCAAGTCCTACCCAGAGGACGTAGTCCCGATGTTCGAGCCAATTAGCATATGTTTGAGCCAATTAGCATGTGTTATAAAAGTGTAACTTCTCGCACACGGAATCACCTTGTTGAATGTATTTTCCAATATTGATATTTTTCATAGCTCGGCAGATAATTTTTTTATAGCTTGACGAATAAATTTTCATATATAACTGAACCATTCAGTTTCGTGTTCCGTACCATCAATCATGACAAGTGTTTCCAGTAGAAGGTAACAGAGATCGTCCTAGCATTCGCATCAATCAAGTCCTATCCAGAGAACTTAATCCCGATGTTCGAGCCAATTAGCATGTGTTGTGAGTCTTGTACGAGTATGTTCCTAAATTTCCAGTGTTACTTTCGTTCATTTAACTCCATATTTGCATGTTCACCTTGCATCCCCTTAATTGGAGTATTTTTAGTGATATCATAACTGAGACACATAATAAAGAACCCATGATCCTATAATAAATATTTAAAATTTTTTGTTTATTTTAATTTTCCTTTACATTATGCATTTCTTTTAAATATAAAATAATATGAAACAGACAAATCATAGTCAGAACCAATCCCAAAGGGATATGAAGAAAATTACACTTTCTAATACAAATCTTGTCTCTTCTGAAAATCACTTTATTTCAAAATTTATTCTTCCTAGAAGTTTTCTCTCCAAAATATACATTTTATTACACGACCGTTGTGTTGGAAGAGTTAAATTGAGCGAATAATTATCAAGGATGTAAGTTAAATGGAAAATCTTGTGTTTTATTCATTATAATATAGACTGTTATAGCTAGAGCCATATGATTTTAACTATTATCGATTAGTTTAGAAAATTCACAATATACATTATTAAGTAAAGTTACTATAATATAGTATCAAATTAACCAACGACCATTTGTTGAACAAGGATTCTTAAATTTTTTTAAAGTTTGAATGAGATTTAAACACAACTCAGTTTTATTTTTAAGTTTGAAAGATTTAAACACAACTCAGTTTTATTTTTAAGTTTGAATGAGATTTAAACACAACTCAGTTTTATTTTAAAGTTTGAACGAGATGAAACACAACTCACTTTTATTTTTAAGTTTGAATGAGATTTAAACACAACTCAGTTTTATTTTTAAGTTTTAATGAGATTTAAACACAATTCAGTTTTATTTTTAAGTTTGAATGAGATTTAAACAAAACTCTGTTTTATTTTTAAGTTTGAATGAGATTTAAACACAACTCAGTTTTATTTTTCAGTTTGAATGAGATTCAAACACAACTCAATTTTATTACTTGAACAATAAATGTATCTAATAACTGTTTAATATATTTAGTTATCTAGATCAAATGTAATTGAAAGACGCAGTAGAAGACGACGCCGAGGTAAACATGTTCGGACCAGGTGTATGATATTTTGAAAGAAAGAATTTAAATAGTCAGATATATCGTAGGAGTTGCGTGAATGTAGAAGAGGTGAAATATTTGTGTTACAATAGGAATACCTGGCGCTCCGTCTTCTTTGCCTACGCTAACAGGAACATGGCGTGATAGTATGTAAACATTGCACTGTATAAAAAGCTGCAGCATATTTAACCTGTCTGTCTTCATAAAAACGTGACTATATGTACATAAACATTGCACTATACAAAAAGCTGCAGCATATTAAACCTGTCTGTCTTCATAAAAACGTGACGATATATGTACGTAAACATTGCACTGTTCAAAAAGCTACAGCATATTAAACCTGTCTGTCTTCATAAAAACGTGACGATATGTACGTTAACATTGCACTGTACAACTAGCTGCAGCATATTAAACCTGTCTGTCTTCATAAAAACGTGACGATATATGTACGTAAACATTGCACTGTTCAAAAAGCTACAGCATATTAAACCTGTCTGTCTTCATAAAAACGTGACGATATATGTACGTAAACATTAAACTGTACAAAAAGCTGCAGCATATTAAACCTGTCTGTCTTCATAAAACCGTGATGATATGTACGTATAAAATTACAACAATCAACCACCCCCGTGATCTGGTGACAGGTTTGATTCTAGTTGGTACCTTATTATATAAAAAAGAGTTTCAGTTTAGTTTTTACTTAAGACATCTTAAGCATGTTATTGATTGGCTGGAAGAGATTTAAACTCGGCGTTTAATCCACCTAGTTTTATTGCACATTACAAAAGTTAATTAAAAAAGTGAGATGACTTTTTCCATTCTATAGTTAATTTTATGTTAGCTTTCAACTTATCGTAAATGGTGACTCAGACATATTAATGAGCTTAGCCGGGAGATAACATTGTATTCGGCTTCATTAAATGAGCTTTGGGCACCACTGAAGTAGGCACGAAACTTGTTGTTTGTAATGGCACGTGTTCGTTATGCTGCGGTATAAAAAGAGGCAACACTATTTGCACACGTCCAGCACGTGTGTGTATTGTTACTGGGACCTTCATTCATACTGTCATTAAAAATATGTTTGTTTATACTCTCTTTATAAAAATATTGTAAGTATTTGGAACGATGGGTTTTCATTTAACAATCTCAGTACCTTGATTTACGTGCATTATCACCGTTTTTGACAAAAAAAAATTAACAGTTAATTTATTAATTTAGCAATGAAATTTAGACAAATACGGTTTTTTCGCATTGAAAATTTCTTAAAATTATTTTCTTTTTCATTTTTTTTTAGGGTTTTCTATCAAAACGTATTTTATGTGATTAAGTAAAGTATTCCAAAAAATGATTTTTTCAATAATCTACTTTAATAAAGCTGTTGTGAGGACTATATTTTATTTAGAAACACAGTTAAATAGAGGGCAAAATTATCGCGATGTAAAATGAAATAAATCCTCTAAAAGGCATTCAGGATAAATTGCATTATTTGCAGTATACGTCCTCGGTATTATAAATTCTCGATGTGTCATGTTTTATAAATCGTGTGGTCAGACCGATGACTAACCATGTTGTTGTTTTGAAATAGAGAGATAAAATATTAGAAAATACAATCGGTAATAGTGGGGTAATAAAGTCTCCTAGGTGGTCAGCGCTCGGGCTTCAAACCATTGTCCCGAATTCCCTGAAGCACCGAAGTTGTTGTTTTGAAAGTATAGAAGTAAGATATCATAAAAACAAAAAAGGTAAAAGGGTTGGATAATAAAATCTCCTTGTGCCATTGTCTCAAAACACCGCTTGTTATCTGAGACACCCAGGTATAATTCCTGGAAACTTCTTTCGATGACGTTATGCTAAAGTAAATTGTATCTCCACGTCCTGTACATAATTGTCGCTACGTGTATTACTAAGGGAGATGGACATAGTTCTCCCCTCTCTCGCGATTGTCTTTAAAAGGGGAGCTGTACGGTCCCCAGCCCTTTTTGGATTCTGACCGCTGAGCTGCACGGACCTCTCTACGCGCTGAATACGATCTGCGCCGTTCAACAGGCCGATAGCTGCCAGAATTATTCGCTGCATTTCTCTGCCACATACATAGACGCTTCAGGACTCTATCTAGCAATTTTGGGTGAATATATTCTTTGTTTATGTTTAATGCTGGTTTCGTGACGGGACCTTATGCCCTGGCTTTGCTTAGGAAATTGCTATTGTGTACCCCTTTGTTTGAATTATCACAACACAACCTTCGAGTTACTGATTCGGGAACCGAACTTACAACTTTTTTTTTCCTTGAGCTACGCTCAAGGTTTTTTTTAATTAATCCATTTACATATAATAAACTTCTTTGTTTTTAAACTTATATGTCTTTATAATTGTCCCCCTTGTCCTGGTAAAGGATTTGAGGGAGAGTTACTCAGAATTCAAGAAATCCAACGAACCCTGAGATCAAAGAGGATTTGTTCCTTTTTCACGCGGCTGAGCCGAGCAGGCGTCACATATGGTAAGATTGGAATTTGGTAAACTTGATTTACGTAATCAAATGTGTAAATTAAATTATTCTAAAAAATAGGAAAAGGTGTGACACTGTTCATATCTGATTTCAGCAAACTATGCTTCTCAGAGGACAATATTTGAACACAAATGTTAACATAAGTGTGTCATGTAAAACAGTGTTAGATTTTTAAATGTATATACCCTAAAATGTAGCTTACGTACACTCTTCGTTCATTGAACATTTTATCGGTGAAATTTTTTTACCTCCGTCTTCTCTTAATTTGGTTGCACTGAAAATAAAATTCCTGCTTTAAAGACTCGCTATAGCATATAAAGCTGTAGCAGAAATAAGCCTCCCTTAAACCGTACAATTTAGAAATACTTAGATTTTTAGAAATACGCAGATGGCGTGGAACAACGTCGGATAAGAGAAAGCTCTCCAATGCATTGGAAGAGTCAAGTAATGGCCGGAACAGATCGTCTCGTAACCGTTGCTTTTCAAACAATGGATTGTATAAATGGATGGAGATTTGACTGTAAGGCATGTCACGCAAGTTTCCACTAATTCCTATAACTCTTTAAAATATCAAAATTGATTCGAAATATCAAAATCTTTCATATTGGTCGAGAAATAACAATATATTCGGCTCCATTAATTGAGTATTCGGGTTCAAACCAACTGGAGTAGACAAAGAACTCCAGGTTCATCATCACACATACTGGGAATACTACCCCTTAAGTCCGAGGTTCCCAACCCCGTGCCCGCGGGCACCATGGCGCCCGCGGAACGATTCGTATGTGCTCGCCACTATTCGACAGAGACATAATTTTTTCATAAACATTAATTAAAAATGTGAATTATTTTTATTGATTTGTTAGAGTTTTAATTTTTTTGAGTGCCTAGGTTTATTAAATACGTTCGTATGTTTGCGATATTGTATGTATGAGTGGTTCCTTTGCTGACAGTACTTGTCGCAACTTGTCTAGCGGGAGCCAGACTGCACTCTTCACGCTAGCCTGGAACGGGGAGTGCTATTTGCACATCACTCCTTGTACACGCAGAAAACCCGAAGTGAACGAACACCACAAACTGAGCCGATGAACGCCGAACGCGCCAAAATACATGGCACATGACTCTGACAGCTCTGTATGTCAGTGAAAGCAATAAGCATGGCCCCGACAGCCAAACTGACAGTAGTCACGGGCTCGTACCGTCCCGATTGCTTCGGCGATCATCGGCTCACTTCGGGTTTTCGGCGTGTACAAGGTGTGATGTGCAAATAGCATTCCCCGCCTGGAACCGCGTTGTTGTCATTGTGATTGCGATTGCTGCCCCGTTCGGGTCGCGACAGTTAGCTAGGAGACATCTTCGTCTGACGAAACACGAATTAATAGTTTTGATATTCCTTCTGAAAAATATTAACGGGCTAAAAGCGAGGTGTGTAATCTATTATATTAATAAGCGATAATTTATTATGATTGTAGAGATAGTTATAGTCCTTGTTATAATACATTTATGCATATAATGTAGAACAGACTATGCATATAATGTAGATAACATTGATATTATATTGTAGTTCAATTACTATTTATTTTTAATTTTTTTAGTCCTAAAATGAGTGGACCTAGTAAAAGACAACGAACCTATAATTTTTACACTGACTGGGAGGAATCATAGTGTTTCGTTAATTTGAAAAATAAATGCGTTTGTTTGTTGTGTGGTAGTAGTATTGCAGTGCCGAAAAAAACATAATGTTGAACGACACTTTCAGACAATTCATGTCACTTTTGATGTGTATTATCCACTTAAATTTGAAGTAAGAAAGAAAATAATATGTCAACTAAAATTAAGTCTAACTGCACAACAGACTGTTTCCACTAGACATGTGGAAAATTCTAAAAAGGCCACCATTGCTTCTTTCAAAATTTCTCACATGCTCGCAAAAAAGAAGAAACCTTTCATTGATGGTGAGTTGTTTAAAGAACTTTTTTTGACTGGTGCCGATTGTTTGTTTGATTGATTTTCTAACAAACGTGATATTGTCTCAGCAATACAAGACTTACAGTTGTCAAATAACACCGTCACTAGAAGAATACATGCAATTTCAACAGACATACAAACTCAGTTAAAGACTGACTTGGAAATATGTGACTGGTTCTCGCTACAGTTTGACGAGTCAACAGATATATCAGACACCGCACAGTTAGCAGTTATGGTGAGAATGGTATTTAGTAACTTCACAGTAAAAGAGGATATGTTGCAAATATTACCTATGAAAGGACATACAAGGGGTGAGGATATTTATAATACATTCAGAACATACGCCAAGTCAATAAATATGCCTTTGCACAAGCTGTCTGCGATAACCACCGATGGGGCACCAGCAATGGTAGGTAAAAACAAAGGATTTATTGCCCTCTGCAAGAAGGAGGAGGAGGAAGGCACCTGCTCAGGATCCTATCCGAAAGGCGTGCAAGATGGATCGGTCATATAATACGACAAGAGGGCCTCTTGCATGCCATAATGGAGGGCATGACCGAGGGGACAAACTCTAGGGGACGCCCACGCCGAGAGTACCTGGAGGACCTGTTGGTGGACGTGCGCTGCTCAACATACACAGACTTAAAAAGAGCCGCACAGGACAGGGGGGAATGGAAGAGAAGAGTTCAAATTGCTGCAAACCAGTCTTAGGACTGCAACCACGGAAGAAGCAAGAAGGACGAATCATTTTCAAACTTTATGTCCTACCACTGTATTATCCACCAGAAAGCTCTGTGTTGTAAAATATTGCCATTTGAACACGTTATGAAAATAGTTACAAAAATAATCAATTCTATTCGAGCAGCTCCTTTGCAACACCGACTTTTCAAGGCCCTGTTAGAAGATACTGAAGATAAAGAACATGATCTTATTCTGCATACTGAAGTACGTTGGCTCAGTAAAGGAAAGGTTCTTGCAAGATTTGTGAGTTTAATTGAAGAAATAAAAACATTTATAAACGATAAAAAGGAAAATTATGATGAACTAGCTGACTCTCGCTGGCTGATTGATTTGGGATTTCTCACAGACATCATGGAAAAATTGAATTCTTTAAATTTGGAGTTGCAGGGGAAAGACAAAAACATAGCTGAAATGATAAGCTCTGTAAAGTCATTTAAAGCTAAATTGGATTTGTTGATATCACGTATGCAGATCAATTCTCTCGTGCATTTCCCACATATGAAGAAAATGCTAGGTAACAATGAATTAAACGGGTCATTATTTATTAAGCATCTTCAAGTGTTAAAAAAACAGTTTGAAGAGAGATTTTTGCAGTTAACACATATCGAGCCAATTGTTTCCTTCTGTATCAATCATTTTACTTGCCAAATAAATGTAATGGTAATGGCCGCATGTATTGCAGATTTTGTTCAAGGTAAGACAGAAGAACTAGAGTTAGAAATTTTGGACCTTAAGAATGATATTTTGCTAAAATCCTTAATATCAGAGGACTTTTGAAATACAGTGGACAGAGAAAAGTTCCCATTTTTGAAAAAAGCGGCATATAAAATTGAATCATTTTTCGGTTCGACATATTTATGCGAATCATTGTTTTCAAACATGAACTTAATAAAATCAAGACATAGATCTCGACTCACCGATGAGCATCTTTATGATTGTTTGCTAACATGATTATCTGCTATCGTCATACTCTCCTAATTATGAGTATGAGGCACTGGCCAATAATATGCAATGCCAAAGATCACATTGACATATTGATATTATATTTTTTTATAAAATGTTTTCTTTGTATTAGTGTTTCTTGTTTACTTTGTTTACGTTTTGTAAATACATTTCTCTGTGGGTATGCAATTTGAATAATAATTTTATTATTTTGAAACATTTTTGTTTATTATTTTTTAATAAATTATGAATATAAGAAAATTAATTATGGGAAAATGAGAAGTTATGGAAGGAGTTTGTCGATTCAAAATAGGTGGTGCCCGCCACCCTACCGATATTTTAGAATGTGCTCTAGAGTACAAAAAGGTTGGGAACCCCTGCCTTAAGTGATGAGATAATGACAAGCTAGTATTGATTTTAGAGGAACTCTTTTACTAGTCTAGGATCCGCTTTTTGAAGTGAAACTTCTATTGACGCTGTAGGGCAAATTGGCCATAACGTCACGAAAAGTGAAACGGTATTTTGTATTATTATTATTAAATTATTATTTTTTATTATTAAATATTTTATTTATTAATAAATTATTTTTTACTATTTAATATTAATAATTATTCTTTATTAATAATAATTAATATTATTTTAATATTATTAAGTGTATTATATTATTATTAAAATAATTATTATTTATTATTAAAAATAGAATATTTTTTGTTTTTTAATTTTTAAATTAATATATTTAATTATTAATTATTTCATTTTATATTAAATTAATGAACTTTATTTTATTTAATATTTATTTAATATATAATTTATATTTAATGTGTAATTATAATAATATATATGGTATTATAATATTAATAATTATATTATTATTATATTATAATTAATTATAATATAATAAATTAATAATATTATTCATAATATAATAAAAATAATAAATAAATAATTAAATAATTATTTAAAAATAATTAATTCAATTAATAATAACATAAAAATATTAATTTATTTAATATTAAAAAATATAAATGTACTATTATTCAGTGTAAGTCTATTATTATTAAAATATTAACGTTTATTATTGAAATTATTATTATTGAATTAAGACAGATTTTCTTGAATTAAATTCGATATAAAAATTTCTAAATCCTAAAACAAAATCGTTAACAAATGGAAAAAAAGCAATGCATAAAATCAACTTTTCCTAGGAGCTAAGAAGTTTCATTTCTACCGCGCGAGAGTCTGACGCATCTTTTTTTTTAGTATACCTAATCGGATTTTAAACGTTAAGCTCTCTGGTGAAAGGTCAGCGTCTTACCAACTAGATTTTGCTTATCGTCGGCTATGGTAGACTGGAAGTTTTGATGTTATGTAACGAGCAAAACGACTGGTATCATTTTAAATTGGTTCATATACCATATACTCGTACTTCAGATTTTTTTGAACCTAACGTATTAAGTGTCTCAAATTTACAACGAATTAAAAAAAATTCCAAATGAGGAATTCTAAATCAAAAATATTTCTAGCATTCAAGAACTATCATTCATATGAAATTCCTCATTGAAGTCAAATTTTGCTATTCAAAGGGGTTTTATTAGCAAAATTTTGCTTCACGATGAATAAACCACTAAGGAACTTGATTGAACAGTTCATTTTGTCGAAGATTTAATTTGGAACTTGTAGAGTGGGGGTTTGTTTGAATATAATTTCTGCTACGAGAAATAACTAATTCAAGGCACACAATTTTAAGATGTTCGTCGCTGAAATTAGGGAGTGATTTAAAATTTAAATGAAACTCCTTGAATATTGGAGGGACAAGACGAAACTTGTATCTCAACAAAAAAGGGGGATGATGATTACACATTTTTTATCATCATCAGCACTACAATTCAGGATGGGTCTTGGCTTCCTGTAACTATAACATGTATCTCTCTCTCTCTCTCTGACGCGTTCTTCTTCCAATAGGTCATACATCATCTAGCCAATTTAAATTTAGTATTTCTGTTATTTTTTATTCCCTTAGTTTACTGAATAGAGACTTCTGTACCGGACGGGGCACAAATACTGTATATAGGCACGTTGGTTGCCGCGTCGCGCTCAGAGAATCGACGTCGCGAATTCCATAGCGAAGATCCAGTAGAAGAAGAAGAAGGTAGCAGGGAGAGATTCCTCTCAGGCAGTCGAAGTAGAGTAACGGGTCTCAAGTAAAACACGTTAAAGTCGGTAGTACTGAGAATATTATTTTCCAAAATCAGGGGGCCCTCTATATTAATAGTCAGTCGGCCGTCACAAGCGCCCATTGCCCGCGAAATACAACAACTTTCGGGGTTTGGGCCCTGCTTACACCGACTGGGCTCCGACTTACTCCGATCGCATCGCCCCGCAATACACTTATTTCCATTGCGGTCGCGAACGTGATCGGAGTCAAACAAACACATTTTACATAGTTTCCAACATAGTTCACAAATACATAAAATAACACAATACATATTTCCATAGCATAGATTTACATACAGAATTAAGTTTATATTATTATAACAAAATAGCATAGAATTACATGACAGTTATACATATAACAGAGTTCATACACAGATTTACACAGTTTAAATAGACAAATATTAGGGTGAATTTGCCTCCAGATCTACACAGCCTTGTCTATTTCATCATACCACATACACACACAAGGGTGACGGCACACGTCCGATACAACTTCTGTATAGGGTTAGCGTCCTGCATATGATATAAGAGTCCAAATCAGCACAGTCTAGCAATTTTAATTAATTTTGCAACGCTGTTTTGGCCATATAGGGTAAATAGTTGCGGTTTCTCATAATTATTATTTAACGCTTGATTTATTTTTAGTCATATTACTCAAGTTTATGACTTGGTTGATAAACTGGTTAATCCATTAAAATATAGTTTTACTCTTCATAATTTTAGTCATATTACTCAAGTTTAGGACTTGGTTGATAATCTGGTTAATCCATTAAAATATAGTTTTTCTCTTCATAATTTGTCCTTTGATATCCATTTGAGAAATATGTAATTTTCTTTCTTATATTTCTTAAGTTATAAATTATATTTTATAAGTGGCCGATTGATTCATTCACTTTCCGTGTTGTACGAGTACTATCATCATATTTTAATTGAACCCAAATTAAACTCTTTGTAAATTAAAAATAAATATTACTTCATTATTTAACTAATTACATGTATCCCAACGATACATATTTTTACCTCCTATATCGAGTCTCTCTTCAGATGAACACCGTCACTCTGTATTAAATCGTTGGTTTGTATTAAATTTTCCATTGAATACTACACTAACTATAGTACATTTTTTAACATTTATACATAGTAGATTTTCAGAGAGCCATTGAATGGTAAAGATTCGAAAGATTGCAAACCATAAATTATCAAATTATTAACAACATTCGATGTTAATTATTTAACCATTTATAACAAGATATGCTGACGATACTGCCATCATGACTGAAAATATGGAAAGTGATGGCAAATATTTATAAATAAAATCAGTGTGGCATGCAACAACAAAGAACTCTCAATAAATATTGCAAATGCCACATTTTTATCATTAGTAACGATAATCAACAACCAAACGCGTAGCCGGAGACAAAATTAAAATAGCTCTGATGATTGCCACCCTCCAACGTGCAGATAAACAGGAGAAGAAGCTATACAAGTGATCAAAAATGTATCAAATGCTTCAGCTTCAACTTTGAGGAATTTCACATTAAAACATTGAATAATAAAATGTTTGTTGCTAATAACATTGATCCCCACGACACGTATTTCTTTCTCCTATCTATATGAAATTGTGGCCTGAAAAACACATGTGATGCTCTCCGGTCATGTTTAATCTCTTTATACTGGGGGGACATCTGAAAAGAGGTCATTCAAGATGAGTCCAGATATTTTAGTATCATCTTATTTTAATTATTTCCGTTAAAAACGTTAAATTTAACTAAATGCTATTATTTAATTGTATTGTTTTGTTTTTGCTATCAACACATTATACAATTTTTAATGTTATCATCGCATGGCTCTCCACAGGTGGAATTAGTGATATAACAAAATCATTTATTATAAAATACACCCACGTGAAGCTTCACTATGTAAAAGCAAAAATCTAAGATTAATTATTTATCATAAATGGTGCCTTTAAGGCACAATTTATTTAATTAACGGCATAACAGTGTCTTTTATATACAAATGAACATATAATAAGTTATACAATTACGAGTATGTTTTAGCCCCCTTAGTAGTATACTCATTTATGAATGTCAATTGAATAAGCAGCTATAAAATAAATTTACCTTGAAAGAAAATATGTAACATATATAGGTAACATTTTATTAATATTTTGTCTTTTATAGGAAAAAAATAACATTAATAATCGCGCTTTAATGGCTCAAAAGTAATAAATTTAGCACTTAAAAGTGTAATTTTTGACATTTGCGCATTATGATATTTATAGGAGAGTTTTGGTGCTTTAGTAAGAGCCAAGAAATTGTATTTATAGAGTTTTTGTGCTTTTAGAACTAAAAAGTGACATTTTGTCACGTTTGCGCCTAAGTCCTAAAACTGGCATTGATGAACCTTTTAAGGGGCAGTTTTGCAATATAAGGACTGATAAGTGATTTTTTTTGGAACATTTACACTTTAAGAGTACATTAGTGACATTTTGACACATGTGTGCTTCATGTAAGTGTGTTTAATATTTTTTGGCACTTTTGCAATTGTGTCATGTATCTCTCTACTGCCAGCACATGTTAATCTTATATTCTTATATCATTCACCCTCAATATATAATGCATGTACCACTTATCTAAGAACTTATAAATATCATTATTTGTAACATGGATAATCACCAAAACCAATGTTATCTTATCCATATTCAAATAAATATTATAAGTTATATTATACCCTTGTCAAGCTTACGATACTAACCATGTTCTAAATTCTATAAATATTAGCGCTATCATATTAGTGTCAATTTAACTTCAATGCATTATATTTAAGTTATCTTCTCGTCTGCCCAAAATCAATGGGTAAGCTGCGACGAGATAAATCACAGATATCGACTTGACTTTAAAGGGCAAACATAACATGCCAATGCATTCTTTCTTAATCTATTGATAGTTATCTTTGCTTTAAATAAGACGTCATATCTGAGGCAGAATCATTATTCTTAAAGCCGCCAAGATATTAACATCATCCTTATTATATAATACTGTTAATATTATTATATTTCAAATGTAATTCAACTTTTATACAAATAAAACTACACGTTGAAATTCTAAAAGTGTTTTCGTTGCAAAAGGCCATAACAATTGAAAGGCTAGAAGTCTTATATTTTACACTTCAGAGTCTTAATGACAAATGAGAGTATTTACGGACTTGAACACTTAAAGGCCTAAAAGTAGCATTTTTAGAAACAAAATTCAAAATTCTTTTACTGTCCGAGACAAAATAATAAAGCGCAGATTAGAGCACACAACTTTTTTCGTACGAGTTAAGCCCGTTTATACTTTAATGTAATTTTATATGTGATTTTTTAATGCTATTTTACTCAATTTTATTTCTAAGTGCATAATGCACTTAATGTGAGTGACATATAAATGACGTTAATTTCATTATTAAACAAAACAGAGCAGCAACCATGTGGGCAACCAATCCATTAACATGCACGTTGCAATATAATTAAATGACTGAACCGAACGTTACGAGTATCTAAAACAAGCCTATAGAGCAAAGGTCGGTAACATACAGCACGCGAGCCTTAGACAGGATTAAAGATTATCTGATATAGTTTTTTTTTTACATTTTCATCACAATAAAATCTATACATTTTGCAAAACAAAATATTATTATTTACCTTCGTCATTAAAACTTAAAAGAAATAGAAGAATGCAAATATCTCGTAATGTACGAGTATAATGGTGAAAATAACATCAAACTTATTTGATTTTATCGTATTGTATACGAGTATAATGGTGAAAATAACATCAAACTTATTTGATTTTATCGTATTGTATACGAGTATAATGGTGAAAATAACATGAAACTTATTTGATTTTATCGTATTGTATACGAGTATAATGGTGAAAATAACATCAAACTTATTTGATTTTATCGTATTGTATACGAGTATAATGGTGAAAATACCATCAAACTTATTTGATTTTATCGTATTGTATACGAGTAAAATGGTGAAAATAACATCAAACTTATTTGATTTTATCGTATTGTATACGAGTATAATGGTGAAAATAACATCAAACTTATTTGATTTTATCGTATTGTATACTTTAACCTGGTGGGTTAATTGTCACGTGGAAATTTCTTCCAGCCAACCAGAAAATTGTTAAAGAGGCCTTAAGAGACAAACTTTTTTTATTTTCTTTCTTTAAGCTACAGTGAATTTGGGGGTATGTGTATGTATGTATTAGTATGCATTAATGTAAAAAAATTATAATTTTTTTTACATATTTATACTAACCACTTCTTAATTGTTATTAACTTTTTTGTGTTATGACTTACGTGTAAAATGGTGTAGGCTGAAAAACATCCGATGTCCTTGCGGCTGGACCATTCCTATATTGATGGAGGTGTATCTCGGCAGGGATAATGTTATGAGATGGGCCCAAACCTTTTAATAGCTTTTCTCTTAAATGCATTTTCTTTTTCACTGCCTTGAAATATGTGTGTAACTTCAAAATGTATATGGTGTTACTGTTAAAAAAAACCTTTCTTTATTTAAACCAGATAGGAATTATTTTTAAAAACATTACAGAAATCGAGCCTACAACCCCATAGTTTGAAGACAAACATATTACTAACTTAGAGCAAGAGTTCCCAAAGTGGTAGATATCGACCCCCTGGGGTCGATTTGATATTTTTAGGGGTCGATAGTTTCAATAAAAAAATTGGGGGTCGACGACTGTAAAAATAGACCCCTTTACTAATGCTTTTTGTTTGTTACTTCAAAATACACATGATTCCAATAGATACCTAATTAAGAAGTAAAGTAATTTAAAAAATACACTTTTTTGATAAAAACACATTAATTATCCAACTTGTGCACGAAACGGTAAAATGTGTCATTAAAAGAGTCTATTTTTTGCTTTAATTTTCATCAATATAATGCCATAATCCGTAGTCGTTTTATATTTTTCAATTCTTAATTACAAGTAATTAAAATGAAAAGTTTGATATCTAGTGAAATATTAAATATCGAATAATGTACAAATGTATTGATTTGATAAAGTAAAGTAAATGACTAAAGGGTCGATGGTTTTAAGAGTTTTTGTTAAAGGGGACTGCGGCCGAAAAAAGTTTGGGAACTTTTGAACTGGAGCAACTTAACTAAGTCAAAACTTTGAAGTTTATTGTTAATTTATCTGTTTTTAAAAAATATTTTCCAATGTGCTTCTTTAAAAAAAACCGCATCACTGTATTCCATTTCTTAAATCAACTCTGCTCTGCTGAAAATTTTCGCGGTTCTTAGTGAGGTGTAGGTCTTTAATGAATTAAAAAAAGCTCTGCACTAAAAAAAGATTTCCAGCCCCTGCCATAAGGAATATGACTAGGGTTTAGATGACTACCCCTTCGATTGTTGGTCTCGTCGGCACGCCAAAGAGAATTGGGTCAGAGCGAGTGCGGTATCGGTATCTGTATACACGGTCGGCTACGAAGGAATGTCAATATAATGGATTTTGTTGTCCATCGCTGGACTCGCTCAAGCATTCATACAGAATAAAATATTTATTGAAAATGTTGTCAAATAAAATCATCCATTAAATATTTCTGTAAAATTTTTGGAAAAAATATCAGTTAAAAATCGGTGACCATAGAATATCTAAGTTAGTCATTTAAAATATTGTAAACAAACTGATTATGATTGCTTTTCAATAAAACGGTACTGATATGCTTTTGACGTCTAGAACAAATGGACCAAGAAAGACTAACAAAGCAAATATATATAGTGCAAATGTGGGGGGAAAGCGTGCTAGAAAAAGGTCATGGAAATTATGGTTGGATCGAATGAATGATATCTTAAAAGAAGGAAACGTAAAAAATCGGAAAAATAGGAGAAGTTGTATGTAAAATTGTATAGCTGTAGAAGAGGTGAAGGGTGTATGTGTCGAGATACCAAAGTTTGGCGCTCTGTTCACTGCCAACAGGTCAATAGCTTGATGTGATGTAACACATCGATCAATAAGACCCGGGACTAACTACTAAAACAACATTTTTTTGCCAAAATTCTTCTTTATTCATCAACATAGTCTCCTTCAAGAGCGTAATAGGTTTACCCATTTCCCTTTTATTTACTCATTTCGATTGCATTACTAAAACCCTAGATGTAACAATGTTTGTATTTTAATCCGGTAGCTCAGTCAGTGGTTATAGGGCAAGCCTCTATTAGATCTCAAGGTATAGTGGGAAGAAGTAGTCAGTCGTCAGTACTTGGATAGGTAGAAATATACAATGAAACACATATTTGCTGTTAAATAGTTATATATTTGATCTTGACGAGCTGATAGCCCGTCAGAAAACTTAAATTGGGCAGATTACTTTCTGATACTCCGCTATCCTTTCAGATGGACAGACAGTCGAAGTACTTTCTATTTGAGGGGTAACTTCACAACAGTTCGTTGCGAATTTGTGCCAATTCTCAATAATTTGATATCACCAATCTCTAGATTTACTCAGAAATCACCATTGAATGACAAGCAAAGATAATAAACAAATTCACCTAACTTCAATACACTTGACACAATGTATTTCCAATTTTCGACATCCGGTGCAAGACCACAGGTTGACCACAGGTTCTCCGGCCTTGTGCTGCTACAACAGGGCCGTTGAATTGAAGAAGTCGCCTCAGTATGGTTGGTGGGCGTCAACTCGTGCCGTAATACAGTCTCACGCGACGAAACGGAATTTGAAGTGGGCTATTTGAGATTCGTCCCGGTCCTGGAGACTTCAGGACAATTAGTGCGCTCGATATTCTGCGAGAATCAGCTGATTTTGACCAGAGATAAAGTGGTACGTCAATCTCAGATTGTCACATAAGTAAATTACCAGAATTTACTCAATTATAAACGAACGGCAATAACAAAATCCTCGTATGGATAGGATTTGCCCAGCCAATTTTATGGAAATAAAGTGAACACTTAGTTTATAGAAATACTTTTAGAAAACTTGGAATTAAGTTACAGCGACCAATGATAAGTATACTATAGGAGCTTTTAACAGGACGAAATCGCAACCGAGAAAGGGGCTATGGATGGTATGTATTGAATATATAGTGTATGAGAAGTCTGACGTCACAAAGAAAGAAACTCCTTATAGAATGTCGGTCGTAGACTCTTAAAATTTATGGCCACCCAACCGTGTGAAAGCGTAAAAAAATAACTTTAACCAAAAAAGTCCCCCAAGAGCTGTTACAACTTCAAAAATTCCTTTACGAAATTTATTAACTATAACCGAATCATAAATTACAAAAATTTGTTTACATAGGGCATACTTAATAGCTCTGGACCGATGAGAACACGTTAGTCATATCAGTTTACATGGTTCTCTTAAAATTTGTCTACATAAAAATGCACTTTACCCTCACGATATATACCATGAATGAAATTTTAATAGCTATTTATGACTATAATAAATTAAATGCTTGATGATAGGAGACCAAGTACCCAAAACCTGACACCCTCCCATCGAAACACTAAAATTTACGATAATACTGTGAGTTGAGTTTTTAATAGCTATTTATGACTGCAATACATTAAATGGTTGATCATTTCGTAAGTTGAGTTTTTAATAGTTATTTACGACTTTAAAAAATAAATGGTTGATCATGGCAGACAAGTACCAAGTCCTGACAAGCGATACATTCATTCCAACGCTTTCCTAACTTTTCTATGCCAGCCGTGTACAACGATTTATCTTTGGTTTCAAAATAAGCGTTAGTTTCGGAAATCACTTCTTCATTGGAGCCAAATCTCTTTCCCTGGAGCATTCAAAATACGGAGGTCATAACCTTCCCGGCCGACTGTTGAGTTTTTAGTCGCTTCGGACGACTTTCACCGGCTGCTCTCCACTCAGCTGACTGCCGATTTGATTCCGGAGTATAGTGGTGGATCCAAATTTCATCCATTGTCACATACCGACGGAAAAACTCTTGTTTATTTCGCGTAAACAGTGCCAAACAGCGCTCTGAATCATCGATGCGTTGTTGTTTCTGTTCCACTGTAAGCAAACGCGGCACCCATTTCGAAAAAAAACTTTTTCATGACCAAATGTTCATGCAAAATAATGTAAACACTATCAAATGATATCTTCAGGATGTCAACTATCTCACGCAACTTTACTTTGCGATTTTCCATCACGATTTTGAGTTTTTTTTTATATTTTCTGGTGTAACAGCCTCATTTGGACGACCGTTCAAAATGAGCGTTCAGCATCATTTGTGTCTGTACGACCGCGTTTGAAATCAGCACACCACCGACAAATGGTTGTTTTTGACGGAAAAGAGGCCGGATAACACTTTTCAAGCCATCGCTGAATTTGAACGGTATTTTTTCCCATTAAAAAGCAATGTTTTATCAACACACGAAATTCGTTTTTTTCCATTGTTTTGAAAATAGCAAAAGTAGCGTTACTAAAACCACTGTAACTCAATGACACAATGTCGGAATGTCATGAAAATTTGAGACGTAACTTCTAAAGGGTGGTACTAACTGAGAGTGGTATGGATTTGTTATTAGAGGCGCCATCTATTGGTTAGTCCCGGGACTTATTGATCGATGTATTATGTATATATGTGAATCGGTTATATGATATGTATAGAATTAAGTACTATGTCAATGGGTCACCCATAAAAATATTGATTTACATTATTTTATATAAATTACAACTTAGCAACTTGATTGCAACTTAGCAACTAGAAAGTTGTTAATTTTTTTAAAGGTATCTGCGAAGGTTTTAAAGGTATTTTCTCATCTTAAACTCGTTTATTTTATGCTTATAGTCCAACATGTATAGTGCCGGGCTGTAAATCGACCTAGAGGGAGACTTTTATTGCATTTATGTACTTCTTGTGATAATGATGATCATAGTGGAATACATTCCTCTATTTTTTATTCTTTTTGGATTAGGCAAATCCCCTTGCTGAGAGTGTATTGTGATCTTTACGACTTCTACAACATTGATTCAGACACTTGGCATCTTTGTGTATCTCCTAAATAACATGGTCTTAAAGGTCTGGTTTACCTTTTTCTATTCTGTTCAAGGGTATATTTGAATGGCGTTTTGGTAAAGAGGTGCATGCCATCAATTGCTTATTTGTCTGTTTGAAGTTTTGCACCACTTGTATTCGTGAAGTGCGGACCTCAGGTAAATTTTAAAGGTAAACTTTGAATACATAAGTTATTTATGTATTCAAAGTTTACCTTTAAAATTTACCTGAGGTCTGTATTTCAGGCATACAAATGTTGCAAAACTTCAAACTGACACATAAGTAATTGATGACTTGTACCTCTTTACCAAAACACCATTAATTTGTTCCTCAGCACAGGAGGATAGTTAGAGTTTAGGGTTTAATCCGCGTATCTGCAACATCGTTAATATATTGTAATTGTTTATAAATATTATTTATGGTAATGAAACAAACTAAACCGTATTCGTTAAATTGAACTGTTTAAAATAAATTGAATTCCATTAAAAAAAAAAAGCTTAACAAGTGGGCTCTTTAACAGGGGATGAGTATGGAGAAAACCCTTTTTGGAGGTTTCCACATATGTATAAGGGTAAAAGACTGATTTGATTGTAGAGCTGAAGAGTTGTTGGAGAAGATTTTGATGTGGCAGTCATGATAATGATGGGGCTGTAATTGTGTGTGTCATAGCTTGGAATTTATGGGTCTAAGGATGTGAATGCGCCAGCTTAGTGCTTAGGGAAAAAATTTAACTATAAACTTACAGGACTTACACAATAAAGCACTTCGATTCTTGTTTTTTTTTACGGTTCGCCTTTGCAATAAAGCGATGGAAATTATAAAAGTCATTTTGTGGGTAGTTAAATAAAAATATGAAATGCGACAAAATTTTACAGAGATAATTTGATAGCAATACTTATCTGCGGAACTTTGCGGGCCAAATATTAAACAATGTGTTTAAACCGTGAAATATAACTAGACGTGATAACGACCCTTGCAGGCAAAAATACTGCCAAAAAATATGAAAGGAAGAACAACCCGCTTCTTCATTGCAGTACTTTAAACGTAATACAAATCCTATTAAACCGCCTTTCTTGGTTTCACATTGTATTGGTTTATTTTATAATATATAGGATACAACCACTTTTGAGCCCAAATCAAGTTTAGTATCTTAATATTTGTAAAATTGATAGAAAGAATCGTAATAACTAATGGCTGTCATAAAAACATAAATAAAATTTATTATTAAATGTTAATAAACTGCTTTAAATAAGTTGAATTTTGCGTCTTTTAATTTTATTAAAAATAACTCGAAAGTTTTCTTCAATTCGATTAAGTTTTTAACTACAAATTAGCTTTGAAATTGACAAAAAGATTTCAAATATCTCTGTTGGTTAATTTTGAGTCATTTTAGATTCCCTATTTTATCGAATTCTATTTGTGGTATACTAATCAGTGAAAACATTCAACGGGTCATTATACTTTCCTTTATTTAACAATGTAATGAGATAAAATAATTGGTTCATGATGGTGTAAATTGGATTGATGTATGCAAAAATTATACAAACACCATACTATCTGTTTCCAGATTATTGACTTAGTTTAAATTATACAAACACCATACTATCTGTTTCCAGATTATTGACTTAGTTTAAATTATACAAACACCATACTATCTGTTTCCAGATTATTGACTTAGTTTAAATTATACAAACACCATACTATCTGTTTCCAGATTATTGACTTAGTTTAAATCTAGTTGTAACGCAATGTAGGTAAAGCTTTCTTTTATAGACCTAATATTTTAATGTTTAATTTTATACAAGTGAATAATTGTTTATTAGCCTTTCCAGTTCACAGCTCCCCTTTCTTTACGTCGTCCTTTACTGTACATGCAGTGAGACTCTGGAATCAGTAACAAACCAATGTAAGACTCGCTCCATCCTTGGCATGTTTCAAGAAGCGACTGAAAAACCTCTTAATATCTAGTCAGTAAAATAACGTGTTTCATTCCTGATTTTCATTTTCCTATCCTCTCCACCATCCCTTCCTTTCCTTTTGATTGATATCTTACTTTATATGAAAAAGAATGTTCGGGTGATTGCCCGTCTTTGTAGGGTTCATGGGCATGTGGTCACGTATATGTTTATGGATTTCGTGGGGATGGATAGTCATTTGAATGATTTATGCGACCACGTAACTTGCTTTATTTACTTTTGTCTGGTTTGTTGGAGAAATTGCCGCCTGGCAGTAAGCCCGCCAAATTGTATTTGCAATAAAAGTGTTTAATAAATAAATAATTGTTGAACAAAGAGGCTGCTTTAAAATAGCCAGACCGATAGGACGTCTTTCAAAAAGTGGAGTACTGATATACAGAATATAATAAGAGTAGATTATCTCCAACCGAATCAAAATGTAAGATCGTAGATTTCGGAAGAATCTATATACTAGTAGAAAGATCATGGTTTGTGATGATGACGATAAAAAGATTAGTCGTTGAATATTATCGTAAACAGACATGAATGAGGCTTTATTATTTGACCTGTAAGGATCTTGGATCTTGGAGAGTGAGATATAATGAGGAGTTATTCAGCATATACAAAGAGCCCAACATTATAAAATACATCGAAATTGGGAGGCTACGTTGGGCGGGGCATGTAGCAAGAATGGGAGAAGAGAGAATGCCTAACAAGGTACTCTTTTCCAAGCCCCAAAGAAGACGTAGCGTGGGTAGCCCAAAGCTCAGGTGGATGGATGGGGTGCAGAGTGATACAAGCGTGATTGGCATCAGGGGCTGGAAGAATGCATCCCAGGAAAGGAGGGAATGGCGACGACTGCTGGAGGAGGCCGGGGCCCACAATGGACTAGTGCCATTGATTGATTGTAAACACGAAGGTTTAACCGTTTCCGGCTTGAGCAAGTAAGATCGTGTAAGGTCAGATATCACACCGGTTACGCTCATTGTATAGTCAAGAGATGTAACAGTTAAAATTTGATACCGTTAATATTGTTGCGTTATATTCTAAAATGTTTAAAACCATGGTTTTCAACTTTATTTCCAAAGATGTTTAGATGTTGTATACTACGTTGATCTCGTGTTTGCAGAAAACACAGCATCTACTGGGTCGCTTCTTTAGTATGAAATTCGATAATAGCGTTATATGCAATTTCGACCATTTCAGAATATAACGAAACAACACGTCTTCGTTTGGCTCTAGTTGACATACTTCTGACGATAGAAGTATCAAATTTTAACTGAAACATCCTAACCTTAGGTGGGCGTTGCCGAATATCTGTGCATACTTGCTCTTACTTGTTCAAAACATAATTTTTACTGGATGTTTTTGCGTACGAAAGTGAAATAATTTTTCATTTTTCATTATAAATATGAAGAAAGGCAACATTTTTTTAACATAAGGCAAGTGCAAAGCTTACACTTTTATATTTTATGTGATATTATTTTAATTTATTCATACGTTGGCCCAGAGGTAACACATAGTACTCGACTTAATTAATCGAGCCTTTGAGTTTAGAACCTCTGGAATATGATAAGTACGAAATTCGTGGTTCGGTATCGCACGTGCTTACTAGCCCATAATCAGAACAACTTTTTTAGCAGACTACTAAATTTTTTTTTTTTTGGGAATTGAATCCTATGTTATGTCTCCGAGAATATTTCTAGCGTCTAATCAACGAGGCCACTAACGTCATTAATAAAACCGTTTATTATCGATTCCTACTTTATAACAAAATGCAACAGAACACTGAATAATTCTGAATTTCGGATATCTTTTGACGACATATGTGTACGTTACCTAGTTAATAAAATTACAGTCTTTAAGCCCGTTCGATTTCCATTATAAAACAGATTTTTTTAAAGGTTTCTAACCTAGTTTTCACTTAAGGTCTAGTTTACATTTTCTAGTTGGAAGAGATTGCAATATGGTAATTAACCCGCCAGATAGTACTGTTTACAACGAAAGTATATTATAAAACAATAATAAAATATTAACAATTATTAACCTATAAGTACTCGTATATAGCAAAAAACACAAAAGATAAACATAGTCTAATGGCCCCAGCCAATACCTTCTTGTCATGATACTCAAATATTGTTTATTTTGTATTTTTTTTATCTGTCTATAAAAGTTTTTAATCTGTTTGATCTCGAAGGTCGGTACATAAATTGTTATTTTATTATAATTATATTGAAAAAAAAAACTTCTTATATAAAATCTCTATAAGATTATATATCTCTCAAATCACAGCAGTCAAAAATGCTCGAGTGAACCCTCCCCTGCAAAAGCGACGTCTATATGACCCAAGCTTGAGGTCGCTGACTCCTGTCGTCCTATCGACAGCTCTATAGCTTTTTGTGTTCGGAGCTTTCGTGATACACGGCACTGTCGATTAATTTAGATGGAATATTCTGCATCGTCTATCTTGTTAAATTATAATCATGATAGTACTTACAATTTCAAACGTATTATTTCTTGATTATGTATGTCGGTCAACCGTCAAAGGAGGTTTTCTGCATTATACAGTTTTAAATACATATAACGAAAAAAAAACATTTCAAATGTTAATATTTATAAATCAAAATTGAAATTAGAATATTTAAAATCAATAACTTTGTTGTTCTACAAAGTACATTTATTCCCGTTATAAGTGTTTATATCTCCAATCTTGATGCTCTCTTCGAGTAGAATCTGAAAAAATGTTGGAGAGGAACACGTGTAGCGGGTATTACTTTAATTAATGGAATTAGAAAGTAATTTTCTATATAATATTTTACTTTGCAGTTTCACAAAGGTAAAGCTGAAACCTTTTATAAAATATAAAAAAATCATATGGTATACGACCAAATACTTAAATACAAGCAAACACGAATGACTGTAAGCCGTGGTTATAGGAAGCTGATATACAGAAAAAAACTATGCGGAAAGATGTATAGATGTAGAGGAAGCCAAATTAATATGTTATCCTGTCGAGATGTGGAGGAGGAATATGAGAGTTTGGCGCACTGCCATCTCTGCTTACTTTAACAGAAAAATGATGTGTTATATAAATGTTTGTAATTATTACACGAAATGATGCAAAAAAGGCTTCAAATATTTAAACAAAATTGGATGAAATTTAAAAATTACCTTAATTAATGAAAAATAAATTTGAACAAAATATTATAATGATGCGAAGTTTACCAAATTAAAAAATAATATTAAAGATTTGGATTGTATGTGTGTATGACAATGAATGTTCGGGGGATTGTCCGTCTTTGTGGGGTTTGTGAGCGTATGCTCACGTATATGTTCATGAATTTCATGGGGATAGATAGTCATTTGAATGTTTTTTGCAACCACTTAACTTGCTTAAAATACTTTTGTCTGGTTGGTTAGAAGAGATTATCGTCTGACAATAAGCCCGCCAGATTGTATTTACAATAAGAGTGTTAAATACGTTAATAATCAAGAATGCACATTGAAAGAAGATACGGTGCTTGAGATAAATAAAGGAGGTATGAAGTAATGAAACATTTCCCAAAATAATCTATACGACTAATATACTCGTATAAGATACAACAAGTTTGGAAGGACCTAGAAAAAAGTCAGAAACCAAAATGTAACTGATAGAGGGAAAAGTGAAAATCCTTTATGATAGTAGAGTAACCATATCGGGGTATATGGACGTGACTGAAACAAATTTCGTACGTCAGGATATATAATGTAAAGAAGATTTGTTCTCTCTGCCTACCCCAATGGGACATGGCATAATAATGGTGATTATAATAAAAAATATATATATTTTATGTAGTTACGTAGATGACAAGTTCAATGAATTATTACAACGTCAGATTACCTACCCCTATTTGCGGTCATTCGAAAGTCAAAGCATTCAAGTTCGTCGAAAACGAATTATTTTTTCAGAAAACTAATCCGACATCAATTTGGTAACTGAATGACTAATTTAATGAAACGAAATTTCAAAATTCTGGAAAAAATTGTTAAATGTAACAAGTTCCAAGAAAATGTCAAAATTGCACCTTTAAAAATATTGATGTGGTATATTTATTAGTAATTATATTTAATACAATTCAATTCGACGTATACTGAAACGATCCACGATGTTTGCTTACCACAGGTTTCACGTATAATTTTGTGGAATTCCATATTAAAATATTTTTTGATAAATTACTTTGGCATTCCATTAATTACTTTAGTTAAATTTATAAACATGGCAATATGGTATATTATATTGGGTGTTAACATAAATTGTGTTCGTTTTTTTCCAAATTTTAAATGATCACCAAAAGTAAAACAAAATGGTTAAGGTTATACGTAATTCGAAAGAAAACATACTGTTCTATAAGATATTGTGTTTGCTATTACGTTACATATATTATTTTACTTGATTACAAGCCTTCAAAATGGAATATAAAGTAAACGAAAGTGAGCATTTTCGACACTTTCTTCTGTTCGCGTTCAATCAAGGAAATAAGGCTGCTAAAGCTGCTCGCGATATTTGCGAAGTGTACGGTAAAAATGCTTTGAATGAAAGGACAGCTCGTCGATGAACAAAAATCAATTAACGAACGTTGATTTCTGTTATTTTCACTCAAAACATATGAAACCCAAGCGCCAGACTTTTGGACTTTTCCCATTGATTTAAGATGGTGGTATACAGTCATGTGACTACAATTCATCTGTTCAGCGAACTCAACGAGGGTTTGAAGGGGATCTTCATGAATAATATGGTTTAAGCGGTCCTCATCGAAGTCCACTAGTCGTCCGGAACGCTCCATGTCTTTCAGGTCGAAATTACCGTATTTGAAACGCAAAAACCATCGACGAGCTGTCCTTTCATTCATAGTAATTTCACCGTAAACTTCGCAAATATCGCGAGCCGCTTTAGCAGCTTTATTCCCTCGATTGAACGCGAACAGAAGGAAGTGTCAAAATTGCTCACTTTCGTCTTCTTGACATTCCATTTTGAAGCCTTGTGATCAAATAAAATAATATATGTAACGTAAAACCAAGCACAAAATCTTGTAATAACACACAATTTTCTTTCCAATGACGTATAACCTTTACCATTTTGTTTAACTTTTTGTGCTTATTTTTAAATTTGAAAAAAAAAACGGACACAACTTATGTTAACACCTAATAGAATGTGCTTGTGAATTTAAAAATACTGAAATAATGCAGAAGAACATTGCCACGAAGTTCCAGAAAGTTACGCCTAAAACTTTGTTAAATTAAGATATTTATGTTTTTTGAACAATATGTTATATATATTTTTGTATGTATGATACTCGTTTAGTCATAAAAGTTTTATTCAAGGTTTTTTATTTTTCGAATCAATCTTTCAAATTCCAATAAGAACAACACGACAATCAACTTGATTTAATTTTCATAAATTATGAACCTCGTTCCTCCCGAACACTGTTACACAATGAGCCTGATAAAGTTATTTTTATTCAAATAAATCTAAATGCAATTATAAATATTTATTTAGAAGTTTTTTTCTTGTAATTCAATTATTTTAATTTTCATGTTCAGCTCCAAAGTGTGATCGTTTGGCTGATTTGGAACGCATAATAAGAAACTTATATTTTTCCATTTACCCAAGGAAATTAATAAAAGATAAGAAATTTATATTGAATGAAACAAACATCTATTGTTGGAGAAAACTTTTACGCTTTTTTAACCCTTCCCTTACGGTGATAAAAATAATACGCGTGCTCCGGTGTTGGGTAGTGAGTACGCAATAAAAAATTTGCGATTTTAAATCGGAAAAATAAGAACATTCATAGATAATCCCCTTAATTAATTATAATTGAAGTTTATAATTATAATAATTGAGATTCATTTGCTGAAAACATTAAAAAACCATCTGGCAACGCTCACGGAACGAGGGTAGGCCTAACCTATTTGCAAGCCTAGAAGCTACTAGTGGCGCGGAACGTCAGTCGCATACCCCGGCGCTTACGCTTATGCTTGCGACGTTGAGACAATTTAGCTCCTCGCAATTCAGTCTAGTATGCAAGAGTGAGATGCGAATATAGTGTCGCGCTTCCCGCATACTATTCACCTATCGTCAAGACGAGGCACTCGCAGCGTTTAAATGCGAATTTGTTTTCGATCTTTACAAAACACCTCGATGTAGTCGTTAAATTCTGATTATTATTAATATTATTTTTTAAATCGATGCGTAAATATATTATGGAGGAATACCTAAAATCTTAACCTTGTATTTATTATATTTATATAGATATTGATGGTTATTAGAAGCAACGTGTAGAAGATACCCAACACAGGGAAGGAAAGGTTAAACGCAACCTTTTTAACGATAAACAAAAGAAACATCAAAAGAGTTATAAGTAATGAAGACTGAAGGGTGAAAAAACTGCACGTACAGATGCGGGCAAATTATCCACTTTACTACGTGAATATCAAATGCAGTTCATTTTACAGTTCCGCAAGGATTACGTGGAAAGCCCGAACTTTTAATTGGATTTGGCTCGAATTGCCTCATTGCTAGCCACACCAAGGTAACGAGAATCGATGGACTTTAGTTCTCACATCTACAGAAATGGACAAAGAAATATTTTAGATACTCGGGTAGATTATTTCAATTTACTAAATGGCGTCTTACTGGCTAGTAAGGCATCTTACTAGCTAGTAAAATTTCAATTTTACTAGCTAGTAAGAGGTCTTTCATCCAACGCGGAGTCTGTGAGCTGCATTTCTATTGGTACGTAGATATTTTAAAATGCATTTTGTTCTGATCTTCACTTAAGGTTTTTTAAAATAAATTCATGAAAGGGTGGAAATACTGCTACATACTAATAAGCCTGCAAGTTTGTTAAAAATACAATATAATTGTAACACAAAAATATTTATAATTAAGGCTTTAACACTGATTGAGTTACTAAAACACAGATTTATGGACTTAAAATAATGGTATGACCCTACCGTGTTCAATGTTTTCCCTTCTTCATTTTCTTTTGTCTTATTTGTGCTCCCCTTATGATGAGGTGAAAATCTTGAAACTGGTAGGGTCATGACATTATATTTAGTGAAAAATATTTATTTATTTAACCTAATTACAACAATGTGTATTTTTCAAAAAACAATGTATAATGCTACTAAAAGGTTTATTTGAATTTAAATTATATTTAATAGGGAGAAAAAATATCTGAGTGATGTTATATTTTTAATGAAGATATGATGGTATGCAAAATAATTTCTCATTACCTGATCGAAAAGAACGTCTGTATTCTTAAAAAATGGACTTTTTTTTACATATTCTGTTACCACTTGAAGTGGTTTTTTTTTTTATTTTTTTCTGATATAACATATTAACCTGGTACCTATCAATAATATTTGTTATGGTGGTATCTGACCATACCCGTTCTAAAAACTCAAGGTGGAATACTTTGAAACTTAGTGGTATAATAACCCGGAGAAAAAGCTCTTTTCAAACTTAGTAATGGAGAACTCCTTTAGCATGGATACGATCTGAAGTGTTTATTTCTTTGACGGGTCTTAAGTTTAGAGTGATATATTTTATTACCGAAAATTCTCCTTCAAGTGTCCAACACAAAAAAGTCCAAAATACAATATAGAACGAGTTTTTCTGCACATATGTTAGATCGCACTCCCTTTTCTGACGAAACGTGATATGCCTACGAACTTACACCAACTCAGATATTTTTAGTGACATATTGTATTATTTTACAGTTCTTAGACGTATATGAAAATACACGAACACATTTGGACGTTAGAACAACATCTTCAAAAGTAATTTTCCAATATCCTTGAAGCGAAGGGTCTACAATCAATGTATTTTCCCAGTACTTACGTATGACTGCGAGACATGGACGCTCACAGTAAAGAACACACAAAATCCCAAGACCGCACAAAGAAGCATGGAGATATGCATATTGGGATAAACTAAAAGAGACCGTAAACTAAACACCTGGATTCGCAATATAACAAAGGTAGAAGACGTTATAAAGGTGTGCAAAAGAATGAAGTGGCAATGGACAGAACACGTAGCCAGAATGTTAGACTCCCGATGGACATCCGAAATAATCCAATGGTATCCAGGAGGCATAAAGAGGCCCAGAAGAAGACCGAAAGTACGCTGGATGTATGAAATCAGGAAGCATGGCAGCATCACATGGCATCAACGAGCAAAAAACTGAACTATTTGGAGTCAACTTGGGGAGACCTTCATCCAGCAGTGGATCGACCCTGGTTGACAATGATGATGATGACACGAACACATGCTCAACAATTAAAAAACAAATTCACTGGCAGTCATTAATTATCCATGACTTGTTTAAGTTTGTCAAATAAAATTTATGAAACTCGTTTAGAAAAAGTAAAGAATGAGAAGTTTAGAATAGAAAAGAAGGTATGACGCGAGAATCGAGAGATGCACGCACAGAAAACAATGAAGTACAAATCTGTTCTCTTACATACTCCAATAGAAACAAGGAGGGATGGAACTGATGATATTGATAAACATATTTACAGTGATGGGAGATGAAAATGCCGATACTGTACGAGTATCTTCTTGCTAATAGACATGTAAAGTATCAGTTGAAAAAGTTAACTGATCTATCATGACTCGATCCGGTTTCTGTTGTCATTTATAAAATAAACTTTCGTTGACTACACATTTTTTTGCGACTGAACGTGTGAGTAATCAGCCATGTTCGCGCTACTTCAGTGTCACGCTAGACTATTTGCTCACTTTTTAACCCCATCTACAATCCCTATGAAAGAAACTAAAAAGCAGCTTTAATATCATATATTACATGAGTTCACCGAAATAACTAGGGGATACGACGCGCAAACACTGTGAATTTTAATGATGATTTTGCACGGGGCAAGTTACTGTTATTTGTTAATCTACGCACACGCATTTAGTTGAGATGTAAATACATGAAGTTATATCACTATACAAATACATGACGATGCAAATACACTACGCAAATACATGATGTGGTGAACATAAAAGCCTACGCCTTTATTATTTCTTTCAAAGCTCACAGATATTCAACCTCCTGATATAAGACATGAATAAATTCTCACTTCAGAGTACAAAAATATGTCGCAAATCGACCAACGCAATTCCCTGTCAATATGAAAATAAGAAAATCAATGTTTCTCCGTCACAGCTTCCGTGGATCAGTCTGGATGTATTAAACGGCATTTTGTGGGTGACCTGAGAACCCTTTCTGTGAGTGGGAAAACATCTAGACAATTAGCCACACCATAAACAACTGTCCACTGTATGCATTTTCTGAAGACGTGCAGGAGCCATTTAACCTTACAATTGATCATGTGACCTCACTAGTCGGAGAAGCACACTGCGTGTGAAGTCAAACGCAGCGGAATAATAATTGGATTACAGATAGATATGGGTGACCTGAGTACTCTTTCTGTGAGTGTGAAAAGATCTAGACAATTGGCCACACCATAAACAACTGTCCATTGTATGCATTTTTTGAAGACGTGCAGGGGCCATTTAACCTTAAGACAGATCCTGTGACCTCTCTAGTCGGAGAAGCACACTGCATGTGAAGTCAAACGCAGCTAAAGAATAATTGGATTACAGATAGAGCATATCACATCAGATCAGATCACAGATAACATTTAATTTGATTGGAAAAACAAAAAACAAATCGGACGAAAGTGTTGCTTTCTGATTGGAATTATCTATACTTATGTGAATAAAATATTATAAATATAAAGCCATCACTGAGCGCACCCAATGTACCTAGCCTTGTTGCGAAGTTAATTAATTTTGATGGCACTGCGTCCTCAGAGGACTGCTTGTCTAGTTGTTCATTTTTATGATGAAGGGTGTCAGTACTTAGAGTGGATTAAATTTTGACGTTTTGTTAATATAGATCAAAGATTCCCAAAGTGGTCTTTATGGACCCCCAAGGGTCGATTTTGACTTGCAGGGGGTCTAAGTCAGCGAGAAAAGAAATGGGGGATGCACGAGATATAAATGGGAGTCCACGTGAGCGGATCCCATTTAATCAAATCATCATCAATATTTAGGCGTTCCGTAAATGTCTTATTACACCTAACACATATTGTGGGGACATGATACTTATATTAGACATAGAAAATACTTATACTATATAAAGATATCGAATGCAAATCATTGAACGTGGAGATTTAAGACTATTCCTCAATAATTCGAAGTCAAATATTGAATCATTGCTATCAGAGGATCAGGTTCATCCCTCTAATTAACAGTATTATATGTGTATTACTTTTATGTAAGAATTTTACTAGGTTTTGATTTATTTCGTTCCAAAGATAAATATACTTGCATTTTGTGTCTTTTCAATAAAGGTATGAATAAAAATTGTACATGTTTTTCTGTTTTTACAATTGTCCACTCTACAAAAAAACATTATCAAGGTGAACAACATTGTGTCAGCTGTCAAAAGCACATTTGAAGTTAATAAGTTTAAGAAAATTCAATATTAGGCAGGCAGGGGGTCTACGGAAAACAAAAAAAATCGGCAAGTGGTCTAATGGGGCGAAAAAGTTTGGGAAACTATGATTTATATCCTTCACAGCGTAGCTGGCGGAATGTATTCCATTTGGGAGTTTATTCCTGATAATTGCCAAATGCTTTTTCTCACATAGGAATTAAAATATGTTTTTTGAAATACGAGGCATATCCAGAAAGTAAGTGTACTGAATTTTTGTAGGCTACAATTTTTTTTATTTAAACAAAAAAATTACGTGGTTACCGTAGTAAATATGTAAGCTATTTTTCAAGATAGTCGCCATTCCTCTCAATGCAGGTGGTGAAGCGGGGTATCAACTTTTTGATGCCTTCCTCGAAGTAGTTTCCCGCCAACCCCTCCGTCCACTTCTCCACCTCTTCCTTTACCTCCTCGTCGGTTGAAAACCTTTTTCCACCCATGAGCAGCTTCAGGGAGGTACAAAAATAGTAATCTGAAGGTGCTAGGTCAGGGGAATGCGCGGGATGGTTCAGGACATCTCATTTAAACGAGGCGAGCAGTTCCTTCGTGACGTTGGCCGTGTATGGTCTGGCATTGTCGTGCAGCAGGCAGACTCCCTTTGTCAGCATGCCTCTCCTCTTGTTCTGAATCGCCCTCCGCAATTTTTTTAGGATCTCACAGTATCTCGCAGAGTTGATGGTGTCCCCTTGAGGCATATATTCAATTAAAATTATGCCTTGACAGTCCCAAAACACGGATGCCATGATTTTCTTGGCTGAAATTGTGGTTTTGAACTTTTTGGCGGAGGGTGAAGAGGTGTGACGCCACTGTTGAGACTGCCTTTTGGTTTCAGGCGTGTAGTGTGCAACCCAAGTTTCATCTCCAGTAACGATGGAGCGGAGAAATTCATCTCCATGGAGTTTGCAGCGCCTCGAAAACTCTTGCCCGGCATTATTTATTTCGCGCTTGGCAGGAGATTGGATTGACATTTTTCATGAAACGTGTTGTCGCGTCGACACTTCTCAACGTACTGACCTCAAACCGGTCTCGTTGCGGAGGGGAAGGATCAGGCTACACGGAAGTGTAGCCAACATGTCGAAAATAAAATCCATCCGGTCGTGAGAGTACTTTCTGGATACGCCTAGTAGTTGGGAATATTTTCCCGTTTTCTTTGTAAATTCTTCATTTCAAAATCTTATGCCCGACGCTACAGCATTTTATCGACTAAATCAATGTGAAATGTTACAGGTACCGATTCTCTACTTGTTGAGTGTATTTTCTTCTCGGTTCTCATCTTAAAGTTGTTCTTAGGTAATAAACATTCTAGTGCATAGATTACTTACTCAACTCAAGTGAGAAAATTTAATCTAATTCAAATTAATTTTATGGTTTCCACCATAAAATTTAAACAGTTAACTGAATTTTATTACTACGCAAACTTCACGGACAGACTATAACGTAGAACTTCATTGTCATTATTTAAATATAAATTTGAAAAAAAAATACTGATTTTAAGTTCCACATATTTATTTTCACTGCTTTGATGACCATTTTGTCTTGAAAGGCTGTAATTATATTTATTATTTTTATTTGTATTCAAATGGGTTTCTTTATCAGAAAATATCATCATAGTAAATTTGAAATATCTTATCAACTCTACGGAATTGAAACGATGACTCTTTTAAGATGTAGTTGTAACAACACATTCTTAAAATTCCCTGGACGGGTCGTTTTTGACAAATGTGGAAGTATTTGCACATAATAATAAGAACCAACGATCGAAGGTTCGCCAATTGCAGTATTTCGATAACATTATAAAGGTTCAAGATATATTGTAACATAACTAATATGTCAGAGAAAAATAAATGGCAAACGAGGAAGACACTGCATCTCTTGCAAATTTGTGGGAGTGGTTTAGATGCAGTTCCACTGAATTATTTTAGGCTGCAGTAAACAAAATAAAGGCTGCAATGATGGTGGCCAAAAAGACCAACTTCCTCTAGGAGACGGTTGCTTAAGAATTAGTGAATTATGATTATGGTGTGATAGATTTAAAAGCCATAGAGCTTTTATGATATTTTTTTAGGACACTGATTTTAAAATTTCTATATTACAGCTGTAAAATGATTGAAACTGTGTTTATATATTTTTTAAATGATTTGGCATTTATACCTGGGGTTTTGACCAAACATCACGGGTCTGACACAATAATGGCTTAGTTAAAGCCTTTTTGAAATACAAAAAATAAAGTATTATTGTAGTTAATTATGGTTGATTGAAAACTAGTTTGCGTGCTAAAAAAGTTGATAACGGAGCTATGATTTTGATTGGCCTATTAATGTCGTTGAACCATTATTTAAAAAATATTCCATTAATATTCTTATATATTTTTAAAACAAACAGATGTACTTGGAAAATAGTCACTCCAACAAGCTTTGAGTTTGCAGATAATTCGTGTATCGGAAACTATGTTAACCATTTAGTTTAACAAAACAAAGGCAAAATATTTCAAAGCTTTGACACACGCTGTTTCCAGGACAGATTTACTCTTTGATGCAACCATTTATCCGCTTAACAAAAACGTCATAAAATGACCTATTTTCCACAGCTGCGCCAGTTTTTGTAGTTATATTTTTGAGCAAAAATCTAATAAAGCTTCATCGAGAGAATTTTTATTTGAAAGTGTATTTAAAAAGCACTCTTTTGTGTGATTTTTGTTTGTCAAATTTGCGTAAAAACTTTGAAAGAATAAATGTTTAAAAATAAAAGGAAACAAATTCTATCCTTTATCACCAGCCTCACACACAATTTTGAAAAATAATAAATACAAACTGTTTTATTATTGCATTGAAACTAGAAATAATGAGTTTTTTTAGATCAAAATAAGTCTCGCCTTTTTTATGCAATTTGACCATTTTTAATCCTTTCAGAGAGTAACAGTTTTAGTGATTGACTACACTTTTTAAAAGTATGGTATACTTAAGGTTGAAATATATAAAAGTAAACGTAATATATGTGTAGTACTCTAGGACTTAAGAAGGTTGAGAGATGTTACTAGAGAGACAGTGTGAAAATATGTAAAAAAACTATTGTATTACTAAATATTAGAGAGTTTGGACATCAAATGCAGACATACTACTAAAAATTAATGGAAAATTAAGTGCAAGTAGGTGGAAGAGGCTGAACGGACGTCGGACGGGGTAAATTTACGATTGAGTCAAAATACTTTGCGGTGTGCAGAGGGTACTGAAAAAAAACATGGTCGAGGGTCTCCTCCCCTATTCCACATGTGATTTTATAAAAGAGACTTCCTATCAGACATCAGTGGCATATTCTTATCCAACGTATGCAATGCCCAATATACTGATATAATTTTAGTACTTGAGCTTGCAAGAGGAATAACTTGTAGCAAAGATTTGTATGAGCTTTTGAGTGTGGTATTTTTTGTTGTTTTTTTATGATTCTGTATGGTATATTGTGGGGTGAACATTTTGGTATGTCTAGAGCAAGAGGGATGAAGGGGGACGAGTTTGATTTCGCGTGATGTATAAAAATTTAATTGAGTGTCACTGTTTTGTGTGCGGTATATTGTGGGATAAATATTTCGGTCTGTCTGGAGTGATGAAGTGTGAGGAGTTTGATTTTGCGTGATGTATAACATACATATGTAATTGAGTGTCACTGTTTGACAGGTTGATGAGAATGTGCAACGGGATTTTACATACTCAAAAATCGGAAAGAAGTATTGATTTATTTTTTTCATACTATATGTCCTCAGTGAGATACAGGCAAAAACCTAGTTTACTGGGGACACGACAAATAAAAGGCAACAAACCCAGATCCATTAAAATTGCGGTATCCAAATTAAATTACCTGTTGTTTTTCGCAAATTATGTATATTTCTTGTCATGTGTAAAATAAATTAATTAATTAAAATTTAAATAACTATTTGATTGAATATATGTTATTTGTCGCACATGTAATGGAAGAACGATATAGGTGATGTGTAAGGCAACCCTCAATCGTACCAGACTTCTGGGTTACATAGAACGTACAAGACGGAATATCATCGGTACTTACTCCACACCTTCCAAACATTGTTTTTAGACATACTCGTATCTATGTCTTGTTTAAAAAATCAAATATAAATCCATTAATTTTATTTAAATCCTCGGACGACCGTTTCACCTAACAGAGCTTTTGTGATTTTGCCTAATGAGGTTATTAAAGCCTGTCCCTCGGCACTCTGGTATGCCGCGATTACCTGGGGTGCTGTGGATACCTCAAAGCATTGAATTTGTAACAAAGTATATAAAAATAAAATTTGTCGATTTGGAACTGGTTGAATTTTAATATCACTAAAGGATGTATCATCATTCTATTGCGGAGCTCATGACTGATCATTGTGACTCTCACAATAGCCTTTGATGACTCCTGGCTATTCATTCCTGGACTTCGTAGTCCAAAAAGCAGTTGTTAAGGCTAGTTCTGTGGCATCTTTCACTTGGCCAGTCAAGGAATTTTCTTTTATGTATCGTTCTTGCACACTTCCAGTGACTACAAGCTTCTCCAAACTGTCTGCACGGTTAAAAACAGTACGAGTATGTCCAAAAAATCTGAGAAATTGGCTCATATTGTTGATAATCTGTTAGTTGATCTCAATGATTCTAGAATGGAGGTATTGTGTCGTCTTGCTGTCAATGGAATATTTGCTTGTGACAAATACCTCTGGCGACAAATAACTCTTGAGACAAATAGCTATTGTGAACAATAAATCTTGCGACAAATACCTATTTTGACGAAATACCTCTGCGAAGTAAAATATTTAGCTGTAGCTGTAATTAAAACCAAATATCGTTCACAACTCTACGTGGAACAGAAAATTCCAGTCTAGTTTGATTTTACGATGTAATCAACTGTGATGAACAACAGCTTCCAGTTTCATGAATTGGTTGGTGTTGTTTTTAAAGGTGCCGTTTAAAAATCATTATACACATGAAAGTTGGAAACTTATAAGTTGATAAACCACTATTTATTAAAAATAATACCGTTGCATAAAATGAAAATAAAATATAAAAAGTTTATCGAGTTGTTGAAACCATGCAACAATTTTTCATTTCGTCTGACTTTTGATTCTTGAGCAGAATACATACGAAATTCCGTTCTGCGAATATTTTTTGTAAACGATGCTAAAATTGTCGGAATGAATGATCGCATTGTCGAGGGATTCCACGATCCCAGTACAAGGTGGGAGTATGACAGATGAACAGAGCCAGTCAAAAAGCTGACGTGGCAACTTCTCTACTGGTTGACAGCATTGGAGTGTGGAATGGAATCATGTCGATCAATAGAGGTATCAACATTTGTTTTATAACCTATATTGAACAAGATCTTTATTGGCAAGATTATTTTAGGAATGGAAGAAAACTTCTACTTTATACATTTATCTGAAATTCAGCACCATATTTTTTTCTTTTTATTAACGGTTTATACACATTTGCTCCTGACGTAGTTTTACTTTGTTTCGTATTTATTTTACATACGTACACACCATCACGCAATTTTCCTTTTCGAGTAGGCAGAAAAGGCAAACAGCCAGACTGTCCCATCAAAAGACACATAACCTTTTCCATAACCCTGAACTTTCCACAATTCCACAACGTCTGACTTTCTACATTTCTTTTTTTCTACATATGTATAATTCTAATGGTTATATTTACTAAAAAGCTCTCCATATTATAACACGCATACCTACATTATGTCTTGCGATTCTATATCGTGTGCTAAATACGAATGCTATCTCATTTTTGGGGACAGTTATTTATTACTTTCTTGAAAGTAGCTTTGTTTATTCATTTATTTAACACTGTATTGTAAATCAAACTGATGGATATATCACTAGGCAGTAATATCTTCCAGTAAACCAGACAAAAGTAAATAAAAAAGTTACATAGTCGCATAAATATTTAAATAATTAGTCACCTGTAAAAAATTAATGAACAATATACATGGTAAAAATTAAAGTGATATCATTAATCAAAGGAATAAAAAAGGGATAGTGGAGAGAAAAAAAAATCAGGAATGATACATGTCAAATTAATGGCTTTATTTTATCGCCAAAAAAATAATCTCCCGAACTTTTGTCGACTTTTTATTTTCCTTCAAAGTTCCTCTGAGGGTTGGTGATCATAGTTATCTTGACATTGGTAGTTGCTGTAAATAAATATACGTTTTCACATTACTACTACTCCTCTAAGTATGTCAACCAGAAGATATGGTTTTCCAGATACTTTTTCTGTCTTGATTTTTTTCCTGCAACCTAAGTTCAACGATCTTTATTTTTTCTTCTCGTTAAATATCCTAAGTACATTGAAATTTATTTTTATCAAACATTGTTTATTCCTCTTTTTTGTAACGGTATAATCCTACCGGTTTCAAGGCTTTCACCTCATCTTCAGGGAATCACAAACAATACTAAATTCTGTTCGAACTGGTACCGATATCCACGCTTCAACAGTTGGGGGCTGAGGGGTGAGGGAGGCATGGGACGATTTCGGCCAAGAGCGGAGAGATTTTTGGGATATAACTATTCACCACATGTTCGGATCGATGTACTGACTTAGAAATTTCTAGGGCCTCTAATCTGTCCAATTTATTCCCGTTACTACTGATATGTAAGAATTTGGCATCATCGATAGAAAAAAGTATAGTTTTCACGGTGACAATGATTGGCCATTTCAGAATAAATTAGAGGATTTGTTAAGGCGTATTTGTGTTCACGAAATCTCTTTTCAAAAGATTTTCCTGTCTTTTCTGTATATAAATTATCAGTCAGCCCATAAAAGTTTATACACACCACTGTTGCTAAGTATTCCATTTTTGCCTTTCCCATTAAATAAGAGTTTCCGGAGATTAAAATTAGTGTAAAAAGCTGGTTTTATGTGACTTGGAATAATGTTGGTTATTTCGTATGATATGTTTTTTTATAAATATGACTTTGCTCCATTTATAGGTATGCTTATAGTTGTCGTTAAGTATACAATCTTTTATGAGTTTCTTTTTTGTTTTGTTTTTTAAAAATGAGACAATGAGGCTTCCAGGATAGCCATTATTTGTAGCTATTTTTTTAATGGATATTAATTCCTTTTTAAAAATGTTGTCGGTTAATGGGACAATTAGCAATCTATGAAGCATACAGTTAAATGCGGCAAATTTATGGTTATTAGGATGGTTGGAAGTTACTGGAATTATAGAGTATGAATAAGTATTTTTCATATATATATCAAAGTCAAATGTGCCATTTTTCCGAAATAATGTTAGGTCTGCTATAAACATCATACCCAAAGAACTTCGAGCCTCATCATTTTGAAGATGAATAATACTTGTATATCTTAATTAATCATTTTCAAGATATTATCATTACAGACTTTGTCAATCCACGAGACTTTCAGCATTCTTAAATAGTACTACATTTTAAAATCTTCTTTTTTGTGGCGGCATGGTTCAGTATCCATATGTCAACCCCATAAACAAGTACTGGGTATTTTTTCCACTAAAACGAAAAACTAATCTATCTTATTCAAAGAGTTAAAAGTGAAGTAAATACAATAGGAAGTAAAGTATTGCGAATTCTTGTTTAGTGTATGCAAAATGAATGTATTACAATTATACTGCAAAAAAAGATTCAAAAGTCATATTCATACATTTTTTAAGCAAATTAATTTTAGTTTCATATCAAGATATATGCCTCACCTGTATCTCTTAGGGGTTAAACTACTCGTACATTTTTTCAACATTCTCTAAGAAAATGTAATTCTTTTGGTGATTTCTTTCGTTTCAAAAATAAAACCAAATATAAAAATTGTTTTAAATTTCCTAAAATATTGCTGTTGGAATTAAAAAAACTATAATTACAAAACAAATCAATTATACAAACATTCTAAAAACGATTGGCTTTCTAAAAACAATTCGCTTCAAGTGATATGATATAATTTACCCTTCGCACGACAAATGCTCTCATTATCGTTCTATTGTATCAAACCTCCTTTCTACATGGTAGAAATACGTTTAAGGGTTGAATTTAAAAAAAAAAGACAAAACCTGACATTTTATGTTCAAGTAACTATTGGGAATTAGACAAAAAACCTTTGGCTAGAGAGAAAAGTTACGAAATCACCTAAATTGCGTTTGCAAAATACAGTATTGTATCGAGTATATTTTAATGGAAATTTAAACACCAATGCGTAGTTAGTTGAATGGACACAAAGAAACTAGGAAACATTTTTTTACGCCCCCAAAATTCACCCCATCTCATTAAAAACAAATTGAGTTTTTATCCAACAATATCTATACCCAATTTTTTTTAAAACGTGTTTTTAGAATATATAAAACTATGTTGAAGTGTTCATGTTCCACACTTCGTTACAACGAGGTAAATATAATCACCACAACATAAGTCGGTGACTGTGGTCTAATGTATATCATAAACGATAAGCAAGCGGGCGCTCTAAGTTCAATTCCTGGCAGATTCCCACCCAAACTAATTTTACTCTTAGAATATTTAATATTTATTACCAAATCAGTTTTACTATAAGACCATTAATTTTATACCTGAATTTATGTTTTTCTTCAGCTAAAATGTTGCTTATCATAATTTTTTAAAGCGCTATTAAACAACAAACAATTAGTGGAATACAAAACCCTGCCTAATGAAATGTCCCAGCAAATTAAACATGATACTGTGTATTTATTAAAATGCAACAGCATGCATACAATGTATCAATGTTCACACATGCGTCTTCTATGATAGACTGACATTGCGAACGCTGACATTTTCAAAGATTGTAAATTTGCGTTTCAAAAATATATGTTAAGACCTAGGCGGCCTAGTTGATAAAACGCCTATCTTCTGACCCGGAGGTTCGATTCCTGGTGGAATCAAGATTAAAACTAAATTGTTTGATTTTCATTTGAGGCCTCATAAACATATTTCTCGTTGATTGGAAGAAATTACCACATGACAGTTATCCCACAGCTTTGTGCCGTGAACAAAGAAAGTGTTACACGTGATTTTCTTGAGTGCTGTTTAAGCTGTCAGACGTAATTTGTTTAATAATACTGAGAAAGCTTGCTTTCTAAATGGCGCTTTAAAAAAATGTTTTTTGAAAAAGTAAAAAATTTGTTCATGCAATGGAATGGTTTGTCTTAAAAAAAAACAGTAAATTTTGGCACTTATTCTAATGGACTGACAATCTTACTCCATTACGATGGATGACTTATGTATCTAACCACAATAATGACATTATTTTTTAAGACATAGTGAATCAATTCTTTGATCTTCTTTGGTACAAGTATTACAAAATACTAAAGAAAAGTAATAAAAATAAATGTATATATTAAAACTCCCTTGACATGTAAGAAAATGCGACCATCAGAAGTTTAAAGATAGTCCTGGGGACCAAGAAACCTCAAAATTAGGCTGAACCAAATCCCATGATATTCTAGAGAATTATCATTGTGCGAGCTCTGAATCCAACGACCATAATATGGTGCCTTGGCAGAAGTTGATATGTCCGTTTTACCTTAGTTTACAGGAGAAGCAATATTAACTTTGATAAGCTGTTAAAATCAGCAAACATAAGCATTTTTTAAACTTTTCCAAACAATATATATTTTGTTTGGATAATGACTGACACACCAAGTTTTGCCACAACATGCTGACAAATATTTTCTATAAATTGGGAGAATAAACACAAATGATAAAAAACGGACATATCAACTTTTGCCATAACGCCACAGATATATCTGCACAAAAGTCCGTGTTAACAGAATAGCAAGCTATAGTATACTTTTATTAATCATAATTTTCGAGAGTTGTTCCTTAGTACCGATTGAGAACATTGTTTCAAATTCTTGTCATAACTATTAAATGAGCACGCTCCTTTGTGATGAAATTTGAATTCGAATAAGTGTGAATTTTAACTGTTACTATTATTGCAGTTACAGACAGTTAACACAAAATTTGATCCTTTCAGTTATATGCCTGTTACGCTGTTATCTCTTTCAGTTATGTGTATGTTACTCTGTTATCTCTTTCGCTGTGGTACGGAATACTAATTTTCTTTAAAAATACATTTTTACTGCTTGATTCAGTCCAAAATATAAAAATATACAAAAAATTACGCCAGTTCCCTGTAAAACTAGGCAGAGAGGAGTCTTTAGCTTCCTCCACACCTATACATGAACTGGTTAAATGTGAGGAATAGACGCTAAATTCATATAATGTATCTTTTGTATAATATCCTTAACTGCCCCGCCACTCCATCCTATCTCGGCGAAAATTATGGGCGTCTTTCCAATCATGGATTATAGCGCTACGCTCAAACAGAGATTGTTTATTGGCCTTTCCAGTTCACCGCTCCTCTTTTTTACGTCGTCCTTTACTGTCTATGCAGTGAAACTCTGGAATCAGTTACAAACCAATATAAGACTCGCTCCGTCCTTGGTATGCTTTAAGAAGCGAATGAAAAGACTCTTAATTTCTAGTTAGTAAAATAACGTGTTTCATTCCCGATTTTTCTTTTCCTTTCCTCTCCACTATCCCTTCCTTTTATTTTGATTTATATTATCTCACTTTGAAAAATAAAGTTTGGGTGATAGTCCATCTTTGTGGGGTTCATATGTGTTTATGGATTTCGTGGGGATGGATAGTCATTTGGATGATTTATGAAACCATATAACTTGCTTCATTTACATTTGTCTGGTTGGTTGGAAGAAAATGCCGCCTGGCAATTAGCCCACCAGATGGTATTTGCAATAAAAGTGTTAAATAAATATATCTCTGCAATTTTCTTTCTATGTTTTTTCATCAAAATATTATTTATTCGCTAGATCCAATCATACTTTCCGTGACATACTCTCACACGCCTTCACCTCACATTTGCATTATTTGTTTATATTTTTCCTTTCCTTCGTACCATATTTGTTATGGCCTTTTGCAACGAAAACACTTTTACAATTTCAACTGTGTAGTTTTATTTGTATGAAGGTTGAATTACATTTTAAGTATAATATTAACAGTATTATAAATAGTAATAGCTATGGTCTTTACATTGTAGTGGCTTTAAGAATAATGATGTCGCCTCAAATAATGGCGTCCTACTTAAAGCAAAGATAGCTATACCTTCGTTAGATTATGAAGGAATGTTACGTTTGCCCTTAAGGTCAATCGTCGCAACTTTCTTCCATTTAGTGATATTAAATCTTTATTGAATTTATGGGAGATAAGCGCAGGCGAGATGGTAAACAACTTAAATATAATACATCGAGTAATAATGCTAATATTGGTTAGTAGCGATAAGGGTGACATGGGTTTACATAACTTATAATATTTATTTGAACATCTATAAGCTAACATTGGTTTTGGTGAATATCGTATTACAGATAATAATATTTATAGGTTCTTAGATAAGCGGAACGGTGAATGTATAGATAAGATTAGCATGTGCTGGCAGTAGATACATGACATATGCATTAACCATCTCAACCTTCGTGCTATGCCCCACCTAAGTCTTTCTAAAATTCTTATGCCCCCCCCCCTACGTAACGGTGACGCGACAAAGCGATCAAAATACGACTAAGCTTTTTCTCCCTGGCTCCATCCCAACTCACTGTCTGCGAAGACTGTTGGGGTCAGGTCTCCTCGTCCTCAGGTTGTATGCTCTTCTGTCCCGGGCTACGTCCCCTAGACCATGCCTTTGCATCAGGTTATCTTTTTGCACCACCCATAAATTATTTGGTCTTCCTCTAGTTGTTATTCGAGGAAGATCTATGGAGATTGCCTGGTTCACAATGTGATCGGGTGATCTGCGTTCAACGTGCCCATACCATCTCAATCCGTCCGCCTCTCCTCCATCTTA
Organism: Odontocerum albicorne; assembly: GCA_949825065.1. Classification (NCBI taxonomy): domain Eukaryota; kingdom Metazoa; phylum Arthropoda; class Insecta; order Trichoptera; family Odontoceridae; genus Odontocerum; species Odontocerum albicorne. Next base: position 4,322,574 of record OX463853.1, on the reverse strand, counting down.
CTGTTGATGTCTGTAACACCTAGGTTTCCACGAATGTGTTAGTTTTTTATTTTGTCTCTTAGGCACGCACCAGCTGACCATCTTAGCATGCGCGTTTCAGCAGTTTTTAGTTGCCTGGAGTAAGAGTTATATATCGTCCAGCATTCGGAGCCATAGAGGAGTGCAGGTCTGACAATCGTTTGGTATACTTTTCCGTTTAACTTTATTGGCATTTTCGGATCACATAGAATATTATTTTAAGTATTAGTAATTTATTTAGTGAGATCCTTGCGCTTGATGCTTGCTGCAAAGAGATTTTATATTAGGTTCCAATTTAGTTAGCTTTAGTCTCAAGTCTCCCCGTTGTGTTATATCCAGCCGATTTCTTTTTTTTAGCAGCATATCATTTATAGAACTAAATCCACATTCAGCTAAATATGAAGATGGAAACGGTAACAATAGTTTTCTTGCACATTTGGTTGGATTTGGCTATTTAATTTCGGTTTCTTTACAAATCCATGCCATCGCATCCCTCCTTTTATGTTAAGTAAAACTTTAATTGCATCATCATATTGCATTTCTGCGAGTTTTTTTTGACACTAAATATTTGAAATATCAAACAAATCCACTAGCTGCATCATCCAAGTTGGAAAATCAATTTGTTTCAAATCAGAAAACCTTTCTTTTAAATCAGCCGATATAATTTTCAGATGATTAACAATAACAAGTGTGCTCGTGGCGGTATCAGTCACTTCACATTTTTGGAGCCAATGAAACTTCAAAATTTTTGTTGTAAATATATTTCTGACATAATTCAATAAAGGTAATGAAACCAAATATCTTTTGTTTTGAATCGATGAGTTTTATTTGTACCTTGAAGTTGTTTATTTAATATATTTAGTTTTTCAAAGATATCGGCTAAAAAACTCACAAATGCCTTATCATCGACCGTTAACATATACTTCAATTCAGGTTTGTCGCTTAAAAAATCACCAAAATTGTTGCCAGTACTCGTGAACATGATGCTTGTATCATGTTCGTGAACCACAATAAAGAAATATGGATAACTTAAACTCTGAACGAGTTAATTTTAGAATTGCCTCCCTTAAAAATCAAATTGCCCCCCTGTGTAGCGTGGGTCCCACGTTGCGAAACTCGGAACTATTGTAGATTATCTATTTAATCGAAAGTAATTGAATAATAAATACCTTGTTTTTTCACTAAAACAACTTCTTAATATCACTAAAACATGATAGTTTTAGTGACATTTAGAAAATATTTTTAATATAGTATTCAAAATATCGATGCTTTGTTTTTTCAGTACTTTTTTTATTAAAACGGTCTTCTAAATATAACGATAATGGATTGACACATGAATGCTTACTACGTACAATACTTCCATATTCAGTAATGCTTTGACATCGCCTGACAACGAAGGATGCATTGCTTTCAAAACGTCAGTCGTCATTAGAACCAACACATCACGGCAACAGTCCAACACACCGAAAAACATTATTAATTAATTGTCTCACTTGTTAACATTTAAAATGTTGATTGTTTTAGGAATTAACTAATATGTCCGAGAACAAACCCTCATTACTTAATCAGGTGTGTAAGCAAATGGTTTCATCTTGTTGAAAGGTGACACTTACATAATTCATATTAATTTCGCCAGAAATGTTAATCTCTTCAAACAAGGGTACAGTGTTATGTAGCCTAAACAAACAAAAGGTTTATTAGTCAGATTTCCTCCAAAATTACTATTGTATTAACTTTGTGGGAGTAATTGAAACATTGATGATACTAAGAGTATTTAAAGAAAAAAAGTCGGATGTCACAATGTTTATTAGTGCAACACAAGATTGTTTGGTTTAAATTAATTAATGGTGTGAACAGTTATTTTGTGTCAAAAATGTAACCTCAAATTCAATGTTTTTCAGGAAAATGTAATTTTGAGTACTTTCAGTTTTTTTAATACTTTTTCGTTAAAATAATAATATTGATATTTTTCAGTACTTTTGTCGTGATCACGTCTAAAAAACGATAAATTGTCGTAAAATTTAATAAATACTTTTTAAAGCCATTGTGATATTACCACTGAATGTAGTGTAGTCAGGGAATAGTAAACAAGATCGCAAAGCAGTAAAAAGGGAAAGGGTCAGTTGAAATGAGGCAAATAGGAAAATATGGAAAATAATAGAAAGATGACTCCATGGGATGAGTTTTTTGATCAGAAACAAATTCAACCCCAAAAAATTTAGTTCAAAAATATTTAGCAGACGTTGGTGCGACTATTCATGACTCAACTCAATTGATTGTGAAAATTATTAATAAACTTCCTGACCAGTATCCCACGGCGGAGCTTTTCAGAGAGTATCAGGTCCTGAACATAGCCAATTTACATCTCAAATCCATTCTCTGGCACTACCATCGAGAGGAGGGGAAGATGCAGACTCAGCAGACACACATGACACGCATGACAACTAATGAAATGTTCACCATCCCTATAGTTAAAACCTCTTTTGCCCAAAGGCAATATGCTTATTTGGCTCCCATGACATACAATGGCGTGCCGAATTCAATAAAGGTAAAGATTGGAAAACCACTTAGACAGTCAATCGGAGCGTGGTTGTTATTGCGAGAGGATTTTGAGTACTTGGGCTTTCAGGATAAATGACGAGTGGAAAAGATTTGTGTGGGCTCGTGGGTGTGGGTTTCTTATTGTTGTTTTATTTATGGTTGTTTTTGTATTTGTTTTCCTATATATTTTTGTTTTAATTAAAAAAATCATTTTTATTCTTATGATTGTGTGCGGTATATAGTGAGATGAATATTTTTGGTCTTTCTGGAGTGACGATGTGTGAGGAGTTTAATTTCGCATGATGTTTCCAGCTGTAATTGAGTGTCACTGTTTGTCAGGTTGATGAGAACGTGGAACGGGGTTTTGTTTTTGTGTAATCAAAAATTGGAAAGAAGTATGATTTATTTTTTCATGCTAAATATCCTCAGTGATATACAGGCATAAACCTAGTTTACCGGCGAAATGACAAATGCAAGGCAACAAACCCAGATCCATTTAAATTGTATGTCCAAATTAAATAACCTGTTGTTTTTTCGCTAATTGTGTATATTTCTTGTCATGTGTAATAATAAATAAATAAAAAATAAAAAACTGTGCGTAGAAATCTGAAACTAGAAGAAGGATTATTAGATCACAAAAGAAGCAATCTCTGACTGCTCGTAAGAAAAAACAGAGGCTGATTCGTGTCTGAAAATATTCTCGCTGAACTGCGGATAAATTTTGTAGCGCCGTTTATAGAGCACTCTTTTTAAGGACACTAATTCGAGATTTGAACCTACTTTTATTAAAAAATATTGTAAAAAAAAAACAAGTTAAATGTTATGATAGGTAGGTTGTTACTATGGTCATTAATAAGAAACTACCTCGCATCTCCATATGTTTAGGAAAACATATTTCGAAAGAAAACGATATGGACTGCACCAGAGCTCATATACAGAGCTCATATACAGAGCTCATATACAGAGCTCATATACAGAGCTCAAGGGAATCGCTGAAGACCGAGCGGAGTAGAAAAAGAGATGCAGAGCTTTGCTGCTAACCAATCCTTTGGATTGAAACTGAAGAAAAAGAGGTATATCACGATTGAATTTTTTTAACGAATGTTAGATTATTTTGAAACAAAATTTTCATAAAGTTTGTAAATAAGGTATATTATTGAAAAACATTGAAATGTTGGGTGAAAGTATGCAATAAATTAAAAGTAAATATTTTCTACCATGTTTAAAATAAACATACACTGCCAACAAAATAAACGGTTTCAGTTTATTTTTAACACGTGTATAAATTTTACAACATTCCCTTATTCAACCAGTTTATTTGACTTACTGTCAAAACTAACTATACGACTTCATGTTTATCACAACGGTGTTTTAGTTTGGCTGCAACACCAATTAAGAGCTGTCAAATGATTTGTTTATCGAATGCTGAAGTATTTCCAGCAGAAGAAACCCACGTTCTTGGTTTGATTAGTTCAGGTGTCATAACTTCCGAGAAATGTGGCCAGCAGCATGTAACTTATCCGACTGTATAATTAATGTAACGTAAGGTTGATGCAACCATTTAATTCTGAGTTTCATTTTAACTAAATTAGTGTTTGATTGACTGAAAATTAATTAAGCTTTCGTATCATGTGAACTTTCTGGCATTATATGAGCTTTATTTGATTGAAATTCACAATTGCTTTCTAATTAAAAATATATGTCAAAATCTTTCAGCCTTCTTATATATTACTTTTACCTATGAGTATGTTTTATAATTTTTTTAATATTTTTTTTAGTGTCTTTTCATTTAGTTTTCAACATAAAAAATATTTTAATAAAATTTTATTAATCTTTTTAATGTCGAAAAAGCATAATTCATTCAAAATTTTGTTTGTTCTCAGGTTTTCTGAAAATAGTTATGTTTAAAAAATTTGTTTGTCATATCAATAACTTTTTATTATTTTAAATCGAACACATTTTAAAGTTTTCTTACGTCAATAATAAATATATGTTCATAGTCAACTTGATAAAAACCCTGTCTTAAATTCCGAAGGTAACGAGTTTAATTATCATTGGTACCCATTTTTTAACAGAGTTCCAGTTTGGTTTTAACTTAATGCCTCTGAATGTGTGCCCATTTACCGTATCAAATATAATATTCGTAGAAGGCACAATACAAATTGGGCTACCTATTACCTTGCAAAGTGGGCCACCAGAGATGACTTTGCAAGCCAATTTTTGATAGGTATATACTGATGCATCTAGGGCAAGGAGTTTCAGTACAAACGGTTTGTCTATGTATTTTTTCTCTATTGGATCCCTTATAACTAATAACAGTTCTACGTCATTTAGCTTTATCTGCTGGTGTTTGCTTCTAGTTGTGCTGAACTTAAACATTTATATTATCAACTATGATTTGTCAAACATAATTTATCTCTATTGGATCCCTTATAACTAATAACAGTTCTACGTCATTTAGCTTTATCTGCTGGTGTTTGCTCCTAGTTGTGCTGAACTTAAATATTTATATTATCAACTATGATTTGTAAAACAGTATTTTGGTTGACAAAATATATAACTGTGTACAATATAAAACAAAATTACTGTATGATATTATGATACAATGTTTCAGAAAATGTATAAAATTTTAATGAAAAAGTTTCTCAACTATCGATTCCGGGTGGCATCGTAACACTTTTTCAACCCCCTACTTCCATATCACTTTGACCTGAAGTCTCTGAGATACTCGCATATCCAATAACCGGATTATCACCGAGAAATTCAATAAAAGGGATAAAATTATTTGATAAAAAATCGCTCTCACATTCGATTTCAAAAAGGTTTTTTTTTTTTCATTTCAAGTCTTGGAACTCTTAAATTTTCACCTAATTTTGAATAATAACTTATGTTATTTTTTTCATAATTTTAACCACAATTTCTTGTTGAGACACTTAACTAAATAACAAGATTCATTTAATATTTTTTAAAGTATCCTTCAACGTGTCCAAATTAGTGATTCAGACATTTAAAAGAGCGTGGCCGAATAATAATATTATTTTCATCCCCAATAACCGAATTTTTGGATTAAGGATATCTAGAGTAGGGACGAAACTCATTGTTCGTAATGTCACCCGTTAATAACACTACTGTAGAGGAGACATGAAGAGGCAACAACAGTCACACGCTTCTATGACATTGCATGTGAATTTTATTGAAAAATGAACTTTTATCACACGGCAAACCCCTTTTTTTTGTTCGATCGATAATCGAACCCAAAATCTAAGATGGTAATTAGGTGTTTTATTAAATAAGCTTCGATTGTTATTTAAATAGAAGGTTTATGTTCAATATCAGATAAGCAACTTACATTGATACGTTTCTTTTGTATTTTTCAATTACCTTTACACTATTAAGTTTCTGAATGAAATAACACTAAATTTGTAAATTTATAGCATTTTCAGTGTCATAAATAACTCCATAACCTTTTTACAGTAAAAAAACTTAGAGGCAATATATAATATATAGTATATGTTCAAAAAAAACATACGTTATTTAAACATTTTCATATAATCAGACATTTTAATGGCAGCAAATAATTTATACAAAATTATAAATAATCTACATATGTTTACATAGTCGAAAGGTTTAAAAGCAATATAAAAGCTAAATTTAAATTATACATAATTTAAATATTATTTATAGTTAAGGCATTAATACTATAGAGGTTAGAAAATATTGTAATTTGTTTAGTCAAATACTGTTTATTAATCTTAATGTAACGGGATAATAATTCCAGTTTCAAGGTTTCCACCTTATCATCAGGGAAACATTGACAAAACTCCTCATGATGAGATGAAAACCTTGAAATTGGTAAACTTGTGGAGACCGTATGCGCGGTCGCTGAACCCACGAGACGACCTTTGCCCACCTTAACAATGCGAGACAAAAAATGCCAAAGCCCACGCGATCGGTCATTCAACTCACTACCAGTGAAAGCCGCATTCCATGAGGAAAGGAGAGGGCAACACATCTTTCGCGCTGTCTCTCAAAACAAAAGGATACCTACGCACGACAATAAACATATTGTAAGCGCAAATACGAGACAGCGATATATCTCGTGCGCATTCCCGCACACGTTCAAAAAACATTATAAATACCGACGTTTGTCAATAAAATTCCTCTTTACATATTCCGATTTCGACAAGTTTTTATTTATCAACAATCATCCACATCATCTCTCCTTTAAGGAACATACGTTCCTTAAAACTTATACTATTACCTGAAGTGAAAAAAACAATAATTACTAAAATAATAATATTTTATTCGTAGTATCGTTTTTGCTCATAAATCAAGATTATTATTTGTAATTTATTTTTATCAAACGCTGTTTATTCCACTTTCTTGTAACGGTATAACCCTACCGGTTTCAAGGCTTTCACCTCTTCTTCAGGGGAGTACAAACAAGACTAAATTCTGTTCGAACTGGTACCGATATACACGCTTCAACGGTTGGGGGCTGAGGGATGAGGGAGGCATGGGACGATTACGGCCAAGAGCGGAGAGAATTTTGAAATATAACTGTTCACCAGATGTTCGGATTGATGTACTTAGAAATTTCTAGGGCCTCTAATATGTCCAATTTATTTCCGTTACTACTGATATGTAAGAATTTGGCATCATCGATAGAAAAAGTATGATTTTCACGGTGAAAATGAGTAGCCATTTCAGAATAAATTAGAGGATTTGTTAAGGCGGATTTGTTTTTCTAAGTCAGTACATCGATCCAAACATCTGTTGAACAGTTATATCCCAAAAAATCTCTCCGCTCTTGGCTGAAATCTTCCTATGCCTCCCTCACCCCTCAGCCCCCAACCGTTGAAGCGTGTATATCGGTACCAGTTCGAACTGAATTTAGTCTTGTTTGTGCTCCCCTGAAGATGAGGTGATAGCTTTGAAACTGGTAGGGTTATACCGTTACAAAAAAGATGAATAAACAGTGTTTGATAAAAATAAATTACAATGTCTTTAAACCTCCACAACGTTAATGCCTTAACTATAAACAACAAGATTATTATCTATGGCATAATATTATTATAAGCATTATGTCAAAACAAAAGCTTTTAATTGATACTCTCTATAGTATTGTATTATATAAAAACTATCTATCATAGAGTAAAACCTGGTGGGCTCATTGCCATAAGACCATTTTTTCAATCGACTTGAAAAATATTCAAACAAGTCTTAAATGATAACTTGACAAACACCTATCTTGAAAAATCTGGATTCAAACGGGAATATACACTCAACAATTATTGGAATCCATAGTGTTTGAATAAACAAGTTATAATACATAATTTTACATATTTTCCATTAGTCAAAGACAGCTCATAAACATCGTAAACATAATACATTGTTTACACATATTTACGTACTCCAAACATTTTAAAATATGCACATGAGCTACACAAAAATCGTACATAATTTACATGATTTCGTGTTATGTATTACCACTTTATTATTTTCCTTCTATATTTAGTTAACACTTACAGTCATTTTAATGCATAGTGATTAATGTTAAAAAATCAACCAATTGGTAAAAGTATAAAACTTACCAAAAAAATCATCGAAGACGCTTAGTTTCTTAGGTTTTTAATTTTTTATTGGTCTATAAATCCTTTTTAATAACCTCTTTACAATTTTTTCTCATTCCCAGAGATTTTAAGACGCACTTAAAATAAATGCTGATGTTTAATTTTTTTAAATATAATTGTACTTTTCAACTACTTTCTCTTTCATCTCATAATTATACAATAATTAAATATTTTTACAATATATGAACCGCGTGATTCGAGATATTTTTGGGGCATTTCATCGAGTTGTCGAAATTATGTTGAAAGCTGAAATTACGAAATTTTATATTTTGTTTAAGAAATGAAAACAAGTCATGTACATGTGGGATTATTGACTTCACTAAGGATCCAAGCGTCTTATTATTTATTTTCTATAATGCTTAACATACTATAATATTAATCTTACGAAAATTTGTCAGTGATTTTAGATGAGTATAATAACTTAATATATGGAGTATAATTAGTAATGTATTTAAGAAAATATTTGTAACTCATAAATACATTTAAGTTTGCACACACATAATAATATATACATTTAAGTTTTCATACTTATAAAATACATTTAAGTTTCCATACACATACCAATATACTATGTGAATACGTTTAAGTTTCCATACACATATTTATATATACAAGAAAGTTTTCATACACATAGTAATATATGAGTACATTTACGTTTGCATACACATAGTAATATATGAGTACATTTATGTTTTCATACACATAGTAATATATGAGTACATTTATGTTTTCATACACATAGTAATATATGAGTACATTTAAGTTTACGTACTTATAAAATACATTTAAGTTTCCATACACGTACCAATATACGAATACGTTTAAGTTTTCATGCACATATTTATATTTACGAGAAAGTTTTCATACACATAGTAATATATGAGTACATTTAAGTTTTCATACTTATAAAATACATTTAAGTTTCCATACACATACCAATATATGAATACGTTTAAGTTTTCATACACATATTTATATATACAAGAAAGTTTTCATCCACATAGTAATATATGAGTACATTGAAGTTTTCATACACATAGTTATATATGAGTACATTTAAGTTTTCATAAACATAGTAATATATGAGTACATTTAAGTTTTCATACACATAGTAATATATGAGTACATTTAAGATTTCATACACATAGTAATATATGAGAACATTTAAGTTTTCATACTTATAAAACACATTTAAGTTTCCATACACATACCAATATATGAATACGTTTAAATTTTCATACACATATTTATATATACAAGAAAGTTTCCATACACATAGAAATATATGAGTACATTGAAGTTTTCATACACATAGTAATATATGAGTACATTCAAATTTTCATACACATAGTAATATATGAGTACATTAAAGTTTTCATACACATAGTTATATATGAGTACATTTAAATTTTCATACACATAGTAATAAATGTTAACATTTAAGTTTTCAAACACATAGTAATATATGAGTACATTTAAGTTTTCATACACATAATAATATTTACATTTAAGTTTTCACACTTTTTTAAATTTCGTAACTTCGGAAGAAATTGGTTTATTGTCACTGCAATGTGAGTAAACATTTTTTATCATCATCTAATCATATCATATCCTTATTGGAGTAGGCAGAGATAACGAATTTCTAATTTTTTTCTATACTGGCACGCATATTTTACTTCTGCCACATCCATGCAAATTCGTCTGTTATAAAATAAAATCTACTTAACCTTCCATTTATTTGATTAATTTGCTAGTACCGCATTTTTCTAAATCTCGCATATCTTCTTTGCTACTTGTATAGAGTATTATTGTGAATCTTTCATCGTTCATTCTTAAAAAATGCAAACTTGGCCGAACCATCTCCATGCTCATTCGTTCATCTTCTTAAGCTCTCATCTTTTTTATATCCGCATTCTTTCCTTATTTCTCATTCCTAATTCTCTTACACATTATTTTTCCATACTTGCTTCTATCACCTTTGTTTGACTTTCATCACTTTTTTGCTACATACAAGTTTCATTTACATATCGTTACGTTGGGACTTATCTTCCGATTCGTGTCTTTTTCCTATTGAAGTTATTTCCTGCTTTATTATAATAGAGGACTTTCAAATTGAAATTATTTCCTGCTTTATTATAATGGAGTGAGAACTCTTTTTTAGTTCGTTTTGAGTTGAGATTATTTGTTTGCTCTTTACCACACTTGTGTGAATATTTGAAATCTTCGGATGATCACTGACTTAAAGTAATACTTTAGTTGAAACCGAATCTAAGTTAAATAGTTGCCGCTTTGGGGTTGTTTCTCTGTGGTTGACTTGCAAACTTTCTCCAAGCTGTTAATCAAATCTTCAAGTCTCTATGTTAAGCCACAATTGTAGAGTAAATTTATAACATATTATTTATTTAAACTTTTATTTCTTAAATGTTATTGCAACATTAATACCAACGTCTTTTTTTAAATTAATTTAAACTACGATAAAATAAATGTATTTGAATGTAAAATTGTTGAAAAATAAATTACTCCCTTCCATCTGATATATCGCCAATACTCGTATATCATTATTTTTGTCAAAGTTGCGGAGTCGGAGTCAGGAGTCGAAGTCGTGGAATTGGTTGTTTTTTTGTGAACTCGCAATCAGAGTCTAAGTTGGAATATATTGTCCTAAATTCGGCTCAGAATTATTATAAATTTTTCACATTATTAAAAACTTATTGACAACATAGATTACATTATGAACTATGTATCATTTAGTACAAAAAGCATATAGTATGATGTAGTAAAAAGCGTTTAGTATGATGTAGTAAAAAGCATTTAGTATGATGTAATAAAAAACGTTTAGTATGATGAAGTAAAAAGCGTTTAGTATGATGTAGTAAAATGCGTTTAATATGATGTAGTAAAAAGCGTTTAGTATGATGTAGTAAAAAGCGTTTAGTATAATGTAGTAAAAAGCGTGTCGTATGATGTAGAAAAAAAGCATGTAGTATGATGTAGTAAAAAGCGTTAAGCATGATGTAGTAAAAAGCGTGAAGTATGATGTAGTATAAAGCGTGTAGTATGATGTAGTAAAAAGCGTGTAGTATGGTGTAATAAAAAGCGTGTAGTATGATGTTGTAAAAAGCGTGTAGTATGATGTAGTAGTAAAAAGCGTGTAGTATGATGAGGAATCCCCGCAGACATAAGTTCCAAATAAACTCATTCAAATAGTTACGCCACGTTATTAAGTATAACATATAGTTAGCAACATATTTACTATAATTGGAGTCGAAATCAAACAATTAAAAAAATATATAATCGGAGTGGAAGTATTTTTTTGCTGATTCCACTACCCTGCTTTTGTTAATAATAACATATATTTGCATTCAACTTCTTCCCTATCAATCATGTCTGTAGCACAGAGAAGTAACAAGACGCTTTATATTTATGTTGGTCCAGCCTAGCACCCTTCGTTCTACCAGTAAAGCCACGTACTTTAAAATAATAATGTTGAATGCTCTTAAAATAAAGGGAGATTTTAAAAAAATAACCGTAATTTTGTATAACAAAAGTAGTAATTTTATATACAAAATTTGTTAGGGTAAATATATAATGCGATCGCGTATAAATTACCGCTTCAAAATATTTATTTAATTCAGTTGTAAATGAACGTTATTAAAATAACCCATATTGTAGAGATAGTTGTTTCTTCGTACATCAGGAATTGAAGTTTGCGTATCAATATTGTAGAAGCTACTTTGATAAAGTTGCACAATTACAGTTAATTTTTAATTTAAATTAGCATGCTACTCAAAAAGTTTAAATGTGATACTTTACCACTACATTTACGGCTAAATAAACTACTTGTTGCGCTTTTTCAACAACACTTGTGTACAATGGACGAGTGCAACGACTTTATAGTTGACACAGTGACTACTGAGTCATACATTGTCTTCTGGATCTTTTGACTTAGGTATACGATAATTTTCTCAGACGTTACGCGTGGTTGAGAGAAAACCACTGCGCGAGCTAAGAATGAGAGAGTGACACGGTTTATTTTAAGACTCAGAAGATGTGACGTGGGAGGAGAAGTGGACCGCGTTGCAAGGTCGCCGCTGCCAAATATACGTGAACGTTAAATCCACAAACTCTTTTACTCTCCACTAAGAACATATGGTGCGTTACGCAATTCAACAGTTGTTTTAGTAATAAAAATAATCATACTCTCGGCAACGTGGGATAAAGATTAATTACTTCCTTAGAACACAGGAATCACGAGTTTGATTCTCGGAGAAATCGTTTCGAATCATGTTTTTCTTCCAGGTCCTTTTTGATCTGAATCCATTGATATGCTGACACTTGTTCGCCTAAATATACATTTTATGATAGATTTTGGGTTGATTGTTTGGTATTAATATAAGGTCCTTACATATGAAATTGGCGTTTTGCCGTACTGGCAACTTTGATCTCAAATATCTTCTCTTTGGTTAGGAATTCCAAATTCAAATTTATACAGCTATTTACTCAAGTATTTGTGTTTCGAAAAGTTTACAAAACAGTTTACAAATCAGTTTACAAATCAGTTTAAAAAAATCAGTTTACAAAATGGAAAACTTGAAATATCGCGTTATTTACGAGTACGAGTTCCACCGTGGCACCAGTGCTGCAGAAACGGCTCGAAGGATTAATGATGTGTATGGCGACGGTGCCGCAAAAGAAAACACAGTGCGTTTTTGGTTCCAACGTTTTCGTTCTGGAAATTTCGACCCTCAGAACAAGCCCCGTGGACGGCCGGAGACCAAAGTTGATAATGAAGAATTGAAGGCTATTGTGGAAGCGGATCCATCGCAAACCACGTCCGAGTTAGCTGCAGGCTGCGGTGTTAGTGATAAAACTGTTTTAATCCACTTGAAGCAAATTGGGAAGGTGAAAAAGCTTGAAAGGTGGGTACCTCACGAATTGAGTGAAGCAAATCAACAAACGCGCGTTGACTGCTGCGTTGCATTACTCAACTGGCACAATAATGAAGGGATTTTGAATCGAATCATTACCTGTGATGAAAAGTGGATCCTGTATGATAATCGGAAGCGCTCATCGCAATGGCTGAACCCTGCCGAACCAGCCAAACCATGCCCCAAGCGAAAATTGACTCCAAAAAAGTTACTTGTGAGCGTTTGGTGGACTAGTGCTGGTGTCGTTCACTACAGCTTTCTTAAATCTGGCCAGACGATTACGGCAGATGTCTATTGTCAGCAACTGCAAACCATGATGGAAAAGCTAGCTGCTAAACAACCGAGGCTGGTTAATCGCTCTAGGCCACTGCTGCTTCATGATAACGCTAGACCACACACTGCACAACAGACGGCTACCAAATTAGAAGAGCTTCAATTGGAATGTTTAAGACATCCACCGTACTCTCCGGACCTTGCCCCAACAGATTACTATTTTTTTCGAAATTTGGATAACTTCTTGCAAGGGAAAAAATTCAACTCCGATGGGGCAGTCCAAACCGACTTCCAAGATTTTATTGATTCCCGTCCGAATGGTTTTTTTAGTAAAGGGATCGATGAACTACCTATGAGATGGCAAAAGTGCATAGATAGCAATGGTACATACTTTGATTAAATAAATATATTATATTAAAAAAAAATCAACTTTATGTTCCTCCCAAACAAAACGCCAATTTCATATGTAAGGACCTAATACATCGTTTAAAGGTCTCTTCTTTTTCTTCTTATTTTAGGCATGTTGGCCTGTTATTGTCCTGCATCATTGTTTGCCTCTTGCGACGTCGACTGCCAGCTGTCTTTCCATCTTTTGGGAGGTCGTCCTGGAGGTCTGCTTGCTTGGGGGATACTGTCCCTGGCCATTCTTACGGCTCTTGGTTCCGCCATTCTCGATACATGTTCGTTCCAGAACCGTCTTCTCTGTCGTCCCTATCTGACAATATCTTCAACTTCGCACGTCCTTCGGATTTCTGTGTTTCGTACTTTATCACGAAGGGTTTGGCCAGCGATACTCCTGAGTACCTTAATTTTGCTGATTTGAAGTAGATTTTTGATTCTGACAGTGTCGGCTCTGGACTCTGTGCTGTATGTCATTATGGGACGGTCACAGGTCTTGTATATCCTCATTTCGTTAAAAGATGCCAAATATAAATAAACAAAATAGAGAGTGAAATTAATCAGTTTACAAATTTGAAATGCACAAAGCCTTATTAAATTTCATTACTGAAACCAAATAGTATAAATATTTGCAAGTATAATATTGCGCGACCGTATTTCAGTACTTTGATGAATGGGAGTGAAACGCGGAATTTCAGAAACGTGAAAAAAAATCTGAAATGAGCTAAATAAATGCTTTAGAAATGCGTGTACTTAGAATCAAACAGAAGGTCATAATGTATGATAAAATCAAATGATTCAAATTTAATGTAAACTTAAGGCTGGTGTATTATAGTATGTAGGCGGATGAAGAAACATCTGAAATGGTTTGGGTAGGAAGGACAAATGAGTTACGAAAAACTTAAAAAACAAATTTGTAGTCCAAATGTGTATGTAAGGCGTGGTTAACCCTTCCTTCCCTGTGATGTGTAACTAGTACACATTGCTTCTAAAAACTTTAATACCTCTATAAATATAATAAATACTGGGTTCAGATTTGAGGTATTCCTCCGTAATACATTTACGCATTGAATGAAAAAAATAATATTAATAATAATTAGCACTTATCGGTCACATCAGAGATATTTTGTTAAAATCGGAAATAAATTCACTAATACAATCAAACGTGTGCCAGTGTGTGACGTAGGTATATTCATTCTAAAAAAAACACTATGGGTGAGGAAGCGATGCTATTCACGTCTCACTCTCACTCTACTTCGGTATATGGAAACGCAAGAAATAGAATCTCAGTTCGCTCACTTCTCTCGCTTCAGTAGCTCGCGGGCATTCGTTTGAGGTGGTCGCTTTGTCCATTTTGTGAACGGCGGTCGATGGTTTTTTTCATGTTTTTTGCAATTAAATTTCAATCATTATCACTTTTGACTTCAAATGTTATTCATTTAAGCGATTGGCTATGAATATTCTTATTTTTCCGATTTTAAATCACTCATTTTACATTTGTATTGATTTACAATATACTAGTTACAACCCGTGAAATATTCACGGAAGTAAAACAAATTCTACATTTATGAAAATATGTTTTCTTAAATGTAAAATTTGTTTATATATATCATTTATACATCGTCCCCTTTTACACCGGTTCAAAAATTGTTAGCTAGGTATTTAAAATTCGTTCAGTATCCCCACCGAGATTCAAATTTCAAATGACTTTCGTAGAGAATCCAAGTATTCGACAGCCGTACGAGTTTTGGCCTATTTATACTATGATTGAATACACAGCACCGGAACGGGTGGATTTTTTTAGCACAGGAAAGGAAAGGTTAAGGAGAATCGAGAAAACGAGGGTTCGACCATAAACAATTCTTTGAGAAAACTTGATGTAATAAAATAAGAGATATTTAGAACCCGAAGGAATGTATGTAATGAAAGCGAAAGATTTGTTTCTCGATAGGAAAGTCTTGCGCTCTGGCCTCTCGATTAACCCGGAAATGGAAACAGAGTTATGATATTAACCCGGAAATGTAAACAGATTGATGATATTAACCCGGAAATGGAAACAGAGTGTTAATATTATCCCGGAAATGGAAACCGAGTGATGATATTAACCCGGAAATAGAAACAGAGTGATGATATTAACCCGGAAATGGAAATAGAGTGATGATATTAACCCGAAAATGGAAACAGAGTTCTGATATTAACCCGGAAATGGAAACAGAGTGAGGATATTAACCCGGAAATGGAAACAGAGTGATGATATTTATGTATGTAAACAGTTTTGATCCCTTACTTTTAACTGTAGAGAATTGTACCACGGTTTTGATTTGTATGAAAAACTTCTCTCCTCTATATTTTCTAACAAAATAATTTAATCTAATTCCAAGTGGTTTTATCTCACTCAAAATCTAAGAACAGTTTGAGATAGTTCCTTCGTGTAAAACCAATGAATGACAAAAGACTATCAAAACAAATATACTCGTATAGTGCAAATACGAGTTGAATGCGTGATAAAAGAAGATCAAGAAATTGTAGTTAGATTAGGTAAAGTACATTTTTAATGAAGGAAAGCTAAGAAGATAAATCGTAGGAGTTATAAGAGACAGTGTATGAATGTAAAGTAAGCGAAATATATTGGTCGCGATTGTCAAGTCTGGCAGTATGTTCTCTCTGCTAACACCGACACAGAAATTATGTGAAGTTATGTATGTAAAATGTTCATGCAGTGAGATTCTGTAATCAGTTACAAACCAATATAAGACTCGTTTCTTCCTTGGCATACTTTAAGAAGCGACTGTAAAAACTTAATTTCTAGTCAGTAAAATAACGTGTTTCATTCCTGATTTTCTTTTCCTTTCCTCTCCATCATACCTTACTTTTCCTTTGATTGATGACATCTCACTTTATATGAAAATGAATGTTCGGGTGATTGTCCGTCTTTGTGGGCATATGCTTACGTATGTGTCTATAGATTTCGGGGGGATGGATAGTCATTTGAATTATTTATGCAAGCATGTAACTTGCTTTATCTACTTTTGTCTGGTTGGTTGGAATAGATTGCCACCTGGGAATAAGCCCGCTGATTGTATTTGCAATAAAAGTGTTAAATACATTTTTTTAGAATTCCTTCTTGAAAATATTTTTTAAAGTTGCTTATATGCACGACATTTTATTGTATTTTTTTCGTGTTCTAATGACAGAAATGTGTTTCTTATTATTGGGAAAACCCGACTAAATGTTACGTCAAATGCCATACCTCAAAAGTAAAACGATATATTTTCAAACGAGATTCAAACGCACAACCTTCACCCTATCAGTAAACCACCCTGACGACTGAACTCTTCTTATGTGTTTTCATTGTATTTGCACATGACGAGAAATCTAAAAAATACACGATTTTCGGAAAAACATCATATACTTTAACACTTGCCTTACCAAAATTCCGCCAGCCATGGTGCTGGACGCTAAGCGTCCAGTGAAAAAATGTATGTTTTAAATTAAAATTGTGCAAAATCTGCTAGGTTATTTTTTGTAATTAGCTATAAAAATCATTTTATTATGTATTAAAACGTCGAACAATCAAATAAAATATAATTCCTGGTCACTCGCTATCCATCACAGGGTGGCAAGTGTTAATTTGAATACACAATTTTAATGGATCTGGGTTTGTTGCCTTTGATTTCTCGTGACCCCAGTAAACTAGGCTTTTGCCTGTATCTTACTGAGGGCATATTGCTAACCAGGACTGCCCAACTTTTGGTACACGTGAGCTACTTTTTCCGAAGGGTGACGTGGTGATTCAGTGTTGAGGAAAAAATTCAAAATCATAATCAAATATAATAATGTATTATGTAATATATTATGGACAAAAAATTACAGAGTATTAAGTTTATAAATCAATAATATGAAGAAAATAGTCTACACCAGGGGTCGTCAGACTTTTTTCGTTAAGGGCCAGATCGTAAAAAATTAGACTCGACGGGCCAAGAAGCAAACTCGATGATATTTATATAGGTAATTCTACTTATGTAGCAAAAAAACAGGTTTATGTAGCAAAAAAAAACAGATAATATTTATACACACTTCGGTGACACACTAACGAAAAAACGAATTGAAATATTTACATTTATTAATTAAAGTACTATTAATTAAAGTAAGAAACAGGCAATTTTTTAATTAAAGTAAGATACTTATTAATTAAAACAAGAAACTGGCAATTTTTGAATTAAAGTAAGATACTTATTAATTAAAGTAAGAAACTGGCAAATTTTTAACTAAAGTAAGATACTTTTTAATTAAAATAAGAAACAGACAAATTTTTAATTAAAGTAAGATACTTATTAATTAAAGTAAGAAACTGGCAAATTTTTCGTTTTATTGAACAACAAAGTAACGTAATAATAAGCTCTACTAATGAGATGAATATAATCGCTGTTTCTGAGATAACATTTCATCAAACTGGAGTTCGAAGTTGGTCCTTTCTATCATCAAAATTGATTGGAAATGATTATCTGTGCTAATTTGCCTTGCGATTTCACGTACTTCATTTTTAAACATTAACATTTTTTTTGTTATGACTAATTTTTCCTTGAATAAAAATTTTTTTTCATGACATTTTTTTTAAAATTCAAGTATTATAGTAAACGTAAACTAATTATGTACTAAATAAAACAATATTACACATGTACAATTTAACTAAAACAATTTAACAATAAACAAATAAACCATAAAAATCATCAAAAATGAGATGGGATATTATTAGCTCTCGGGCAGGATTAAAATAGACATCGAGCCGGATTTGGCCCGCGGTCCGTAGTTTGCTGACCCCTGGTATACATTATATTAACCCTTCCCTTACGGTGATAAAAATAATACGCGTGTTACGGTGTTGGGTAGTGAGTACGCAATAAAAAATTAGCGATTTTAAATCGGAAAAATAGGAACATTCATAGATAATCCCCTTAATTAATTATAATTGAAGTTAAAAATTATAATAATTGAGATTTATTTGCTGAAAACATTAAAAAACAATCTGAAAACATTAAAACACGCTCACGGAACGGGCGTACGTCTAACCTATTTGGAAGCCTAGAGGCAACTAGTGGCGTGGAACGTCAGTCGCATACCCCGGCGCATACGCCTTTCCTTGCGACGTTGAGACAGTTCAGCTCCTCGCAATTCAGTCTAGTATGCAAGAGTGAGATGCGAATATAGTGTCGCGCTTCCCGAATACTATTCACCTATCGTCAAGACGAGGCACTCACCGCGTTTAAATGCGAATTTGTTTTCGATCTTTACAAAACACCTCGATGTAGTCGATAAATTCTGATTATTATTAATATTATTTTTTAAATCAATGCGTTAATATATTATGGAGGAATACCTAAAATCTTAACCTTGTATTTATTATATTTATAGAGATATTGATGGTTATTAGAAGCAACATGTAGAAGATACCCAACACAGGGAAGGAAAGGTTAATAAGAACTGTACCATTGTCCAGATTTGGCAAATTTGGCAAATTTGATTATACGACAGTTAGTCAGATTTCTTTATATTTCACGTTTAAAACACAACTTACTTCGCTTTTTCAATTCATTGCATTTCTTCTTATAATCAAATTTATAACATTTTTTAGTATTTGCAATCAAAGGAACAGTAAAAAGAATCTCAAAAGCATGCCGCGATCGAATTTTTGAGCACCTCAGTTACATTTTATTTTATTAAAGCATATGGTTCTTTGTCAGCACGGATATATCCTAAAATATTCAATTTCTAATTACATTCCGAAAACTTTATTTACCGTGTTATATCAACTGTGTGTATACACTTTGAAAACTGTTTAAACATTTATATTAAATAGTGGCAGTAGACTGTTCGATGAATGTAAATTATAACAAGTGAATTTTCATCTTCACTCAAGTAATCAGTCAATGTGTGAATGATACGGTGTAGAACGTTATGTAAATATGCGATACAATAAACAATGTTATATATACAGTGCAATGCCTTACTATATAATGTAAAGCAACGGAACGCAATGGAATACAAGTGCAATAGTCAATTTATTCACATATATGCCTTAAATTATAATAATTTTCTCTTTGTTTGTGTTTATTTATATGGTATATGACAGGAAATTTTATAAATGCATCATTTGTGAAAAATTAACAAGTGATTTAAATGGATTTGTGTTTACTGTCTTTCATTTGTTGTGTCCCTAGTAAAGTATTCATAGTACAATTCTTGGCGTGCTTTAAGAAACGATTGAAAAAGCTCTTAATTTCTAGTCAGTAAAATAACGTGTTTTGTTCCCGATTTTTCCTTTTCTCTTCACCATCCCTTCTTTTTCTTTTGATTGATGATATCTCACATTATATGAAAAATAATGTTCAGGAGATTGTCCGTCTTTGTGGGGTTTGCAGACAAATGCTCACGTATGTGTTTATGAGTTTCGTGGGGATGGATAGTTATTTAAATGATTTAAGCAACCACGTAATTTGCTTAATTTACATTTGTCTGGTTGGTTGGAAGAGATCGCCGCCTTGTCATCATCCTGCCAGATTGTATTTGCAATATAAGTGTTAAACAAATAAATAAATAAAGTAGTTTCCTGTATCTTACTGAGGACATGAATGCAGCCATGTTGCAAAAGCCACCCAGTTTATACGGCAGCGAACATTTTGTTGTTTAAAAAATTACAAAAATAACCATTTTTTATATGATTTATTTTATTCCTGATGTCTTTTTTTCATTTGCAACAGTCTTTTTGTTTGCTACTCGTATAAATTTCCGTATAACTACAATATTTTCAGAATGTATTTCATGAAAACAAAGTTTTCATGAAATACATTCTGAAACACTGAAAACACCATTCTATATCTTATCTTAATTGTTATTTTAGGCATGAAAAACGGAACTTACTGTCATTTTCTGGATATCTACAAAGTCTACCTATCAAAGCGTTTAGTGGATATTTGCACATATGAATAATATGAGATAGGTTTTATTTATTATCAGTTGATTTATAGTGTCAATAATAATTTTATGTATTTATCATGTCCAAACCTCCTCAAACACTTTTTTTATATTTTTTTAACATCTTGATATACTAGGTAAGTCCAGAGAGTAAGTGTACTGAATTTTCGTAGGTTACAATTTTTTTTATTTAAACAAAAAAATTATGTGGTTACCGTAGTACATATGTAAGCTATTTTTCGACATAGTCGCCATTCCTCTCAATGCAGGTGGTGAAGCGGGGTATCAACTTTTTGATGCCTTCCCGCCATAGTAGTTTCCCGCCAACTCCTCCGTCCACTTCTCTACCTCCTCCTTTACCTCCTCGTCGGTTGAAAACCTTTCTCCACCCATGTGCAGCTTCAGAGAGGTAAAGAGATAGTAATCTGAAGGTGCTAGGTCAGGGGAATGCGCGGGATGGTTCAGGACATCCCATTTAAACGAGGCGAGCAGTTCCTTCGTGGCGTTGGTCGTGTGTGGTCTGGCATTGCCGTGCAGCAGGCAGACTCCCTTTGTCAGCATGCCTCTCCTCTGGTTCTGAATCGCCCTACGCAATTTTTTTAGGGTCTCACAGTATCTTGCAGAGTTGATGGTCTCCCCTTGAGGCATATATTCAATTAAAATTATGCCTTGACAGTCCCAAAACAATTTCGTCAATTTCGTCACCATGTGATGCTGCCATGCTTCCTGATTTCATCTATCCAGCGTACCTTCGGTCTTTTTCTGGGCCTCTTTATGCCTCATGGGTACCATTGGATTATTTCGGATGCCCATCGGGAGTCTGACATTCTGGCTACGTGTCCGACCCATTGCCACTTCATTCTTTTGCACACCTTTATAACGTCTTCTACCTTTGTTATATTGCGAATCCAGGTGTTTCGTTTACGGTCTCTTTTAGTATATCCCAACATGCATCTCTCCATGCCCCTTTGTGCGGTCTGGAGTTTTGGTATGTTGATTACAGTGAGCGTTTATGTTTCGCAGCCATATGTAAGTACTGGAAGAATGCACTGGTTGTAAACCCTTCGCTTCAAGGATACTATGTATATATAATATAATATATTTCGTTTTTTTCGTAATCAATGTAAAAAAATATATTACTACTAGACCCACCAGATATAGACGACATCTTTGGTTTTATTATGCATGGCAAACAGCCCTCGTGATGACCTTCATTGCCTGGTTTTGACCTTCATTGACTTTCACTTGTATTTCGGATTTCATTCCCAATGGTACAAAAAATATAAAAAAGGGTTCCAGGTTAGTAAAAGAGTATGATTGGTAACTATAATCGTACGCGCTGGTATGTGTGCAAGCTTTGTTACCTCACATGTGCAATGATGAACCATGAATACCGTGCTTTCTTCAATGGTCCTAAATCCAAAGGTTTGGTTGTTGGGGTAAAAAACCATATCTTCTCCTAGCCACGTTTTTTTAGTATGTCCAAATAATCAGTTCGGATATGTTGAAGGTTACCACCGTATGAAAAAAGACGAATAGGTGACTTAGCCCTTCAAATTTTCATGAGAACAGGTAAATAAGGAATTCTTAGATATATATAGACAGCGCTTTATACTGACGACTGACTTAGAAAAACTAGGAGAGCAGAAATCATAAGAGAAGAAAGTTTTACAAAGTCTGAAACATATAGGCTTATTAAATAGTAAACATATGTTACATATGAAGACTGCACAGTTTTTAGGACCATACACAGCCTTCAAAGCCTCAAAAAAACCTCTTTGGTCATTAATATGTGTAAGTGACTGTATTTCCCTTGCCTTCATCAACAACCAACCGTTATTAAGTTTTCGTGTGCGTCTCTGTATAGCTGCCTTCTTGGATCGCTATGTATCCTTGAAGTCTTGGGAATTAGGATTCAGGGTCATCTTTCAGACTAGCCGTATTGAGTTTCCTGGTATTGTACTGGATCATGCACCTCCTGAACCTGATGGTCAAAGCTTCACCTGTGACCACCATTCTGTGATTAGTCTAACAGTCAGTACCTCACCTTGCTCTAGTCACACTGACATCCCCGTAGTCTCATTGCCGACTTATCATAAAATCCTGGAGCAAAATTGTTCCTGAATAGGATTGCTCCGTTATCTGTGCCTCTGCCGAATCCCAACGCTGCACCTCAATCCCACCGGGAAGGCCTGCCCCCCCCCACCAACAGTCTCATCGTCGTGAGGCTTTTTGCGTTAAGTTTTGCTCGCTCTGCTGAAAAGCGATGCTGTGCTATGAAGTTTGTTTTAAGTGAGTGATCCGTTGCACACCAGCAAACTAACCGGCCACACGATATACTAGATCTGATGGCAAACCGAGGCTAGACAATCGTAGCACACCGGCATGTTGGGTACCATTATGGATAAGGATGGAGCAAAAATAAAATATGTAAGTAGAATGTTGAATATGTGTAAATTTACAGGGAGGGGAAATAAATTAGAAAAGGAATCCCTCCTCCTTTATCTTGGCTTGGGACCGACTCCGTCTTTTGATAAAAGGTATTCATGTAGGTACGGAGGCGGAGTCGGGAAGCTCGACAACGTATGTATGGGTACGTGCAACAGCGAGATGAAGGCTTATGCTCAAAACAGCTACGAATTTGGAACTCCTAAATAGATGCAAAGGGAGACCTTTGATGAGCTTATGAAAGAAAATGGAGGAGAATATGACGAAACTCGGACTATCCCCGGGTGATTGGCACGATTGAGAGAAATGGAGGAAAAAGGTCCAAGCAGCCGATTCTAAATGGATGGGATTAGACAAGGGAAGGAAAAAATAGGTTGAGTTGTAACCCATTGAGTTACCAGAAGTGAATGAATTCATTCCGGGTTCAGTGCACTTTGGTTAGATATGGTTTCAATTTTTTTCATGCCTCTTCTACAACCTTTACATTCAAATGATACCTTATCTTCCACAAATTATAAGTGTAACCTAATTTCCTCTTGCGAAAGCTATGGATAGTGTTGACATAATTTGAGATATCAAACAATTATATTCCATTAACCAGTTTAATGTGATAAGTGAACATTAATGGGGTTGGGTGTTTCAGGAATATAAAGATAATTTTGTTTACCTTACATAAAATATACTTTATCAGTACTATGGTTAACGTTTTACGTGCGATATGTAATATTTTTGGTCTATTTTTATTATATAAACAAACACGAATCGATAAGAGATTTGTAGTAGCACAATTAATGTTTGTGACCTTTAAATAAACAGTTAAGCGATTTTCTTTTACTATTGCCTTTAATTATATAACTGCAAATTCATAGATATATCGTGTATGTTATCAGATAGGAAGATAAGTAATCCAAGGGATAATAAGAAGGCTTCAATCACGGGGCAGATCACAAACGTGATTTACATACCTGGTATGAAATACAATAAAGAAGCGCGTAGTAGAAATGCTATTGAGTAAGAGGAATGGAAGTGTATAATTGTTTCTACAATGCGGTCAATTCGCTTGCAAGATCAACTTCAATGGTCAAATCTGCTTGTCAAATACTCGTAATATGGGACTAGAGTTAGAAATATTTTTTTTGTGAAAGTTTTTAGTTTAAAATTCGCCACTTTGATATCGCGAGTTTTTCGATGATCATTTTTTTAATACACATATTGAATAACTTGTATATACCACCGCGTTGAAAAAAACACTTTTATTTAATAAATCACGCCATGTGACAATCTTTTCCAACCAATTAGAAAGACGTTTACGAGACCTTCAGTGGAAACCTACTTGAAAACATTAAAAAAAAACATGGAGGTCGTAAAATAATTTATTCATTTTTATGGTACCCTTTAACTTATCTTAATAAGGGATGCAGAAGAGCATGGCTGGGAGATAACGTTTTTTTGCCCTCATTAATTCAATCTTCGGGTTTAGAGCTACTGGAGTAGGCATGGAACTCGTTGTTCGTAATATCACGTGTTAGCAACTCTATCACGCGTGAAGAGGCAAAAACACTTGCATACATCTAACGCGTGCAAGTGTTGTTATCAGACGAACTATTTTTACCAGGCAGAAACCTTTTTTTATTATTGCTATAGTAATTTGTAATTGACAGAAATTTGGACGTTAATGCGTGGAAAAAATATAAGATCTTTTAACTGATAGTTTTGTGGAAATTTAAGGCAGAAATGTTTGAAGAAGACGCATCTCATGTTCGAAGAACTTATGCAACTGATTTTATTATGATTTCGTTCAGAGCTCCTGTTTCAATGGTCAATATAGCCATGATCATCGCAAACCTCCAAAGAGGAGGTGAAATTGAACGAAGAAAAAAGTTTATAAATTACAGATTTGTAAAATGGAGATATACGTTTATAAAATATTTCTTTGGAAACACGAAGGTCAAGATATAATAAACAAACAAGATGTAGAACTAACTGGACGACATCTTATTTATTTGTTTATTTAACACTTTTATTGCAAAAACAATTTGGTAGGTGAATTGCTAGGCGGCAATCTCTTCCAACCAACCAAACAAAAGTAAATGAAGCAAGTTACATGGTCGCATAAATCATTCAAATGACTATCCATCCCCACGAAATCCATAAACACATACGTGAGCATATGCCAACGAACCCCACAAAGACGGATAATCACCCGAACATTGTTTTTCATATAAAGTGAGACATCATAAATCAATAGGAAAGGAAGGGATGGTGGAGAGGAAAGGAAAAGAAAAATCAGGAATCAAACACGTTATTTTACTGACTAGACATTAAGTTTTTTCAGTCGCTTCTTAAAGCATGCCCAGGACGAGCATCTTACTTAATTATTAAAAAATAGAAGCATCCAGTATTTGAATTTGAAAATGACTTATTCAGTTATTCTATATAAAAGGCCTGGCATTGCTTCATGAACCAGGAAATGCAGAAACTACCTTCAACTGAAACCCTTTCCTATAAATACTACCTAACAAGTAGAATCTAGCAAAGTAAGGCGTATGTAGACCAATAGTTAAGACCACACCATTAAAAAAACATAAAATGAACTGGAATACGACCATTGCCAAGATCCAAACCACGGTTCATGGGCAATCTACTGTCCGATTTGGAGAAATTGGGGAAAAGGAAATAATGGTAACAGAAAGCTCAATATCTTCAGCAATGAAGAGACATGGTTCTTGAAGCTAAATATCAGCAGGAATGATAAAGTTGACAAAATACAGTGGAATTTATATTCTCTGTTTAAAAATAAAATAAAAAAATATTCAGTTTGCATTCGAGCACTGTATTTATTTTTTAAATTTTACAAAATAATCTATAATACACGTATTTGCTAAATCCTATACCTATATTATATACAAATTTATATCTTCAAAACTTATCTTATTTATATATTATATTATAACTATAAACTTATTTCATTAAAATTTCCTACATGTAATTTTACTGTTAATAATCTTGATTATTAATTTCTTCGAAATAGTTAACACCTACTTACAAACATATAACAAGATAACAATACTTACAATTTATTTTTTAGCTCTTCCATGTACACTTGTTTACGCTACTTGCATTTCACCACGTTCACTCAGAAAATTGTTCTTATGATTGATACTTAGAAGTTTGGTGGATTAAAACACAATAGATTTAGGATTAAAATATTGGTAACGCCATAAATCTTGTGTCGTTTTTCTCTTTTCCTCTAAATTAAATGTTGTATTGCCACATATTTATTTAGACATTCTATATGACTTTATTACCATACTTCAATCTCTACCAACTCACTAGACTAGAGTTACGTTTATTAGTGCCAAGTGTTGGATGAAAGGTTACAACATTATTCTAATAAATAAAAAAGTACTTAAATACCTTTAAGGCATTAAAAAACAAATTAAAAAAGCTATGAAATAAAATATTTGAAAATGTCACCAAAGACTAGAAAAGAGGTAAAAATGGAAAAAGACAATAAAATAAGATCAAAGGAGAAAAACGTTTGATCTCTGAAGGCAGATCTAATATTTATTAAGTCGCTGTTTGAATCAAACCCTTTTTGATTCGATACTGATTTGACTCTTACTTCCGTTGGCTTGTTTCAAACAGCGTTAAATTATTACCTTATTTTAATCCTTAGAGCGCGCTCTCAGGATGATAGTTATACTAAAACGCTATATCTTGGTAGTGAACTGCTCATTTCTCATGACCTCCCCAGAGAAGTAAGGCCTCAGGTAGATAAAGCTGCAGTTGTGGCGGGCTGCCTGAGAGATGTCATATGGAGGAATAAAGATATGAGAACAGATAGCAAGGTACGCATTTAGATGACATGTGTGCGACCTAACCTCACATATGGCATGGGCGAAGCTGACATGAAGCGAGGGCGGACACTGATAAGAACAAACGTGTGCTATGGACAACAGAAATGAGAACTCTACGTACTATTATTGCTGGAAAGACTTTGCGTGATCGTATAAGGAACACTACAATTCGAGAGGTCTGTGAGGTCCAGGATGTGGTCAAATGGGAATGACAGCGTCGACGATACAGAAAATGAATTCCACAAGAATTCCATTTATAGTTCTGCATGGGGTACCGGATGGGCGACGTCCACCAAGGAGACCCCCGAAACGATGGAGAGATAGCTGAAGCTCAGCATCACAAAAGGAGAATCCTGTAATAACATACTCTTGAGTCTGCAGAATGTTGAAAAAGAAGAAGCTATTAAACATATGTACCAAGATGATTTATCTTTAATTAAAACTCATAAGATTTTCTTTATCTTAAAACAAATAGAGTAAAGATTTTTTTTTATCACAATATTTCTTGAAAAGGACAACTCATTTTGATCCAGATCTTATCAACATGTTGGTTTTGAAATTACTTTTTTTGGGATTTTTACACTCATCTTGATGTCGATAAAATTTATGTCTCAAAAAAAGAAGATAAAAAAGCGTATTGAGAAAGTTACTTCGAGACGACGAAGATTGATAAATCCGTAATATATATTTTATCGCCGCCGCAATGAGTCAATGTGTCATGATAATAATAGACAAGCAAACGGAATTTGTGAGAAATTTATTCTTCAAAACCGTAACAGGATTATAAAAGGTTTTTTTTTTCGCAAAAACAAAACATTTATTTCTTTTGTGAAAATATGCATACTATCACGCATTTTGACGTAGAAAAGAGGACAGAGCACCAGTATTTGCTATCTCGACACATATATTTCGCCTCCTTTACATCTATGTTATTCACCTCATGGAATAGTATTTTATCTCCTTAACCCTAAGAGCGCTACGAGAAAAAAATATAATTGTCTATCTAGTGCTGAGATATATTTACGATTCGGACGTTCGTGATAAATATTTATTTTAAACAACAAAAAAACAAAAAAAAACTATTTTTACAACATAAATATATTTTAGAATATGTACCCTTGTATTAGATACAAAGATACGTAGAACGTAGAAGATACGTAGAACAAATTTCTTCCACTGCTATAGCAGTGCGCCGATCTCTCAGGGTTAAGGAGACAGGCAACAAGGTGTTCATAATGAAGAAACATGTATCATTAATTAATATAGTAAAATTAGTTTTAGTTATATTGCTTCTAAATTCCTCAAATATACGCCCGAATTTATAGACTTACCTTATATTTTAGAAAAATGTTGGGCATCATTAACCAGATTTTTAAGATATATTACTAACGAGGCAATCGAGATTTTTATTTGTTTCGCTGTTTTATGAAAATGATTTGGAAAAAATAATTGACAAAAAATAATTATACGAGAAGATCTTCCGATGTGTGATAGTTATAAGATCGGATTTAGGTAAAGTTTATTTAATTTAATTTATTTAACACTTTTATTGCAAATATACTCTGGCGGGTTTATTGCCAGGCGGCAATCTCTTCCAACCAACCAGACCAAAATAAATTAAGCAAGTTACGTGGTCG